>JAZHRO010000035.1:52512500-53712500 GCA_037157565.1 Thalassia testudinum | reverse complement strand
GATCTAAAATTCTTCAAATAAAATCGTAGGAATGATATTAACCGAGGCACCAAGATCAAGGACGGCACGATCAAAAGTAGTATCATCAATAATCATTGAAACTAATGGCGCCCCTAGATCTCTCATCTTAGGAGGTAGCTTGCTTTGTATGACAGAGCTTACTGTCTCCAAAAGATGTACCTGTCTTAGATTTTTGACCTACCATTTAGGAGTACAGATCTCCTTCAAAAATTTGGCGTAGGTAGGTATATATTTGATGGCATCTAGGAGAGGGATACTGAATTGAACTTTCTCGAATAAATCCATAAGTTCTTCTGTGGTGGGCTCAGATTTCCTTTTTCTATTGGTGGTGGGGTCGAGAGCTTGTGGAAAAGGGATAGTAGTCGTGCCTTGAGATTTTTGTGCTTCTTTTACTTCCTGATGGGGGAGTGGTGAGTCAATGTGCATAGGGATGGGGATGTCACCAGGTTTTTGTGAAGGCCCAGGATCGGTGGTGGTTTTCCTACTCCTCAACATAACCGCATGCGTAGTCGGATTATTATTTGGAGGAGGTGGGGGGGCCTGTTGTTGTGGAAACCTGGGAGGCTGTTGAGGTGGTGGATTAGTAGGAGGCTGATTTGTGTAGTTTTGATTTCTGCCCGAATATTGGTTCCTCTAGTGATTAGGGTTGGGCATGGGTTGGGAGGGTAAATGCCCTGTAGGTCTTTAAGTTGGAGTAACCCTAATCTGACTATTCAGATTTGTGATAGTGCGGGTTACTTCTGTCATCTTGGTCTGCATTTCCTGTAGGGTTCTCATCATCTGGGCATTGATGTCTTGTTGGGATGGCCCAGGATGAAAGGTTAGATTGAACCCATATCCATTAAATTGGTTTCGTTGGGGAGGAACTTGGTTATTCCAGGAGTGGTTCTGGTAATTCTTCCAATTGGAGGAATTTCTAAATGGCTCCTGGATGGCAAAAATATTTCGAGTGGGGTTAAGATCGTAATAATTGTAATTCCCTAGTGAATCATGGGTAACCTCAGAATATTGGTAATAATTAGCAAGAGTAGTGTTGAAATTGTGCAAATTTTCTCTTTGTGGAATGTTAGGGTGGGTTAGACGTAGAATGTGTGGAGCTGGGGTTGATGTGGTGAGTCTTTCTTCAATTTTCTTTTGATTAATGTGCATCTGGTCGAGTTTTTCTACAATCATTTGAAGATCATCTTGGGTTACAGGAATAGATGAAGTGCCTACTTCATGAACACCGAACTATGGGTTTGACATTTTGCAAAATGTGCTCATGGAGGCTTGATTAAATGAGTTTTCACTCATTTCTTCAAAAGGGTCGTAGGCACTTTCAGTATCTTTATTCAAGAAGTTGCAGCCACATGAGGCGACAAAACATCAAATTTGATCTTCTAAACCATGATAGAAGATCTGCACGAGCTGCCATAAAGGAATCTCGTGGTGTGGGAAACTTCTTAGGAGATCTTGAAATCTTTCCCAAGAATCATGGAAAGTCTCACCAGATTTTTGTTGAAAGGTCATAATAGATCCTCATAGGGAATTAGTACGACATATGGGAAAGAATTTCTTGAGGAAGGCGCTTTTGAGCTGAGGCCATGTGGTGATGGGTCGACCAATGGTTCTAAACCAGTAAGCGACCTTATCTTTAAGAGATAATGGAAAAAGCCGCATTAGCCAATGTCTTCTTGCACATTTCGAGAATGAGTTGTTTGTTCAAGAAGAGTGAGTTCGTCAAGGTGGCTAAATGGGTCTTCCCTAGGAAGGCCATGGAAATGTTTAATCAGGTTCAGAACTGCTGGCTTGATCTCAAAGTCTCCTTCTGGTATGACCACCATTGGTCGTTCCTCATAATAAGGAGGATCATAAAAATCTTTTAGAGGAATAACAGGCAGCTGATGAGGTGGTGGGTTTGGCCTTTGATTGGCTAGGTTTTGGATGTTCCTAGTCAATGTTTATTGATTAGCATTCATTTGAGTAATCTGCTCGGCCATCATTGTTAAGAGATCAGGAGGGGAGGCTTGATGTTGTGATTGAGGCAAATCAACATTAGGGAGCTCCAAGTGCAGGAAGTCAAAGGTGGGGGGTTTTGGGTGGAAGGGTTAGAATTAGGGTTAGTAGTGGGGTTAGAGGTGGGATTAGAGGTGGAAGTGGAAGGGTTAGTGGACCTGTTTTGTTGATTTTCCATTTTAGAAGAAGGAAAAAGCGATCTTTTTGTGCGTGGAGCAAAATCAAAAGGTCCCTCCAAGTGCTTATTTTGAGATCGTCGACCGTGCATAAAGTGGAAGAATGGGAGGGGAGGAGAAGAGATGGAGATGAGAGAAGTGTGCACACAAGCAATCAAAATTCTAGACCTAACTTAAATATGACTCCTTAAAAATTAACCTAAGACTTGATCTACCTAAGAAGAAACAAATCTGGCCAAGTTGCATAAGGGGAGGTTGGGCCCGAGCATTTCCCAGGAAAATCCCCAGGGGCTTGTGCAAAACCACACCAGGTCGTTTGACATGGCCCCTCAGCTTGACACCAGATATAGATGATAGAATTGGTACTAACTAGAGAAAACTTAAGACATGGATAGTAAGCCTGAGTTGATGAAACCTTAGGAGTCAAATTGCTACAATTTTTAGGTACGCCTGGGATACTATTGTGCACACGGAATGTGGAGGGCAATGATGGGGGTATTGCCCTATTATTTCAATTTTTATTGTGTGCACTGGAATTGGAAGTTGATTCCAATGAAAAGCAAGTTGTCACACAATTTTATGTATTTCTTCTTTTAGGATTTGCTTTAAATTAGTGCATTTTAGGGTTTTCTTTCTTAAGACTTCAAACAAGTTTTGAGATCTACAAACAAGAGGAAATCAAGTTGTATGGGTGAGGATATGTTTCCTTTATGTTGTGGGACTAAAAAGAAGGAAAGAAACCCTAATCCAATTAGCCCTAAGATAGAAAATTACTACCGATGAATCATTTTTAGGCTTTCTGTATTACATAGTGGTCCAAACAAATCAAACAACACTACTACTTTGAATAAAATCAAACAAGGATTCCACAAAGATTTTTTTAAGATTTTAGGAATTTATTTGATATTTGTTTTGAATTTTTATTTGTGGTTGTGTCAGAGTACAGAAATGATACCTGTTGGTATTTTGGACTTTTTAGTACCACCACTGCCCTCATAAAATTTTTTTGATTTTTGGTGGTGTATAATTTCACAAGGATTTCAGAAAGCTAAATTTCACAAAAATTGGATAAGTATCAAAATTCCAAAAATTCATGGATAGTATCAAAATAGGAAGATGAGAGGGTGTGACCCCTCTGTAGTCCATGAACTTTTAAAAATTAAATATAAAGCCAATTTGTTTGAAATTTGGAACAAATGTTTTCAACTTGATTTGGAATCTCTGTGTGAAATTTCGAGATTTTAGAAGACCTGTGGTGTTCGGAATTGATTTTTCAAATTGGATAGAAGTCTGGATTTGAAAAATAGGACACCCACACTTAAGATCTTGAAAGCCAAGTTTAATGTATTTTGGTAGTCTTTTAGACTAAGTGTGATAAGAAAGAAGAAACCAACATAGAATCGTGGGTGGAAAAGGAACTTTGAGCTCTCGCTTCCAAATTCCCACTTTCTTCCTGTAGTTCCTGCACACACAAGAAAGAAGAGGGGCAAGGGGATGAGATCCACTTCAAGCAAGAGAAAAATAATTTTCAAAGCCATGCCTCCCCGGCAACAGTGCCAAAAAGTGATAGCAAAAATAAGCGACTTGTTAATTAGGGTTTTGGAAATCGTTGTAACGCATAAATTCGTTTCACTTTTAAAATTTATAACCTAGATAGTGGAGTATCTAGGGTCATCCAAAGAGGCAATTGCTGCAATTATAAATCCCTTGCTTGAAAACATGAAAATCACCTTTCTTTTTGGTGTTTTTCAACATATGTTTTTTTTAGGATTTTTGAATTAAGGCAATACAAAGATTGGTAACAGAAAAGACTAAACCTATCTTAGCACTAGGTGACAAGAGGACTTCTTCCCAAGCTCACCCTAGGCAAGTGAGGGCCTAAGATAATTGGGAAGAAGGTGTGAAAAAGCTAAAATAAAATTAAAGCAAGAACATGATGTACCAAATTTAAAAAGGTAATTTTATAAAAAATGGATTCTTTATTACGCTTGTAGAGGAAAGCTTCTAAAAAAAAATAATTGAAACTAAAGACAAATGAAACAAAAATCCTGATTATGTTGGTGAAGAAGAGATGCTCTTGCTCCAACTACGGCTGGTCCCATAGTTAAAAAGGGTTCCTTCCTTCTCCTTCTCTTTACTGCAGGTTCCTCCTAGCTGATGTCCTCCAAGGCAAACCCTAAGGGGGGCGTGCCTTAAACTTCTCCCAAGGGTGGGCGTGCACCACCCTAGAATCTCTCCCAATGCCTGCCTGTCCTCCTTGATGTGGAATGCTCCTCCTTCTTGGCGTGGTACAAGGTAAAGGAATGGGGAGAAGAAGGCACCAAAGGGACAGGTGATGTGCCCCCTTAATCTTCTTCTCTGCTCCTTCTTCTTGGCCATAGGTATGAGGCGGGTATAGGGTAGATTTAACTAAAGGGAGGATCATTTTTTTTTTTTGGCAGGTGATGGGTTTTTATAGAGGTGGAAGGTGGTGGTTGGTGTGGAGATGATGGAGGGTTAGGATTAGGTTTTTGGGAGGTGGTTAGGGATCCTAGGGCTAGGAGGGTTTGGCACCACCTTAAGGGATATGGTGGTGGTGGTTATGGTGGTGGAGAGGCACCATAGGTTGGCGCCACCATGGAGAGGTGCCATGGTTTTGGCGCCAACTATGGGAGGCTTCTAGAAGGTGGGTAGGGGTAGGGTGGATACGGGAGGTGAAGTTGGCACCAAAAAGGGGGGTTGTTAGGGAGGTTTTGGCACCAACTTTTTGGTACCCTTTGGTGGTGGTTGAGGGGTGAAAGGTGGTGATGGTGGTGGTGCCAACTTGGAGTGGAGGTGGAGCTTGCTTAGGTGTTCTTAGGTGGGCTTAGTTGGTGGTGCTACTTAGGTAGGGTATTAAAGTAGTGGATTGCCGAGGGAGCTAGAGCAAAGCTAAGCTAAGTTAGATAAGCTAGCTAAGCAAAGTTAGCTAAGGAGGAGGAGGCAATGGTAGCTAGGGTTTGAGGAGAGGAGATGGACAGAAGAAGTTTGGAGCTGAACTGGAGCTGGCTGCTGTTGAAGAGGGTGGCATGGAGCTACTTTAGATGGCTTAGCTTGCTAGTTCATTGCTAGCTGCCAAGCCAAGCCAAAGTATGCTGGCTTTTGCTAAAAGGAGCTGAGGTGAGCTGGGTCTGATGCTCCCAAGGAGGACCTAGCTAGTTGAGGTAGCTAAGGTAGCATAGCTCAACTAAGTTGAGCTAAGCTGAGTCCCTAGGAGTTGGACTTGAGCTTCCTGAGCTAAGATGAAGTCATCTTCAACTGGTTGGAGTTGAGTGTAGCTGGATTGATTGCGCAGCAATCATAGGTCTTAATTGACCTAGATTAGGCTAGGACTTAGCATAAGTTAGGGTTATTCATGCATGCATACGCATTATCTACATCTTTACTACTCTTCCTTAGCTATGCATAAATAATGTTATAATGTGCTGATTAAGTGCATTATGTCGATTGCGGGAAATAAGCAGATCTGGAGCAGGATCTGAATCTAGATCAAGAATAACGGGAGTTGCAGCAGAGTGGGAGCAGAAGGCTTAGTTTAGATATAGGAACAATAATGTAAGGGGGTTAAAGTTTGCTATTCTATTAAGTAGGAATAAAGAAATAAAATGTGAAGAGCTTAAGTCCATCCTAGCCCTAGGATAGCCTAGAGACTTCCCCAAGCCTTAGCCACCCCTAGATTAGGTCACAACACCCTAGGAAGCCTTAAAACCCTAGTTCCAACCCTTATCTGGGTGTCCAAATAAGTTATAGGACGTCTAGGACCCTTAGCCATCTCCCGCACACCTCAAACCCACTTCTACAGTGTTATTCGACATCCAGACACTTTGTCAGACGTCCAATTTCTGCAGAGTACCCAAAACAGAACCCTGATTTCCCCCCGACTCAAATTGGATGTCCAAAACTGAAGTCTGGACTTCTGACTTTTTAGTAAAAATCGTCTGATCCTATTATTGGACGTCTGATGCTGGTCTCTAGTCCCTGTTTTGAGATTCAAGTCTTGATCTTGGATCTCTAGCTCCCTAGACCTAATCCCAACCCCGTAGGAACCTAAACTAAGGTGTCCTAACCCTAGTACATCATTTCTAGACCTACCTAAGGACCTAATTAGGTCCTCACCAAACCCAATTGACTTAGATTAAAGTCAATTACCTTCATCTAAGTCAATTGGACTTATTGAGTCCAATTGAGCTTAGATCTCAACCCACACAAGTTTAATTGGACTTAGTGAGAGTCCAATTGACCTAAACCTAACCTAATTGAGTTATGTCACCCTCAATTAGGCTCACACTCATTCAATTAAACTTAGGTTAAGTTTAATTGCATTTTCACCTTAGCAATTAGGGTTTGTAACCCTAAAATCAAGACCTACGCCTACACAAACCCCTTAGGACCTATCCTAAGCCACCTAGCCATGTAGAGCACGACCACACACACACACACACACACACCCATTCATGCACACACTTCTCTAGAATTCTCTAGAGTTCTCTTGAGATGGAGCCACCTCTTGGTTGCCAAATTTAGCAACCAAGAGGCATCCAAATTGAGATCCATAATTTTTGGATCTCAAAGACCACCTCCAACCCCATGTGGCCGGCCACTCTTGGACTTTCTCTAGAGACTTCCACACCTCTCTAGAGAGGAGCCATTGGGTCTATAAAAAGACCCCATGGGCAGCCAAACACACCCATTCACATCCTTGGCTTCCATTGGCACCACTCACCTCATTAGCTCCATACACGCCCACCTTTACTTAGGTTAGCTACTCCACCTCCACGAGCTCACCACCATCATGGAGGACTTCATGTCGGGAGGCTGGATCAACCCTACCTCTCTCCAAGGGTCAGCCTAAGGTACATTAGCCGCCCCTCATTCTCCTCCCGACCACTCCATGGCCACAGGGGACCACCCCTGAATGCCCTTTTATTCTTTTAGATTTAATTCATGCTCTTCATAATTTTATTGCTTTTATTTACTACTTAGTAGTGTAGTCTTATTTCTCTCGCAATGATGCATGTGAAATCCTCCCATTGATTCTTGTGTGCGATCATTTTCTAGTAGCTAGGTTTAATTTCAAGCATTTATGTACAAGCTTTCCTCTAGATTCTTTGTGCAAAGAACTCCCCAATGAATGAATGAAAATGCATTTTTATATATATCTCTCTCTTTATGCATTTGAAATCACCACAAGCTTAATAATTATCGTATTTGCGTGATTTAAGTACCTGGTCTTTAACTGTCTATCTATTACGCACCAGCATGTCATTTCCTGAGGATATTGAAAATCAAACAATAGATGCTTTCTCTATAACTAGTCACCACCTCACTAGATTCGTGCGCACAGAAACTCACATGTTCACTTTCGTAATGTACTTGATGCATGCGCATGTGATCTGAGTTAATAACAGAAGTGGTGAAGTTTTAGTTAGGAGATTGGAAACCGACGTGCGTCTTTAAATGAAGTAGAGTAGTAAAAAGATCGATTTCAAAAGTGAAAGCAACACCTCCCAGAGATAAATGACTAGGACTCAAGTCTCATAATATTTGTAAAACAATATCTTTGTTGTATCATATTTCACGACTATACTACGACACTTTTTTCTATCAAATACACGATCTACGATACTCCAAACAAATGGTGTCGTTGCTGGGAAGGCAACGTCATTTTCTATGATTTCAATCTTGAAACTATCACTGAAAAATCTCTCTCTACTTTGTTTTTAATGTGCAGGAAAAATAGAAAAGAACGGGATCTGCACACACAAGCGCGACAAAAGAAAAAAATCAACTGCACATCATCTCTCTTTAGATTAGGTTTCTTTTTCTGAAGCCTAGGAGTAGATTTACTTTATGCACTTTCCTTTGACAAATTCTTTGTGAAAAAAAGAAAAATAGATTTTTTTTATTTTCGTGAAAAAAAAATCAAAAGAAAAATTTTGAAAAAAATCTAGATTAGGTTTCCTTTCGAATCTTAGGTTAGTTTAAAAAAAAAAGGGAAAAAAAAGATATTTTCTTTGAATCTTTTGAAAAACTTCTTTTTGAAAAAAAAAGAAAAAAAAAACATGCAAAAGTTTTGAAAAAAAAAAACTTTTTGGTGGAAAGCTTAGATTTTAAGTTTAAACATCTTTAAAAGCTTTTCTACCATCTTCTGATTTTCGGCCAGATTTCAAGTCTAAATTAAAAATTCGATTGCCAAAAATCTAGTAAGTAAAAAATTTGAAAATTCAGGCCAAACCTTCATTTTCAAATCGTCTTTCAGACACCATCATTATTTTGAAAAAATTCCAAGTATATAATTTTTAAAAATTCTCAAAGTGGACATGGGTCAGACTGACCCAGATTCAAACTTTTTCAAATTTCAAATAGCGATTCTGAGAAATTTATGAATTTGTTTTGACTAAAAATGGTGGGGTTTGAAAGCTGATCTCATTGGATTTATTTTCCATATTTTTCCTAAATTTTTTAAGGTCATTTGTTACTGTTTCAAAGTAAAAAACCAACCAGGGGTAAAAATTCCAAATCTGACCCCCTGATATTCAAAATTCTCTAAAAATTTGATTGAAATAGTAAAAATTCCAAAACAATATTCTATGAAAAAATAATTGAGAAAGGAATCTACTCACAAAATTTCAAATTAATTGGATTCCAATTATTATCAGAGAATCAACATTACTTTTGTGATCTGGTGAAACAAAAAAAAACCCTAGAAGTGCATGCAACTTAGGTTGAATCTTTAGGGTTACAACTAGAGACCACACCTTCGGCTAACCTAGACTTAATCAAGTCTAGTTAGCCGGTGAGCTTGGTCACCTTGTGGGCCACTCACCACAAACCCCACTGAAGAAAATAGGTTAAAACTAACTTTAAAGCACGAAATCAACCCGAGTTCGTTGTCGTACTACTGGGTGTTTTTAATCTCTTTTGCCAAACTTGGTGACTAAGTCTACAGGGTAGTGTCAAACGACCGCGGCTCGGGGGTCAACGGAACCGGAGGCGTAAGCCAAAGGAAGAACCTTCCCCTTAGTCCCCCATAACCAGACTGGCTGGGTTAGCTTGAGAGGTGGGAATCACCTTCAGTCGGTTGAACAACGAACTTATCATAAGAAATTCAAATTTCTAACAAAAAATCTGGTCACCTGATCTATAAGGACCATTTGATTGATAGGGCCTTAGCCTTGTCCTGTGTGGCTACACCAACCCAGGGGTTGGGTGGTCTATGCATGAAAGGATGTCACTTCGGCCTCACTTGGTTGGACCTTGGGAGCCACTCCCAAGGAGGCGAGTCACCTCTCCCGGACCATCTTCTCCCCCCATTTCTTTTACTCCAAGAGCCACCATAGCAAATCTTGGACCTGGACCTAGACCGGGTCAGGACATCGAGAATCTGGACCCGATGGCTCGTCTGGAAGCCCGGGTCGCCGAATCTGAGGAGTGGCATCAACAGAGCATGGATTGCATTCTTACGACATTTGTCAGGATGCAGCACCCACCGCGAGGAGAACAACTGCAGGATTTCTGCGACCCAGTCGCATAAATCGTCGCACCTCTTGTCAGAATTCCTGTAGGCGGAGACGTGTTTGAGCTCAAGCCCAATGTAATTGGCTTGATCAGCACTCATTTCTATGGGAACTCAAGCGAAGATCCGTTCCAACACCTCGAGGACCTGAGTCGACTTGCTGAAACGATCCAACCCAGGAATGTTGATCTCGGGATTATTTTGATGAAGCTTTTCCCGTTCTCGCTGAGGGACAAAGCTTCATACTTGTTCAAGACAATTGGGAAGCCAATTGGAACCTGGCTGGAATTACGACGTGAATTCCTGCAAAAGTTCTTCCCAATCAGTTGAACAAATGCAATGCGGCGTGCAATCATGACTTTCTCCCAAGGAGCTGGGGAGAAATTACACGAAGCATGGGACAGATTTTACGACCTTCTCCGAAAATGGCCACATCATGGTATACCCAGATGGCACTTAGCTCAGATTTTTTTACCATGGGCTGAATGACACACATCGGTATCTGGTTGATGCATCTAGCGGCGGGAATTTTCTCGCAAAAGATGAAAACAGTGCATTTGAGCTGTTCGAATCATTAGCGGAGAACTCGATGAATGCTGCATCTATGAACCAGTTCCAGCGGCCTGGTCAACAGTGGGTTGGTGCCCACGAGGCTTACACTGAATCTATTCGAGCCGACATGGATATCATAGTCAAGCAGCTGGATAGAATAAACCTAATTGAGAAGAAGATTGACAAGATCAGTAAAGGTCAATCCGACTCAAGCTCTACCACCGCAAGATCCTCCTATGCACCTCGAGCCCCACCTGCTCGAGTTAATCTACTCACTCGGGTTGCATCCTCTCTATATTTACAAGATCCCACATATTAGGATCCTGTGAATAATCCAGATCTGGCACTCTACGACCAGGGTTACACACCACCCGTAGATTATAATGCGTATCCCCTTGATGGATATACATCTCAGACATCTTCGGCCTATGAGGACATCAGCGCTATCCAAGGATATGGCCGTAATAACCCGTATTTAGAGATGTATAACCCTGGTTGGCGCCAGCATCCAAACTTTTCCTGGTCTGGTAATTCACAGAGACCACATCAAGATCCACACTGCCAAACCAGGCAATACGGGAATGTGCAAAGCACGTACCCTAGGCAGCAGCCATTCTCGCCTCAGCAGCAGCAACCCCGCTCGTTATACCAGCTGCTACACCAAGCTGCCAACCACCCTCCAAAGGGGGCTGACCCTTTGGAGTCGCTGAAAGAGGAGCTACAAGAGTCGATGAGGAAGTCTACACAAAATAGCTTGCAGATTATGAAGGCGATGGCTGATCAAATTCAGACCATACAGAACATGCAGAACCAGCTGTTGCAGGAGCGTAGGACTCAGGGAGCCTTGCCCTCCCAACCCATCCTGAATCCTCGATATGTGTAGAACCAGAGTGCCCCACCTAGGTTTCAGGAACTGCAGGGATAGGCACACGCCATACTACAGGCACCTCCTGCACCACCCGGTTACGCGCAATGCCAGTCGCCTTTGCAGAATCCTACATATTCTACCCCTTCTCCTCCCCCACCACCTCATGGACAGCAAGCCGATGCACACGTTGTTTCTTTGTGAAGCGGAAGGATGGCATTCGACCCACCACCTAGGCAGGCGGGTCCTGATTTTTCCCACCCATCACCACAGACGAGTTCGACTCCATCATCTCAGGAGCCACCTGCAGTAGATAAGGGTAAGAGGCCATTTAACCCTGAGATTCCTGTCCCTTTTCCTGAGGCTCTAACACGAAATGTAGAATGGAAAAAAGAACACGTGGAATTTCGAGGACCTGAAATCAATTTTTATGGAAGTACATATTCAGTTCCCCCTCCTCGAGGCTATCGATCACATTCTCGTTGTCGCTAGGTTCTTCAAGGACTATTGTACCTCGAAGCGACAATCGAGAATTGGACGACAAGCGGTACTGTCGAAAGAAGCTAGCACCGTGATTCTAGCCGACTTGCTGCCGAAGAAGAAAGAACCTGGTACCCCACTCATATGCTGCTTCTTGCAGGATTCTCCATTTGATCGGGCCCTTCTAGATTTGGGTTCGTCCATCAACTTAACTCCCACTGCCGTATTTGATCAATTTCGATTTGGGGAGTTGAAACCCACCTCGGTTACGATTCAGCTGGCTAACAGATCAGTCAAAACACCGAGGGGGGTGGTTGAGAACGTGATCGTGAAAGTCCGCAGGTTCTACTTTCCCGCAGATTTTTTCATTCTCTATATGGAAGTTCCTCCTAATCTCCGAGATGCACCAATTATTTTGGGTCACCCATTTCTGGTGACAGCCTGAGCGAACATCGATTATGCATCCGAGTGTATAGAGATTGCCCTAGTCAATGAGCGACTTTGACTAGACATATTCAGGGTAGCAAAGAACTTTGACTATGATCGAATAGAGGAGGATGGTGAAGATGAAGATTCGGCTTACTGTGGTAACATTGGGCTCCTTTGTGACAACCCAATGTCTCATTCGTTGACACTATTAGGGTTCTCGGACCTCGATCCACATGTGATTGAAACCACTGCATTACACATATCTCCCCGAGGATCTAACTATTTAGGGTGTGCTTCTGACCACAGCAGCCCTGAATCCAGCTATCCTGATCCATATATTATTGGATCGCCCCTGTTATTGTAGGAAGATGTGACTACAGCTAATGGGTTTCCCGTTAAGGCAGTCACAACCAATTATTCCATAGGGAGCGACTCAACGGGAATTCACGTGCGCATGGATCAGCAGATTCCCACCTTCTATTCTGCTCCTCCCACTCTCATATCTGATTCTGACCCACCCGTGATTGAATTGAAGCCCTTACCTAACTCACTCAAGTACGTGTTCTTGGGCGAAAGTGAGACATATCCAGTCATTATCAATGCCCACTTAACCTAAGAATAGGAGCATCAATTGATTTCTACGTTTCAAGACCATAGGGCTGCTATCGGGTGGAGTATTGTTGATCTTCGCGGTATTCGCCCCTCGTATTGCACTCATCACATTTACACGGATGAGGGGGTGAAACCTTCGAGACAACCTCAAAGACGGCTAAACCCGAATATGCTAGAGGTTGTTAAGAAGGAGATCATTGATGAGAACCTCGTCACAAACCCTAAACTAGCACCATTTAACCCTGATTTGCAAGAAAAAGCACCTACATAACCTTAGAAAGGCTTGGCTCAGAGAGATTCTAAGTTTGCAAAGAAAATAGAAACTGAGGGGTAAAAATGTAATTTCACCAATCCAATCTGAAAACAGGATAACTCAGGATCCAAACATAGGTCAAAACAACCTAATAAGAAGGAAAGTGGGATGATCTGATCCAATAAGGGCTACAGCAATTCCAAGGAACTAAATGATAATCTGTAACCCTAAAACAAACCCACTTCAATTCACGAGGTTCGAGGTAAAGTAAAAATAGAATAAACCCTCTAAAATTCATAGAAAAATAATCTCTACGGTTTAGAACCTTCAATTTGGCCTTAGGAACCCATTTTGACCTACATTGAGAACCATGCCCAATTAACAACTTAATTTGGGTTTTTGCATAAATTGACGGGTCAAACCAGGTTTAATCTAGAAATAAAATTCACCATCAGATTCCTTAGGTCCTAATTAGTCATGTATAAAAACTTGAGCCTAAGAAGAAACCTTCTTGACCAACTTTACACTTTGGTCCTCATATATTTACGTTTTGGCCCTCAACTTTTGAACCCTCACATTTTGGCCCTAACTCTCCTTCGTTCTTTGCGTTCAGGTCCCTCCTGCAAAACCTGACCAGCACCATGCTCCGGCGACCTTGCGCGGAGCATGGCGCCGCGCAGGGTGAGGGAGGGAGCCTGCCAGGTCAAATTGGGGTGCCCTGCGTCGTCAGCCACCGCAGGAACACCCCCCTGATGGCCGCAACCACTCATACCGGCCGTGCGAACGCATGGACGGTATGGGTATCCTTCCTCCGGTGTCCTCCGGCGAGGGAGACACGTCGTCTCCCTCCGCCCTCCTCTCTGGTTCTGCCCCTATAAATACCCCCGTCGCTCCATCGTTCTTCCCAGCTCGGATCTGACGAAGAAAACCCCCACGACTTTCCTCTCTTCCCACTCCGGCAGAAGCCCTCCAGCTCCGGCGGTTCCTCCTCCTCCTCCTCTTCGCTCTGCCGCAATACCAGCAGCAGAGACTTCTTCCTGATTCTCCTCTGCATCGCGCAATACCGGCGCGCGTTGCCTCTGCCCCGTCCTCTCCGTCGCCCCTTCCTCTGGGTAGTTTCTTCTCCGGCGGTAGTCGATACGGCTGTCGCCTGCTCCAGCCCCCCCTCGTCCTGCTAAGTAGGTATAACTTCTCCTCTTCCTTCCCTCTTTCTTTTCCTCACTGTAAATCTTTACTGTCACCCTCGACCTCGCCCAAACACTCTCACCTTCCCCATCTTCGGCCAAACTCCGGCGACTCGCTCCTGTCATTCCACCACCCCACACGGCTCGTCGACCCTCACAGAACCTCCACCTCCTCACCCTGATCAACCTCCACCCTTCCACTTCCCACCAATCGCCCTTTACAACTCCACCGACCAAACCCATCTTGCCACCTACAGTTTGACCTAGGGCGGCCCTTAGGCTCCGCCCCGCCACCTGCAGACCCCCCGATCACCTTCGCCGTGCTACGGCGAAGGTCCTCCGCGTATCTGATTAGGCCGAGAGGCCGTTTCCCTGTGAGCAGGTACTTCGCTCACCGCCGCCATTGCCGAGTGAAGCTGCTTCCTCAACCTGCTCCTCCAGGCGCGCCACGCCCAGGTCAGGCTCCCAGGCTGCGCGGGGGATCTTCGCGAAGAGTCCCAGGCTGCAGCTGGGGCAAAGCCATCGCGTGGAGCCTCGATTGGGCGCTGCCTCCTCCGCGCGGGCGTCAAATTGAGGTGGGACATTTAGTCCCACCTCGGAAACTCACCGAGGCAAGCAAGCGCTTAAAGGCAAAAAGTG
The DNA here is from genome assembly GCA_037157565.1 of Thalassia testudinum. Lineage (NCBI taxonomy): Eukaryota > Viridiplantae > Streptophyta > Magnoliopsida > Alismatales > Hydrocharitaceae > Thalassia > Thalassia testudinum. The sequence continues at coordinate 53,697,760 of JAZHRO010000035.1, read as the reverse complement.
CCTTAAGCTCTTTGCCTCAGATCACGGGGTGAGGTCCCCTTCACCCGCCCGATTACCCGGCCTCGTCCGCGCTCACGCCCCGCGGACCTGGCCCCGACCCGATTAGCCCGACCTACACTCTTCGCCCACCACCGCACGCCGGTGGGCGTGGACCCGGGCGCGACCTGCGTACCCGATTAACCGGTTACTCTGGGAGAGCTTTCCTAAGAGCGAATTCAGAGAGAGAGACGCGGGGGAGGGTAGAGTAGGTTTTTCCCTCTGACTTTAAACCCTTGAGCGTGCAGGCACAAGAGAAGAAAGAAGGAAGGAGGATGCACTGTAGCAGTGGGTTACTTAAGTCGTCTGGTTGAACAATCAGACGACGCTCTGAGGACGAAGAAGAAGGAGAAGAAAAGACGAGCAGGACCGCAACGAAGAAGAAAAGAAGAACAGAAAAGAAGAAGACAAGAAGAACAGGAAGAGAAGAAAGAAGAGACAAAGAGGAAGAAAGAAGAGAAGAAGAAGAAGCCACCAAATTTCCATCTCTATCTCTCTCTCTCTTTATTTTTGTAATAAAAACTTTGTACCCCTAGAATACGACTTTCTCCCTGAGTTCGACCTCGGGAACTCTTTTATTTTCTGAGTAAAAAAAAATATATATATGTAATGATGGCAATAACTAGCTGTACTACAACGCTATTTCTATAACAAAACCTAGTTAACGCTACGATCATTACTTTGGCGCCGTTGCCGGGGAGCAACGGCTATTCTAGAGGTAATTAAATTCCTATTTTTAAATTTCTAATAATCTCTCCTCTTTTGTGCAGCTACAGGAAATCATGAAGACAAGCAACCGCACGAAAACCACTCCGAGGATAGGTAATTTTCTATCCTCTCAACCCCTAAATTCTAAAGAGGAAGAAAAGAAAAGAACAAGCAATATAGGACTAACCTGTCTTCTATACTTAGTAAACCATAAAAAGTTGCATGTTTTCAACCCATTATTCCTGCACACTATTAAGGGTATTTAAGGGCTAACACATTCTTGCTTGAGCCCTAATTACCCAACAAAGAACTAACTGGACCAAATAGAGCCAACATAAGATTCAACATTAGGGATTTAGAGACACACTTTTAAGCAAGAACTGAGAAACCCTAAAAGAAGTGTGCCCAAGCCATTGTCTGAAAATACCTATCCAAAGAAACCCTAAAACAAGTTGGCTCTCTAAAGACACTTGAACCTTAAAAAAACAAGACCTAATAAGCTCTTAACAGAACTAGCAGGTAAAGTCGACCACTTGGGTCAACTAACCTTTAACTTAGGTCACTCTTTGCACTCAAAAAAACCTAAAGTTCAAGTGAAACCTCAAGCACCCTGATCTTAAACTAAAAGTGGTAGACTTAAGAGGTCAAGATCCCCATTCTGGTCTACCTGGAACCGCAGTGACAAGAGAGGTCGGGTGGGGGAAACCCTGTAACCCGTGGGGACGCTCTACCATGTAGGGGTCTTCGCGGGACTCACCCTCTCTGGCTGCCTAGGTAATTCTCAGGTGGACGATCTTTCTGATCAAGGGGTCCATCTGCCCCGAAGCTCTATAGTCACCCAACATTTTGGGTGCCTCGATTGGGTCCAGCACCTGCTTATCTCATCCAGTCCTTCAGTGTTTGGCAGGAGGTCCTTGAAACCTCCTATAGAAATTCACTCTCCCTCGAGGCTAAGCCTCGGCTCCCTTATTTTTGCAGAAATCATTCACATAGCCCCTCTTTCCTCTGAATTTGAACAAAATCCCCTTCTTCCATCTTGATTCAAACTTCGATTCTATATCTTGATTCCACCACCTGATTCAAAGATGCAGCCTAATTACCTAGTAAGACTACCATTCAAAAAACCTGAATATCTGAGATCCATGAAAGATAAGATGATTGAGGATGCTCTTGAATTCTATGAAATCAAATATAAACCCTCAACATCAATAGAAAACATTCAGGTTGATGTCCCAACAACCATAACTTTCATCATAAACTGTGCCCAAATTCTATTGACAGAAGTTACAAAAGGATCAACCCGAGATATGCTCATGACAGGATACATTGAGATAGAAAAATTACACCAATCTGAATACCTTCAATGCTTAACAAATCCTGTACTTTGGGAACAACACCAAGATGACCTTATAAAACGGGTAGAAATGATGAGATCACTAGAACAAATTATCAACTAGAAATACCCGTATATACCAGAAACAGAGGAGGAACCATCTTGGAACAGTATTAAGGAACAATCCAGTTTCCCAGATCTTGGGACTGAGGCACAAAGTGGTTGTAGAATCCCAACCCAGATAGAAGACAACATTAAATTAGGTTGGGATATTGCAGAACACAATGATGAGCTAAACTTAGAACATGAATTGCCAAGCTTAGAGTTCCAAAACTCCTGCAACAATGAGATTAGGACTGAACCTTTTGAGGGTATAAATTCCGCCCCTTATTCTGATAAGGTGGCCCTCGAAGGTTATTCAGACTTAGGTTCTAGTAACTCTACCCACATCCTAAGCCTAGAACCTAGATCTGAAACTTATTGGGAAGATTAATGGGCCCCTTATGAGAAAGATCAAATTTTTGCAGAATATGATTCTGGGCCTCTATTTGATGAATATCCCTCTCCAACATCCTCAGGAAATTTGATCGATTTTTTGAAAGTCATGCCAATTTATGATACAGAAACTGAGGAGTTGGATGAGCAAGGTTTTAATTGGGTCTATCCTACCAGCTTCGAGCTTGAGCCTAGACAGAATACTTTTTCGAGCCCAGAATTGACATATAGACTAGACCCTAGTCAGGCTGCTGATTCCACATCTGATGATTTTTGCTGCGGTGGAATTCATAATCATGAATCTCATTTTCTCAAACTCTCCAACAATTTCAGATCTCACTATAATTGCGGAGAGATTCTCCTTCCTGAACACGCCAGGCCCATCTACGACCTCAGTTCACATGACTCTGACTCCGACTCTGAGGTCCTGATTCCCGAGATCACTGATAACACAGAATCATTCCTTTTCGATCCTCAGGAACCAAAAATAGAAAATGCCAAGAGTGATTGCAACCCAGAATTCAAATCTTTTCTCAATTCAGATTTCTTTCATCCTACAGACACTCTTCAGGCATTTGATAGTTACCCAGAGGACTCTTTACAGAAAATCACCTGTCATTCCTTTCTAGAAGATCCCTCATACATAGTTGCCACCTCGTCTGCACACACAGGACTAATCAAAACCTCTTCCCAACCCCGACCCGCAACCGGACTCAATTTCTATTCAGATTCACCTCTCACCGAGCCGATTGCATTTCCACATCAGGTTTGGAACACTGATCAGACTACATATCATGCTCCATCATTCTTTGATCACCCCTGTAGGGTTTCCGCATCATTCATTGATTATTCTACCGGTCCCTACTCTGACCAGGCTGATTCGACTCAGCCAAACCCTGCGTTTTCACTTCCACATCCATCTGAGCTTCATAGTATATGGTGGGTTCCACACCTTTTTATCCACATCTATCAACCCACCAGACTGATTGGGTTTGGGCTACATCATCAGCCTGTTGATCTGAACAAGCACCTGGTTGGACCAACCAGGCTCTTAATCAAGGTGCTTGTATTACAAAACTCTGCTGATTTCACCATCCCCTCTCCATCGCATTTCCCGCTTGGCCGAAGGCATCAAATTTAGCGCTCAACGGGAGGTAGCCCGTCATTCTCTTTAAAAACCTGAAACCTTTCCTAAAACCTTTGTGCACATGAAATTCACACTTTAGGACAGCCGACTCCACCTCAGGTGCTTGCATCTGAGATTAAAAATCGTCCGCAACAGTCACCCCGACCCATTCACTCATCAAAACATCTGTCTTAATGTATGAACTAAGTTGAATAAAAACCCCCTAAGTTACAATGAGGACATTGCAAATCTTAGGCATGGAGGGGTATGAAAGTGCAAAACGTGTAAGAAAAGGTTTCAAACAAAAAATTCACATATGCCGAAAACACCATAAAAATTAAAATTTTTTTCGAAAAAGAATAAGAGAATAAGAGGAGAAAGGAAATTTTGTGAAGGAGAAGGAAAAAAGAAACAAAAGGAAAAAAGGAGCACAAAATATGAGAAACAAGTGATAGTCATTAGTAAGGAACTAAGGAATTAACCTAAGTTCTAGACCTCATTCAAGAAAATAACTGAAAAGTGCATAATGAGATTAGTAAGAACGCAAACCTTAGGCATTCTTGAATAGACTCTTAGTACCCATTAAGATCTGGACACTCCTCAAGAGGTTGAGGAAAATGAAAAGCTGAAGTATTAGGTCTAAGGCTTAGGGAGTATTTGGCCTCATTAACTAATTTTTGGTTTACGGGACTCAGTAACCTAAGCACCCTAACCTCACACACAGCCTGGTTCAGTAAGCGTAAAAATCAAAATCACGCAGAAGCGTCGCAAAATTCTGAAAAGTACACCTAGAGTAGGAGCGGCCGATCAACACAAGTTGATTTGGACGAGTTCCCAGCGCAGAGAGGCGGGAAATCTCCTCGAAGATGCGTAACAAAATATTATCTCCTCGGTGCTTGTCTCTTAGGATATTCACATATCCTACTGGGGGCATGTAAGCACCCTGCTGGTTCAGATTCCATGGATGGCATTATCACGAAGTGTCAACTGCCAGGGTCTGAACTCAGCCACGGAACACCATGGATGGGATTATCTCGAAATCTCAATAGCCAGGGTTCCGGGGGTTGCCATGGGTGGTGCTATCTCGAAGCATCGATCGCCAGGAACCCTTGAGGATTGATGATGGGAGAAATGAATCTGATACAGACCGTGTTGAAAAGCCAATCCTAGGCTAGAACTAAAAAGAAAAAGAGAGAGAAAACTCTCCAAATAGAAAAACTTTCTATCTCTCTCTTATAAAACGCACTGCGAACTGAACCAATGCTAAAATCATTTCAAGCACGGGTGCTTTAACCACAAAGTCCAATAGACCTTAGGTTAGTTCTTGTGGGCCTTAAAAACCTTTGCTAAGGACTGAGGCTGAGGATAGACAGATTTGGATCTTGATTGGTACTAGAGTACCTTTTAAGCCTATGGTCAGCATTCTAACCTAATCTAAGTTTAAATGAAAAAGCACTTATCTGAAGCTATTAAGAACTTCATGGTCTAGAACAAGGGTTGAAACCTTAAGTTTTTGCTAAGGGACTAGCAAAAGCTAGGCATGGGGGTGTGATGAGAACCTCGTCACAAACCCTAAACTAGCACCATTTAACCCTGATTTGCAAGAAAAAGCTCCTACATAACCTTAGAAAGGCTTGGCTCAGAGAGATTCTGAGTTTGCAAAGAAAACAGAAACTGAGGGGTAAAAATGTAATTTCACCAATCCAATCTGAAAATAGGGTAACTCAGGGTACAAACATTGGTCAAAACAACCTAATAAGAAGGAAAGTGGGATGATCTGATCCAATAAGGGCTACAGCAATTCCAAGGAACTAAATGATAATCTGTAACCCTAAAAAAACCCACTTCAATTCACGAGGTTTGAGGCAAAGTAAAAATAGAATAAACCCTCTAAAATTCATAGAAAAATAATCTCTAGGGTATAGAACCTTCAATTTGGCCTTAGGAATCCATTTTGACCTACATTGAGAACCATGCCCAATTAACAACTTAATTTGGGTTTTTGCATAAATTGATGGGTCAAACCAGGTTTAATCTAGAAATAAAATTCACCATTAGATTCCTTAGGTCCTAATTAGTCATGTATAAAAACTTGAGCCTAAGAAGAAACCTTCTTGACCAACTTTACACTTTGGTCCTCATATATTTACGTTTTGGCCCTCAACTTTTGAACCCTCACATTTTGGCCCCTAACTCTCCTTCGTTCTTTGCGTTCAGGTCCCTCCTACAAAACCTGACCAGCACCATGCTCCGGCGACCTTGCGCGGAGCATGGCGCCGCGCAGGGTGAGGGAGGGAGCCTGCCAGGTCAAATGGGGGTGCCCTACGTCGTCAGCCACCGCAGGAACACCCCCTGATGGCCGCAACCACCCATACCGGTCATGCGAACACACGGACGGTATGGGTATCCTTCCTCCGATGTCCTCCGGCGAGGGAGACACGTCGTCTCCCTCCGCCCTCCTCTCTGGTTCTGCCCCTATAAATACCCCCGTCGCTCCGCCGTTCTTCCCAGCTTGGATCTGACGGAGAAAACCCCCACAACTTTCCTCTCTTCCCACTCCGGCAAAAGCCCTCCAGCTCCGGCGGTTCCTCCTCCTCCTCCTCTTCGCTCTGCCGCAATACCAGCAGCAGAGACTTCTTCCTGATTCTCCTCCACGTCGCGCAATACCAGCGCGCGTTACCTCTGCCCCGTCCTCGCTGTCCCCCCTTCCTCTGGGAAGTTTCTTCTCCGGTGACAGTCGATACGGCTGTCGCCTGCTCCAGCCCCCCCTCGTCCTGCTAAGTAGGTATAACTTCTCCTCTTCCTTCCCTCTTTCTTTTCCTCACTGTAAATCTTTACTGTCACCCTCGACCTCGCCCAAACACTCTCACCTTTCCCATCTTCGGCCAAACTCCGGCGACTCGCTCCCGTCATTCCACCACCCCACACGGCTCGCCGACCCTCACAGAACCTCCGCCTCCTCACCCTGATCAACCTCCGTCCTTCCACTTCCCACCAATCGCCCTCTGCAACTCCACCGACCAAACCCATCTCGCCACCTGCAGTTTGACCTAGGGCGGCCCTTAGGCTCCGCCCCGCCACCTGCAGACCCCCCGATCACCTTCGCCGTGCTACGGCGAAGGTCCTCCGCGTATCTGATTAGGCCGAGAGGCCGTTTCCCTGTGAGCAGGTACTTCGCTCGCTGCCGCCATTGCCGAGTGAAGCTGCTTCCTCAGCCTGCTCCTCCAGGCGCGCCACGCCCAGGTCAGGCTCCCAGGCTGTGCGGGGGATCTTCGCGAAGAGTCCCAGGCTGCAGCTGGGGCAAAGCCATCGCGTGGAGCCTCGATTGGGCGCTGCCTCCTTCGCGCGGGCGTCCAATTGAGGTGGGACATTTAGTCCCACCTCGGAAACTCACCGAGGCAAGCAGGCGCTTAAAGGCAAAAAGTGCCTTAAGCTCTTTGCCTCAGATCACGGGGTGAGGTCCCCTTCACCCGCCCGATTACCCGGCCTCGTCCGCGCTCACGCCCCGCGGACCTGGCCCTGACCCGATTAGCCCGACCTACACTCTTCGCCCACCACCCCACGCCGGTGGGCCTGGACCCGGGCGCGACCTGCGTACCCGATTAACCGGTTGCTCTGGGAGAGCTTTCCTAAGAGCGAATTCAGAGAGAGAAACGCGGGGGGAGGGTAGAGTAGGTTTTGCCCTCTGACTCTGAACCCTTGAGCGTGCAGGCACAGGAGAAGAAAGAAGGAAGGAGGATGCACTGTAGCAGCGGGTTACTTAAGTCGTCTGGTTGAACAATCAGACGACGCTCTGAGGACGAAGAAGAAGGAGAAGAAAAGACGAGCAGGATCGCAACGAAGAAGAAAAGAAGAACAGAAAAGAAGACAAGAAGAACAGGAAGAGAAGAAAGAAGAGACAAAGAGGAAGAAAGAAGAGAAGAAGAAGAAGCCACCAAATTTCCATCTCTATCTCTCTCTCTCTTTATTTTTGTAATAAAAACTTTGTACTCCTAGAATACGACTTGCTCCCTGAGTTCGACCTCGGGAACTCTTTTATTTTCCGAGTTAAAAAAAATATATATATGTAATGATGGCAATAACTAGCTGTACTACAACGCTATTTCTATAACAAAACCTAGTTAACGCTACGATCATCAATCATCAAGTGGCTAGATGCAAGCATTATATATCCAATCTCAGATAGCCAGTGGGTGAGTCCAATTCAGATAGTGCCCAAGAAAGCAGGACTCACCGTCATGACAAATAATAAGGGCGAATCCATCCCGACCCGCACCGCAACATCTTCACGCATTTGCATTGACTATAGGAAACTGAACACGACTACCCAGAAGGATCACTTTCCTTTGTCGTTCCTTGACCAGATCTTGGAACAGTTAGCCGAACACAGTTTCTTCTGCTTTCTGGATGGATACTCCGGGTATAATCAGGTAGCGATTAGCCCAGAAGATTAGGACAAGACCACATTCACATGCCCCTTTGGAACATTCGCCTTCAAGCGGATGCCCTTTGGCCTCTGCAACGCACCAGCAACATTTCAGCTTTATATGATGGTTATCTTCTCTGGCATGATTGGGGATTATGTGGAGGTATTCATGGATGACTTCTCTATTTTCAGACATGATTTCGCGTCTTGTCTTGATAACCTCACCAAGATCCTGAAACGGTGTATTGAAGTAAACCTAGTACTATCCTGGGAGAAAAGCCATTTCATGGTGAGGGATGGCATAGTACTAGGGCACAGGATCTCCAAAAATGGACTCGAGGTCGACAGGGCTAAATCAGAGATTATCTCCCACTTACCGCCACCTAGCTCGATCAAGCAGATCAGATCATTCTTGAGTCACGTCGGCTTCTATCGAAGATTTATATGTGATTTCTCAAAAATTGCGCGACCTTTGACGAATCTCTTGGTTACCGATGTCCCATTTGAATTTGATTCCTTGTGTTTCAGCGCCTTCGATACTTTACGAAGCGCTGTTTCTGACTCCCCGATTCTCCAACCACCAGACTGGTCACTTGATTTTGAAATGATGTGCGACGCTTCTAATTTTGCCGTCGGTGCTGTTTTAGGCCAGTGTCGGGAGAAACAACCCTTTGTCATATACTATGCTAACAAGACGCTGAATGAGGCTCAGCATAATTACACTGTCACCAAAAAAGAACTACTGGCAGTAGTATTCGGGTTGGAGAAATTCAGATCATATTTATTAGGGTCCAAGGTCATCATCTTCACTGACCACTCCACCCTCCGGGATTTATTGGCAAAGGAGGATGCCAAACCATGGCTCATTAGATGGATCCTTCTATTGTAGGAATTTGATATCAAAATCCACAATAAAGCCGGAAACAAAATGTTGTGGCGGATCACCTATCAAGATTGGACCCAAACCACATTCTTTATTCCCTGCCTATCCATGAACAATTTTCGGATGAATCACTTTTGGCAATTCATTCCATTGAGTTCCCCTGGTATGCAGATTTCGCAAACTACCTTGTCGCAGGCAAAATTCCCACGAATCTATCCAAGGATCAGAAACTCAAATTCATTGCAGAGGCCAAATACTACCTCTGGGATGACCCACTGCACTTTCGCATTGGAGCGAATCAGATTATTTGCAGATGCATCCCAGACTCTAAGATCCCTAGTGTGTTATCTTTCTGCCACAATGATGCGTGTGGTGGCCATTTCTCAGGACGGAAAACCACAGCAAAAATTTTGCAGTCGGGATTTTTCTGGCCAACCATCTTTAGAGATACACACGATTATGCCCAACACTACAAACGATGTCGGTCGATCGGTTCTATGACCAAGTGTTGAACGGGTTTTGCGAACGCTACGCTTACGAGATTGGTTTTGGAAAACCTGTCGTTGTAGTTCAAAAAGAGAAGAATTCGTGTTCAACAAATAAAATTTATACCGAAAATAATTCCGGGTCGAACACAGGGAGGCTACGTTGATCTATATTCGCATTTATATTTTTTTTAGGATTTTTGTTAAGCAAGGCGATATAATTACAATGGAGCTATCAAACTATGAGAGAGAGAGAGAGAGAAAGAGAGAGAGAGAGATAGAGAGAAAGAGAACATGCATTCAATATTTCAATTGTTTATAAAAGTTACACTAGAAAGCGGAAAATCAATTACACTATAAAGCAGGAAAATTCTACACTAGAAAAGCTGTAAATAAGAATGGGAGAGAGAAATTATCCTCCTCGACGATTGCTTGGAGGATGAGCCGGACGGGACGACGCCTGGATGAAGGAGAATGAAGCAGGACGAAGGAGGACGAAGCAGAAGAACGGGAACGGAGCAGCATGCCGTCGTCGTCGCGGGATCCACTTCCGAAGGGGAACGAAAATTGGACTTTATCTCGCAAGAAGCATCCCGGGTGTGGGACAAGCTTCTTTTGAGCTTTGGAGGGGTAGAGAGGAGAAAGAAGGGATGAGAATTTCGTATGGAGGGGGTCTCCTTTTATAGTTGAAAGGAGTGGGGGCAAAATGGACATTACAACTTCAAAACAATAAATAAGGGGTCTTTAGTGATGGATAAATCTGTCACTAAAGCCCCGACGTGGGTGTCTCCTCCGCGCCCACGCACGCCTCCTCGGCTGCTTGCTCCTCAACGTCCACGCACGTCTAGCGCTTTTCAGCCGTCCAATCGCAAGATCGGATGGCTTAAGTTGCGTTTGCACCTGCGCGCTGCGTGCGTCTGATTGTGCGTTCAATCGCGCGTCCAATCGCGCGTCGACTCTATTGGGTGCACACGGTCGTCTGATGTCCATCCAACACTCCACCCATGCCCAATCTCTCGCGCCTGCCGCTCCTCGCCACGGCTCGAACCCGCACCCCGCGCTCGCAATAGCGCGCTCGACCACTGCACTATGGGACGCGGATGGTCGAGCAGGCGTTTTTAAATGCGAGCGCCCATAACCGTTGGATTAAGATCCAACGGCGGAGAGCGATCGGGCGAGGGGCCTTCACAAGATGAAGCGGCCGATTGGGCGACTGAGATGGCACCACATGGTGCTATCTTGGCCGTCCATTTTCTGGAAGTTGTAGATGGTGCCACGGATGTCGGATTAACTCGATTTTTGTGTCATTGGGCTGCGATCGTCGATCTGAATTCATCTGTGCGATCGGATTTATCATCTGAAGTGCAAATTTACACCATCCTGGCCCTTGATCTTCTAGGGTTCCCGGGTCACTATCTGATGCTACGGATGCCTGATTAGGGCGATCTTGGTGTCGTTGAACTCCAATCGTTGCCCTAATCACATCCAAATGGTTGGATCTTTGATCCGAGGCTCTAATAAAATATTTTCCCTATCCAAGCACATAAAAGGAGACAATTAACTTCCATTTTATTGAAACTATTCTAAATGCAAGATGATGCATGTAATGCAATATTTATATCATGAAATGCAATCCTATGCTTAAGAACATGCATAAATAGACATCTTAAGTAGTGTAAATGTGTTTACATCATACCCCCATGCCTATCTTTTGCTAGTCCCTAGCAAAAACTATATGCTATTTATAAAAGAATTAGGTTAGATTACTTGGACTTGAGTTATTTTTCAATCATTAAGAAATTGTCTACTTAGGAACTGAACTTTCAAAGACACAACAGTGCCCGGATATCAACCAAAATACAGACCGCCTCAAGCCCTCGCCTTATTGAAAGAAAAATTTCTTTTTCTCTTTTTCTCTTTTCTAATTTTTTTTTTTTATTTTCAAATTTTCAGGTTTAAGAGTGGCTTTCTACGGCCATTCCACTCACCCAAAATTTGATGAGAACCCTAAGCTTTAAGCATCTTATTGTGATTGTGATAGACTCGTTGACCAGCAATTAGAACGAACTTCGGATTTCTACGCCTCTAGGTGACCTAACCAGAATTCTACCTAAACGTGTATCTTTACAACCGGTAGCTTTCTCCCTACTTTTATTTTTTTTTTTACAGGGTCAACGCAAGGGTGAATCCAGTGTATATCTCCCCGGTTTATTCTACTTCTCTACTTCTTCCTAAGTGTTTTGGGAATTTTTGGTGCATTTCTGAGCTAGGTTCTGGACAACTGGTCGATGAGTTGTTATCACCGACAACTTGCCAGCCATACTCGTGCGGCGAAGTGTGGCTTATTTCTTTTTGTTCTTTTCTCCTTTTTTTTTCTTTAAGTAGGTGGCTTCCCTAGTCTAAGATTTACCTAAAGGCAGCAAACTAAGAAAGGTCCAGTGACTGGGCTCTAGACAACCTACCTATGGGCTGTTACCCACGATAACTTGCCAGCCATATCACCCTAGAAGGTTCATTAGCTACCCAATTTCCGTTAAAATCGTCGAACAACGAGTCAGTGCAAAGAAAGTGTGTAGATGCTTAAAACTTAAAATTCCCTCAAATCAGAGGGCGGGTTGACAAGTCGTGTACTTATCACCCAAACTTATTTATTCCAATTATAATAGAATTAAGATGGCGAGGACTCAAAAACAAATCCACATTTTAGTGGATACACAAGCTAATTAAGTCCAAAGACCTGAGGGGTCTTTGTGTTCAGATCTTAATGTAGTTTTTCCTAAGATTGAAAATTTTCTTAAACCCAAATTCTCTTTGATAATTTTGATTTTTTTTTAATCAAAATAAAATAAATCTACGGTGCTGACGAATGAATTCAGAGATAAATATCCACCCCCCCATGCCTATCTAATGCAATGTACTCATTGTATTAAAAAGAGATAAAACAGAGTGGAAAAGTGAAGAAAGCACCTGAATTGCGTGAATGACAGGTTCGCTCCGAGTGAAAAATTAAAAAGAACTGTATAAGTGCTGAGTTTAGTGCCTTCAGCTAGGCACACTATACAAAGAAAAGAAATGAAGAATTCACAAGTGCAGGTCAGAATTAGAATGAACAAAAGAATCATCTGACCTGTCAGCAAAGGTCCACAGATGTGGACCAGATTGTGGTGCTGACCCACACCCCATAATCGAGAATATCTTAAGTTCTGGATAAAAATTACCCAAAACCTAAAATCAGAATGTAAGCGGGATCGAGCCTGCGATTTCTGAGGATGCAACCCAAGACCAAAAAGTCGGGTTACAGAGAATTGAAGCTCAAAAGGATAATCGTTGAATGTGTGCTTGGGTTTGACATCCTCAAAACAAATGTCGTAAGGGTTCTGATTTGATGGTTTCAACTTAAAAGGAACCCTTCGACTCAATTTTCTATTTCCTCCAAAATTGACTTCCCAAATCAGAACTTCCCAGCTCCTATTCTCCTCATTCAGCATATCAAATTCCAGGACCTCTTCTATATTCATCACCCCGTCTGAAATCTCCAAGTCTAAATGATGTGGCAGAATCAAAATTGACTTGGGTCTAATTATCTCAGAATTAGAATCATCAATAAGCTCAATAGGGTGTAACTGATAATCAGGGCATTGAATTGATTCCTCCAGAAAATGCGATTCTGAACCCGTAATGTGTGCCCTAATAAGATCAGTTTCCTCAGTTATTGGGCTATCAAATGATCTATCAGATTCCTCAGGCCCGATCGTCTCACAGAAATCGTGTTCAGAAAACTCACGTGAGACTTCACAACTTGAATCTTCACCATCAGGATCCGTATCAATGTATGTTCCAAAATCAGTTGTCACTTTGTGTTCCAAGGAGAAATACGTTTCCTCATAACCCGGCTTAGGGATCTCAGGTGAAGAAATCAGATCATCCTTAATTGGCTGTTTTAATTCAATCTGGTCAGCCTCGTAACACGTGTCCCCCCCAACAGGAGCCTGAGCGGGTTCTGTCATTAGCTTTCCTGAAGAAGGTTCATCCTGGGAATTATTCCAAGATTGAATCAAAGCAACCACGAATCTCATCCTCAATTTTGCTAATTTCCCAAGTAAAAACTCACCCGGGTTTTTATCCTTAACATCCTGGAGCCAATCCAACAAAGACTTATTCAAATCATCAATCATTTCAATCAGGGGCTCCAATCTCTCAATGCAAGGTATTGGCTAAACTTCTAAAGATTGTATGATATTCCTCAAGTTAGCCAGAACCTTATCTTGAACCTGGTTAACCTGAACCAAATGAGTTGGTTCAGGGTTGGGCAGGTTTAGGCTTAATGCAGGGGAATTAACAAATTGAGATTTGTTATACCCTTCCTGATAGTAGCTCATTTCAGATTGTTGAAAAGATGGTGATGACCTAAAGGCAGTGAAATCAGAGGATGGGTAAGGATCGGTGTATCCTTCTTGATTGTAGATCGTATTAGGTTGTGCATGAAAGGAAGACGATCTATAATCGATGTAGCTCTGAGAAGGATAGAAATCGGAATCAAAGTGTTCAGGGTTAGACCCTAAACACGGGGGTCCGGAATTGTATCCCCAATCTAAAGTATTCCAACTAACTGATGGTTGACTACAATACGAGTTGGGATAATCGTCATGTTGAGGATAATTCACAACAGGAGGGAAAGAGCGGGAATGTGTGAAATATGTGGAAGGATTCATGAGACTCGGGAGGAAGAAAGGTGCCCTGCAATACAAACAATCAAACCTGTCCTTAAATGGGTTAGCCTACAGACCTACAGACTCTCAAAACCCGTCCTGAGATAAAGGATCGATTTGATCTACTTCTGTCTGTTCAATCCAACCAGTTAGAAGGAGGGACTAGGGAGAAGGTCCTTCCTTCGGCTTGCGCCTCTGGTTCCTAGTGTACCCCCCAGCCGCGATCGTTTGACTCTGCTCCCCTAGCTAGACATCAGATTGAATAGTAGAAATAGACTAATCGAAAATAATCTCGTTCTGAGTTCTGAAGAGCGAGTCCAATCCTTAAGGCCAACGTCTACTCTGTTTTATTTAGGGCTAGGTTTGAATGTGCTTTGAAATGTGATGGGCCCTTTAAATGGGTTGTGCCCTTAATGATTGATTGATTTATGTGTGTGTGCACAACCAGGGTTTTCAAGCAAGATTATTGATAATGTGTGAATTTTAGTGTTCAAATCTTGCTTAAGTAGCTTTTAGGGTTTCAAATTAGGTGAATTGCAATCAAGTTTCTAGGCAAACCAAGTTGTAAAACACGGGTGAAAATTATTTTCCTTTAAAATCAGAAAGAAAGTGGAGTGCCTGTAATATACTTAGATTGAAAACCCTAAGGAGGAGCTACTTGATGAGTTGGTTTTAAATAAAGTGGTGTGGCCCAAACAACTCAAACAACCGGCCACAAATGCACCACTAAGTTAGGCACTCAAAGATGATTAACCTAGAATGATTTCTACTCTGTTATGTGTTGCTTTGTGTGTACCGGTTCCACAGATCAGAACCCGGTTGAGTAGAAAACAAATCAAGTTGATCAAGTGCCTTGAATGTGGGTGTGTGTTGTGTGTTTGTTGAAAATTACCCCACAAGATTATCTTTTTGTTTTTTTGTTTTTTTTATGGATGAGGGTGGAATGAATGTGAGTGAAAATCCAAACAACCAAACTATTCCTAGGATTTATGCAAACACCTAGGTTAATTGGGATTTGGATTTAATGTGGCGAATGAAATCTATGGAGGGGGAAAGAATGGGGGAACACTTACAGTTGTCTTCAACTGCACTTTACTCCAATCTACCGCTTGTTGATTCCTTGATGGGGGTCTCTGCAAAACAATAGACACAAGAGAAAGCTAGTTAGAAAAGAAATAAAGTGCAAGAAATGCGAAGAAAAGATCGGAAATCGTTGCCTCCCGGCAACGGCGCCAAAATGTTGAACGAGTTTTGCGAATGCTACGCTTATGAGATTGGTTTTGGAAAACCTGTCGTTGTAGTTCAAAAAGCGAAGAATTCATGTTCAACAAATAAAATTTATACCGAAAATAATTTCGAGTCGAACACAGGGAGGCTACGTTGATCTATATTCGCAATTATATTTTTTTTTAGGAGTTTTGTTAAGCAAGGCGATATAATTACAATGGAGCTATCAAACTATGAGAGAGAGAGAGAGAGATAGAGAGAAAGAGAACATGCATTCAATATTTTAATTGTTTATAAAAGTTACACTAGAAAGAGGACAATCAATTACACTATAAAGCAGGAAAATTCTACACTAGAAAAGCTGTAAATAAGAATGGGAGAGAGAAATTATCCTCCTCGACGATTGCTTGGAGGACGAGCTGGACTGGACGACGTCTGGATGAAGGAGAACGAAGAGGATGAAGGAGGATGAAGCATAAGAACAGGAACGGAGCAGCACGCCGTCGTCGTTGCGGGATTCACTTCTGAAGGGGAACGAAAATTAGACTTTATCTCGCAAGAAGCATCCCGGGTGTGGGACAAGCTTCTTTTGAGCTTTGGAGGGGTAGAGAGGAGAAAGAAGGGATTAGAATTTCGTATGAAGGGGGTCTCCTTTTATAGTTGCAAGGAGTGGGGGCAAAATGGACATTACAACTTCAAAACAATAAATAGGGGGTCTTTAGTGACGGATAAATTCATCACTAAAGCCTCGACATGGGCGTCGCCTCCGCGCCCACGCGCGCCTCCTCGACTGCCCACTCCTCAACGTCCACGCACGTCCAGCACTTTTCAGCCGTTCGATCGCGAGATCGAACGGCTTAAGATGCGTCCGTGCCCGCACGCTGCGCGCGTCTAATTGTGCGTTCAATCGCGCGTCCAATCGCGCGTCGAATCTATCGGGCGCGCGTGGCCGTCCGATGTCCATCCGACTCTCCACCCGCGCCCAATAGCTCGCGCCCGCCGCTCCTCGCCACGGCTCGAACTCGCGCCCCACGCTCGCGATAGCGCGCCCAACCACTGTGCTATGGGGCGCGGATGGTCGAGCGGGCGTTTTTAAATGCGAGCGCCCACAGCCGTTGGATTAAGATCCAACGGCAAAGAGCGATCGGGCATGGGGCCTTCACAAGATGAAGCGGCCGCTTGGGCGGCTGAGATGGCGCCACGTGGTGCTATCTTGGCTGTCCATCTTCTGGAAGTTGTAGATGGTGCCACGGATGTTGGATTAACTCGATTTTTATGTCGTTGGGCTGCGATCGTCGTTCCGAATTCATCCGTGTAGTAGGATTTATCATCTGAAGTGCAGATTTACACCATCCTGGCCCTTGATCTTCTAGGGTTCCCGGGTCACTATCTGATGCTACGGATGCCTGATTAGGGTGATCTTGGAGTTGTTGAACTCCAATCGTCGCCCTGATCACTTCCATATGGTTGGATCTTTGATCCGAGGCCCTGATAAAATATTTGCCATGTCCAAGCACATAAAAGGAGACAATTAACCTCCATTTTATTCAAACTATTCTAAATGCAAGATGATGCATGTAATGCAATATTTATATCATGAAATGCAATCCTATGCTTAAGAACATGCATAAATAGACATCTTAAGTAGTGTAAATGTGTTTACATCACCAAGAGAGCCATGATGCCACTCCAACCCATCATGGTCGTAGAAGTATTCGAAGTCTAGGGTATCGATTTTATGGGCCCTTTTCCGAACTCGCATGGCTTCGAGTACATATTGCTAGCTATTGATTATGTCTTGAAGTTGGTCGCGGCCATCTCGGCGAGATGAGCTGACCATAAGACTGTCATTTCTTTCATACGCCAAAATATTTTCACGAGATTCGAAATCCCCCACGCTCTGATTAGCGATGGAGGAAGTCACTTCATCCACGCCCATTTCAGGTCGTCATTAAAGAAATACGGGGTACATCACCGCATAGCCACCCCGTATCACCTACAGGCCATTGGGCAGGCTGAAGTATCTAACCGTCAAATCAAGCTGATTCTCCAGAAGACAGTTAGACCAGACAGGAAGGACTGGTCTGGCAAATTAATTGATGCACTCTGGGCATATCAGACCACATACAAGGCCCCACTTGGAATGTCACCATATCGCATGGTATATGGCAAGGCCTGTCACCTTCCTGTAAAGCTGGAGCACCACGCCTTTCGGACGGTGTGAAAATGTAACCTTGACCTTGATGCAGGAGGTCGAGAATGGAGACTCCAGCTCAGTGCATGGTCGAGCTCGGATAGGTTGTTAATATGATGATTTTATCGTTGAAATGTGTATAGTGGTTAATCTAAATCGGACCTAACCATATCTTTACAAAATTTTTTACCTGGCCTACTTGATTTTATCTTATCACTTTTAGGCCCAGGGTCGAACTCAGGGAAGTGGGGTACAAGTCAAGTTTCTATGCCTTTCCTACAACGAGTCTCTTCCCTTCATTTATTGTGTTTTTGGTGTTTTTATTATTTAGATTTTTTTCTGGTAATCTTTGTCCTTGAGGCACACCCTCAAAATTGTGTTCTTAGCTTTGAGCCAAAACAGAGTTCCAAAACGAATCTTGCTATTCGCAAGACAGGGTACCTGCAAGTCCAAGATTATCTTTTCTCTTTTATATATTTTTTTATCTTTTTACTAACAGGAAAGCAAAACAGAAATAAAGTAAATACAGTATATATATATATGTATATATTATGTATATAAAGGGGTGGGGGTGGAGGCAGAGATGGAGTGTAGCACGGTGTCGAGTCGGTCGTCGTCTAGAGAGACGCAACCAATAGGACTAGGTGCCACGTGGATTGTGGGATGGATGGTGGATGATGTATGCAACCATGCTTTTTGTGCGCATGTATCGGGGAATATCAGCAACTGGTGCAGATATTCCCGCGATATAGCGTATGGTAAATAATGTGAAAATATATATGTATATATGTATATATGTAAATATGTCTATATGTATATATATATATATATGGTTATAAATGTATAGGTATATATATATGTAGATATATATGTATATATAAGTGTATATGTATATATATATATATGTGTGCGTATGTATATATAACTATATAGAGATATATATATATGTATGTATGTATAGATGTATATATATAGGCATATAGGTATATGTATCTAGATATGTATATATGTGTATATATATATATATATACATATATATATATAAGTATATAGATATATATATATATATGTATATAAGTATACTAATACTACTATATATATAGATGTAAGTATATATATATATGTATATGCATAGTATATATGTATATATGTATATATATATATGTATATCAATATATGTATATATATATCATTATATATAAGTATACGTATATATATATATATATGTTTATAATAGAGTATAGGTGTGTGTGTGTGTGTGTGAAAGTGTGAGTGTAGGTGTGTGTATGCGTCGGTGTAGAGAGAGTGCTGTGAGTGTGTTCAGAGAGAGAGAGAGAGAGCGGGAGAGAGCGGGCAGAGAGAGCGCAGCCACTCTGCTAGAGGAGAGGAAGGGCGTTTTAAGTCGTCTGCACGTGAAGGCCGCCGTCTGATGGCTTCCGCGTGGGGGCACGTATTCGCGAAGAGGAGAGCGCCTGCGCCGACCGGTTGCGAGCGTGGAGAGCTCGTGACAGAGCCGCAGGGCTGGAGGGTGAGGGCGCTTGCAGCTTGAGTGGAAGCTTGCAGGCGTCGCAGGGGGGCGGGGAGGCACTTGGCCGGCCGCTGCAGAGGCGCATAGTGGTCGGTTGCTGGCGACAGTCCATGCGATAGAGCGCAGAAAGCGGAGGTGGAGAAGGCCTGTAGGCGCACGCAGAGGGCTGGGGCACCTGTAGGGAAGCGCGGAAGCTGCTGGGGGTACTGCTACTGCCGCCGCTTAACTGCTGCTGCTGCCAAGCTGCGAAGCTTCAGACCTTGAAGCGGCTCCAATGGAAGGAATGGCTGAACGGAAAAAAAAGCGAACGAAGAGCCACCATGCCCACCGGCTCTTAGAAGAGCTGGGTGGTGGTGGTCTCACTGTGGTGGTGTGCACCACAGTGAGAGCTACTGCCCGCCAGGTATCTCCGAGGAGGGCCGGCGTATGGAGGTAGAGGGAGGAGAGACGATGGTGGTGATGGAGCTACAGGTGGGAGTTTTTGGCTGCTGCCGGGACCAGGCTCTTTTGCAAAGGCATGAGCTGCGGTCTTTAAATAGAAGAGGAATGGCATGGCCACATGTAGCTGCAGGGAGAGGGATGGAATGGCTTGGTAGGGAATGGCAAGTTGTAGGGAAGGGCTGCTGCAGCATGGTGCGAGGAGAAAATGCATGCAGTCGTAGGGAAAATTAAAAATCATGTGGAAATAAAAATAGAGGTGGTGGATTTTTGCAAAGAGGCACTTAAGGAAAAAAGGTAAAATTCAATGACACTTATTTCATTCTTCTTTCCTCTCAATTAGGTGCATGTATACATGTATTTTTACAAATGCAATTACATAATCCTAATATGCACAGGTAGTGCTAGGAAATAGCACAAGAAGGCACTATTGCAGGTGTATTTTTGCGGTGCAATCATACCCCCATGCCTATCTTTTGCTAGTCCCTAGCAAAACAGTATTTAGAAATGATCTTGAGCTGAAGATTTTCTTCTGAGGTGCTATAGGTGTATTTATTGTTGGATATTGTGAGAACCAATTGTAGAGAAGACTACCAGTACTTTAAGTCTCACATGACAAAGATCATCTCTCGACTAACCAGGACTCTTGATATTTAAACCTTAAGTACGATTTCCAGAACCCATGAGGTTTTTGCCGTACTCGAGAGCTCAAGAGGTTATGGTTTGTGTATAGTGAAGGATCAAGACTGACCAGATGAACATTAAGACTCAAGCCCAAGGTTTCGCGAATTTTTAAGTAAAGGTTGGTCCTAGTTTCAGCTCGTGTTTTCGGATTGACCCTTAAGAAGATGACGAAAAACTCAACTCCCATTTTCTGATTTTTGTGGCTCAAAGGAAAACAAGGTATTTGTAACCTTCCCTGAAGAACTTCTTGTATGGCGAAGACTTTACAGACATTTATGAGATATACTGACTTATTTGCAACTTTTTTTTTTTTTGAAACATGTGTCAGCATATCTCTTACAACATTTTTTTTTTGAAGGTGCACACTTTTTTTCTTTTTGGTGGGAGAGTTTCTTTTTGGTGGAAAGAGTCGCTCCTAAACACAAGACTAAAGCCTGGGATAAAAAGTCTACCTGCGCGCACAGGTAAGGACTCCACCTTCCCTAATGAGCACTAAGGTTGGATCTTATGTTCACCTGGTCTTTCCTAAAATGTATAGTGTGAACCAAGTTTACTTAAGCTCTCAAGTAGAAGCAAACAAACGAATCTTGTACTAATGTCTCAGGTACAAGAATACGTCCTTAGTTAGGAGAGATTCTGATCTATTTTGTCAATGCTCAAGTGACTTAAGCCGAGCCTGAGCAAATCAAGCTTCTATGGCTTGGAACGTCTTCAAAACAGAGGATGAATATCCATAAGCACTTATTGTATTTTTGTTTCAGCTTTCAGATCATTACTAAATACCATTTTCATTTTCTCTCTCTGTTATATATATATATATATATAGAAACTGCATGATACCCTAAAATACCCAGATCCTAAGGATGCCTATCCACCCCCCCATGCCAAACAATGCTATGTCCTCATATGCATGTAGGGAAGGGTAGAGAAAGGATGAAAGATTGGGTAACGAGAGCTGAAGTGCAGGGTGGGTGGATGGTGGGTGGTGAAGTGAAAAGTGAAGTGAAAAGTGATGGTGGATGGTGAGTGTTGTTAGGGTGCCTCCCAACGAGCGCTGAATTTAACGTCCCCAGCTGGACTCAGAATGAGGCAAAGAATTAGTTACCCTCCAGCAGGGCAACAGTTTCTCCAACGGGGGCAGGTTCATGAGTCAGATAGGGTTTCAAATGCTGCCCGTTGACCATAAATTTAGACGGCCCCGTAAATCTTCGATCTGGACGGCCCAGTTGGGGAATGGTCTTGAGACCAGGAAAGGACCAGTCCATTTGGACTTCAATTTCCCAGGAAAGAATTTGAGTCGGGCATTATAGAGCCAAACTTGCTGAGATGGCTCAAATTCTTTCCGCTGAATATGACTGTCGTGAAAAGCCTTAGTGCATTGTTTAAAGGTTAGAGCAAAATCATAGGCTTCACGACGGAGCTCTTCCAGCTCTTGGAGTTGGAGTTTCCTTTCTCAACCACACAGGTCTGGGTCGAGGTTACATTGGCGAATCGCCCAATAAGCTCGGTGCTCCAATTCCACGGGCAAATGACAAGGCTTCCAGTAAATGATTCTATATGGAGACATACCAAGGGGAGCCTTGAAGGCAATCCAATACGCCCAAAGTGCGTCAATCAGCTTGTCGGACCAATCCTTACGGTCAGGCCGAACCATTTTCTGGAGAATCTACTTGATTTGCCGGTTCGACACTTCTACCTGGCCGTTCTTCTGAGGATGATACGGGGATGCGATACGATGGTGGACTCCGTACTTCCTCAGAAGTGCCCGAAAAGAAGCATGGGTAAAGTGGCTTCCTCCATCCGAGATAATGGCTCGAGGGATCCCAAACCGCGCAAAGATGTGGTCTTTGACAAATCGGGTGGAAATAACATGGTCAGCACGGTGCGCGTGAATAGCCTTGATCCATTTCGAAACATAGTCAATGACCACAAGGATGAATTCGAAGCCGTTGGATGGAGGAAAGGGACCCATGAAGTCAATTCCCCAGATGTCGAAGATTTCCGCAGCTAGGATGGGTTGCAAGGGCATCATGTCACGACGTGCCATTGACCCTAACGACTGGCACCTAGTGAAGGGAGGGCCAAAAGAAACCACACTGCAACACCTTAGCTGCAGTTTTCCTCCCAAAGAAATGGCCTCCGCAAGCTTGATCGTGGCAGAAGGATAGCACACAGGGGAACTCGCTGTCAGGAATACGACGGATGATTTGATCAGCACCTATCCGAAAAAGAAGTGGATTATCCCAGAAATAATGCTTTTCTTCTGCCATGAGACGCTCGCGCTGGTTTTTAGGCCAGCCACGTGGAAGGGATACAGAAGCAAGGTAATTGGCAATGTCGGCATACCATGGTCCACTTACCACATTTATTTCCAATAGGTACTCACTAGGAAAAATTTCATTGATCGGCAGAGTAAGTCCAATATGGTCAGGGTCCAGTCTGGAAAGGTGATCAGCTACAACATTCTAGGCTTCGGCCTTATCGCGAATCTCAATGTCAAATTCCTAGAGCAGAAGGATCCAACGAATCAGTCTAGGCTTGGCATCCTTCTTGTGCATGAGATGGCGAATGGCTGCGTGATCAGTGAAAACAATAACGTGAGAGCCCAGAAGGTAAGAGCGGAATTTCTCTAGCCCAAAGATGACCACCAGTAGTTCTTTTTCAGTGGTAGTATAATTATGCTGGGCCTCATCCAACATCTTACTGGCGTAGTACACCACGAAGGGGTGTCTATCGCATCTTTGTCCCAAGATGGCTCCGACTGCAAGGTTGGAAGTGTCACACATAAGTTCAAAGTCGAGGGACCAATCAGGCAGCTGGAGAACAGGGGCCTTGGTGACAGCATTACGCAGCTGCGTGAATGCTTGTATACAGTCGGGGCCCATATCGAAGGGTATGTCGGTTGATAGGAGATGAGTTAAGGGTCGAGAAATTTTTGAGAAGTCTTTGATGAATCTCCTATAGAAACTGACATGTCCCAAGAAGGAGTGGATTTGTTTGACAGAGCCAGGCACAGGTAAATCAACAATGACATCGAGCTTAGCTCTGTCAACCTCGATACCCCTATCGGAGATGATATGTCTGAGAACAATTCCCTCGTGCACCATAAAATGACATTTTTCCCAGGAAAGCATGAGGTTTACATCAATACATCTCCTAAACATACGAGCTAGGTTGGCAAGACATTCGTCGAAAGATGGTCCAAAGATTGAAAAGTCATCCATGAAGACCTCGAGAAAGTCACCCACCATGTCTTGGAATATCGCCAGCATGCATCTCTGGAAAGTTGCTGGCGTGTTGCAAAGTCCGAACGGCATCCTTCTAAATGCGAAGGTGCCGAAAGGGCAGGTAAAAGTGGTTTTCTCTTGGTCTCGAAGGTCAATTGCCACCTGGTTATATCCTGAGAATCCATCCAGGAAACAGAAAAATTTATTTCCTGCTAACCGCTCCAGGATTTGGTCAATAAATGGTAGCGGGAAGTGATCTTTCTTGGTTGCAGCATTAAGTTTCCTATAATCTACACACTCTCCAAGATTTAGGAGTGTGTGTAGGGATGGATTCGCCCTTGTCATTAATATGGATGGTGAGTCCTGCCTTTTTGGGCACAACGTGAATTGGACTCACCTAGGGGTTATCGTTGATCGGGTTGATTATACCCGCATCCAGCCACTTAATGATTTCGTTCTTAATGACCTCCCACATGTTAGGGTTGAGACGTCGCTGCATCTCACGGGAAGGTCGAGCCTCCTCCTCCGTATATATACGGTGAGTACAGTAGGAGGGGCTAATGCCAGATAAGTCCGATAAAGACCATCCAATAGTTGCCTTGTGTTCTATGAGAACGTTAGTTAGTTTGCACTCCTGCTCCCTGGTCAATTTTGAACTGATGATTACAGGGAGCATTTCATTTGGTCCCAGGAAAACATACTTAAGTGTGTTAGGCAGCTCTTTCAGCTCAGGAGTGGATGGTGAAAGTCTAGCATTTCTTGGGATGAGAGTGTCCTAGGTGGGTTGGAGAACAAGTTAGGAGGAAGGAATTGGCCCTCAGATTGGCCAAGAAGAGGGGCTTCTTGGATAGATGGATCCAAAAGGGAAAGCCCCAATGAGAAGTATATGGGCTCAAGGTCCCAGTGTGGATTTGCAAATCTGCCTGATTTAGCAGGGAAGAAAGGGCAATCCGGTCTTCAGGAGTGTGGACCGGCGGTGAGTAGCCCGGATATGACTCAGACCACGAGGTATGGGAAGCGGAGAAAACCTCGTCAGAAGTCTGGCCAGGAGAAGGTACGAGACAAGGGAGGGATGGGGGAACGTCACAGTATGTGTTGGTTAGGCAGTCATCAGTATTTATAGGCAATCCGCAATAGTCCGAATAGGTCCCAATTAGTCCGATACACGTGCTGACGGCCATGTCCTCGTCAGACGCGTCATCCTCGATGCAATTGCAATCAAAGTTCTTGGCTACCTTGAAGATGTTAAGCTTGAGCTTCTTAGATCCAACGGCAATCTCAATACAGCCCGACTCGCAGTCGATATGGACGTGGGCTGTGGCCAAGAAAGGTCGACCGAGGATGATCGGACAATTAGAAAGTGAACTAGAAACTTCCATATCTAAAACAAGAAAGTCAACAGGAAAACAGAGACTGTGCCCCTAACCACCATGTCTTCCACCACACCCTTCAGGATTTTGATAGAACGATCTGCCAACTGTAACGTGACAGGGGTGGGTTTCAGATTTCCCAAGGAAAATTTTTCGAGCATGATGGTCAGTATGAGATTTATGGAAGATCCTAGATCAAGCAGGGCACGGTTAAAATTGCATCCTTGGATGCTACAGGAAATCAGCGGTGTGCCAGGATCTTTCTGCTTTGGTGGTAGGTTTGACAGTATAGCACAACTCGCATGAGGTGAGAGAACCACCGGATTTTTAGTTTTCTTTGACTGTCGCCTGGGTGTTGTGTAGTCTTTGAAAAATCGGGCGACAATAGGTATGTTGTCGATAGCCTCGAGTAGGGGTACCTTGATTTCTACGTCCCTGAACAAATTATGCAGGTTATCAAAGGCCTACGTATCTTTCTTTTTGCCTTTTGGCTCCCTCAGTAGAGCCTCTGGGAATGGGACTGATTCTGGCACGAATTTGGGTGCATCGTCCTCTGGCGAATGCGGTGCGCATCCTGAATGAGAGGGTGAAGAAGAAGATGGGCCAGGATCAGGTCGAGGGGGATCGACGGTCTGCTTACTGCTCCTCGTAGTGATAGCATTGGATGATGCGGGTCCAGTGGGATCATATGGCGGAGGAGGGTTCGCAATGGGGACATAAGAGTGTGGCGCTGCAGCGGGATTAGCCTGAAATCCCGGTGGAATGCTCGGAACTTGTAGAATTTGATTAACCTGTCCCTGAGAAGGTCGTACCTGTGGTTGAGGACCACGGGGTATGAAATTTCACGGGTTTGGAATAGGTTGGGCGGGAAGAGTGCCCTGAGATCGAGTCGCCATGCATAATTGACTGATCTTAGCATTCTGCTGCATGATAACATTGCACAAGGGGGTGATGATTATGATGAATATGGCCCATCTTAAGAATAAAAGACACAACATAAGTAGAATGGGAGCATTGCATGCATCATGTACCAAGATGGCTTATAAAACTGTATTAATGGCCATTTGTGTAAGCATTTGTCAAACCAGGCCTTAGATGAGCAATCAGACCGCACGGATGGATTCAGAACAACGAACAGAGTCCAACGGACTCAAGATAGGCCAAATCCAACATTCGGAGCTCCTACAATGGGCCCAAGAAGTTTTGATCGTTGATCTAGAGATCAACGGCCCATATTACGCCATGTCACCCTCGCTCCACCGCACGCCGCCTCTTCATCCAGTCGAGACTCGCGCGCCCACCCGTAGTCGCTGCGACAAAGTGCGGGCGTGGCACAACGGTTAGTGCACACTCCCGCACGCACGCGACGCGGGTTCGAGCCGCGCGGAGCCTGAAATTTAAGACGGAGGTTGCCTGCAGCGAAATTGGGCCGCCCGATCAGCAGCAGGCGGCCGAGATTTCTCCATGTGGTGCCGCCACAGCTCACGGGCGCCCATGAGCGCACGCACGTCAGGCGATGACGCCTGCACACACGTGCACCCGAGGCGCGATCCAAGCACAGCTGAGAAGAGATCTCAGCCGTCCGATCTCCGATCGGACGGCTCTCACGTAGTGGCCACAGATCACACGAGAAGAAGAAACAGAGCGAGCGACTGACCGACGGCTGGAGGGCTTCACCGACGCTTTTGGGAGTGGTTTTAGCGACGCTCTGGACGTCGCTAAAGCCCCTTCTTCTTTTAGTAAGCCCTTAACCCTATTTAAACCCCCTCCAACCACTCATTCAAGGCATTCACTCCCCTTGCAACTACTCCACCCCTCTCTTAGCTAGCTTTAGGCCCTCTTGTAATCACCAGAGACCATGAGCCGCCGACGGAGCCTCCTCCACCGCCATGGCTGCCTCATCGCTCTCCACCCTCTCTCTCTTTCTCTTTTAAGCTTTCCAGTATTTTTGTTTGAAGCATGTATTTAATGTTGTAAGCTATGAACTACAAGTGCATGATTAATGAAGTTATTTTCCATTCAATTGTCACTTTAATTTCCGTTCAAGTTGCATGATCAGACAAGGAACATTCTCAGCCTAATCTCTCTCTATCTCTCTCTCGCTTTTCAAAACCGCATCCTTCCCAAGCAAAACTCTGCACTTTCCGTGACAACAAGTGATAAGCAAAAATCCGATTTTCACACTTCCCTGAGACCGACACTTGGACTCACCTCTGTTTACTTATTTTAAAGCTGATGTTGTAAGTGCGACTATAACGACACTTCTTAACACACACACACACAAGAGCATGTCAGTTTTTGGTGCCGTTGCCAGGGAGGCAACGGATTTGTTTTATCACCTCCATTCCACATTCATCCTCACACGTCTAATGCCATATTTTCCTTTTTACTTGATGGTTGCAGGAATTCGACGCGTAGACAGTGAAGCGACGCATCCCACGACGGTAGCAAGGGAGTAGGTGCTACGAGGATCGATAGTGAGTAATTTTTCTCTCATAATTGTTTGCTTGCATGAAAAAACTAAAAAAAATTGCAAAAATTGAAAAAAATTGCTGTGGTGTATGATTGCTTGACCCACATCCTTAACACATCACCCCACAAAAAAAATGTACACTCTAACATTCTGAATAAATTCTTGGAATGTTCTTTTCTTTTTCTTGAGTGGTGTTTGCGAAGCCACCGTGAGTTGACCTGGGCCGCACCACTCAACCCTAAAATCTACTCATCTAATAGAAGCTGCATGATCATTAGGATGAGTACATTAAGGTTGTAGAGCCTCTACAGAATAAAAGGAAATTTACTTTCACCAAATTGTGTGCAGAACTTGACGTGCCCACTGAAACTTGTTTGAAAACATTATTTAAGACACGTCAACCCTAAAAAAATACCAAAGTAAGGATGAAACACTAAAAGACATCACATCTTAAAAAACCCTTGCTTGAAAACCCTATTTTGCTAGAAGCACACACCTTGAAAGTGGAAAATTAAGAGGCACCACCCCAATCAATGCCTCATCACATAACCACAAGCACAAGCACTATCCTAACCCTTTAAAACTGAGTAGACGTGCCCTAGGCAGGACTGAGTTAAGTCTCGAGAGGTGAGGTTTTGTTCGCTAGGCACTTGGCTTTTATTCCCCTGGTAGAATCTGGTGACTAGGCTACAGGGCAGTGTCAAACGACCGCGGTTGTGGGGTCTACAGAACCGGAGGCACAAGCCAAAGGAAGAACCTTTCCTGCAATCCCCTCGTAATCAACCTGGCCAGATTAGCTTTGGGAAGGGTAGTCCAGTGCTTACGAGCTTAATCACCCTTTTGGAGATTTCTAGGTCCCCTAAGGAACACACCATAAGGACTAGGCTTGTTTGCTTGGTTGAGTACACAACTCTCTCTCTCATTTGTTCTTCCCGCATCCCTCCATTTCTTCCAAACCATGGATTTCAATGCCTATCCATCTTACCCAAACTACCCCCAATAGGATTTATATGCTAACCCAAGTAGACCATATCCACAACCTACTTGGGCTAACCAACCACCAAGTTGGGGATAAGACCTTGAATATCCCTCTTAGCCCAACTGTCCCAATTATGACCAAACCGCACCAACCTCTTATTGGAATACACCCAACATATCCACCCAAGGGTATGACTTAAATCGTGGGGCTCCATATCTCGATTCTCCTCACGACGCCTCCTCATTTAGGTCCTTCCCGCTCTACTGCGATAGGACCTACACTTTAGGAGAACACCAAGAACCCTACCCTTCTCAGGATAATAACCAAGAAAGGTCATCTGAATTCAACAACCTTTCCTACATGACCTTTGGATTAGAAGGAGTTCTAGACAAATGAAAATCAGAAAATGATCAAAAATCTAGGCAAGCCCAGGATCATCAACCTTTGATTTGGTCCCCTGATGAAGAATCTGACTGGGAGGAGAACTTAGAACCTCAACTATTCTGGAGTAGGACCAAACGGAGAATGGTTCCTCTTGAAGAATTGGACCTTGAACATGATAGAATAGAGGACCCACCCAAGAACCTAAACACCAGTATGGATTCTGATCCACAACCTCAACCATACTCTCTTAACCTGGATTTCAAGGAGGAAATCCAAAGGACACCAAATGACACCATGTCAATTCTTGATAACCTCCAGTTAGAACTACACAGACAGAATCAAGAATTGGTTAAACGGCAACAGGCCATGTTGGATTTGTTCCAACAATTGGGGGAAGAAGGCCAGAGAAAGCTGTTGCACACAACGCCATTCATGGAATTCATAAAGCAAGGACCTACCATGATCAATTGGACTACACCCAGTCACCCTGATTTGGTTCAGTCCACCATTGATACCCCTCAGGAGTTGGACAGCTCAGTGCATAAGGACAGTAAGGATTCCTCGGAACACAATTTGGGGAGCAATGAGGACAAACATCAGGAGGAAACTGAGAATGTGAGGGGAGATGTCTTGGAATCCGAATCTAATCGGCCCAAGAGAAGCAATCCGGTGGGAACAGCAGCCAACATCGGAGATGGGGAATGGAGTTACAATTTCAAAGAAATCGATTATGAATCGGTTGGAATCCCCATCACAAATTTGGAGGAGGGCCGAGAGAAAGAATATGATCTAAAGGATGAAATTGACCCTACCTCTAATGCAACCCCAAACAGTGAATCTGATACAAAGGAGGTTGAAGAAAATATTCTTGAGATCGAGGGCTTGGAGGGAATGAGCAATGAAACCATAGTTGCGGAAGAGATAGATTCGTCTTTGGAGAGGGCCTCATGCTTGATTGTAGGGCTCATTATGAAACTCTTGACTTTGTTACCTGCCCTACCAGAATAAAGATCCCGCAACCCGAATGCACTGGAATTGATACACTTTTGATAGATTACAATTTTATGGCGATACAAGCTGAGTATAAAACCTACATCTTTAGTGTCTGGCATGTCGTATTTGGGGTACGTTCATCCACATCAACTTGTTTGCATGCCCGCAGACTAAGAGAGGATCTGACACGGGCATGCATGATATAGAATTCCCACCCCTTAGGAACAGGACTCCACCACAACCTTCTTAGCATCTGTGGACTTCTGATTTTGGGTCTGGCTGATTTTGTACATACCTCCTTGACCCAAGCCATTCCTATTTGTGCACCGCCCAGCTAGAGGCGTTAAACTCAGTGCTTCTTGGGAGGCAACCCAGAGGATTCAGACTGATCCAGTATTTTACGTCACTCAGGTACTATCTTTTTGAACCCTTATGCATCCATGTACTTGCCAATGAGGACATTGTCCAACTTAAGCATAGGGTGGTGATAAATTGCATAATCTTGAGCTCATTTAATCAGTCTGAATGAATAAATAAATAAATTGAATTTAGGAAGAAAACTTAGGCATTAGAAACTTGTCAATAGTGGAAAATAATACAAAAAGAACTTAAACACTTAGACTTTTCAGGCCTTCAGACTTAATCAACCCTAGTGTCCGTTAAAATATGGATTTAGCTTCGAGTCCTTGCAACCTTAAGTTATTCTAATCCACCTACTAAATAAGGTGATAAGTATACGACTTATCAACTCACCCTCTAACTCAGAAAAACCTTGAGTCTAAGCATCTACACACATTTTTGCACAGACTCACTTCTCGGAGATTTTGACAGAAATTAGGCAGCTAATGAACTCTCTAGGGTGGTATGGCTGGCAAGTTGTCGTGGGTAACAGCCCATTGGCAGGTTGTCCAGAACCCAGCCACAGACCATTTCTTCTTCATTGCCTCTCGGTACATTTGAGATCAGGGAAGCCACCTACGAAAAAAAAAAAAGGAAAAGAAAAGAAAATAAACCACACTTCATCGCACAAGTATGGCTGGCAAGTGATCGTGGGTAATAGCCCATTGGTCGGTTGTCCAGAGCCCAGCTCAATAACTACACAAAAATACCAAAACACTTAAGGAAGAAGCGGGGAAGTAGTACAAGCTGGGGAGATATACACTGGAAAAATCCTTGTGTTGACCCCAATTAAAACAAACGTAGGGAGAAAGCTACCAATCGAACAAATACACCTTCAGGCAAATTTATTTCCTTTTTCAGTCACCTAGTGGGGTAGAAACCCGAAGTCTGTCTCAATTACCGTTAAGTGAGTCTATCACAACATTCACACCAAGATGCCTAGCACTTAGGGTTTTGACCGAGTTTTGGGTGGGTTGGGTAGCCGTAAAAAGTTACTAACCCACATTGAATTCTGAAAAAATTCTAAAATATATATATATACATATACATATTAAAGCAAGGATTCGGGCGATTCGTATTTTGGCAGACTCCCGGGCGTTGCTTAGTCTTTGTAGATTAAGATCTTCGTATATTTCCTCCTATTGACAAGTGATGAAGTGTCTAAGCAATTACTTCTTAAATTCTGAAAGGAAATAAAGGCTAAAATAAACCTTGCTAGGGACTAGCAAGGAGTAAGCATGGGGGTATGATAACACTGCACAAGGGGGTGATAATTATGATGAATATAGCCCATCTTAAGAATAAAAGACACAACATAAGTAGAATGGGAGCATTGCATGCATCATGTACCAAGATTGCTTATAAAACTGTATTAATGGCCATTTATGTAAGCATTTTTCAAAGCAGGCCTCAGATGAGCAATCAGACTGCACGGATGGATTCAGAACGATGAACAGAGTCCAACGGACTCAAGATCGGCCAAATCCGACATCCGGAGCTCCTACAATGGGCCCAAGAAGTTCTGATCGTTGATTTAGAGATCAACGGCCCATATTGCGCCATGTCACCCCTCTCCACCGCACACCACCTCTTCATCCAACCAAGATCAGATCTTGGCCATCGATCTTCGATCGAACGGCCGAGACTCGCGCGCCCGCCCCCAGTCGCCGCAACAAAGCGCGGGCGTGGCGCAACAGTTAGCGCGCACGCCCGCACGCACACGACGTGGGTTCGAGCCGCGCGGAGCCTAAAATTGAAGACGGAGGTTGCGCGTGGCGAAATTGGGCTGCCCGATCAGCAGCGAGCGGTCGAGATTTCGCCACGCGGAGCGGCCACAGCTCACGGGCGTCCACGCACGCGTGCACTCCGAGTGATGACGTTAGCGCACATGCGCACCCGAGGCGCGATCCAAGAGCAGCCAAGAAGAGATCGAAGATCGGACGGCTCTCACAGTGGATCGAAGAAGAAACAGAGCGGGCGGCTGACCGACGGCTGGAAGGCTTCACCGACGCTTTTGGGAGTGGTTTTAGCAACACTCTGGACGTCGCTAAAGCCCCTTCTTCTTTTAGGAAGCCCTTAACCCTATTTAAACCCCCTCTAACCACTCATTCAAGGCATTCACTCCCCTTGCAACTACTCCACCCCTCTCTTAGCTAGCTTTAGGCCCTCTTGTAATCACCAGAGACGACGAGCCACCGGCGGAGCCTCCTCCACCGCCATGGCTGCCTCATCGCTCTCCACCCTCCCTCTCTCTCTCTCTTTTAAGCTTTCCATTATTTTTGTTTGAAGCATGTATTTAATGTTGTAAGCTATGAACTACAAGTGCATGATTAATGAAGTTATTTTCCATTCAATTGTCACTTTAATTTCCATTCAAGTTGCATGATCAAACAAGAAACATTCTAAGCCTAATCTCTCTCTCTATCTCTCTCACTTTTCAAAACCGCATCTTTCGCAAGTAAACTCCGCACTTTCCGTGACAACAAGTGATAAGCAAAAATTCGATTTTCACGCCTCCCTGAGACCGACACTCGGACTCACCTCCGTTTACTTATTTTAAAACTGATGTTGCAAGTGAGGCTATAACGACACCTCTTAACACACACGCACAACAGCACGTCACTACGCCAATTGGTGCTGAAGAGAGGTCATGTTCTCTTCATGGCGCTTTGACATTTCCGTCATCATTCGCATCAATTTGTCAAGAGGACTTGATGCGTGTTCAGTTGGTGGTACGCAAGGGCCTGATGGCGGATTTGCCATAGGATTAGAGTGGGCCCTTGGGATGACAGGTGCGGACGGTCGCATTGGTGCACCAGCGGGGCTTTGGCACTGCGGGTTGTTGGACCATGTGAAGTTTGGATGATTACGCCACCTTGGGTTATAAGTGGCAGAGAACGGGTTGTTCCCCAGGGCGCAAGCGTCTTCTAGGCCAAAAGATGCGCCCGCATGTAAATATGCGTCCTAGCACACAGAGGCTTGGTCCTCCTTGTCAAAATACTAGCTCACAGAAGCCAGTTCCACATGACTTACCGAGTCACTCGGTGCGACACTCGGTAAGGAAGGTCTTACGGGGTTTCTCGGGATAAGCCTGGTGTTGGAAGAATTTGGATTGTGACGAAGTGGTGAAGAGGTGGTGTTTGCCATAGATCGGGCGAGGTTGGCCAGAAGCTCGTCCAGCTTCTTGTGCACGACAGAGACTTCATCCAGTTTTTGTGCAATAAGGCTTAGATCAGTGGATGAATGGGAGGGTCCCGTGTCAACTTCGTGGACATTTCAGGGCTGGCTGGTATGATTAAAGGCAACAATGGAAGCATTGTTCATCGAGTTTTCACTCATATTTTCAAACAGCTCGAATGCTCCATTCTCGTCTTTATTCATAAAGTTCTCTCCACAGGAAGCATCTGCAATCTGCTTCAAAGTCTCATTTAGCCCATAGTAGAAAATCTGGGTTATATACCACTTAGGCAAACTGTGGTGCAGACACATCCTGAGGAGGTCGTTATACCTCTCCCATGCCTCATGAAATTGTTCGCTGTTTTGTTGCGTAAATGAGGTGATAGCACGGCGAAGTGCATTGGTTCGCCCGATTGGGAAGAACTTCTTGAGAAATGCTATTCGCATCTCTTCTCAAGAGTGGATGGTTCTCCCAACGGTGCGTAACCAATGTGACGCTTTATCCCGCAATGAAAATGGGAACATCTTCATGAGGACTATAGGTAACCTGACATTTCTTGGTTTAACAATTTCAGCTTGTCAGGTTAGGTCTTCCAAGTGGAGAAACAGGTCTTCACTTGCAAGACCATGAAAGTGAAAATTGATTAGGCCAATTATGTTTGGTTTTAGTTCAAAGTCGTCCCCACCCATGGGGACCCGAATTTGTCCTATGGTCTGTAGCAGCGGGATTCTGATAGGAGATAAGAGACCTAGGCTCCTCCCGTTTGGGAGGGTTCTACATTTCCTCCAATGTTTCCCGAATGGCTTCCATTTGCTCATTATACATTTCCATTTGGTCTTGGAGGCGGGTTATGGGATCCAAGGCTCCACCACCTAGTGGGTTCTGAGGGCGGTTTCCTCCCTCAGGATTTGGGGGTGGGCGTGCAGCCATGTTTATGGAGGAGGAGGACGATTCAGCTTGTTTTCTAGATTTATCAGTCAATTCAAACAGTTCAGGGTTTTGTGACCTCCTCCCAAACATGCACTACCGCAGGAAGATTTGGGGAGATGAGAAGGGAAAAGAGACAAGAGAAATGATGCCGCAAAGGTACACTTGATTACAAATCAATACAATCAAGTTCCTAACCTCTACAGTGTGCCCTTAGACCTAAGGATCTAAGTTACCTACTATCACGAACTACAGAACCAAATGCGAGCACCGTGAAACCATCGAGCCAGATTGAAAGGCCGTTTACCCCAGTCTTAGACACCTGATAGCATGCGGGAACTCTCACCAGCACGTACCTACTACACGCAGGTAGTTAAACCTCCAATCCTTAAGAAGGGTCAAGTTACTACCAGTTTTAGTTAGATGCTTAGGGTCAAGTGCTTCTGGAATGTGAAGGGCACTGTTTACAGGTAATGCCCAAGTTATTGATTTTTAGAGTGTGTAAAACAAGCATGCAATGGGGAAATCTCCCTGAATTGAAGTTCTTAATTGGTGAATGGTTTTTAGAGTTCAGCCTTAAGTAGTATGAATTTTAGGATTTTGCTGAATTACCAATTCAACCAATCTCCAGGTTTTTGTGAGAATACAAGTTTTCTTTCTAAGCCCAACAAACCCTTCTTCAATATCAGTTAGTTAATAATGCATGCTAAAATGCAATGGGCTACCCTAAATGGAGATTTCTATGTGTGGATGCACGAATCAATTTTATATTAGTGTGAAAGGGAGCCAAGCACTTCAATTCAAGTGCTCCCAATCACCAAAAAATGTCCACACACAAGGCTCAACCAAAAGATAAAGAAACTAA
Organism: Thalassia testudinum; assembly: GCA_037157565.1. Taxonomy (NCBI): domain Eukaryota; kingdom Viridiplantae; phylum Streptophyta; class Magnoliopsida; order Alismatales; family Hydrocharitaceae; genus Thalassia; species Thalassia testudinum. Next base: position 53,662,693 of record JAZHRO010000035.1, on the reverse strand, counting down.
AATTGTTGGTGTTGAAATGTTCGGGATCGAATCTTAGGCAAGTTGAAAAGTTATGGGGTTGGAATCAACTCAATTCCAAGTCTCCCCACCAAAAATGTGATCCCAAATTTGCAGGTAAATGAGGCAAAGAGGGGTGCAATCAATCTTTTTATTTGCCTCAAAGAATACTTCCCACGGCGAAAAATTCAAGAATCAAGATTTTCGGATTTTCGCTATGCGAAGTAGGGCGGGAAATCTCGGGGCTGTGGGAGTGAAGACAATCAATCAAATAAGTGAATTTTAATCCACTTGTCCCAAGAGACCCCAAGAAGTTTTTCTAGTTTTTAGTTTTTAGTTCTTTTTTTTTATTATTTATTAAGGTGGCAAGTTAACCCTAGTTTGCTAAGAAAAGAAAACTTACTTGTTCGGCAATGTGTGCGAAGCTCCAATGCGGCGTCAGCGTCTTCACGCTCTCGTTCCCGCCTTGGATCTGCCCATGTTCTCGACTTCATCTGCCTGTCTTCTCCTTGCAACCAGGTTCACCTGCACACCAAAAAAAAATAGAGATACCCATGAAGAGAGAAGAGAAAAATTGAAAGGAATTGAATAGAAACTTACTTGAATGCGCATTTCCCCGGCAACGGCACCAGAAAAGATGTATGGTCGAGCCCGGATAGGTTGTTAATATGATGATTTTATCGATGAAATGTGTATAGTGGTTAACCTAAATCGGACCTAACCATATCTTTACAAAATTTTTTACCTGGCCTACTTGATTTTATCTTGTCACTTTTAGGCCCAGGGTCGAACTCAGGGAAGTGGGGTACAAGTCGAGTTTTTACGCCTTTCCTACAACGAGTCTCTTCCGTTCGTTTATTGTGTTTTTGGTGTTTTTCTTATTTAGATTTTTTCTGGTAATCTTTGTCCTTGAGGCACACCCTCAAAATTGTGTTCTTGGCTTTGAGCCAAAATAGAGTTCCAAAATGAATCTTGCTATTCGCAAGACGGGGTACCTACAAGTCAAAGATTATCTTTTCTCTTTTATATATAATTTTTATCTTTTTACTAACAGGAAAGTGAAACAGAAATAAAGTAAATACAATATATATATATGTATAAATTATGTATATAAAGGGGTGGGGGTGGAGGCGGAGATGGAGTGTAGCACGGTGTCGAGTCGGTCGTCGTCTAGAGAGACGCAACCAACAGGACTAGGTGCCGCGTGAAGTGTGGGATGGATGGTGGATGATGTATGCGACCACGCTTTTTGTGCGTGTGTATGGGGGAATATCAACAACTGGTGCAGATATTCCCGTGATACAGTGTATGGTAAATTACGTGAAAATATATATGTATATATGTATATATATATATATATGGTTATAAATGTATAGGTATATATATGTATGTAGATATATATGTATATATAAGTGTATATGTACATATATATATGTGTGTATGTATATATAACTATATAGAGATATATATATATGTATAGTAATATATGTATATATAGATATATGTAGCTAAGTGTCTATATATATATATATATATATATATATATATATATATGTATGTATGTATGTATATAATACTATATAGATGTATATATCTAGGTATATAGGTATATAGATATATATATATATGTATGTATGTATACTAATACATAAGTGTATAGGTACTACTATATGTATAAATATAAGTCTATATATATATATATATATATATATGTATATATATATATGTATATCAATATATGTATATATATATCACTATATATAAGTATACGCATATATATATATATGTTTATAATAGAGTATAGGTGTGTGTGTGTGTGAAAGTGTGAGTGTATGTGTGTGTATGTGTCGGCGTAGAGAGAGTGCTGTGAGTGTGGAGAGAGAGAGAGAGAGAGAGAGAGCGGGAGAGAGCGGGCAGAGAGAGCGTAGCCACTCTGCTGGAGGCGAGGAAGGGCATTTTAAGTCGTCTACACATGAAGGCCGTCGTCTGATGGCTTCCGCGCGGGGGCGCGTATTCGCGTAGAGGAGAGCGCCTGCGCCGATCGGTTGCGAGCGTGGAGAGCTCGTGACAGAGCACGCGGGGCTGGAGGGCGAGGGCACCTGTAGCTTGTGCGGAAGCTTACAGGTGCCGTAGGGGGGTGGGGAGGCGCTTGGCCGGCTACTGCAGAGGCACGCAGTGGCCGATTGCGGGTGACAGTGCGTGCGATAGAGCGGAGAAAGTGGAGGCGGAGAGGGCCTGCAGGTGCACGCGGAGGGCTGGGGCGCTTGTAGGGAAGTGTGGAAGTTGCTGGGGCTGCTGCTGTTGCTGCTGCCAAGCTACGAAGCTTCAGACCTTGAAGCAGCTCCAATGGCAGGAATGGCTGAACGAAAAAAAAAATGGAAGAAGAGCCACCACGCCCACCGGTTCTTAGAAGAGCTGGGCGGTGGTGGTCTCACTGTGGTGGTGTGCACCATAGTGAGAGCTCCTGCCCATCGGGTATCTTCGAGGAGGGCCAGCATATGGAGGTAGAGGGACGAGAGGGGTGGTGATGGAGCTACAGGTGGGAGTTTTTTGGCTGCTGCCAGGACCAGGCTCTTTTGCAAAGGCAGGAGCTGTGGTCTTTAAATAGAAGAGGAATGGCATGGCCGCAGCTGTGGTCTTTAAATAGAAGAGGAATGGCATGGCCGCATGCTGCTGCAGGGAGAGGGATGGAATGGCTTGGCAGGGAATGGCAAGTTGCTGGGAAGGGTTGCTACAGCATGGCGCGAGGAGAAGATGCATGCAGTCGTAGGGAAAATTAAAAATCAAGTGGAAATAAAAATAGAGGTGGTGGAGTTTTGCAAAGAGGCACTTGAGGAAAAAAGGTAAAATGCAAGGCCACTTATTTCATTCTTCTTTCCTCTCAATTAGGTGCATGTATACATGTATTTTTACAAATGCAACTACGGAATCCTAACATGCACAGGTAGTGCTAGGAAATAGCACAAGAAGGCACTATTGCAGGTGTATTTTTGCGATGCAATCACTTAGCGAATTAGAAGAAATCCGGTGGGAGGCCTATGAGAATGCATTAATATACAAGGACAAGACCAAGGCCTTTCACGACCGCCGCATCTGGAGGAAAGTATTCACGCCCAACCAGTGAGTCTGGTTGTTTGATTCACGACTGAAACTGTTCGCGGGGAAGCTTAAGTCCAAGTGGACTGACCCATATGTTGTGATACAGCCATATCCTAACAGGGAAGTCCAGATCAAGGACCTCAAATCTAGGTATATATTCATGGTAAATGGCCAGCGCCTCAAGCCATTTTTGGCCCAGGAACCTCCTCCACCTGACGAGACTATTCATCTTAGTGAGGACGTGTGATTGAGTGCTCGCCCAGCTGGAGATGTTAAACTCAGCACGTATAAATACCATTCACTCCACATTCCACCATCATCTATACATAACCATTTTTATACATAGCATATTTTTGCTTTAGCATATGTCCCCTTTGTATATTGCGTGTTAACAAGTTGACTGGGGCTTAATATAATTTCAGGAACAATTACAAGTGATTTCTACCCACTCTCCCCCTGCAGTATTTATTTTCTTTTACATTCATGCATGAGGACATGCAAGAACTTAGGCATGGGGGGATAGATACAACAAAACTATAAACAAAGAAAAAATTATGCCAACACTTAGTAAAATCTCGGAGCTGCATGTAAAACGTACTTTAGGACACTAAATAAAAGAACAACCGAATCCACATCCAATGCTCGCATTAGAGCTAGGAATCGTCCACAACAGCCACTTCCGACTCACCCGCTCACCTTTTGTTCTAAATTTAGGGTCAAGCTGATTGTAACTTGATACGGGAAATTCACGAAGTACAAATTATATGAGGTTACATGTTTATAGCACATATACATATTGCATTCATGAATAAGATTATTTTATTAAGAGAATGCATTAGGGATTTTATCCTCTTGTTGATTCCTGTAATCTGGAATCCAGTACAACTTTTCACACACACATAGAATTTGCAATGGATTCATGGTGAAGGTTGATAAACGTCTTCAGTCTGTCGAGAAGAAGTAGTGCTTCTTTTCCTAAACCCCTGGATAGTGTTTTGGGAGTCAGGCTGATTTTCTTCCAAAAATCCACCAAATAGTGTGAGATGAGAGTAGAGTGTACTGGTGCTATAAGATTAGTGCAAGGAATCTGGAATCCTAGATAATTAGGTGATGATACTCAGAGATTAGGCATAGTTTCTACTCTCGGTTCCTGCATATGCATTTATGTGCGAAATACTGAGAGCCACCAAACAAGGCAAATATGCGGAGAGCGAGTTTTCATAAAACTAGGGCTAAGGTGGATGGTTATGATCATTCTTTACAGAATCCTCGGCTGAAGGAGGGTATTGATGCCAAGGTCAGAAATACACCGTCCTATCCATCTTTCCCGGTGCCGTGAGTAGGTGCTTCCACCAAATAAGCCACCCAATGTCTCTTGAGTACCACCAATCCCTAATAATGCCTCAATAAAGTTCATGGATGTATGCTAGTTGTGTGATGTTTAAAGAAAAAAATGAAAGAAAAAGAAAAAAAATTATTAGAAAAAGAAAAAAAAGAAAAGAATGAATATTTAGTGTTTATTTCATCGAGGCAATACCACCAAATAAAAATTGAGATCCACCAAATATGGCCCTAACCTATTTTTCTTGTGTTTTTGACTGCCCAAATACTGGCTGAGGAATTCTGACTTAGTGTTAGGGTTATGAGAACTCAATTAAAGTGTTAATGCCTAGTGAGACCACCAAATATAGGTCATATACGTGAATCTGGTGAAGTTGCGAGCTCTACGAAAGAAAAGAAAAGGAAAAGAAAAAGAGTAAGAGAGAATAGATACAAAGGAATCAAAAGAGAGCATAGTTTTTCTCGTCATTCTCTGGGTTGAGTTACTTAGTAATATGGGAATCTAGATTCTGTAGTACCAGTCTCTATGTAGCACCAAGTGAGAGTGAGACACCAAATATATAATCCTTTCCCTCAGAGATTCTCTACCTAAGCCTAGAGCTGGGGTGGAATTCATAGAATATTTTGAATACCCCGAGGGAAGAAGTCCGCCTATCCTGCTAGAATTTTTACTAGGGGTCAAGAACAGGCTTTAGAGGTGAATCAGTTTTTCACTTGAATCCGTTGCAAAAGCTACATAGTTGCACTTTCACGATTGTTTGGATTTCTAGAGCATAGGATGTAAACAAAAAGGACAAAAATCTCTATGCACACGCTTGATAAAATAATCAGTCCCTTAGGGACCCTTGCTATAAATAATTTAGCCTTGCATTTGCTAGGGACTAGCAAGATTTAGGCATGGGGGTATGATTGCGTAGCAATCAGAGGTCTTAGTTGACCTAGATTATGCTAGGATTTACCATAAGTTAGGGTTATTCATGCATGCGTACACATTATCTGCATCTTTACTGCTCTTCCTTAGCTATGCATAAAATAATGTTATAATGTGCTGATTAAGTGCATTATGTTGATTGCAAGTAATAAGCAGATCTGGAGTAGGATCTGAAGCTGGATCAGGAATAACAGGAGTTGCAGCAGAGCGGGAGCAGAAGGCTTAGTTTAGATATAGGAACAATAATGTAAGGGGGTTAAAGTTTGTTATTCTATTATGTAGGAATAAAGCAGTAAAATGTGAAGAGCTTAGGTCCATCCTAGCCCTAGGATAGCTTAGAGACTTCCCCAAGCCTTAGCCACCCTTAGATTAGGTCACAACACACTAGGAAGCCTTAAAACCCTAGTTCCAGCCCTTATCTGGACATCCAGATAAGTTATAGGACATCCAGGACCCTTAGCCATCTCCCGTACACCTCAAACCCACTTCTGCAGTGTTATTGGACATCCAGACACTTTGTCAGACATCCAATTTCTGCAGAGTATCCAAAACAGAACTCTGATTTCCCCTGACTCAAATTGGACGTCCAGAACTGAAGTCTGGACTTTTGATTTTTGAGTATAAGTCGTCTGATCTTATTATTGGATGTCTGATGCTGGTCTCCAATCCCTGTTTTGAGATTCAAGTCTTGATCTTGGATCTCTAGCTCCCTAGACCTAATCCTAACCCCATAGGAACCTAAACTAAGGTGTCCAAACCCTACTACATCACCTCTAGACCTACCTAAGGACCTAATTAGGTCCTCACCAAACCCAATTGACCTAGATCAAAGTCAGTTACCTTCACCTAAGTCAATTGGACTCATTAAGTCCAATTGAGCTTAGATCTCAACCCACACAAGTCTAATTGGACTTAGTGAGAGTCCAATTGACCTAAACCCAACCTAATTGAGTTATGTCACCCTCAATTAGGCTCACACTCATTCAATTAAACTTAGGTTAAGTTTAATTGCATTTTCACCTTAGCAATTAGGGTTTGTAACCCTAAAATCAAGACCTACACCTACACAAACCCCTTAGGACCTATCCTAAGCCACCTAGCCATGTAGAGCATGACCACACACACACACACACACCCATTCACGCACACACTTCTCTAGAATTCTCTAGAGTTCTCATGAGATGGCACCACCTCTTGGTTGCCAAATTTAGCAACCAAGAGGCATTCAAATTGAGATCCACAATTTTTGGATCTCAAAGACCACCTCCAACCCCATGTGGCTGGCCACTCTTGGACTCACTCTAGAGAGTTCCACACCTCTCTAGAGAGAAGCCATTGGGTCTATAAAAAGGCCCCATGGGCTGCCAAACACACCCATTCACATCCTTGTCTTCCATTGGCACCACTCACCTCATTAGCTCCATACACGCCCACCTTCACTTAGGTTAGCTACTCCACCTCCACGAGCTCACCACCATCATGGAGGACTTCATGCCAGGATGCTGGATCAACCCTACTTCTCTCCAAGGGTCGGCCTAAGCTGCATTGGCCGCTCCTCATTCTCCTCCCAACCACTCCAAGGCCATCGGGGACCACCCCTGAATGCCCTTTTATTCTTTTAGATTTAATTCATACTCTTCATAATTTTACTTCTTTTATTTACTGGTTAATAGTGTAGTCTTATTTCTCCTGCAATGATGCATGCGAAATCCCCCCATCGATTCTTGTATGCAATCATTTTCTGGTAGCTAGGTTTAATTTCAAGCATTTATGTACAAGCTTTCCTCTAGATTCTTTGTGCAAACTACTCTCCAATGAATGATTGAAAATGCATTTATATATATATATCTCTTTATACGTTTGAAATCACCACGAGCTTAATAATTATCGTATTTGCGTGATTTAAGTGCCTGCTCTTTAACTATCTATCTATTATGCACCAGCATGTCATTTCCTAAGGATATTGAAAATCTAACAATAGATGCTTTCTCCATAACTAGTCATCACCCCACTAGAATCGTGTGCACAGAAACTCACACGTTCACTTTCGTAATTTACTTGACGCATGCGCATGTGGTCCAAGTTAATAACAGAAGTGGTGAAGTTTTAGTTAGGAGATTGGAAACCGGCATGCGTCTTTAAACGAAGTAGAGTAGTAAAAAGATCGATTTCAAAAGTGAAAGCAACGCCTCCCAGAGACGAACAACCGGGACTCAAGTTTCGTAATTTTTGTAAAATAATATCTTTGTTGGATCGTACTTCGCGACTATACTACGACACTTTTTTCTATCAAATACGCGATCTACGATACTCCAAACATGGATGTAGCTGGTCTTGAGCTGAGATGAACCCCAATCAACTCAGCTGAGCTAGCTAGAGCTCCCAGTGAACTGATGGAAGCTGAGATGAGCTGGACTCAACTAAGTTGAGCTGAATCTGAGCTTACTTGAGCTAAGGTGAGCTAGGATGAGCTCTCTTGAGTTGCCATTCAGTTGAGATGAGCTGAATGGAGCTGGGATGAGCTAACCCTAGCTCAAGTGAGTTGGATTCTAGCTATCGTGAGTTGGATCAGGCTGAGTTCCAGCTGGTTTGGGCTTCTCCTTCACCAATTTCCTTCCCGAGTGCTAAGGTTCTATGGATCTGACAATCTATTTATCCGTAACACTCACAGAACATATCAAAAAGAAAAGAAAAAGTCAAATGCATGACTAACCTAATTTATGCCTAAATACAATCCAAAAACCTGTTTGCGGAGTAAAATCCTAAGTGCTAGGTTTGTTTTATTGCATAAGAATGATGTTAAACAGGTGTTTATCAGTCCTCTCACCACCTTCCAGAAGTAGATCCTCGCCACGATGTCATCCTACCCCATCCTTCTTCCTTCGCCATCATTCTCCTTCCTTCAGCTTCCTGCCACCTTCATCTAGGTGACGTCAGAGCAAGCCATCCTCCAAGCGACCGTCGAGGGGGACTCTTCTCACCTTTATCTATCATTTATTTCTTTGTAGTGTAGTTTTCTGATTTCCTAGTTGTAGAAAACTATTTGAGAAATATATGCGATTATTTCTCTCTCTCTTTGCAAGTACATTAGATAGAAATTATTTGGACCTGATCTCTTGCTTTATAAAAATACAAAAAAATTATAATAGATAAAAGTAATAGAAACAAATAAAATCAAAAGTGCAGATTTCGTAACCAAATGTTTGCCTCCTTGTGATTGACCCAGGACTCCCTTTCGAGTTTCAGTAAATTTTATCTGGTTAGCGGATTTCTTCGCACTACGATGACGAGTTTCCAACTCAAATCTTTTCTTCACGAGTTCGTGTCTCACCAAGGTCCTCCAGCTGAGCTACTACAGCTAGTTAGGTATTCTCCGGGAAGACTAGATCTAGCTCACCTTAGCTCATATCAGCAAACGTCAGCTCATCTTAGCTTCACTTAGAAGTTAGCAAAGAGCTAGGAAGCTAAGATAGCTAAGGTAGCTCCTTGCAGTTCCGTTCAGCAGCCACCAACTCCAATGCAACTCAAGACAGCTTCCCCCAGCTCCTCTGCCTCAAAAACCTTAGTTCCCTCTACCTTCAACCCTACTCCTTGCTAGCTTAGCTTAGCTAAGTCCATATCCATGGCACCTTAACCTTACCCTAACTCACCTAACCTAAGCTCCACAAACTAACCTTACCAAACTTCACCTAAGCTCCTTACTCCTAACCTATTTTTGGTGCCAACAAGAGACATCCCTTGGCCCCTCAACCACCACCAAAAGACACCATTTTTGGTGCCAAAGACCACCAACTACACTTAAATTTGGTGCCAACCCTCCCTTGAAATCTAGCCCTACACATCACCACATAACCTACCTCTACCCTCCACCTAACCTACTTTCCAGAAACCTTCATGGTGGCACCAAACCAAGGCACCTCCTCATGGTTGGTGCCACTTTTAGGCATCCTTCCATGTCCATAACCACCACTCCTACCACATCTTCACTTGGCACCAACAAGTCTTAACCCTAGGATCCCCATAACCACCATCAAATCTAATCCTAGCCATCCACATACTGATCAGGCATGTTTCACGTGGTAAAAATTGAGGTTTAGAGGTCTCATCGTCGTAGCTCGAAAAATGCGTCGATCAGATAAAATTTATAACTAAAACTCGAAAAGTGAGTCCAGCGTCGAACACGGGGAGGCGAATGTTTGGTTTGAAAGATACTCATTTCTCTTTTATTTCTATTTGTTGTTTTTATCTTTCCTAATTTTCTTTTGGTATTTTTTATCAAGCAAGAGATTAGGTCGATGAAATTTTATCTAGCTAATCTACTTGCAAAAATATAAGAGAGAGAAAGAAACAATCATGGATTTCTAATCAAATGTTTTTTTTTACAACTAAGAAAGTGGGAAAGATTACACTATGAAAGCAATAAAGATAGAAAGAGGTGAAAGAATCCACTTCGATGGTTGCTCGGAGAACCACTCACTCTGACTTCGCCTGGAGGAAGGTGGTGAGGAGTGAGACGAAGGAGGACGTAGCTTGAGGATGGAGGATGGGGTAGGATGGCAACGTGGCGAGGATCTTCTTCCCGAAGGAAGGTGAGAAGATGACCATAGGATGCTCCACGAATGGGGATGAGAGGAGGGAAAACTATTTTATTTTCTACTCTAGAGGAGCATCCCAAGCTTGGGACAAGCTCTCTCTAGAGCCTTGGAGGAGGTGAGAGGAAGAAAGGAAGAGATGAAGAAGAATGGGACAGGTAGGGATCCTTTTATAGTAAAGGAAAGAATCAAATTCGTATATAGGACATTCAGTGATAGTCATAAACGTTGCTGAAGATCCGCCGCAAACGTCACTGAAGACAGCCTTACATCCACACTGCTGCTGTGCTGGCGCTCACTCTACGCCTCTACTGCCACACCGCTGGCACGTGCTCCACGCGCCCTTATCGTGTGCACGTGCGTGCTATGTGCCAACAGGTCTCACGCCCCAGCGCATTGCTACTGGTGCCACTGCCTTACGTGCATAACTCCGCGCACGCACATGCCTGTATGTGCAAGCGTGCACCCACACTACTATGCACGTGTCGTGGCATGTGTGTGCACATTGGTGGCCTAGGTGGCACCACGTGGTGCAACCTGGGTTGTCCATCTTCTTTCTGTTGTAGGAGCTGCTACAAAGGTCGGATTGAGTCAATTTTTGTGCCGTTGGGGTGCGATCATTGACCCAATTCCATCCGTGCAGTCAGATTTGTCATTTGAAGCTTTGAATTATGTCACCGAGTCCCTTGGCCATTGATCTTCCTTGAACTGCATATGGTGCTATGGGACTCCAATCAATGCAATTTCGGAGGCGTTGGATTCCGATCATCGTCCTAATTAGATCTGTATGGTCGAATCGTTAATCCGAGGCTCCGAAATAAATCCCCTTCTCTCTTGACCACAAAAAGGATGTCATTAACCTAAAATATACACAACTACTTTTAATGCAGAATTATGCATGCTATGAAATATTTATAATATGGAATGCAAATCTAAGCCTAAGAACATGCATAAAGAGGCATTTTAACCTAAATGGATGTGTCTACATCATACTCACATACCTATCTTTTGCTAGTCCTTAGCAAAATTGAACTACATGCTATGTAAAAAAATAGAATTAGGACTCAATCGCTTAGGCCTAAGTTGTTTATTAATAATGGAAAATTTTAACTAAGGTCCTAAACTACAAAAACTCAACAGTACCCAGGTGTTTGCCAGAATGCAGATCACCCAAGTCCTCACCTTATTTGAAAAGGCAAGATATATATATTTTTTTTCTTCTTTTCTAATTTTTTTCGATATTTGGAGTTTGAGAGTTTCGGGATAACTTTTTATGGCTACCCAACACGCCCAAGACTCGAAACAGATTCTAAGTGCTAAGCATCTTGTGAAAGGGTGATAGACTCACTAGGCGACCGTTAAAATGGACTTTAGGTTTCTACAACCCTAGGTGACCTTAAAGATTTCTACCTAGAGGTTTATCTTTCCAATCGATAGCTTTCTCCCTACTTTTTTTAATTTTTTTATGGGGTCAACACAAGGCCAAGCCCAGTGTATATCTTCCCAGTTTATTCTACTTCCCTGCTTCTTCCCTAAGTGTTTTGGGAATTATTTGTGCATTTTTGTGAGCTGGGCTCTAGACAATCGGCTAATGGGCTATTACCCATGGCAACTTGCCAGCCATACTCGTGCGGTGAAATATGGTTTTATTTTTCTATTTTCTCCTTTTTCTATTTTTTTTCTTTTTGGGTACTTTTTTCTTCTTTTTCCTAAGTAGGTGGCTTCCCTGGTCTAAGATTTACCTAAAGGCAGTATGAAGAGAATGGTCGTGTGGCTGAGCTCTAGACAACCGGCTGATGAGCTATTACCATTGACAACTTGCCAGCCATGCCATCCTAGATAGTTCATTAGCTACCTAATTTCTATAAAAATCGCTGGAAAGTGAGTTAGTGCAAATAGTGTGTAGATGCTTAGACTTAAAATCCCCTCAAATCAGAGGGCAAGTTGATAAGTTGTGTACTTATCATCCCAATTTATTCACCAAATTAAAGTAAATTACTTGGCGAGGACTCGAGACTAAGTCCACATTCGAGTGGACACCCGAGCTAATTAAGTTCGAAGACCTAAAGAGTCTAAGTGTTCAGGTCCTATCATATCATTTCCTAAAGTTAATAACTTCCGAATGCCTAAGTTCTCTTCTTCTAATTTCCTCTTTTTTCATTTTGAATTTTCTTTTATTTTTTAAGAAACTAAAAGAAATTCTACGGAGTTAGAAAAATGATTTCAGGAATTAATTATCCACCCCCCATGCCTAAATGATGCGATGTCCTCATTGTAAAAATAAAGACAAGAAAAGGGCGGAGTAAACAGAATATCACCTAAATTTCGTGAAAATCCAGTCAGCTTCTTAGAGAGAAGAGAGTATACACACACGCTAAATTTAATGCCTTTAGCTAGGCTTAAAATACATACAAGAAAGAAATGGAGAATTCATAAGTGTGGATCAAGATCAAAATCAAATGATTAATCCTCAGACCCTCCAGCAGAAGATGTCCACAGATGTGGACCAGATTATGGTGCAAACCCAAGCACTAGGGTCGATTGGTTCAAAGGTTCTGGATTAAAATCACCCAGAACCTAAGATTATTGTGCTTGCAGGGCTAGGCCTATGGTTTGGTGGTGTGCAACCCAAGACTAAAGTGTCGGACAACGGATTGATCTGATTCATTAAAATTAAGTGTCCACTTATAATTCAGCTTAAGAAGATAGTCAATTATTCCAAGCTTGGGTCGCACATGAAAGATATCATATGGGTCCTACCAGAAGGTAGGTGGTTTCAGGTCAATAGGAACCCTTATATCCAAAATCGTATTTCCCTCAGAAGTAGCTTCCCAGATTTTCATTTCCATATTTCTACCCTCTAAAATCAATGTTCCTAGGACATCTAAATCTATATACACCCCATCTAAAGTACCCAAGTCCAACAATTGTGACTGAATCAGGATTGACTTGGGTTTGGTGATCTCAAAAATATCATCATTCAATTATTTAGGGTGTGGTTGAGGAATGGGGCTACTGATTGAATCATCAGGATTTGAATTGTCCAAGTTAGCCCCAACATGATCATACTCTTCAATGATTGGGCTATCAAATGATTCATCAGATTCCTCAAGCCCATTTGTCTCACTAAAATCATCTTCCTTACGCTCAAGTGAGACTTCACTAAGAGATTCTTCACCCTTAGAGTCAAAATATTCATGATCCTCATTTATATATGTCTGAAAATTGATTGTCATTTCCTGGTTCAAAGGGACATATTTTTCCTCACTCCTTGGCTCAGGGATTTCAGGTGAATCAATTGGTTCATCCTCAAAGGGTTTCTCTAGCCTAACCTGGTCATCCCCGGTCTCAGAAAATGAATCCCCCCTGATAGGACCTTAGCGGGTTCAGACATTGGCCCTCGTGAAGGGGGTTCATCTTGAGAATCATCCCAAGATTTGACTAGGGCAACCATAAATTTCATTGTCAACCTTGACAACTTCCACTGTAGAAACTCACTCGGGCCCTTATCCTTAACATCTTGGAGCCAATCCAATGTATAACTATTAAGTTCATCAATCATTTTGATCATAGGCTCCAATGCTTCAGTGTACGATGTTGGTTGAGCTTCTAAAGATTGGATGGTATTCGTCAAGTTAGCCAACACCTTGTCTTGGACCTATTTTACCTGAACCGAATGGTTCGGTTCATGGGTTGGGTGGGTTTGGGTTCATTCTATGGGAGTCAACATATTGAGGTTCTCGAGTCCCTCCCTGATAGTAGGTCATTCTAGGTTGTTCAAAGAATGGTGGTGACCTATATTTAGTGGAATACTGGGGAGGGTAGGTGTTATAATCATCATATCCTTCCTGATTGTAGATCGGGTTGGTTTGGTCATCAAAGGATGGAGATCTATAATCATTGTAGGTGTGGGAAGGATAACAGTCATAGTTTTGTTGTCAAGGGTTAGGCCCTAGACACTAAGGTCCAGTATTGTATCCCCAATCAAAGTTATCCCGGCTAGTGGATGGGTAGTCATAAATCAAGTCGGGATAGTAATCATCTTGGGGATAAGTGTTGGTAGGAGGGTAGGATGAGAAATGCGTGTAAGATGTGGAAGGATACATGGTAGAATAGGAGGGAAATTAGAAGAGAGAAAGGAGTCCTACAATACAAGCAATCAACTCTGTCCTTAGGTGAGTTAGCCTAATGACCTACAGACTCCCAGGAACCGTCTTGAGATTATAAACGATTTGGTCTACTTCTATCCAATCAATCCAACCAATTAGAGGGAGGGGATGTGGAGAAGGTTCTTCCTTTGGCTTGTCCTCTTGTTCCTAGTGTACCCCCTAGCCGCGGTCGTTTGACGCTACTCCCCTAACTAGACATCAGATGGACCAATAAAAGGAGATTAGTCGGAAAAAAAATCTCAATCTGAGCCCCGAAGAGCGAATCAATCCTTAAGGCCAACGTCTACTCAGTTTTAATTAGGCTTGGGATGATTGTGCTCTTGGAATGTGATGTGCCCTTTAGATGGGTTGTGCCCTTAATGATCAATTCAAATGTGTGTGCGTGCGCAACCAAGGTTTGCAAACAAGGTTATTTGATGATGTGCCTTTTAGGGTTTAACCTTCTTTAATAGCTTTTAGGGTTTAATCCTTAGGTTGGTTCAATCAGGGTTCAGTAGAACACTCCAGGTTTTACAAGCACTAGTGATGATGTATTCCTTTAGAAATTAGAAAAAAAATGTGGAGTGCCTGGTTTAGTCCTAACAATCAACCCTAAGTGGCAAGCTACTAGTGAATCACTTTTATCTTAAGTGGTGCAACCCAAATAGTTCAATCAATTGGTCTGTTACACCACTTAGTTAAGGCACACAAAAATGTTTGACCTATTCAGATTTCTACTCACTTATTGCTGTGTTGAGTTAGGGTGTACTAGATCCACAGGTTAGTTTCCAGTTAAGTGGTAGAATCGATGTGAAGTGGTGCGCTTTAAGTCGAGAGTTGTGGGTGTTAATGTGTCTCTTTCAGAAAATCCTACAATAGAAGAGTATTTTTTTATTATTTTTTTAATATATGCAAGTGGGTGAGGTGAGGCGAAGTGACAATCAAACAATCAGATCTATCCTAGGGTTTATAAAAACACCTAGGTTGATTTGAGTTTGAGTTATTAGTGTGGCGAAATGGAAAGTAGGGTGGGGGTAGAAGGGGATAAACTTACAAATATCTCTACCAGCACTTTACTCAATCGGGTTCCTGCAAGACAATAAATTAAAGAAGAAAGATAGGTTAGAAAAATATGTAAGCAATGCAGGAAAACACGAGAAAAACCAAAGAGTGTTGCCTCCTTGGCAACGGCACCAAAATGATAGCGGCAGATCTCGTTGCGAAAAGGTTCGGAGTTTGGAAAACCCATCGTCGTAGTTTGATTTGTGAGCAAATCCATCGATCAGATAAAATTTATAATCGAAACTCGAAAAGTGAGTCACAGGTCGAACACGGGGAGGTGAACATTTGGTTTTGAAAGATATGCGTTTCTTTTTTATTTCTTTTTGTTGTTTCTATCTTTTCAAATTTTTTTTTAGTATTTTTTATCAAGCAAGAGATTAGGTTGATGAAATTTTATCTAGCTAATCTACTTGCAAAAATATAATAGAGAGAGAAATAATCATGGATTTCTAATCAAATGTTTTTTTTGCAACTAAGAAAGTAGGAAAGATTACACTACGAAAGCAATAAAGATAGAAAGAGGTGAGAGAATCCCCCTCGACAGTTGCTCGAAGGACAACTCGCTCTAACATTGCCTCAAGGAAGGTGGTGAGGAGCGGGATGAAGGAGGACGTAGCTGGAGGATGGAGTAGGACAGTGTTGCGGTGAGGATCATCTTTCTGAAGGGTGGTGAGAAGACAGCCACAGGATGCTCCACGAATGGGGATGACAGGTGGGAAAACTATTTAGTTTTCTACTCTAGAGGAGCATCCCAGGCTTGGGACAAGCTCTCTCTAGAGCCTTGGAGGTGGTGAGAGGAAGAAAGGAAGAGATGAAGAAGAATGGGAGGGGTAGGGGTCCATTTATAGTGGAGGAAAAAATCAAATTCGTATACAGGACATTTAGTGACAGTCATAAACGTCGCTGAAGATCCACTGTAAACGTTGCTGAAGATAGCCTTGCACCCATGCTGCTGCTATGCTGTTGCACGCTCTGCGCCTCTACTGCCGCACCACTGGCATGTGCTCCTTGCGCCCTTGTTGCGTGCACACATGAGCTATGTGCTGATAAACACGTATAAATTCATCGTAAAATGCTTATTTGTGATAGTTCCTAGGCTTAGCACTGCATATCATGATATAAATATTGCATAGCATGCATCATTGTGCATTTAGAGTAGTTGTTTATATTTTAGGTTAATTAGGTCCTTTTTATGGTCAAGAGAAAAGAGGATCTATTTCAGGGCCTCAGATGGATGATCAGACCAAACGGATCTGATCAGGACGACGATCGGAGACTAACGCCTCTGAAATCGTCCAAATCGGAGTCCCGTAGCATCACATTAAGCCCGAGGAAGATCAACAGCCAAGGGGACAATGCAACACCATATGGGTTTCGGATGGATAATCCGATCATACGGATGGATTTGGAGCAATGATTGTAGTCCGGCATCATGGGAACCATCCCGATCTGAGCACTGTGGCACCTTCTACAAGAAGAAGAAGACGAACGGTCTAGATGGCTCCACGTGGCGCCATCCAGGCCACCCAACACTAGCCAGCAACATCGCTTAATTCCTTCTTCATCCGCGCCCTTGAATCCTAGCTGTTGGATCAAGATCCAATGGCTGGGAAGCTTTGCACCAAGCTCCTCCTTACGACGCATCCACACACTTGGTGCAATGGTCCAAACTACAGTTCTCAAGGGTGGGGCGCGGGTTCGAATCCCCGTAGCCCCCAATTTCCAATTTGGCTACCTGCTCGGCAGCAACCGCGCAGCGCACAGCAACAGTAGCGCAGCATACGCGCACGCGCATGCCAGTGCATGCTAGCGTGCGCACGACACGGGTGCACAAAGTGCACAGCGCCAGCGGAGAGTACGCCAGCAGGGAGACACGCAGATCTAAGCAACATTTATGAGGGCCTTTAGCGACACTTGCAGCTGTCATTAAAGGCCCACGCGTGCCAGCAGGAGGAATTGAAGGGTGAATCTTCAGCGACAGCTGCAACGATGTTTGTGGATGTCACTAAAAGCCTGCGCATGCCAGCAAGAGGAATTGAAGGGTGGATCTTCAACGACAGCTGTAGCGACGTTTATGGACATCAGTAAAGACCCAAATATGAATTTTTTCCTCTCCACTATAAAATGACCTACACCCCCTCCCTTCCAAGCCATCTCTACCTACTCTACTCCCACCTACTCCCAAGCTCTAGCAAGCCAACCAAAGTTTCATTAGTGCTTGTTCTCAAGCTCCCAAGGTGCTTATTAGTGTAGCGAACCTCTACCCCCACCAAATACTCCTCCAACTTCCCATCTCCCTTCATAGGTCACCTTGGAGCTGTCCTCCCACCTCCATTCCGGTAGCAGATCAACTCTGTCTTCTCACCTCCATTCTGGAGCTACGCCGAAGCTTTCCTCAACTTGACGTCATCCAGCATCTCACCTCCATCGTCCCGCTCCTCACCTCCTTCATCTGAGCTTCCGCCAGGTGTCGTCGTCTCGCTGAACAACCGATTCGGGAGATTTCCTCTCACCTCCTTCTCTGTATATGCTTTCATAGTTTCTTGTAATTGACATTGGAAGTAATATACATCATATTTGTTCCACATCTCCACTGCCTGAATATCAGAAAGAGAAGAGGAAGGAAGAGAGAAAAAGAGAGTGAAGGGAGGGTGGGCTTTTCTCTCTTGTGCATGAGCTCAACACTTAATCATTGAGAGGCCTGGGTTCCCTTGTGCATGAAGAAGGAAGGCTGAAGAGGAGGAGAAAAGGAGATGGTTGTTGAAAGCTAAAGAAAAGAAAGAAGCGAAAGATCAGTGAAGAAGAAGAAGGGCTGAGGGTAATGCCTTTGCACTGTAGCATCTGAGCATTTAAGTTGTCTAATCTGGAGCCTTGTCGTCTGATTGCCTCTAACACAGTGCATTGTGCACTAAGCTTGCATGGATTTAAAGTGGTTGATATTGTTCATATATTTCAGATATTGAGTGATTGATATGTATATACTTAAGACTAATAATTGGTAATTCAAATCACCATTATTTTGTCTTAGACATCTTTTTGCCTCATTAAAACTCTTGATATACTCATGTTTTGCATTGAAAATCATATTTGAGTAGATATTATTCATTGATTATCATTATTGGCTTGGTTTCCTGTGATCATTTATATTTTTATTGAGATTAGCATGTGAATTCCTATTTGCTCCTTGTGTTCGGCCTCATACTTTCTTGATGCTCTTTCGAGTTATAAATTTTATTTATTTTCAAGCGATTTTGACCTATACTACAACACATCCTTTAAAACATTGATTTCAGGCGATTAACATTTTGGCACCATTGCCAGGAAGCAACATGCAATTCACCACTATTCTCTATTTTATTTGATTATATTTGAGCACTAACTTACCCTTGTTTGTTTCTTATGATTTTGCGAGGTACATCACAAAGCAATCTTCTACTCTATTCAACCACTCTAGGGCAAGTAACTTTTCTGTTCTTCCCTAATCAACCTCCTGATCTTGGGAAGATAAAATGGAAACAATCAATTAGGAACTACCTGTCATATTTTATTAGTAATCATCAAAGAGACAAGTTTCTTGATTTGCGGAAAAATTCATATTTAATTGAAGCTTGAGATGATTTTTTTGAGATCTCTACCTTGATTACCTGTACCTAGTAGGGCTACGCTTGATTTCTAGATCACCTTGGGCTAACACACTTCTTGCTTAAAGCCCAAGGTGAACATTTTGAGATTTAATTGGACTTGAAATAAAGCCAATTAGGGTTTGAAGTGTTAGAACACATTTGCTTACATAAAGGGAATAAACCCTCCCGCATTTGTGAGCTACCCGAGCCCCTATTTGAAAAGATCTAATCAAGAAAAATCCTAAAAATCAGGCTCTAAATTCACTTGAACCCTAAAATCTTGGACCGAATAAACTGAGAGTCATTCAGGGTGATTTCTAGGTCTTGACCTAGATTTTATTCTGCCATCTTTAGGGTAGGTTAGGTAAAGTTGGTCTACATTGTGGGCTAACCAACCTCCAAATTAGGTCACAAGTTAAATCAACTTCTAAATCAAGTGAAATTCAAGGTACTACTTAAGCTAAAATTGGTAGACTTAAGGTCTTAAGTCCATACATTACGGTCTACTTGGAACTGCAGTGACAAGGAAGGTCATGTGGGGGAAACCCTATAACCCGTGGGGACGCTCTACCATGTAGGGGTCTTTGCGGGGCTCTCCCTTCCTGGCTGCCCAAGTACTTCTCAGGTGTATGGATCTCTGATTCAGAGGTATCATCTGCCTTAAAACTACCTTAGTCATCCAAAAATCTTTGGGTACCTTGATTGGGTCCAAATAACATCCAGTCCCTCATCTTTTCTATAGAGCACATACACAGGAACATCATTAGGTTTTTTAACCTAATAGACCACACTAGATCTTCTTAGGAGTCTCTTTTCAGATCTGATCAACTTCAATCTAACTTGAGTTTGACTCTATATCTTGATTCCACCACCCGATTCAAAAATGCAACCTGACATATTAGGAAAAGTGATTAGGAAACCTGTGTCCCAAATGACCATCAAAGACAAAATGATTAAGGATGCTTACAAAGATCATGAATAGTATTCTAGATCCTCAAATCCATTTAATGAGATTCAGGTTAATGACACATCAAAATTCATTTTTGACCATGCTCAGATGACTTTTTCCCAAATGATACATGGTTCAACCTGGGATGATCTCTTACGAGAATATTTTAAATTGAGGACATTACATGACAATGAGTGTTTACTATGTTGGTCAAACCCCATACTTTTAGAGAAACACAAAGATCTTCTCAAGGCACGTGGTATAGCACTAGATGCATTATATGAAGGCATTAATCGAAAATACCCATGAAGGGATAATGAGACACCATGGAGCAACACTAAGGATAACATGTCCCAAATCCTGGGTTCGAGAATAAAGGGTATAGTGGACCCCCAACCCAAATGAATTAAGATTCAAATTTCATAGCAATTGACATTCCTGATCTTAATGAGGGTGGGGAGGATCCAATTGCAGGTGTTCTCGATTTTGAGCCATCCCTAGAAAATCAAGAGCTTGGTTCACCAGGCTTAGATTTCCCTGACACCTGTGATGATGAGCTTAACATAGACATTCTACGGAATGTAAATCCTGAGCCTTATCCTATTAAGGTGATTCTCGAGAATGATTCTGACATACTTGTAGAGCCCAGACTAGATTCTAGTGATCCAATCCTTACCCTTAACCTAGAATCTGGATTTGAACCTACTTGGGACAATCATGAGGCCCAAAATGATGAAAATCATATTTTGAATTTGAATTATGATTCTAGGCCTGTATTTGATGAATGCACCTCTCCAAATTCCTCTGAGACACAGAACAATTTTTCGGAAGTCACGCCAATTTATGCTATAGAAACCAAGGAGTGGGAAGAGTTGGGACTCGATTGGGTCTATCCTAGGAGCCAAGAACCTGAGCCCATGCCTAATAAGGACACCTTTTTAAGCTCAGAATTTGAAACTAGGTTAGATCCAAGTCAAGTTGTTGATTCTACTTATCTTGAGTCTTTCTGTGGTGGAACCTCTGATTTGGAATCAAGTTCAGAACATGATCTTCGCAAGTTTTCCGATGATTTCAAATATTACTCTGATTTTGGAGAACTGTTGTTTCCTAATGACTTCAGACCTATTTACGACCTCAGTGACTACAACCCATCCTTTGATGCTGACACTGAGATCATTGAATTAAAAGAAACCACCACTTCTACATCACATACAGAACCTTCTCAAAACCAAACCCAACCCCGACTTGCAACTGGAATCAACTTCTACTCTGATTCTCCACTCAATGATCCGATCACATATGATTCTCCATCTTTTGATTGGGATTCGGATATCGATCAGATTACAAATCATGTCCCATCCTTCTATGATCACTTTCGTAGGGTTCCTACATCCTCCACAGACTCTTTTTCTTTTGAGTATCCCTACTCTGACCAGGCTAAATCAAATCAGCCAAACACTAGATTCTCACTTCCACATCTTTTTGAGTTCCAAAGTATTTGGTGGGCACCACATCTATTGATTAACATCCATCAACCCACCTGACTGATTGGATTTGGACTACATCATCAGCCTGTAGATCTGAACAAGCACCTATTTGGACCAACCATGCTTTTGATCAAGATGCTTGTTCTACAAAATTCATCTAATTTAACCACTCCTTCTCGATGACCATTTTCTGCTCGACTTAAGGCATTGAATTTAGCACTTAACGGGAGGCAACACTCATTCAAAAAATTTGAGATCCTTCTTATTATCCTTTTGAGCTGCACGTCTACTATACTCTGAGTTTAGTTTTAGAACAGTCGACTTGACCTTTGATATTCATATCAAAGCTTGAAATCATCCGCAACAGTCATCTCGACCCGTTCGCCCACCCATTGACACTATTCTAATCCTTGAGCCCAAGCTGATTCCACACCTTCCAATTTACAATGACATTGCAAAACTTAGGCATGGGAGGGTGTTAAAGTGAAAACACATAAAAATTTAAGTTTCTGAAGGGTTCTCATAAAAAAAATTACTCATTCCATAAACCAAAACAATAAAAAATGGAAAAGGGGAGGAAAATTTGAGAGACTAATTGCATATCATTTTTGAGGAGGAAATGAGGAGGTGATTTAAATGTTAAAAAGGAGCTACAATTTGAAACAAAAAAGGAATAGTCATTAGTAAATGATTATGGAATCTTCTTATGTTATGGACCAAATCAAAAGAAAAAAAATTAAGTCCTAGAATAATAGAGAGACATGGAAATTAGTATGAGTGCTGATCTTAGGCCTCCTAGGCTTGTTTTAGAGCTTAAATATTCAAGTATCTATTAAGATCTGGATAATTGTCAAGAGGTTGAGGAAAATGTGAAGCTTATGTATTAGGTTTAAGGCTTAGGGATTATTCGGCCTCATTAACTGTAACATAACTACCCTAATCCACACACAAGTCTGGTTCAGTGCGCTTAGTAATCAAAATCATGTAAAAGCGTTTATTCTGTTCTGAAAAAGCTACCTAGATTAGGAGTAGCTTATCAACACAAGTTGATTTGGATGAGTTCCCAGCATGGAGAGGTAGGAAATTCCCCTCGAAGATGCACAATAACATGTCATCTCCTTGGTGCTTGTCTCCTAGGATATCTAAATAGCCTACTAAGGACACATAAGCACCTTGTGCTGGTCCAGGTGCCATGGGTAGGATTATCCTGAAATGTTGATCGCCAAGGCCTAAATTTAGCTAGAGAACCTCATGGGCGACACTATCTCGAAGTGTCGAAAGCCAAGGTTTTGGGGGTTGCTATGGGTGGTGCTATCTCAAAAACTCGAAAGCCAGGGACCCTACGAGGGTTGATGGTGGGAGCAAGGAATCTGATACAAACCATGTTTTTGAGCCAATCCGAAGCTAGAAATAATCAAGAAAAAGAGAGAAAAAGTTCTCCAAAAATGAAAAAAAATTCTTCTATCCCTCTCTCTTACAAAAACGCACTGCAAACTGAATCGAGACTAACTATGTTATAAGCACGGGTGATTTAACCACTGGGTTCAACAAACCTTAGGTTAGTTTTCTATAGGCCTTAGAAACCTTTGCGACAGACTAAGGCTAAAAGTTGGTCAAGTCCGAATCTTGGTACTTGAATACCTCTAGTCCTACTATTAGCACTATAACCTAATTTCTAAAAAGAAGAAAGAATCAGGACAATGAACTTCAAGGCATGGTCTAGAATTCGAGTTCATTTCATAAAATTTTGCTAAGGGACTAGAAAAAGTTAGTCATAGGGGTATGATGATAACATCATCATCAGCCATATCTAGCTTTAATTAGTCTTAATCAACATATAAATGCACCTACATAATCGCCAGAAGCCTTAATTCACTGCATATCCATTTTGAGAGATTAATAATAAAACAGGGGTAAAACTGCAATTTTAATAGAATATCCTAAATGTAGAATAATCATAGGGTATTTTAGGGGTTAATTGAAGGTCAAATGGTCATAAATATCTAATAAGTGGGTTCATGTAGACAGAAATGGATTTTCACATATTTTGAGAATTAAATGACATCTGAAACCCTAAAAACAGATCTACTCAATTAACTGAGATTCTAGTTAGGATAAAATTCAAATAAATCTGCTAAAAATAAAATAAAAATATTCTATATGGTTTGGTATTTTTGCTTTGACCATTGGAACACAATTTGACCTAAAACAGAATCTCAGACAGACCGTTGCTCTAATTTGGGTTTCTACACAATTTACCCAGTCAAACATGGGCAAACCCTAAATCTGACTTCACAATTAGATTCCTTGGGTCCAAATTAGATTTCTACCAAAATTTGGGCCCAATCAGAGATCATCCTGACGTAGTTTGCATTTTGGTCTAGTCTGAGTCTTTTCTTTCACACACATGCCCCTAACTTTTGAAATTCTTGCAAATATCCCGCTAACCTCGTTGTCTTCTACACAAAAAGGCCCCCATAGCCTCCATGGTTGCAGAATTCCTAGACCACCTTACGCTGACATTCATTCAGGGATAACTCCCAGATTTCACAGTCAATCCATTCCAAAATTGGAAGGGAAGATCTTGAGACCTTCCTCTTCTATTTGAGCTTGATCATGACTTTCCAAATCTATCCAAAAGCTCGTGTGAACTCCTTGAACTCGCGAGTCCTATTCCATGATTTTCAAGCTTTCAAGTTTGGTTTCCAAGCTTGAAGCTAGTCCCAAGCCTATAAAAAAACTCCTGTGCAAAACCTTCTCTCCTTAACTAGGTTTAAGGCCACAAATCCCTCTTCTTCCTCTCCCATGGTTGGCTCCAACCTATGCTCCGACGGCCCTCTCGATCTCTCTCATTCGCACCTCCAACATCCAAACTAGAAGCATAACAATCTTCCTCATCTTCCTCCGACAGTTGCCAGCCAAAGCCTCGGTGATAAACACACATGAATTCATGATAAAATGCTTATTTATGATAGTTCCTAGGCTTAGCATTGCATATCATGTTATAAATAGCACATAACATCTATTGCATGGCATTTAGGATAGTTGTATGTTTTATATATTAATTCCTTCATTTTATATGGCCAGGAGACAATGTGACGTCCTTACGGACTTCGGATGAAAAATTCGACCGTACGGATGGATCCAGAGCGACGATCGCAGTTCGACAACGTAGAAATACCTCGATACAAGCATCGTGGCATCCTCTGCAAGTAATGAAGAGTGGACGATCCAGATGGTGCCAGGTGGCACCATCTGGAGCACCCAGAGTCACCCGTCACATCTCCAAGGGCCACCCAACAAATAATCTCAGCCGTTGAATTTTCATCGAACGGCTGAGAGCCTACCCTCACCACGCGGCCTCAACTCCTCTTCATAGCACACTTGCGGACGTGGTGCAATGGTGAGGCACCCTCTCCGCAGACGCAAGATGTGGGTTCGAGACCCACAGCGCCCCCCTTCGTCAATTGGATGCACGCACATATAGCAGCAGTGGCAGTGCAGCACCAGTAGCGCGCGCGCGCGTGTACGCTAGCGCATGCCAGCACGCATGCCAGCAAGACCCTCATGCAATCCACGCGCATGAGGCAGGACAGCGCAACTCGCATGGGCGGGCACATGCTCGGTTGGCACCAGCCTTCAGCAATAGCCTGGAAGACATTCAGCGATGCTTACAACAATCGCTAATTATTCGCACGCCAGCAAGGCCAGCTGTGGGCGTAAGCGGGCGTGAGCTACCTATAGCGACACTTACAGTGAAGACTTGGAAGTCACCAATGGTCTCATGCCTATTTTAGCCTCTTTTCATCCACTATAAAAGGACCAACACCCCTTCCCTTCCAAGCCATCTCTACCTACTCTACTCCCACCTACTCCCAAGCTCTAGCAAGCCTACCAACGCTCTGTTAGAGCTTGCTCTCAAGCTCCCAAGGCACCTATTAGTGTAACGAAACTCTACCCCACCAAATACTCCTCCAACTTCCCATCCCCATTCATTGGTCACCTTGGAGCCGTCCTCCCACCATTTTGGTAGCAAATCATCTCTGCCTTCTTACCTCCATTCCGGAGCTGCGCTGAAGCTTTCCTCTACCCGACGTCCTCCCGCTTCTCACCTCCATCTTCCTGCTTCCCAACTCCTTCATCCGAGCTTCCGCCAAGCACCGTCGTCTCGCCAAATAGCCGCTTTGGGAGATTTTTTCTCACCTCCCCCTCTTTTTATGCTTTCAAGATTATTGTAATTGACATTCATGCAATATATCATATTCGCTTCCATCTCTCTCTTGTGATTGATTATCATTTTATTTCAAAAACAAAAAAAATAACAAAACCATAAAACACAAAAAGAAACTAATCGAAGTGCGATTTTCATACAAAGTAAATGTCGCCTACCTATGTTCAACCTAGGACTCCCTTGGAGTTTCGGTATAAATTATATTTGATTACAAGCTTTTCAACTATGACGATGGGTTACTCATAACCCCTATTTCAAACACATGAAACCCATGTGATCATTTTGGTGCCGTTGCCAGGGAGGCAACAAAATTTACTTTATTATTTTCCGTGCTTCTTTACATTTACATATCACTAACCTCGCTTGTCTTTGATCTACTATCTTGGAAGAACCCTAGCGTGGAGATCCAAGTGTGGTAGATTGGAGTAAAGTGTGGGTAGAGTGTTTTGTAAGTGTCCCCCACATTCCCCCTCCACTAGTTTCATTTCGCCACACCCATAACCAAGACTTAATCTACTTAGATGTTTGCATAAACCCTAGGATAGAATTGTTTGTCTTGTTTGCCACCATCATCCACCTCCCCAACACATTTTATAAAAAAAAAAAAAAAAAAAGATACTTTCTGTGGGACGAATCAATTTACACACTTTATACACCCACATTAGAGGCACATAACCTGACTCGATTTTCAGCTACTCAACTGGGATTCTTACCTGTGGACCCGATACACAAATTCAACACATAAAAGAGTAGAAATCATATTAGGTTAATCACCTTTTTGTACCTTAATCAGTGGTGCATTTGAGCCGATTGATTAGATTGTTTAGGCCACACCACCTTATCTAAAAGAGGTTCATTTTGTAGCTACCCCATAGGATTCAATAATTAGGTCAAGCCAGGTACTCCATATTTTTCTTGATTTCTAAAAGAAATACTTGAACATGTGTCTTTAAAAATAAACTTGGTTTGCCTCAAAAAACTTTGTTGAAAACACCTAATATTTGAATCCTAAAAGCTATTAGGAAAAATTCGAACCCTAAAACTCACCTCATCAATAATAATCTTGCTTGAAAACCTCTTAGTTGTGCACATTCACACATTCTCAAACAAATCATTAAGGCAACAACTCATTAAGGGTCCATCACATTCTAGAAGCACCATTATTCCAAGCTTAACTAAAATTGAGTAGACGTTGGCCCTAAGGACTGGTGCGCTTTACGAGATCCAGATTGAGATTACTCACAATTAACCTACTTATGCTAGTCAATCTGATGTCTAGCTAGGGGAGTAGCGTCAAACGATCACGGCTGGGGGGTACACTAGGAACCGAAGGAGCATGCCAATGGAAGAACCTTCTCCCTAGTCCCTCTTTTTAACTGGTTGGATTGCCTAGACATAAGTAGAGTAAATCGTCCATAATCTTAGGATGGATTCTGAGAGTCTGTAGACCTCTGGCTACCCAACCTAAGGACAGGCTTGTATTTTTGTGTTGCAGGGCTTCTCTTCCCCATCCTTCCGACTTCCTTCTAGTGTATGCTTGAAGGAGGTCATTGAACCCTAGATTGGAAGGACCTTTAGACCATTCCCGGAGGTGGAGGTTGAGCTTTAGCCAAGCAGATCCCATGACTGATCAACAACCTCCTCCCCCTCCCCCAAACCAGCAGGAGCTGATTCAGAGGCAGTTGGAAGAAATGCAGCAGATGCAGCACTGGTTCCAATGTATGAATGGTCAGGGCGCTCGGCCCTTGAAGGATTTTTATGAACCTTCAAACTATAGGGAACATCCCGACGTCATGATTCCCACCAAAGACATAGAAATCAAGCCCCAAGTCTTAAGCTTGATTAAGCATTTTCATGGGCTTGGCTCGGAGGACCCATTCTAGCACTTGGAGGATCTTACCACTTTGGTTTCGACCACCAAAGCAAGGAATGTGAAAGAAGAGCAAATGATCATGAGGCTCTTCCCCCACTCTCTTAGGGATAAAGCCGCACATTGGTACTGGACCAAAGGAAGGCCAATAGAAACTTAGGCTACTGTTAAGTTGGCTTTCTTGAAGAAATTCTTCCCTATCGGAAGTACCAATTCCTTACGACGAGCGATTACCACTTTCGCCCAGTGGCTGGGGAATTGTTTCATGGTTCCTGGGAGCGATTCCAGGAACTTTTGAGGAAGTGTCCACACCATGAGGTGCCGAAATGGCAACTCGTGTAGATTTTCTATCACAGGTTGGTTGAACAACTCCGTAATCACATGGATGCTTCCTGCGGAGGTAATTTCCTCAATAGGGATGCAAATAGCGCATACGACCTGTTTGAGGAAATGAGTGAGAACTCAATTAATCATGCCTCCATTGATGCATTCAACTGGTCTCAACAACCTAGGTCAAGTGCTAATGAGATCCAAGATTCTCATTCATTTGACATGGAATTGATTTGTAATAAAGTGGATAAAATGGACCTAGTTGCTAAGAGAATGGAGGAATGGATGTCTAGGAATTCAGGAAACACCTCTATACCTACTCAATCCCAGAATTCAGGATTCCATTCCTCACAAGCTCCCACGGGGCGGGAGTTCGTGAACCAACTTGAATCGGCTCAACCTGTGAGCCAGGATTTCTCGGAACCTTATGGGTTCCAAACTAGGGCCTTTGATCCCAGTTTTCCTGATCCTTCCTTCTCTCCATCCTCGTCCTATGAGGATGCAATTCAATGCAAGAGAATGTTAGGTCCAACCCGTATTCCAACACTTATAACTCGGGTTGGAGGAACCACCCTAACTTCTCCTGGAAAAGTCAGGGGCAATGTTGACTGTGGAAAACTACTCAATCGAAGTTGGTTTCGAAAAACCCATTGCTGTAGTTCGAATTGCGAAGAAATCTGTCAACAGATAAATTTATTCCAAAATTCTAAGAATTTCGGGTCGAACACAGGGAGGCTACGTCGATCTAAAATCCGCGATTTATATTTTTTTGTGTTTTTGTTTGAAAATGAAATAATTACAATGGAATTGATATAAATAGTAAGAGAGAGATAGAGAGAGAGAAAGAGAGAGAAAAAGAGAATAATCACGTAATATAATCAGAATGTTTTTACAACTACAAAGTAGAAAATGATTACAACTAGAAAGCAAAAAATTCTATTCTATAAAGTGATTAAAAAGAAGGGAGAGAGATGTTATCCTCCTTGACGAATGCTTGGAGGATGAGCCGGACGGAGCGATGCCTGGAAGACGGAGGATGGAGCGAGAAGAAGGATGATGGAGCGAGAAGAAACGGGAATGAGGTAGCATGTTGTCATCGTCGCGGGATCAACTTCCGAAACGGGGGTGAGAAAATTGGATTTAGCTCTAAATAGCATCCCAAGTGTGGGACAAGCTTTTTTTGAGCTTAGGAGAGGTAGAGAAGTGAAGGGATGAAGAAGAATTGGAGGTCGGGTTTCCTTTTATATCTGCAAGAATCGAGGGCAAATTTGTCATTTCAAGCTTAAAACATTAATATTAGGTCTTTAGTGATGGATTTATCTATCACTAAAGGTCTGATCGTAGTCGACATGCACGCGCCGTGCGCGGCTCCTTGCCTTCCACGCTTAAAATGCCCACGCACGTCTTTCAAATCTTAGCCATCTGATCGCGAGATAGGACGGCTTAAATTTCTCCTCACGTGCCTTCGTCTGCGACTTCACCGCGTGCCCGCATGCGATTGGGCGTGTGCAAGCGTGTCATCGTGTGCGTGGCGATCCATGGTTCCTCTACACACCACGTCTCCACCCCTCGGCCACCCGATCGTCATCTGACAGTTGAATTACGCCAGCATCCTCGCCCCCATCTGATTTGAGGCATGCTGCATTTCGAATGCGTGCCTCGCGCTCGTGAAAGAGCGACCGCTTGCTGCGCTACGGGTGACTTTGTGTTGCGCCTTGATTTTAGGCGCTCGTGCTTACGGCCATTGGATCAAGATCCAATGGCCCAGATTGCGCGTTGGAAGCCCTTTGGAGATGTAGCAGTGGTCTTGAGGGCTGATTGGGTAGTTGGGATGGCGTCACGTGGTGCTATCTTGGCCGTCCATCTTCTGCGTGTTTTAGATGGTGCCACAAATGTCAGATTGAGTCGATTTTAGCACTGTTAGGTTGCGATTATTGATCTGAACCCATCCGTGTGGTCGGATCTGTCATCTGAAGTGCAGATTAGCACCATCTTGGCCCTTGATCTTTAGGGTTCCTCAATCTCTATCTGGTGCTAGGATGTCCGATTAGTGCGATCTTGGAGTTGTTGAACTCCAATCGTCACCCTGATCAGGTCTATATGGTTGGATCTTCGAACTGAGGCCCCGATTAAGAATTGTCCTTTCCCTGATCATGAAAGGTGACAATTAC
This sequence comes from Thalassia testudinum, assembly GCA_037157565.1. Taxonomy (NCBI): domain Eukaryota; kingdom Viridiplantae; phylum Streptophyta; class Magnoliopsida; order Alismatales; family Hydrocharitaceae; genus Thalassia; species Thalassia testudinum. The sequence goes on along the minus strand of JAZHRO010000035.1, from coordinate 53,632,862 downwards.
TATACAATTTATACTACTTGACCTAAATGCATGATTATGCATGTTATGCAATATTTACAATGTATGATGCTAATATGACACTAAGAACATGCATTAATAGATATTTTTGGCTATTTAGATGTATGCACATCACACCCCCATGCCTATCTTTTGCTAGTCCCTAGCAAAAACTACATGCTATTTATAAAAGAATTAGGTTGGATTACTTGGGCACAAATCATTTTCAACATTAAGAAATTTTTACTTAGGACCTGAACTTTCAAAGACACAACAGTGCCCGGGTATCTACCAAAATGTAGACCTCCTCAAGCCCTTGCCTTATTCAAAGAAAGATCACTTTTTTTGTTTTTTCTTTGCTAATTTTCTTTTTGATTTTTGAGTTTAGGGTTACAGAGTGACTTTTTACGGCCACTCAACCCACCCAAGACTTGATGAGAACCCTAAGTTCTAAGCATCATTTTGTGAAATTGATAGACTCGTTGATCGGCAATCAAAATGGACTTCGGGTTTCTACGCCTCTAGGTGACCTTAAAAAGAATTCTACCTAAAGGTGTATCTATAAGACCGGTAGCTTTCTCACTGCTTTTCATTTTATGGGGTCAACACAAGGGTGAATCTAGTGTATATCTCCCTGACTTATTCTACTTCTCCACTTCTTCCTAGGTGCTTTAGGAATTTGACGTGCATATCTTAAGCTGGGTTCTGGACAACCTACCAATGGGTTGTTACCCACAATAACTTGCCAGCCATACTCGTGCGGTGAAGTGTGGCTTATTTCTTTTGTTTTCTTTTTTTTCTCCTTTTCTTTTTCTTTTTCCTTTCTCTTTTTTTCTTTTTGGACTTTCTTTTTCTTTTTTTAAGTAGGTGGCTTTCCTGGTCTAAGATTTACCTAAATGCAGCAAGAAAAGAATGGTACAATGGCTGGGCTCTAGACAACCTACCTATGGGCTGTTACCCATGATAACTTGCCAACCATACCACCCTAGAAGGCTCATTAGCTACCCAATTTCTGTTAAAATCGCCGAACAACAAGTTAGTGACAAATAGTGTGTAGATGCTTTAGACTTAAAGTTCCCTCAAATCAGAGGGCGAGTTGATAAGTCGTATACTTATCACCCAAACTTATTTAATAAAATTGAAATATAATTCAGGATGACGAGGACTCGATACACAAATCCACATTTTAGTGGATACCCGAGCTAGTTAAGCCCAAAGACCTGAAGGGTCTTAGTGTTCAGATCCTACTGTAATATTTCCTAAGATTGAAAAGTCTTAATGCCTAAGTATTTCTTCCCAATTTAATTTTTTTTATGTATACATAAAAAAACAAGTAAAATTTACAAGAATTCCACAGAGCTAAGAAATTGATTTAGAAATGAATCCACCCCCCCATGCCTAGCTGATGCAATCTCTGCATTGCGAATAAAAGACATGAAAGGAAGGTAGAATGTAGAAGATATCACCTGACTATGATGCTCGGGTCAGTTCTGAGTCAGACTGTACAACTGTTAAATTTAATGCCGTCAGCTAGATGAAGTCCAGCCAAAGAGATCACAACATGATGAGGGCAACTGTGTTTGAGATGGGTTCTGGAACAATAGGTCAATAAAAGGCTTTAGACGTTGACTGTTGACTTTGAATGAATTACCCGTCTTTGGGTCACAAATCTGAATGGCTCCATTTGGAAAAATCTGATCGATGATGAACGAGCCGTTCCAATTTGACTTAAGTTTACTGGGAAAGTGCTTAAGTCGAGAATCGAAGAGCTAGACCTAATTCGGCTCAAAGCTCTTGTGGGATATCAATTGGTCATGAAGAGCTTCGATTCGAGCCTTATAGATCTTGGCATTCTCGTACGTGTCATTTCTAAGCTCCTCCAACTCAAATAGTTGGAGTTTCCTAGTCTTTCCAGCTAAACTTAAATCCATATTGCACTGCTTGATTGCCCAAAATGCCCTATGTTCAATTTCTATGGGTAAATGGCATGCCTTCCATACACCAGACAAAATGGTGACATGCCAATAGGCATTTTGTACGCCTTACGGTAGGCCCAAAGAGCATCCTCAAGCTTTTGAGTCTAGTCTTTATGATCAGGCCTAACCGTCTTCTGAAGAATATTCTTGATCTCCCGATTGGAGATCTTAGCCTGTCCATTCGTATGGGGATGGTAAGGTGTAGAGATTCTATGATTTACCCCGTATTTTGCCAGTAAATTATGAAATTGGGCATTAGTGAAGTGAGAACCACCATTGCTGATGATGGCCCTCAGAATCCCAAACCGGCTGAAGATGTTCTTCTTGACGAAATCGATGACCACCTTGTGGTCATTGGTTCGGGTGGGAATGGCCTAGATCCATTTGGACATGTAATCAACAGTGACGAGAATGTACTGATGTCCAAATGAAGGGAGGAAAGGTCCCATAAAATCGATGCCCCAAACATCGAAGATTTCGACTGGAAGAATCGGGTTTAGGGGCATCATGTCTCTCTTGGTTATGAACCCAAGTGCCGGTCATTGGGGACACGACCTCAAGAATTCTTGGGCATCCTTGAATAAAGACAGCCAAAAGAACCCAGATTGCAAAATTTTTGCAGCCATCCTTTTCTCGGGGAAATGTCCACCCTACGCAGATGCATGGCAAAAGTCAAGTATACTTTTAAGTTCACCCTCTGGAACACATCGGCGAATAATCTGGTCAAAGCTGATGCGATACAGTTCAGGGTCCTCCAGAAGTAGTATTTGGCCTCAAATTTGAGTCTATCTCGCTGTTACTTGGTCCAATATGAGGGATTTGACCAACTGCCAAATAGTTTACGATATCTGCAAACCATGGCATTTGGACACCTGAAACTATAAGGATAGTCTCGTCTGGAAAATTATCAATAATCAGAATATCTGGACAAGAAGAATCACTCAGGAGTCTCGAAAGATGATCCACCACCACATTTTGTGCCTCGGATTTATCCTTGATTTCAAGATCAAATTCTTGAAGCAAAAGAATCCGTCGAACAAGCTAGGGTTTGGCATCCTTTTTGGCCAAGAGATGTCTCAAGGCCGAGTGGTCGGTAGAAATTATGACATGAGACCCTAAGAGATATGCCCTAAATTTCTCCAAAGCCAATACTACAACTAGTAATTCCTTCTCAGTAATAGTGTAACTCCTCTAGGCCTCGTCCAGAGTTTTACTAGCGTAGTTGATGACAGAGGGCTTCCTGTCAATATTCTGACCCAAAACAGCCCTGACCACATAATCAGAAGCGTCAGTCATGTTCTCAAATGGGGCTGTTCAAACCGGTGGTTGCAACATCGGAGCACAAGTGACTACCATTTTGAGAAAATCAAATGCCTTAGGCATGATTCGTTGAAATCAAATGGCTTATCTTTGGCGAGAAGGTTGCTCAGAGGATGAGCAACCTTAGAAAAGTCCTTGATGAACCTCCTATAGAATCCCACATGACCAAGAAATGATCGAATTTGTCTGACAAATGTGGGAGGAGGAAGTTTAGAGATAGCATCAACCTTAGCTTTGTCAACTTTGATACCTCGTTCAGAGATTACATGACCTAAGACAATGCCTTCTTGTGTCATGAAATGACTCTTTTCTCAGTTAAGGACCAGTCTTGTTTTGATGCATCTTTTAAGAATCATTTCAAGATTAGCCAAACAAAAATCAAACGATTCTCCAAAAATAAAGAAATCGTCCATGAAGACTTCCATAAACTCTCCCACCATGTCAAAGAATATGCCCAGCATACACCTTTGAAAAGTTGCAGGTGCATTGCATAAACCGAATGGCATCCTACGGAAAGCAAAGGTTCCATAGGGACAGGTGAAAGTCATTTTTACCTGATCCTCAGGATGGATAGGGACTTGATTGTATCTCGAGTAACCATCAAGGAAATAGAAGTACTTCTGCCCAGCTAGTCTTTCAAGGATTTGATCGATAAAGGGCAAAGGGAAATGATCCTTTTTCATGGCTATGTTCAGCTTCCTGTAATCAATACAAACTCTCCAAGATGAAGCTAAATGAGTTGTGACAGATTCTCCTTTCTCGTTAGTCACAACGGTAATCCCGACTTTCTTGGGAATAATTTGGACGGGCCTTACCCAAGGACTATCAGAGATCAGATAAATGATTCCTGCATTGAGCCACTTGATAATTTCTTTCTTGGCCACTTCTCGCACATTTGGGTTTAATCTCCTTTGCATTTGGCGAGAAGGTCGGGATCCATCTTCCAAAAATATTATATGATTGCAGTAAGATGGCTCGATCCTCCTAAGGTCATGAATGGTCCAACCAATTGCCTCATTGTGTTCCTTTAAGATCTTGATCAATTTAATCTCTTACTCCTTAGTTAATCTGGCACTGGTAATCATAGGAAGCATCTTTTGAGGTCCCAAAAATTGATATTTCAAATTCTCAGGCAATGGTTTCAGGTCAAGTTGGGGCAGGTTTTGGATTGAAGGTAAGGATGATGCTGATGAAGATTCATCAAGCGAAAGAGGTTGAAAGTGAATAAAATCAATAACCTCTTCAGAATATGGCGGGTTTGCCACAGAGGGTTGCAGTTCAGATCTTTCACAATAGGAGGAACTTTCAATTGCAGAAACCACCATACAAGTTTTAATATTCAAACTATCTTCCTCAAGTTCCTCTATTAATCCACAATCCTCGAATTTGTTAATCACCTTAAAAATATCCAATTTCAATTTCTGATCCCCAAATGCGATTTCCACGCTACCGCTTTCACAGTTGATATTAGCCTTTGTGGTAGCTAGGAATGGATGCCCCAGAATGATGGGCATGTTCCTTAAATTTTCAAGTATATCCATGTCAAGGACAAGGAAATCTATAGGAAAATATAAATCCTTAACCTTAACAATAACATCTTCAATAACACCTCATGGATTTATGACTGAACGGTCTTCTAACTGCAGCGTTACTGAAGTTGGCTGATGTTCACCTAATCTGAATTTCTCGTAAAGAGAAGTCGGAATTAGGTTAATAGATGCACCTAGATCCAAAAGGGCTCTATCAAAAGTGTAATCTCCGATGACACAAGAAATCAAAGGAGCACCTGGATCTCTCTTTTTCTGAGGAAGGTGATGCAGGATAACAAAACTAGCCTGCTTGGAGAGTACCGCCTTCCTCGGAACAGATTCCCACAACTTACGCTTTTGTGTGCATAAATCCTTCAAAAATTTAATGTAAGCCGGTATGTGTTTGATAGCGTCGAGGAGCGGGATATTGATCTCAACATTCTTGAATATCTTCAAGAGCTCCTCGTTACTATCAACAGGCTTCTTCTTCCTAGGTTTAATCAAGGCCTCGGGAAAAGGAACATGAGTTAGATCTTCAAAATCAGGTTCCTGAGCCTTGATTTCTTCTTCATAGTTCTCCTTTCTCTCCTCAGACTTTCTAGGATTTGGTAGATCATAATAGTGCAGTTGTGGATCCTGAGTTTGTTTTAAACTCCTCAAAGTAACTGAATTAGCAGATGCATACAGGTTTGGGTCTTGGGGAGGGGTAGGAAAGATTTGAGGGGTTTCATTGGCCAAGAAACTTTGATTTGAGGAAGAAGTAGAAGAGGAAGGACCTTGCTCGACCACCTGAGCATGTGCATACGGGTCCCTCTGATTCCCGTACCCATGGGCTTGATTGTCCAGATTCTAGATATTATGCAGGTTGGGTATGGGTTGAGATGGTAGAGATTTGGGTTGACGAGAATTAGCAATGAACCCATTTTGCAAGTTGTCCAATGAGGTTTTCATTTGCTTCATGAGCTAGAGCATAGATCCTTGCATTTCTACCATTTGTCGATTCAAATCAGCCTGCCCTACTAGTTGACAGGTATTCCAAGATGGATGATTGACCTGATTTGGGGGCAGTTGAGTGTAAACATGACCCTGACCCATTGGTCTTTGCAGAGCATAATTGCTGGGTCGGAATTGGGTCTGCTGCCCCGGGTTTTTCCAGGAGAAGTTAGGGTGGTTCCTCCAACCCGGATTATAAGCATTGGAATAAGGTTTGGACCTAACATTCTCCTGTACAGCATAAACATCCTCATAGGGTGAGGATGGAGAGAAAGAAAGGGAGGGATCAGAGAAACTGAAATCAAAAGCACCAGTTTGGAACCTATGGGATTCCAAATAATGCTGACTCACAGGTTGAGCCGCATCAAGTTGATTCACAAACTCCCGTCCAAAAGGAGCTCGCGATGAATGGAATCCCGAATTCTGGGATTGAGTAGATCGAGAATTTTTCATTGAATTTCCATCCATCCACTCCTCCATCCTTTTAGTAACCAAGTCCACCTTATCTAATTTATTACAAATCAATTCCATATCGAATGAATGAGAGTCGTGGACTTCATTAACATTCGATCTGGGTTGTTGGGATCAGTTAAAAGTATCCGTGAAGGCATGATTGATCGAATTCTCACTCATCTCCTCAAACAAATCATGCGTGCTATCTGCATCTTTGTTGAGGAAATTGCCTCCACAAGGAGTGTCCACGTGATTTCTGAGTTGCTCAGTCAACTCGTGGTAGAAGATTTGCATGAGTTGCCATTTCAACATCCCGTGGTGTGGACACCTCTGCAATAAGTCCTGAAATCACTCCCAGGCAACATAAAACTACTCCCCCGACCGCTGGGTGAAGGTAGTAATTGCCCATCTCAAAGCATTGGTACGTCTGACAGGGAAGAATTTCTTCTGGAAGGCCAATTTCAAATCATTCCAAGTTGCAATTGGCCTTCCTATAGTCCTGTACCATTGAGCGGCTTTATCCCTAAGAGAGTGGGGGAAGAGCCTCATATCATCTGCTCCTCATTCATGTTTCGTGCCTTGGTGGTCTGGACCAAAGTGGTCAAGTCTTCCAAGTGCTGAAATGGGTCTTCAGAGCTAAGCGCATGGAAATGTTTGATCAAGCTTAACACTTGAGGCTTGATTTCTACGTCTCCAATAGGAATTTGGATGCTGGGACATTCCCCGTAATTTGAAGGATCATAAAAATCCTTCAAGGGCTGAGCGCCCTGTATTCTCTGGAACCATTCTTGCATTCTCTGCATTTTTTCTAGATGCCTTTGAAATATCTCCTATGGATCCTGAGGCAGAGGAGGCTGTTGAACGGCCATGGGATCAATTTGGCCAAAACCCAATCTATGCCTCCTAGAATACTCTAGTGGTCCTTCCAATCAGGGATTCAATGACCACCTTCCCAGCATAAACTAGGAAAAGGTCGGAAGGACTGCGGATAAGAACCCTGCAGCACAACAAAACGAGCCTGTCCTTAAGTTAGGTAGCCTAAGGATCTACAGACTCTTAGAATCCATTGTAAGATTATAAATGATTTACTCTACTTACGTCTGCTCAATCCAACCAGTTAGGAGGGACTGGGGAGAAGGTTCTTCCTTCAGCTTGCGCCTCCAGTTCATAGTGTACCCCCCAACCGCAGCCGTTTGATGCTACTCCCTTAGCTAGAATCAGATTGATCAGTACAAGCAGGTTAATCGTAAACAATCTCAGACTGGACCCCAAAGAGCGAATCAGTCCTTAAGGCCAATGTCTACTTGATTTTATTTAGGCTTCGGATTGTAGTGCTTATGGAATATGGTGGGCCCTTAAAATGGGTTGTGAGCTTAATGATCAATTGAGTATGTGTAAGTGCGTGCACAACTAGGGTTTTCAAGCAAGATTATTTGTGATGAGTAGATTTTAAGGTTCAAATCTAACTTAAGTAGCTTTTAGGGTTTAGAATTAGGTTTAATTCAATCATGTTTGAGGCAAACCAAGTTTTCAAGCATGGGTGAAGATCACTTTTCTTTTGTAATAAAAAATAAAGTGGAGTGCCTAGTATTAACCTAAATTGAAAACCCTAAGGGGAAGCTACTTGGTGAGTTGATTTTAGGTTAAGTGGTGCGGCCCAAACAACTCAAACAATTGGCCAATATTGCACCATTGAGTTAGGCACACAAAATGATTAATCTAGACTGATTTCTACTCTTTTATATGTTGATTTGTGTGTACCAATTCTACATACCAGAATCCGATTGAGTAGAAGAAAATCAATTTGGTTAAGTTCGTTGAATGTGGGTGTATGTAGTGTGTATGTTGAATTACCCCACAAGAAATATCTTTTTGTTGATTTTTTATATGCAGGTGAGATGAATGTGAGTGGAAATCCAAGCAACCAAACTAACCCTAGTATTTATGCAAACACCTAGGTTAATTGGAATTTGAATTAATGAGGTGAATTGGAATCTATGGAGGGGAAAGAATGGGGAGCACTTACAGTTGTCTTCAACTACACTTTACTCTGATCTACCACTTGAAAATCTCTTGTCAAGGTACCTGCAAAACAATAGACAAGAAATAAAGCAAGTTAGAAAATAATAAAGTATGCGAAATGAGGAAAGAAAATAAAAAATCATTGCCTCCCTGGCAATAGCACCAAAATGTTGATCGTGGAAAACTATGCGATCGAAGTTAGTTTCGAAAAACTCATCGTTGTAGTTGAAATTGCTAAGAAATCTGCCAACTGATAAATTTATATCAAAATTCTAAGAATTCCAGGTCGAACATAGGTAGGTTACGTCGATCTAAAATCTGCGATTTGTATTTTTTTGTGTTTTTGTTTGAAAATGAAATAATTAAAATGGAATTGATATAAATAATAAGAGAGAGATAGAGAGAGAGAAAGAGAGAGAAAAAGAGAACAATCACTTAATATAATCAGAATATTTTTACAACTACAAAGCGAAAAATGATTACAACTGAAAAGTAGAAAATTCTATTCTAGAAAGCGATTAAAAAGAAGGAAGAGATGTTATCCTCCTCGACGAATGCTTGGAGGATGAGCCGAACGGAGCGATGCCTGGAAGATGAAGAACGGAGTGGGAGGGAGGACGAAGCAGGAAGAAATGGGAACGAGGCAACACGTCATCGTCGTCGCGGGATCCACTTCCAGAACAGGGGCGAGAAAATTGGATTTAGCTCTAGAATAGCATCCCAAGTGTAAGACAAGCATTTCTTGAGCTTGGGAGAGGTAGAGAAGTGAAGGAAGGGATGAAGAAGAAGTGGAGGTCGGGTCTCCTTTTATAGTTGTAGGAATCGAGGGCAAATTTGTCATTTCAAGCTTAAAACATTAATATCAGGTCTTTAGTGATGGATTTATCCATCACTAAAGGTCTGATCATGGTTGACGTGCGTGCGCCGCAAGTGCCTCCCCACCTTCCGCACTTAAAATGCCCGCGCACATCTTTCAAATCTTAGCTGTCTGATCGCGAGATCGGACAACTTAGATTTCTCCTCGCATGCCTTCGTCTACGCCTTCACCGCACGCCCACGTGCGATTGGGCGTGCGCAAGCGTGTCATCGTGCACGTGGTGATCTAAGGTTCCTCCGCGTGTCACGTCTCCGCCCCTTGGCCGCCTGATCATCACCTGACGACTAAATTGCATCCGCGCTCGCACCCCCATTTGATTTGAGGAGCGTTGCGTTTTGAACGCATGCCTCGCGCTCGCGAAAGAGTACCCTCCCGCTGCGCTTCAACCCACTTTGTGCCGCACTTTTGATTTCAGGCGTGTGTGCTCACGGCTGTTGGATCAAGATCCAAAGGCCCAGATTGCATGTTGGAAGCCCTTTGGAGATGCAGCGACGGTCCTGAGGGTCGATTGGGCGGCTAGGATGGCACCATGTGGTGCCATCTTTGCCGTCCATCTTCTGCATGTTGTAGATGGTGCCACAGATGTCAGATTGTGCTGATTTTTGCACTGTTAGGCTGCGATCATAGATCCGAACCCATCCATGCAATTGAATTTGTCGTCTAAAGTGCGAATTGACACCATCTTGGCCCTTGATCTTAGGGTTCCTCGGCCTCTATCTGGTGCTACAGATGTCTGAGCAGGGCGATCTTGGGGTCGTTGAACTCCAATCGTCGCCCTGATCAGATCCGTACAGTTGGATCTTCAATCTGAGGCCTCGATTGAGAATCTCCCTTTCCCTGACCATAAAAGGAGATAATTACTATACAATTTATATAACATGACCCAAATGCATGATTATACATGTTATGCAATATTTATAATGTATGGTGCTAATATGACACTAAGAACATGCATTAATAGACATTTTTGGCTATTTAGATGTATGCACATCAGCCAACAGACCCAAACTTGACCCAACAACTATGCATCTCAAAGACCTACGGGTCAGGGTCAAGTATACACCCAGTTGCCCCCGAGACCGGTTACTTAGCCATCTTGGAATGCCCAAAATTCTACAAGGTAGGCGTAGTTAAACAGCAGATGCTAGAAATGCAAGGGTCCATGCTTCAACTTATGCAGCAAATGAAGACATCATTGGATAAGTTGCAGTCTGAGTTAATAGCTAACACCCGACAACCTGGATCTCTACCAACTCAACCAGTACCCAACCCACGCAATGTGCAAAATCAGGGCAATAGATTCCAAGGGTACGGGAATCAAAGGGACCCACACGCACATGCTCAGGTGGTTGTGCAGGGTCCCTAATCTTCTTCTTCTCATTATATGACCAACCAAGGCCCTCCAATCTTCACTACCCCACCTCAAGACCCGAACCATATGCCTCTACAAACTCTGTCACCTTGAGAAGTGGGAAATACACCCAGAACACTTAATTACCTTCTAGAAGTCAAAACCTTGGGGAGCTTGAGAGAGAGAAGGAGGAGATTGAAGAAGACAATAAGGCCCAAGGATCAAAAATTGAAAATACCACCCATATCCTATTCCCTGAGGCCCTATTGAAAACCAAGAAGAAGAAAACCATAGATAGCAACGAGGAGCTCCTGAATTTATTCAAGAGCGTAGAGATAAATATTCCGCTCCTCGACGCTATTAAGCACACATCCCGACTTACACTAAATTCTTGAAAGAACTGTGTACCCAAAAGCGTATGCCGAGAGAACCCACTCCGAGGAAGGTAATTCTCTCTGAGCAGGCAAGTTTTGTTATCTCGCATCACCTTCCTCAAAAGAAGAAAGATCCAGGTGCCCCCTTGACCTCATGCATTATTGGGGACTACACTTTTCATAGGGCACTATTGGACCTAGGTGCATCCATCAACCTAATCCCGACTTCTCTTTATGAGAGGTTTGGGTTAAGTGAACTCAGGCCAACCTCAGTAATGCTACAATTAGCAGACCGTTCAGTCACCACACCGAGAGGCGTTATTGAGGATGTTATTGTCAAGGTCAAGGATTTCTATTTTCCCGTAGATTTCCTCATCCTTGACATGGATGTACCTAACTATTTGAGGAACATGCCTATCATTCTGGGATGTCCGTTCCTAGCTACCGCCAAGGCCAACATAAATTGTGAAAGCGGTAGTATGGTGATCACCTTTGGGGATAAGAAGTTAACTATGGATATTTTTAAGGCAATAAGAGGATTTGAGGATTGTGGATTCACTGAGGAGCTCGAGGATCAGGATCTTGAGTCTTATATGACAATCAGTGCACTCAAGGACTCCACCAGCTTTAGTGAACCCAACCCACAACCCTCCATGGTAGGCTTGCCACATCCTGAAGAGGTTGCTGATTTTGTTCATTCCCAGCCTCTTCCACCGAATCATCTTGATGAATCTTTGTTAGCATCATCCCTACCTTTTATTCTAAACCCACCTCAACTAGAATTGAAACCATTGCCAAAAAATTTGAAATATGAATTCTTAGGACCTGAAAACACTCTCCCTGTGATTATTAGTGCTTATTTGACTAAGGAGCAAGAATCAAGGTTAATTAAGGTCCTTAAGAACAACAAGGAGGCAATTGGTTGGACCATCCACAACCTTAGGGGGATCGAGCCATCTTATTGTAATCATCGTATTTTAATGGAAGATGGATCCCTCCCTTCTCGCTAGATGCAAAGGAGACTAAACCCGAATATGCGAGAAGTGGTCAAGAATGAGATAATCAAGTGGCTCGATGCTAGGAATATTTACCCAATCTCAAAAAGTCCATTGGTTAGCCCCGTTCAGATTGTACCCAAGAAGGCGAGAGTAACCGTTACGACTAACGAGAAAGGGGAAACCTTCACCACTCATTCAACTTCTGCTTGGAGAGTTTATATTGACTATAGGAAGCTGAACACAGCCACTAAAAAGGATCACTTTCCCTTGCCATTCATCGATCAAATCCTCGAAAGGTTAGTTGGGTAAAAATACTTTTGCTTCGTGGATGGTTATTCGGGATATAACCAAGTCCCTATCCATCCCGAAGACTAGGAAAAGACAACCTTCACATGTCCCTACAGAACCTCTGCATTCCGTAGAATGCCTTTCGGGCTTTGCAATGCACCTGCGACTTTTCAAAAGTGCATGCTAGCCATCTTTTCTGACATGGTGGGAGATTGTCTTGAGGTGTTCATGGATGATTTCTCCATTTTTGGAGATTCTTTTGAGTCTTGCCTAGCTAACTTGGAATTGATCCTTCAGAGATGCATCAAAACAAGGTTGGTCCATAGTTGGGAAAAGAGCCACTTTATGACTCAAAAAGGCATTGTCCTAGGTCATGTGGTTTCTAGTCTGGGTATTGAGGTTGATAAAGCTAAGGTGGATGCTATCTCTAGACTTCCTCCACCCACATTCGTAAAACAGATCCGCTCTTTCCTTAAGCATGTTGGTTTTTACAGAAGATTCATTAAGGACTTCTCAAAGGTTGCTCAACCCTTGAGTAACCTTCTGGCCAAAGACACGCCGTTCAAGTTTGATGAATCATGCCGTAAGGCATTTTATTTATTAAAAATGACAGTCACCTATGCCCCAGTGTTGCAACCACCAGTCTGGAAGGCCCCATTTGAGATTATGGCTGATGCATCTGATTATGACGTCAGGGTTGTCTTGGGTCAGAAGATTGACAACAAGCCCTCTGTGATTTACTATGCTAGCAAGACTCTAGATGAAGCCTAGAGGAACTACACTATTATTGGAAAAGAATTGCAAGCTATAGTTTTCACTTTAGAAAAATTCAGGGCTTATATTTTAGGTTCTCGTGTCATCATCTATACCGACCACTCAGCATTGAAACATCTCTTAGCCAAAAAGGATGCCAAACCTCAGCTTATTCGCTGGATTCTGCTACTTCAAGAATTCGATCTTGAAATCAGGGATAAAGCCGAGGCACAAAATGTACTACCAGATCACCTCTCGAGATCCTAATTGATTCTCCTCATTCAGATATCCCAAGCTCTGATACTTTTCTGAATGAGACTATTCTTATAGTCTTGGGTATCTGAACCCCTTGGTTTGCGTATATCGTCAATTATTTGGCTGCTGGTCAAATACCCTAGGATTGGACCAAACAACAATGGGATAGACTTGTGTCTAAGGCTAAATATTATTTTTGGGATGATCTCGAGCTGTACCACATCGGTGCAGACTAGATTATTAATCGATGTGTCCCAGAAATTGAGTTCCATAGCATACTTGAGTTCTACCACACATCTACGTGTGGTGGACACTTTTCCGGGAAAAAGATGACAACAAAAATGTTGCAATCTGGATTCTATTGGCCATGATTATATAAGGATGCCCAAGAATTCTCAAAGTCATGCACCCGATGCCAGACACTCGGGAACATGGCTAAGAGAGATATGATGCCCCTGAACCCAATACTTTTCGTTGAAATTTTTGACATTTGGGGCATTGACTTTATGGGACCCTTCCCTCCTTCATTTGGACACCAGTATATTCTAGTCGCTGTTGATTACATGTCCAAATGGATTGAGGCAATCCCACCCAGACCAATGACCACAAGGTGGTCATCGATTTTGTGAAGAAAAACATCTTTAGTCAGTTTGGGGTTCCTTGGGCAATTATCAGTGATGGTGGCACAGATTTCACTCATGCCTAGTTTCAAAATTTACTGGGGAAATACGGGGTGAACCATCAGATTTCCACACCTTACCACCCTCAAACGAACGGACAGGCCAAGGTCTCCAATTGGGAGATCAAAAACATTTTGCAAAAAACCGTTAGGCCTAATAGGAAGGATTGGACCCAAAAGCTAGATGATGCTCTTTGGGCCTACCGTACGGTGTACAAAATGCCTATCGGTATGTCTCCGTTCCATCTAGTGTTTGGTAAGGCATGTCACTTACCCGTAGAACTTGAACACCAGGCATTTTGGGCCATTAGGAAATGTAATTTTGACCTTGAGTTGGTTAGGAAAACCAGGAAACTACAACTATCTAAGTTGGAGGAGGTTTGAAATGATGCTTATGAAAATGCCAGAATCTATAAGGCAATTACCAAAGCTCTCCATGACCAGATGATTTCACGTAAGAGCTTTGAGCCGAACCAGAAGGTTTGGCTTTTTGATTCTCGATTGAAACTTTCCTCGGAAAACTCAGGTCTAAGTGGGATGGCTCATTCGTTATTGAGCAGATTTTCCCAAACGGGCTGTCGAAATCTCTGACCCAAAGATGGATAATATCTTCAAGGTCAACGAACAGCGTCTCAAACCCTTTGTTGACCATATGCTCCCTGAACTCGTCTCGGACAAGGTTTCTCTTACCTTGCCATAACCGTCACGAGTCTATCATCACCTAGTTGAAGGCACTAAACTCAGCATGTGTAAAGACTGTTCCAAGCTAACCAGAATCCCACAGAAACCAGGTGCTATTCTTCCACTTCTACTCTCCTGCATGCCTACATTTTCAACAATGAGAACATTGCAATAACTAAGCATGGGGGAGTGGATATATCTTATAATCTTTTTGTCAGTTGTAATAGTAATTTCCTATTATTTGATTCTATTAAAAAAAATTAGAATTAAGAGACGAGAACTTAGGCATTAGGAGTTGCAAACTTTAGGAAATGATACTTTGAGACCTGAATACTTAGACTCTTCAAGCCTTCTAGCTTAATTAGCCTGGGTGTCCACTCGAATGTGGACTTAGTCTCGAGTCCTCACCAATTAAAATTCATTTTAATTTGGTAAATAAATTAGGATGATAAATATGTGACTTATCAAGCCGAACTCTAATTTGGGGGGACTTTAAGCCTAAGCATCTACACACTTTTTTGCACTGACTCACTTTTTAGCGGTTTCTTCGAAAATTGGATAGCTAATGAACTATTTAGGGTGGTATGGCTGGCAAGTTGTCGGTGGTAACAGCTCATTGGTCGGCTGTCCAGAGCCTAGTCACAAGACTATTTTCATTGTATTGCCTTTAGATAAATCTTAGATCAAGAAAGCCACCTACTTAAAAAAAAAATAGAGAGAGAAAAAGAAACAAAAAATAGAAAAAGGAGAAAAAAATAAAAAAATAAAAAAACCACACTTCACCACATGAGTATGGCTGGCAAGTTGTCGTGGGTAACAGCCCATTAGCCGGTTGTCCAGAACCCAGCTCACAAAAAAATGCACAATAATTCCCAAAACACTTAAAGAAGAAGCGGGGAAGTAGAATAAATCGGGGAGATATACACTGGGTTTGCCCTTATGTTGACCTCATAAATAAAAGAAATAGGGAGAAAGCTACCATTCGTAAAGATAAACCTCTAGGCAAGGTCACCTAGGGTCATAGAAACCCGAAGTCTATTTTAACAGCAGCCTAGTGATTCTTTCACTCTTTCACTAGATGCTTAGCACTTAGAGTCCTTTTCGAGTTTTGGGCGGGTCGGGTAGCCGTAAAAGGTTATCCTGGATCTCTCAAACTCCAAAAGTACCAAAAAAAATTTAAAAAGAAGAGAAACAAGAAAAAATTTTTTTGTATCTTCTCTTCTCAAATAAGGCGAGGGCTTGGACGACCTGTGTTTTGGAAGACACCCAGGCACTGTCGAGTCTTCATAACCAGGTCTTGGGTTGAAAGTTCCTAAAACACCAACAAATTATGCTTAAGAGATCGAATCCTAATTCTACTTTTATAAATAGCATTTAGTCTAATTTTGCTAGGGATTAGCAAAAAGTAAGCATGAAGGTATGATAAACACACATGAATTTATGATAAAATGCTTATTTATGATAGTTCCTAGGCTTAGCATTGCATATCATGTTATAAATAATGCATAACATCCATTGCATGGCATTTAGGATAGTTGTATGTTTTGTATATTAATTCCTTCATTTTATATGGCTAGGAGGCAATGCAACATCCTTACAGACTTCTGATGAAAAATCCAACCGTACGGATGGATCTAGAGCGACGATCGCAGTTCGATAACATAGAAATCACCTCAATCCGAGCACCGTGGCATCCTCTGCAAGTAATGAAGGGTAGACTGTCCAGATGGTGCCACGTGGCAACATCTAGTGCGCCCAAAGAAACCCGCCACATCTCCAAGGGCCACCCAACAAGTAATCTCAGCAGTTGGATTTTCATCCAACAGTTGAGAACCTGCCATCACCATGCGGCCTCAACTCCTCTTCGTAGCACACTTGCGGACGTGGCTCAATGGTGAGGCGCCCTCTCCGCAGATGCAAGACGTGGGTTCGAGACCCGCAGCGCCCCCTTCGTCAAGTGGACACGTGCGCATATAGCAGCAGCGGCAGCACAGTGCCAGCAAGCACCAGCAACACGCACCTGCGTACGCCAGCGCATGCCAACACGCACGCTAGCAGGACCGTCGCACAATCCACACGCATGAGGCAAGACAGCGCAACTCGCATGGGTGGGCATGTGCTCGGTTGGCTCATGGGTGGGCATGAGCTGCCTACAGCGACACTTACAGTGACGACTTGGAGGTCACTAATGGTCCCATGCTTATTCTAGCCTCTTTTCATTGACTATAAAAGGACCAACACCCCTTCCCTTCCAAGCCATCTCTACCTATTCTACTCCCACCTACTCCCAAGCTCTAGCAAGCCTAACAACACTCTGTTAGAGATTGCTCTCAAGCTCCCAAGCTGCCTATTAGTGTAACAGAACTCTGCCCCACCAAATACTCCTTCAGCTTCCCATCCCCATTCATAGGTCGCCTTGGAACCGTCCTCCTACCTCCATTCCGGTAGTAGATCATCTCTGCCTTCTCACCTCCATTCCAGAGATGCACTAAAGCTTTCCTCTACCTGACTTCCTCCCGCTTCTCACCTCCATCGTCCTGCTTCCTAACTCCATCATCCGAGCTTCTGCAAGGCGCCGTCATCTCGTCGAACAGCCGCTTCAGGAGATTTCTTCTCACCTCCCCCTCTTCTTATGTTTTCTAGATTATTGTAATTGACATTCATGCAATATACATATTTGCTTCCACCTCTCTCTTGTGATTGATTGTCATTTTATTTCAAAAATAAAAAAAATAAAACCCTAAAACACCAAAAGGAAACAAATCGAAGTGCGATTTTCATACAAAGTAAACATCACCTCCCTGTGTTCGTTTCGGGACTCCCTTGGAGTTTTGGTATAAATTATATTCGATTACGAGTTTTACAACTCCAATGATGGGTTACTCATAACCCTGATTTCAAACACGTGAATCCCGTGCGATCACCCGTGTCTCCAACCCTTTCCTCGCTACCGTCTCCCTCTCCATAGTATTCTCCTTCCACGGTGCTGGCCAATCAAAGCCAGCACCTCTCCATCCCTTTCGTCCCTTAAAGTAGGTAGTTAGGTACTTTTAATTTCTTAGGTTAATTCCCTTATCCAAAAATCCCAAAAACACCCCTCAACAGCGACGTTAGCCCATCATCTTCCTCCGCTTTGTCCACCACTCCGGCAAGGGCTTCCCGACATTCCACCACACCACACACCTCACTGAAACCCTTTACACCTCTACCTCATCACGCCATCAAAACCCCCATCTTTATTCACCTTCTCATCCACTCACGTGACCCCCAAACAAACCCACCTTCACGCTTCCTTTCCATCACTGTCCGACCACCATGCTCCTCTACATGCCATGAAACTGCCAACATCACATTTGCCAACATTTTGCGAAGCTCCTGAAGTAGTTTAACTTGGCTGCAAGGCTGTATTCATGTTTTCAAGGTTCTCACCATCGCTGTCCATCACCACCATCATCTCCGCCCTCGCTTGCAGTCCTCCAGCACGCTTAACACCTAGTCTCACTTCCAGGAGACGCGGATCACATTTGCTTTCCCAGCTGGAGCATCAATTGGAAAACCAACACCAGTAGTAGCTTCAATTAGAGAGACAATCACCAGCTGCTATTCGTGCTAGAAAAGAGCTGTAGGATTAGTCCCACTTTGGTAGGTGAGAGATACCCACGCGACCTTAAATTGATTTTGTGCTTAGGCTTTATCGCCCAAGCACACGAGGGGTCAAGTCCCTCCTTACTATACCTGCACACCTCAGCTAACACCACACCTGGTAGCCCTGGTCATCTAGATCCTTGATTACCGAATCCACTGCATAGATATCTGAAATTGAAGAGGAAGGAAAGAGAGAAAAAGTGAGTGGGGGAAGGGTGGGTTTTGCTCTCTTGTGTGTGAGCTCAACACTTAATCATTGAGAGGCCTGGGTTCCCTTGTGCGTGAAGAAGGAAGGCTGAAGAGGAGGAGAAAAGAAGGAAAAGGTTGCTGAAAGCTAAAGAAAAGAAGAAGGAAGAGGAAGATCAGATAAGAAGGGCAGAGGGCAGTGCATTTGCACTGTAGCATCTGAGCATTTAAGCCGTCTAATCTGGAGCCTTGTCGTCTGATTGCCTCTGACATAGTGCACTGTGCACTAAGCTTGCATGGATTTAAAGTGGTTGATACTGTTCATTTATTTCAGATATTGAGTGATTGATATGTATATACTTAAGACTAATAATTGGTGATTTAAATCACCATTATTTTATCTTAGACATCTTTTTTGCTCATTAAAACTCTTGATATACTCATGTTCTGCATTAAAAATCATATTTGAGTGGATATTATTCATTGATTATCATTATTCGCTTTATATCCTGTGATCATTTATATTTTGATTAAGATTAGCGTGTGAATTCCTATTTGCTCCCTGTGTTTGACCTCAGATTTTCTTGATGATCTTTTGAGTTATAAATTTTATTTGTTTTCAAGCGATTTAAACCTATACTACAACACATCTTTTAAAACATCAATTTTGCACGATTAACATTTTAGTGTAGTTGCCGGGGAGCAACGTGCTATTCACCGTTATTCTCTATTCTATTTGATTATATTTGAGAAGTAACTTGCCCTTGTTTGTTTCTTGTGATTTTGTGAGGTACATCATGAGGCAATCTTCTGCGTAATTCAACTACTCCAGGGCAGGTAGCTTTTTTGTTCTTCCCTAATCAACCTCCTAATCTTGGGAAGATAAAAAGGAAACAATCAATTAGGAACTACCTGCCTTATTTTATTAGTAATCATCAAAGAGGCAAGTTTCCTAATTTGTGAAAAAATTCATATTTGATTGAAGCTTGAGATGATTTTTTTGAGATCCCTACCTTTATTGCCTGTACCTATTAGGGATTATGCTTGATTTCTAAATCACTTTGGGCTAACACACTTCTTGCTTAAACCCCAAGGTGAACATTTTGAAATTTAATTGGACTTGAAATGAAACCAATTAGGGTTTCAATAATTAGGGTTTGAAGTGTTAGAACACATTTGCCTACATAAAGGAATAAGCCCTCCCGCATTTGTGTGCTACCCGAGCCCCCATTTGAAAAGATCTAATAAAGAAAAACCTAAAAAATCTAGCTCTAAATTCACTTGAACCCTAAAATCTTTGACCTAATAAACTGAGACATTTAGGGTGAATTCTGGGTCTTGACTTAGATTTCGTTCTGCCATCTTTAGGGTAGGTCAGGTAAAGTTGGTCTACATTGTGGGCCAACGAACCTCCAAATTAGGTTACAAGTCAAATCAACTTCTAAATCAAATGAAATTCAAGGCACTAATTAAGCTAAAATTGGTAGACTTAAGTTCGTACATTCCGGTTTACTTGGAGCCGCAGTGACGAGGAAGGTCGGATGGGGAAATCCTATAACCCGTGGTGATGCTCTACTATGTAGGAGTATTTGCGGAGCTCTCCCTTCCTAGCTTCCCAGGTACTTCTTGAGTGTATGGATTTCTGATTCAGAGGTATCATCCACCTCGAAACTGCCTTAGTCATCCAAAAATCTTTGGGTGCCTTGATTGGGTCCAAATAACATCCAGTCCCTCATCTTTTATATAGAGCACATACACAAGAAGGTAGTTAGGTTTCTTAACGTAAGAGACCTCACTAGATCTTCTTGGGAATCTCTTTTCAGATCTGATCATCTTCAATCTAACTTGAGTTTGGCTTTACATCTTGGTTCAGATCCTTACCAAGAGCGGTGATCCCTTCAGCAGCTACAGCTTCAATGACTGTAGCGATAACAATCTAGGAAGATGGGGAGGAGAGGGGTGAAGCATTGGTGGGAAGGAAGGTGGGGGCTTTCGATGGAAGCCAAAGGGGGAGGAGTCGGTGCACAAGGGAAAAAAGGAAATGGAGAGTGGCTTAATGTACAAGAAAGAAAAAAAAAAATAAAAGAAAAGAGAGCCTTGTGCATGCTGATGCAAATGAAAGGGAGGCACTACTCCAAATGGGAAAATTTTGTGGGGAATCCTTCCACACAGAAGTACATAAAAAAGGAAAGTTCTTACTATGAGTTCCTCACTAACTGCCCCTCAACCAATTTTGTTAACAATCACTGTTTCGTCTGAATAAAAAGGGAGTTTCAAACCCCTTCAACTATGGGAATGAAGATTGGGTTAGTTTGATTATCAAAACGATTATAAAATTTTCCTAATCCTTCAATACCAATACCCAAGTTATGGAAACCCTACATGGCATGCAAAACTATATGTCTTAAGTGGCCCGCATTGTGACTTCTTTGCAAAATCATATTTTTGTCACTCTAGATCAAAGGCCTATAGGCAATCTACCATCCTAGCCCGTGCTTGATGCGAAAAATACCCGATTTGATAAAGAAGAGAAGAAATGTCGTTGCAGTGCATAAAATTCAACCAACTTTTAACTTTATGAACCTAGATAGTGGGAGTATCTAGGGTCGTCTAAGGAGATAATACTGGCTAATTAAACTATCTCTCTCTAACTCTCTCAAATCTTCTTTTCTTTTTTTTGGTTTTTATGAATTTATGATTTTTAGGATTTTCAAATTCAAGACAACAAAATGTGAATTATGCCAAAATAATTACAAAGAAGTAAACCCTACCTTTCCAAGCTCACCCTAGATAAGTGTGCCAAGGGTAATTAAAAAGGTAGAGTTAGGTGCAATAAAGCAACTAACCAAAGCTTGAATTTAAGACATATAAAAATAATGAAAGGCACTTGAAATTGATTTAGAATAGATGATGTCTATAGGGACTTGGGGAGCTCAATTGTGTAGAGGAATTTCACACAATTAATCCCCGAATTGAGGAATGCTTTTAGTGCAAAAAATAAATACAAAGAAAAAGAAGAGTTAAAAGTCTTGAGGAGAAGCTCATCATGGTCTCTAATTACCCCTAATTAACTAGTCTTCCTAGTTAATTAGATAGGAATATGTAAATATATGGGTTAATTATTAAATAAGGGATAAATATTAAAGGACCTTAAAATAAGTTTAAAATGCTATATTATTATCCAATTAATATTATTAATAATCTAATTAATAATTAGACTCAAAATATTATCATTAATTTATCTAATTAATGATTTAACTAACTTAAGTATAATTTATACCTAAGTATGTAATAACTTAAGTAACATTACTTTATTAAATAAATTAAGCTAAAAAGGTCAAAAATGTAAATTCAAGGTCTAAATATAATAATTGTCTTATTTATAATCATATATAAAAAGTTGAAAAAGATTTAAATTAAAATAAACCTTGAAAACCTTAGTTTACATTTTAGTCCTCATGTTTTATTTCAATCGAGTCCTTATTCTTCACTTAGGTCCTCAATTTTAGTTACAAATAAGTCCCTGAAAACTTCTTCTTTCCTTCTTCAACCTCCTCGACGGCTGACGATAGGAGGTGCTTTCACCCACCAATCACCGCATATCCAACATCATTCCTTCCTCTCCAAGCTCCTAGAGCTTGTGCTCACCATCTCCTTTTCATCCACCGGTCTAGATGAAGTTGCAATCCTATTTTAGGGTTGAAGATAACTTCACCGGTTTCGGAGAAGACACCGGTGGTTACCCCACTCCTAGCCTCTTCTCCATCCAGATGCACCCTCCTTCTCAGCCACCGCAACCTATAAATACCCCTACACACCCTCGATTTCACCAAGTTATTTCCCTTCCCTCTTCTTCACTAAGCTAACTGATAGGCTATTCTTTCCAAACTCCGGTGACCTTCCTCTGCTTCCTCCGTCTTCCTCCATCCATCATTACTTGCTCTAGATCTCCGTCGATGTCAACCAAGTCTCCTTACGCAGCACTGACATAGGAGTTCCTCCGCTTCACTCCACATACGCCTGCCGGACTTCTTCCCTGACCCTCTAATTTCCTCCTCCATTAAGGTCCATCGATGGAGATCTTCTACCCCCTTCGTCCAGGTAACAGTAGGATAGGTAAGTAGATTAGTTAGAGTAGTTAGTTAGGTAGATTAGATAGATGTAATGCTAGTTTCTCATTCATCTTCTTCAGCTCTGGCGAGCTCATTGATCTTGTCTGGAGCAACCTTTTGTCTTTTTAAATCATCGATCACCTTCTTAAATCTCTCATGAACATTTCTATTACTTTAACTCACTGAATTGATCACTTATTCGCCTAAACCACCTCCACCTTCACCACTGCTTCCACTATCCATGGCGGAAGTAGTTGAGCTTAATCCACCTCCATCGAGGCCCTCCACCACTTAACCATCACTTAAGGGCCCCTATCCTCACTTTAATTTTAAGTAATAATCATCTATAACTTAAACACCTAATTTAATTTAATCTCCTGAGCTCGCTGTCAATGGCGGCTCAGGAGGAGTTTAGATCACTAATTAACCATTTATAATCCATCATAACATCGTTTTGACTTGTTTTCTCCACTCAATTGAGTGGGAAAATAGGTCCTGAGCCTAATCAAACTCAAGATCTGTTCACCGGGAATTCACTGCATAACTTTCAATTTAATGGATAATTGAAGAAATTAATGTGTTCCTGAGGTTCCTAGTGACCTCAGGAAGCTTTTCAGATCATTAATGGCACATTTTAATGACATTTGTATAATTTTAGCCTTTTTTTGGACTCACCTGAGCTCCGGCGAGCTCCGGCGAGTCAAATGACCTCTTCAGCCCATAGAACTTCACGTGAAGCTTCAGATCACTAATTTGAAGGTCACTGATCATTCTGAAGAAATTTATTTGAGGTTTTAAGATTTGGAGCCTTTGTTAGACCTTTGTCTTCTCCAACTCCGGCAGAGTTGGTGATGATTGTTAGTTAGGGTTAAGTCTCATTTGAAAGGTCTAGAAGCATCAGTAACATACCCTGAGACCATTCCAATATGTCAATCACTGAGATAGACTATGGTTTGTTCTATCGAACAAACTCATCTAGAATCTCAGGCGACAAACCTGGAACCCTAGGAATCCTAACTAGAACATCCTTCTGAGGTCCTAAATCTATTCCTGAGGTGAAAGAATAGTTAACTAAGGCTTTAATTTCCTCGGAAATGATTAAATTTAGAAAGTCAAATTTCAAGGCTTCATGGTCAATCTTAAGTCTGATTCATGGAATTGGGATTCAATCAAAAGAATTGAGGAGTCCAATCCATTCCTGAGATGTTTTTAAATGATTTAAAATCAATTTGAATGAGCTCTGATCTATTTTATGAAAGAAATTGATTTCTGTTCAGTTTGGTTATTTTTGAACCCAAACTGACGACAGTAAGTTTTTGGTGAGATTCAAGTGAATAATCTGCCCAGATAGATCTTTAACAATCTCTAGAGGTTGTTTGATTTGATTAAATAGGTCTCTAGCCATCTATTGGACCAAACAGAACTTAAATTGAAGTTCTGAAGCTCTTTCGTGAAGCTTTTTAGCTTCTTCATCTTCCTGAAGCTTCTTAGAGTTTCCTTCCTTCACCAATAGCTGCAGAATCACCTTCTGCATCTCTTCAGCATCTTGTCTAAGGTCAAAAAGCCATTCTGCAAGACCATAGAGCTGAAACACCTTTCTGCAGGCAATATGGCCATAGTGACCCAGGTCCTTTCACCCTTCAAATCGAAGAGCTAAACCTTCCCTGAGTATCAAATTGATACTACAATCATGTAGAACAACCTTAGAGCTTTCCAGCAAGCCTTCATTTGCTCTGATTGGAGCTCTATGCTGGCTAGAATCATCAAGTGAAGTTTAGTCTGAAAGGGGAATATATAGTCCCACATCGATGGAACTGAAGCGACCGCCTTAGTATAAAAGTAAAAAATGTTTAAGGCCATTCAATCATCAGCGTAGGGCACAAGAAGGGCATACGGGTGTGTGTGTGGGTGCGTGCAGTGCGCGTGCTCGGGTGTGTGTGCACCTGTGGGCATGCGAGTGTGGGCTCGTGAGGGCGTGTGCATGTGGGCCTGGGAGGCCGTGGGCCGAATGGGCTCGAGACTATGCTGAATCGAAAAAAAAACCAAACCAAATAAAAACTAGGCTTGGACCTAGTAGGGTCTAGTCCCACCCTGAGAGGGGTGCTGTGTATCCCCGACTGGTCCAAGCCGCCAACCTTAAAACCTAATTTTTGGTTCAAAGGATTCAAACCGGTTCAGTTCAGAAGAGTTGCAAAGGAAGTTGCAAAGGAAGAAGGGCTGCAAAGGAAGAGAAGGAGAAGAAGGGGAGAGCTCGTAAGGATTGAAGAAAGGTAAATAGACAAAAGGGCTAACAAAAGGTAACATGCAAAACAAATAATAAGAAGAAAGAAAAGAAAGAGAAGAAGACATGTATAAGAGAAGAGCTTGAGAAAGATTAAGGAGAAGTAAGAGAAAAGTAAAGAGAAAAGAGAGAGGGAGAGAAAGGTAAGGAAGAAGAGAAGAAAGAATGAGGCTGAAGACAAAGAAGAGTAATTAGTGGTTTAATCTTCTATATTCTACTATTTCCTTTTTTAGCTTAATGTTGTAATAAGGCATATATGCTTTAGAATTACTTTTTCTTGCCTTAATCTCTTGTAAATAAAAGAAATTAAAAGAAATAAACATGTTTACTTGTTTGTAAAAATAAATCATATGTGTAAATGTGTTTTCTTATGGAATTTTGCATATTCTTCTAAATAGAAATCCTTAAGAAAAATCCATATTCTTAAAGTAAATTTAATTATAATTCCCATAAGTAGCTTAGGATTAGTGGTGAATTTTAATTAAGTTTTTCCTCCTAGCAAACGACCTGGACTCAACCAATTAAAAAGAAATAAAATCTAAAATGTTGGGTTAACTTGACCCTATACTACTTAATTGACATAAATTCAACTTAACCTAAGTTACTTTCTTTTGCACATAATTAAACATAATTAACTTAATTAACTGTGTTGAGAAAGTTAACGATCAAGTCTCTCGAAAGATGAAGTCGCCCTCGCTACAAGTGTGGTTACTATCAGACTTGAAGAAGGCTTCTTCCTCTTCCTTGAAGTGATCGCCTCTTTAGCTCCTCCAAGGTGGTGAATGTCTACCTTTCATCCCTTGGCTGGCCATCCTCTAAGATGATGATCCTTAGCTCCTCTCCATGATAGATTGAAGTAAAAGTAGATACCAAAAGGGGATGGGATATCCCTCTTTATTCCACGACACTTCTCGTCAAATGATGGTTGCAGGTGTATTATAGTGGAGAGAATATATAACTAAGGATGGGAATTATGTGGTGGTAGGGTAGGCTATTTATAAGATGGGAAGGGGGGTGGTTATGGTGTTTTTGGAGGGAAATGAAGGGATGTGAACGAGGTGTTTTTTGAGGGAAAATGAAGGGCTGCTTATGGGTAGTAGTTATAGGATATTTTGAGGGTAAAATGGAGGGGTACTTTTGGGTGGTAGTTATGGGATTTTTGGAGGGAAAAATGGAGGGATATTTAGGTGGAGTTTGGAGGAGTAGGGAGCTAGGTGGAAGGCATGCAGGAGGATGACTTGGTAGCTAGCTTAGCTATCTTGAGCTAGGTAGTAGCTAACGAGAGCTGCATGGAGCTGCCAATAGATAGTCTGGAGTTGTAGGAAGCTAGAAGGAGATGAGATGTAGCTGCTTTGAACATCATAGCTCAACTTAGCTAGTTAACTGAGAGCTAGTAGCTATGAACAGCTAAGTTGAGCTTCCTTGATTTGGATAAAGCTTGACTGAGCTGGCTTGGAGCTAAGATGAGATGGGACTAAGCTACTTTTGCACTCCTTAGCTAGCTAATTCACAACTAGTAGCCAAACTTGAAGGAGTTGAGCCAAAAATGAGTTGAATGAGCCGAAGTTGAGCTGGCATGAGATGTCATGGAGGTGATTGATGAGCTAGCATCCAGTTGAGATGAGCTGGAATACAACAAAGGTGAGCTAGATGGGCTAGGATGAGCTTCTATCTTCTTTCTAATGTTTTGCCTTTGACATTGTTAGGGTTTGCTTGATTACTACTATGTATTCAACCCTGATAATGAAATGAAGAATGTCAACGCATGCAATGATAAGGAAACATAACAATGCATGCCTAAACCCTAAATTCATGTGAATCCCTAAATGCAACCCAATACCATAATGCAATGCAGAAAACCTAGGAACTAGATGTGATTTTTAACCTAAGAATGATGATAAACTGGTGTTTATCATACCCCTATGCTTATTTTTTTGTTAGTCCCTTAGCAACGTTGCTTCATAAAACCTGTATTGGGGAAGGCTATTTTTTTTTTGTTTTTGAGAACATTTTTAAGGGACCTTGGTTGATTGAAAAATATGGAAGGTACGGTATTTGTTTAAGATAAAACATTGGGATTTATCCTTGGATCCAAGAGTTAGCATAAAACATGATTTGTGTATCTTCCCAAGAATTCAACTAATTTCGCCCTTCCGATTCTAATTATCTCATCAACCATTTTTGCAGTTAGAACCTCCTTGACTTAAAAAATCAATCCATAATTTGCGTAACCTTGAAAATTCAAGTGTCAGTGCCTATCATTGGCCAACACTTTTGAAAGGAAACTTTTTTGTACGGTTGTGGCTTGTTTTGTTTTGAAAAGATTTTGCTCCCCCATGCTCATTCTCAAATCAGCCCTAATGCAAATTGTGTTGGGATCATCATTCCCATCACCAAATCCTTGAAGGGGCTTATCCGACGTGTAAATCGTGTTTTAAAAGATTATTTAGTTGTAGTATAGCACAAAAACACATCGACAAATAAATTTATAAAAGCCGGTGAGTACCAGGTCCTTCGCAAGGAGATAATCACAATTTATGCAGAAGCTTTTCAATAGAACTTGCTCTAAATAGATATTTATATATGTATATATGTATACAAATCAGATATCATGCATTCAAAAGATCATAATTTTATTGTAATTAGATAGAGTTTTCACAATAGAAAATGCTACAAGAAACAAATAGATAGCTAGAGAGAGAGAGAGAGAAATAGAGAGAGATATAGGAGGTAGAGAGACAACGTCGCTTGTAGGATGATTGTGTGAGATGCAGCAGTACCTCAGATCCAGAGTGTCGGGAGAAAGGTCAGAGTAGAGTTGCAGAGGGCCGGAGAATTGCAAAGAAGAAGGTGGTAGAGATGTCTGGAGTTGATAGCAGGAGTTGTATCTAAGTTCTAGTAGGAGTTGTTGGAAGAGATGCCATCAACTGGGGGGGCCCTAGGCCTTCTTTTATAGTTTTAATGAGGGGTAAAGTGGGCATTTTATCCCTTAAAATCGTGCAACAACCCTTAGGCAATCAAATCCATCAATCGAGAGATCAACGACTCTGATTTGGCCTCAAAAGAACTTCATATGTACCCTCTACGCTTTGGGTGCATGAGATGCTGACACATGGCACGCTCGTAGCCTTCGGATCACCATCGGATGGCTCCGCTTCCTCCTCGTGTGTGCCCAACATCTGCTTCTCTACTTCGCGCACCTGCTCGCTCAAATTGAGCGCCTGATCCTCAGCCATCCGATCTTATGATCAAACGGCTTAAAAATCATGCACACAGCCTTCACGTCTAAGAAAATGCATGGGATCCCGAGTTCAGCCACGGCGTGCTCTGGTCTCAACACGTGGTTGCACCTGCGTACGCCGATCTCCATCAGATGGGCAATAGCTCTCACGTGTGACTCTTTCCTGATTTTAGCATCACACAGCTCGAACCCATGTGCTTCGCTTCTAGCACAAGCGCATAAGCCAACGCACTATGCACGAGTTTTGTTACAATTTCCTCTTTGTGTCTATTTATCCTTAACCATTGGATGGACAGCATGGATGCATCGTGGACCGTTGGATGGCCATCTAGTGGTTGAGAGCGGTCGAGTGATGGTCTTCAAAGATGGGCCGGCGGTGAGGGGCTATTGTGATGGCGACATGTGGTACCATCATGCTGTCCATCTTCTTTTTCTTGTATCTGGTGATGTAGACCTCCGATCGGGTTGATTTTTACGCCATTGGACTACAATCATTGATTTGGATCCATCCATGCAGTTGGATCTTTCACCTGAGGCTCAGTTCTTTATTCTTTGGCTCCATGATCTCCATTCTTCTATGGACTGCACACGATGCTCTAGTTGTCTGATTGAGATGATTTCGGAAGCATTGGACTCCCATCGTTGTTCTGATCAAATTTGTCTAGTTTGATCTAACATCCGCAGCTTCAAATCATCTGCGATTAAAATCTTTTCTTATTGGTACATAAAATGACGATATTATTATGCAACTAATCAAACTGACCATTATGCAAATTACGATGCCTATGAAAGCATTATTCCTAAGTTATGCTAGAATCTAGTTTAATTCAGGTGTTTTAAGTTCCATTATTGCTATGCAATTAGGGCTCTTATGCCGATGCTTCGAGATAGCACCATCCATGACACCTCTAAGAGCTCACCCTAAATACATAAAGCAATGTAAAGGGCTCTAAACGAGCTCAGGCACTTGCTCCAACACTTCGAGATAGTATTGTCCGAGACACTTGAGTTGCAAAGTGCACTTTAATGCTCTGTATATAGATTGGATATAGATATAGAGCAGCGTCAAGGCAGTGACATATTTTGTCGCATCCTCAAAGGAGACATTTTTCTTCTCAACGGTGGGAACTCACACTAATCAATTGCTTCAAACTTTCACCAAGGCTAAGGCAGGGAAAATTCTTTATTTAGATGTTTTTAGGGTTTGGGTTTTGTTGGCTTTGTGTGTGTGAGTATGTTTGACACTTGAGTTTCAAAAGAAATTCAAATTTCTGGATCGAGAACCAAGTCAAGTACTATTCATACTGCTAAACGGAATCTGAGACTATCAGTTTCTTTAAGGGTTCAAAAGGATTTCTTTAGGAGATAAACTGATCAAATCTGAATTTTTAGACTTGAGAAGTCTAACCAAAGCATCCTTGGATTTGTCCTTAAGTTTGCTTAAGATTAATCCCTTGTATACCTTTTTTTAAATAAAGTCACAACCTTGGTCCCATGTTTTTGAAAGTCCTCAAAACCTTCTTTTTAAAGGCAATTTATAATTTTTATTGGTTAAAAATGAATGCATGCAAAATGTATGTGAATGCAAGAATGCAAGGATGAATGTAAAGATTTCTTCTATTTTTTGGTTCTAAAAATCCTGAAATGACTGACAAAATTTAAAGTGTCCCCCGCATGCTAAAGCTATGCAATGTTTTCACGCATAAGGAAGGAGAAAGATATCACCTACGTATGAGAGGTCAAGATCAAGATTGACAGAACCTGAGAGAAAAAAAATAAAAAAAGAAGGCAAGAAACAAGATGTTGGCTTACATCCCAACAAGGGTTGTCTATTACGCCATTTCAGTTAGGTGTAGTATGTAATAGGGTCAAAAAATTATGGAGGTAGTTGGATACTTGAAGACCTTCATTAAGTATTTCTTCTTCTTGGTCTCCAAAATGACAATTGGAAATGAGGGGACAGGTATGAGATGGATAAATGGAAACAAAACTCGAGTCTGGCCAAGATTTTAACTATGGATGTAGGCCAGGATTGAGGAGATCAAGTGGAAGGTCCAAGGTATATGGGAAGTTAGAGTAGTTGAGGGTGAAGGTTGGAGATGAGGTTAGGGTGGATGGGTGACGTGAAATTAAAGTGGGGTTGTGTGATAAGTTAGGAAGAGGGGTAGGGTTAAGGCAAGTTCCCAGTTGAAAAGTAATCATTGTGACTTTGATCAGTTGGTCCATGTTAGACTCTGAATCATCAAAGAAATCATGTTCTAAAGTGGTCAAAGTACGACAAGATTCAATGATCATTGATTCTTCTACCAATTCATCCATTTCCAATATCTGTGTCCTCAAAAAAATATTGATCATGGAAACTCCTGGTAGCTTTAAAAATATCTAAAGTAATTGTTTGGCCATCACAAGTAATGTCCATTTTTCTTGAATGACAATCAATATTAGCTTTTCTGATGGCCAGAAAAGGTCTTCCAAGGATGATAGGGGCATTTTTCAAGGGCTTAGGTACAGTAATGTCCATGACCAAGAAATCAATAGAAAATAAATAATCCTGGACCTAAAAGATCATATCCTCCACAATTCCCTTAGGTTTAATTATAAATCGGTCTACTAATTGTAGGGTCACCACAACTGGCTTCAGCTCACCGAACTGGAATTCTTCAAATAAAATAGTAGGGATAATATTGATAGACGCACCTGAATCAAGAAGGGTGTGATCAAAAGTGGTGTCATTAATGACAACCAAAATTAGGGGAGCACCCAGGTCTTTCTTTTTCAAAGGTAGATTGCTCTACACAACTAAACTAACTATCTCTGAAAGAATCACCTGTCTTAGGTTCTTGGCCTACCATTTGGGAGTACAAAGATCTTTCAAAAATTTGGAACAAGTAGGAACATATTTAATTACATCTAGGAGAGGGATATTAATTTCCACTTTCCCGAATAATTCCATGCGTTCCTAATGTGTGGGATCAATCTTCTTTTTTATGTTGAGAGGATTCAAAGCCTGAGGGAAGGGGATGGTGTTGTTGTTTTCTTGATCAGTTTCTTCCTGAATTAGGGTGGGAGGAGAGTAAACTTACATAGGTTCAAGGTTGGTTTCTTTTGTAAAGGTCAAAAGCCCAGGATCTTGGATAGTCTTCCCGCTTGTCAAGGTAACTGCATTGGTAGTAGGATTATTTCTATGAGGAGGTCAGAGGGCCTAATTTTGGCTGAAAACCAGGGGGCGTTCAAGTGCTGGGTGAATAGGAGGTTGATTGTGATTCCTCCCTAGATATTGGTTCTATTGATTATTAGGATTGGGCATGGGCTAGGAGGGTAAATTGCCTGTAGGTCTTTGATTTGGTGTAACACTAATCTAATTTTGAAAATTAGTGACAACACGATTTATTTCAGCCATTTGATTCTGCATACCCTGTAGGGTTTTCATAACCTGGGAATTAATATCATCTTAAGAAAATCCAGGTTGTTATTGATTTTGTCCTTGAACCCAAGGTTGATTTTGTTTAAAGTAAGGAACCTGATTAGCAGTATTCCAGGAGATATTTGGGTGGTTCCTTCAATTTGGATTGTAAGAATTGGAGGAGTTTCGAAAATGTTCTTGGAGTGCTGGGATGTTTTTGTAGGTTCTAATAGAGGAGGGAGAGATTTACGTGAAACGAAATAATGTGGAAATATAAATAAACAATCTCACAAAATAAGCAATCACACAAGTACACAAGTATTTTTAGGTGGAAACCTAAACCTAAGTAAAAACCACCACCTAAGCCTCTCGACTTAGCATTTCCGATCAACCTACTCGATCAAATCCACTATCCAAGTCACTTAAATGAGGGTGACATAACTTCTTACAACCGTGCTACTATGTACGAGGGTAGCGTACCTCAAACCCCTCCTCTTCACGAGGAGTATTCTGTCTCGTGAGGGAGACAGGAATTCGCAAAGCGAATACCCAAATAATAAAAATTAACAAAGTATCTTATAAAGCCACAAAGTAAGTGTAAATTAAACTTGCTTCTATAGGCAAAAGGACTTCCCTTAGATGGAAGTGGTGCGACATGAAGTCGATAGCGTAACGATGCTCTCAGATGGATGCTAGAGGGCTTGTAGAGTAAGAACTTCTAGATAATTTTCTTCTTCACTTGGACACAATATGGTGTGGAAGTAGTTTCTCAAGGTGTGTTTGGCTTAAGAAGTATGCTCCTCTATTTATAGAGGTCCTAAGAAGGGTTTAAAAGGCCTTGGAAGGCATCTATAGCTGTTGGGAATAAATCACAAGAGATCAAGCCAAATTTCCAAAAAAATCAGGATCATTTATGATTCTGATAGGGTTATCAGACGTCTGGATCTAGTATCAGGCTTCTAGGTCATCGTTTGATCTAGAAGGGTAAAGGATCTAAACTAAGTTGGATCAAGACAGACATCTAAGATTCACTTTTAAGATGTCTGGGACAATAATCAAATGTCTAATTTTAGACGAGTTGTGTTCCTATTTTTTCTAGACCTAAATGGGGTTCTAGGATTTAGTTGCTCAAATGACAGATTGGACATGTGCCAAGATGTCTGGATGTCTAGAAAGCCAATCTTCTGTTGGAAGTAATTTCCCAAGGCTCAAACGACTATAGTCATCTAACAAAAGTAGATGATCTTAACCTAATGTCTATTTATCAGATGTCTAGGAAGCTCTATGGACATCTGAAAGTAGATGTAAATCAGATTAAGGGTTAATCCTCTAAGATAAGTCTAACAAGCCAACGGTCCTCTAGTTGGATGTCTGGCAAGGTCCTTAGACATCTTGTAAGACGTCTGGTTTATAAGCTGGATGTCTGAAGGTGGAAAATAGAGAGTGGGTTTACAGCCTAAGTGTTTTGGATGTTTGGTCTAGTAGTTAGATGTCTTAAAGTCTAAAATCAAACATCTGATGTCCAGATTGGATGTCTAATCAGGTTGTATGGTGCCTTTTTTGGTTTTCTAATTTATATAAAAGTTTGTCTAAGTGTCCTATTGTAGTGTATGTGTTCCTAGGACTATTGTTCATTACTTTAGGCTCTTTAACAATTAATCTAAGCAAATAAAGAGATAAAACAAATAAAAGAGACAAAATACAAGAACAGAATAAACTTCCACCCTATTCTTCATCTCCATGCTTTTTCAAGATCTTACTCCAAGCAAAGCTCCTTCTCCTCCATCAAGCTCCTCTAATCCGCCATGGATGTGAGCTAGAACTCCTTCACACTTGTATCCATTTGCATTTATCTTGAAACTCATAAACTCAAATGCAAATGTTAAATCACAAGTGTTTTGTTATCATCAAAATTAACGATCGTGGTGGCCTTGCACAAGCAATCTCCCTCTTTTTGATGATGACAAAATCAAAAATATTAATAAAAAAATTCTCACCCTTTTTGACATTATCAAAAAGGTTTAATCGATTTTAATTATTTTATCCTATACTGCCCCTTAAAACATGCTCTTATAATTCCATCTTTTTGACATAATAGGATAGTTATGTGGTTATCTCCCCCTTTCTAATGGAAATATAGCTATGTTATCATTTGAGATCTCCCCCTATCTAAATGAAGGAAATCTTTCTCCGACTTAATGGTTGACATGTAGCTTATCAAATTTTAACTCTCCCTATCTAAATGCTACAGATAAAAAGATAGGGTAAAGATTTTACCTCACTTACCAAGGTTAATAGCATGGCCCAAATGTAGGTTGATGCCAAAATGGATGGGGCTCCCATCCATACCTTGGAGGTCTGGGCATTGAAACCAATCTCTAATCAAGCAGTCGACACATGGCGGTTCAATCACCCGCTGATCTTCTAGTCTTCCTTTCTGGTCTACTCCTTGGTCCACCCAATTCGAGTTGTCCATCCTTCATTTTGTAAGTCCAATCCTTGATATTGAAATCTTCTTTGTAACCTACAAAGCAAGATTCAAGTTCTTTCTTCAGTATCCAAGTTAATTTGAATCCAGATTTGTTGGTTGGTCTCCTTGAAGGAGATCCTTTCTCAACCTTATGACTAGTGCTAACTCTATCATTAGAGAAATTATCTAATTTATTCATCAAGTTATTAAAATTTTCCCTAAGACATGCAAGTTCTGTTTCCATAACATGCATCTTGATTTTTAAACTAGAGATTTCAGCTTTTAAACAAGTATTCTCAATCAATTTACTACTTTCATTTATTAGGTTATTTATTTCTAACAACAAGTCATCCTTTTTTGAAATGCTAAGACTAATTTCTAGATCCCTAACTTTAATTTCTAATATTTTATTTTCAAATTTAAGAAAACTAAGATTCTTTTTCATGCTCTTGTTTTCTATTTTTAATGACTTACTAAGCTCATATAGTTCATCAAAACCATCTTGTAATTCATTAATAGAGCATACCTCCTTGTTGTCTTCTGCACTTTCACTATCACCCACCATGGCCTTGAAGCCCATGTAAGCAATTTGTTCTTTGGAGTTTTCTTCTTCTTCTAAGCTCGAGTCGTCCCAAGTAGCTTGAAATTCCTTTTTCATGTATTTCTTCTCCATCTTCTTTTCTTTCTTTAGAAGAGGGCATTCGAGTATAATATGCCCCTTCTTATTGCAATGATAGCAACGAGTTGGACTTTTCTTCTCCTTCTCCTTCTCTCTCTTTGAATCCCTACAAAACTTAGAAAATTTTTTAAATAAAATTTGAAGATCCTCGTTGTTGAAACTTACCTCACTATCCGAATCAACTTTGAAGGTGAGAATCTTTCTTGGCTTCGACACTGGTGTGTCCTTTTGCTTTATCTTTGTTACATAGGCCATGAGATTGCCTAAAAGGACTTCCATGTTGAGCTCCTCAACTTCATTCACCTCCTCGACGGTGGTGACCTTTTGTTCCCATTCTGGTCGAAGGGAACGAAAAAGCTTTCCATGAAGCTCCCCCTTGATAAAGGTCTTACCTAAGGCTTTAAGATTGTTCACTACAAGAGTGAACCTAGTGTGCATCTCACTTAAAGACTCATTAGGTTTCATAGAGAAAGATTAAAAATCTTGAGATAAAATATTAATCTTAGAAGCTTTTACCTTTGAGGTACCCTCATGAATTATCTCTAATGTATGCCAAATCTTGTATGCAGTGGTGCATTACAAGATGCGGTTGAATTCCTTCGAGCTCAACATGCAATAGAGAGTGTTCATTGTCTTTGTGTAGAGAGATAGGTCGCAGGTTGCTGCTGCGAGTAGCCTCCCTCGGGTCTCGCCAGAACTTCGTATGGGGTTTTGCATCGTCCCCACAGAGCGAAGTCGATACCTTGAAGCCACATCCTCATCCTTAGCTTCCAATAACTATAGTTGCTTCCATCGAAGGTAGGTAGTCAGATGGTAGATTACCCCTTCAAGTGTCTTGTGGTGAACAAGTTCCCCTCCATAGATCCTTGTTGGGTTCTTACGCCAATTTGCAAGACCTACTCTAATACCAACAGAGGAGGGTGAGATTTGTGTGAAATGAAATAATGCAGAAATATAAATAAACAATCTCACAAAATAAGCAATCACACAAGTACACAAGTATTTTTAGGTGGAAACCCGAACCTGGGTAGAAACCACCACCTAAGCCTCTTGACTTAGAATTTCCCAATCGACCTAGTCGATCAAATCCACTATCCAAGTCACTTAAACAACGGTGACTTAAAGTCTTGCAACTGCACTACTATGTATAAGGGTAGCTGATGAACACACATAAATTCATGATAAATTGCTTATTTATGATAATTCCTATGCTTAGCATTACATATCATGTTATAAATATTGCATAAGATCCATTGCATGTCATTTAGGACAGTTGTATGTTTTGTATATTAATTCCTTCATTTTATATGGCCAGGGGGACAAGGTGACATCAATACAGGTTTCAAATGGAAAATCTGACCATACGGATGGATCCGGGGCAATGATCGCAATTCAGCATCACGGGAATCATCTCAATCTGAGCATCATGGCACCCTCTACAAGAAGAAGAAGACGGACGACCCAGATGTCACCACGTGGTGCCATCCAGACCGCCCACCACCGGCCAGTAGTCACCGCCCACTCCCTTCATCATCAATGCCCTTGAATCCTAGCCATTGGATCTCGATCCAATGGCTGGGGAGTGTCTGCACCAAGCTCCTCCACGTGACACAATGGGCGGCCTAATGCAATGGTGGGAGTGGCGATTCTCAAGGGAGGGTCGTGGGTTCAAATCCCCGCAGCCCCCCCAATCCTCAAATCAATCGCATGCATAGCAGCAGTAGCGCATGCATAGCAGCAGTGCAGCGTGTGCGTGCACGCGCACACCAGCGCATGGTAGCACGCACACTGCAAGGCACCACACAATCAGCGCACGTGATGGGCGGCAGCGCAGCACGGGCGCAAGCACAGTTGGGGCCAGCTTTCAGCGATAGTTGGGCTAACCTATAGCGACGCTTATAGACATCGCTACTTCATTGCAAGCCAGCAGAGCCAGCTAAGGGCGTGAGCAGATGTGAGCTGTCTACAGCAATGTTTCCAGCGACGGTCTGGAAATTGCTAAAGGTCTTTTATCCATTTTTAGCCTCTTCTCCTCCACTATAAAAGGACCTACACCCCCTCCCTTCCAAGGCATCTCTACCTACTCTACTCCCACCTACTCCCAAGCTCTAATAAGCCTACTAACACTCCATTAGAGCTTGTTCTCAAGCTCCCAAGGCTCCTATTAGTGTAGCAAACCTCTGCCCCACCAAATATTGATCCATCTTCCCATCGCCATTCATAGGTCGCCTTGGAGCCGTCCTCCCACCTCCATTCCGGTGGTAGATCACCTCTGTCTTCTCACCTCCATTCTGGAGCCACGTCGAAGCTTTCCTCAACCCAACGTCCTCCTGCATCTCACCTCCGTCGTCCAACTCCTCACCTCTGTCCAAGCTTTCGCCAGGCACCGTCGTCTCACCGAACAGCCGATTCGGGAGATTTCCTCTCACCCCCCTCTCTTTTTATGCTTTCATAATTTATTGTAATTGACATTGGAAGTAATATATATTAGATTTGTTCCACATCTCTATCTTGTGATACGTTTGCTTGTTTTCTTCTTACAAAAATACAAAAAAATAACAAAACCCTAAAATACCAAAAGGAAACAGATCGAAGTGCGATTTTCAATTAAAGTAAACGTTGCCTCTCTATTTTTGACTCGGGACTCACTTTTCGAATTTCGGTATAAATTTTATCTGATCAATGTGTTTTGCAACTACGACGATGGGTTACTTGTAACCCCGATTTCTAACACACGAAAATCGCTCGACCATTTTGGTGTCGTTGCCGGGGAGGCAACGGAATTTACTTTATTATTTATTACATTTCTTTGCATTTATATAGCACTAACCCTACTTGTCTTTGATCTACTATCTTGCAGGTACCCTAGCATGGAGATCCATGTGTGGTAGATCGAAGTAAAGTGTGGGTAGAGTACTCTGTAAGTGTCCCCCACATTCCCCTCCACTAGTTCATTTTGCCACACTCATAATCAAGACCTAATCTACTTAGGTGTTTGCATAAACCCTAGGATAGAATTGTTTGTCTTGTTTGCCACCTTCATCCACCTCACCCCCTCATATAAAAAACAAAAACAAAAAAAAAGATACTTTCTGTGGGACAAATCAATATACACACTTTATACACCCACATTTGAGGCACATAATCAGACTTGATTTTCATCTACTCAACCGGGCTTTCGACCTGTGGACTTGGTACACGAATTCAACACATAAAAGACCATAAATTATATTAGGTTAACCACCTTTTTGTGTGCCTTAATCGGCGGTGCATTCGAGCCAATTGATTGAATTGTTTGGGCCGCACCACCTAAACTAAAAGAGGTTAATTTTATAGCTGCCCCATAGGATTCAATAATTAGGTCAAGTAGGCACTCCATATTTTTCTTGATTTCTAAAGGAAAATACTTGAACACGTGCTTTCAACAACAAACTTGGTTTGCCTCACAAAACTTGGTTGAAAACACCTAATATTTGAATCCTAAAAGCTATTAAGCAAGATCCGAATCCTAAAACTCACCTCATCATTAATAATCTTGCTTGAAAACCTCTTGGTTGTGCACATTCCCACGTTCTCAAACAAATCATTAAGGGTACAACCCATTAAGGGCCCATCACATTCCAGAGCACCAATTTCCCAAGCCTAACTAAAATCAATTATACGTTGGCCTTAAGGATTCATTCGCTCATCGGGATCCAGATTGAGATTATTCACGATTAACCTGCTTATACTAGTCAATCTGATGTCTAACTAGGGGAGTAAATCAAACGACCGTGGCTGGGGATACACTAGGAACCGAAGGCACAAGCCAAAGGAAGAACCTTCTCCCCGGTCCCTCCTTCTAACTGGTTGGATTGCCTGGACATAAGTAGAGTAAATCGTCCATAATCTTAGGACAGATTTTGAAAGTCAGTAGACCTTAGGCTACTCCATCTAGGGATAGGCTTGTATTCTTGTGCTGCAGGGTTCCCTCTTTTCCTCATCCTTCTGACTTCCTTCCAGTGTACGCTTGGGAGGAGGTCATTGAACCCTAGATTGGAAGGACCTTTAGACCATTCTAGGAGGCAAAGGTTGAGCTATAGTCAAGTAGATCCCATGGCTGATCAACAACTACCTCCCCCGCCTCCGAACCAGCAGGAGCTGATTCAGAGATAGTTGGAGGAATTGCAACAGATGCAGCAATGGTTCCAACGTATGCATGGTCAGGGCGCTTGGCCCTTAAAGGATTTCTACAATCCTTCAAACTATGGGGAACATCCCAGTGTCATGATTCCTGCCGAAGACATAGAAATCAAGCCCCAAGTCTTAAGTTTGATTAAGCATTTCCATGGGCTTGGCTCGGAGGACCCATTCCAGCACCTGGATGATCTGACCACTTTGGTTCATAACACCAGAGCAAGGAATGTGAACGAAGAGCAAATGATCATGAGGCTTTTCCCCCACTCTCTTAGGGATAAGGTCGCACATTGGTACTTGACTATAGGAAGGCCGATTGAAACTTTGGGCTACTCTTAAATCGGCTTTCTTGAAGAAATTCTTCCCTATCAAAAGGACCAATGCCTTGCGACGGGCGATTACCACTTTCGCCCAATGGCTGGGGGAACCATTTCATGGTGCCTGGGAGCGATTCCAGGAACTTTTGAGGAAGTGTCCACACCACGAGGTGCCGAAATGGCAACTCATGCAGATTTTCTATCACAGGTTGGTTGAACAACTCCATAATCACATGGGTGCTTCCTGCGAAGGTAATTTCCTCAATAG
The DNA here is from genome assembly GCA_037157565.1 of Thalassia testudinum. Taxonomy (NCBI): domain Eukaryota; kingdom Viridiplantae; phylum Streptophyta; class Magnoliopsida; order Alismatales; family Hydrocharitaceae; genus Thalassia; species Thalassia testudinum. Next base: position 53,593,538 of record JAZHRO010000035.1, on the reverse strand, counting down.
GGAAGCAAATAGCGCATACGACCTATTTGAGGAAATGAGTGAGAACTCAATTAATCATGCCTCCATGGATGCATTCAACTGGTCCCAACAACCTAGGTCAAGTGCTAATGAGATCCAGGATTCTCAGTCATTTGACATGGAATTAATTTGTAATAAACTGGATAAAATGGAATAATGGATGTCTGGGAATTTAGGAAACACTTCTTTACCCACTCAATCCTATAATTCATGATTCCATTCCTCATGAGCTCCCACGGGGCAGGAATTCATGAACCAATTCAATTCAGCTCAACCTGTGAGCCAGGATTTCTCGGAACTATATAGGTTCCAAACTGGGGCCTTTGATCCCAGTTTCTCTGATCCTTCATTCTCCTCATCCTCGTTTTGTGAGGATGTATATGCAATGCAGGAGAATGTGAGGTCCAACCCGTATTCCAACACTTTTAACTCGGGATGGAGGAACCACCCTAACTTCTCCTAGAAAAATCAGGGGGAACAAACCCAATCTTGACCCAGCAACTATGCATCTCAAAATCCTATGGGTCTGGGTCAATTATACACCTAATTGCCCCCAAGACCGATTAATCAGCCATCTTGGAATGCCCAACAATCAGTGGGGCAGGCTGATTTAAACCGGCAAATGGTGGAAATGCAAGGGTCCATGCTTCAGCTTATGTAACAAATGAAGACTTCCTTGGATAACTTGCAATCCGAGTTAATTGCAAACACCCGACAACCCAGATCCCTATCATCTCAACTCGTACCCAACCCGCATAATGTGCAAAATCAGGGCAATAGAGCCCAAGGGTACAGGAATCAAAGGGACCCACACGCACATGCTTAGGTGGTTGAGCAGGGTCCCTCTTCTTCTTCCTCCAATTACATGACTAACTAAGGCCCTCCAATCTTCACGAATCCACCTCAAAACCCAAACCCTTATGCCTCTACAAACTCTGCCACCTTGAGAAGTGGGAAGAAGACCCAGAACCCTGAATTACCTTTTAGAAGTCAAAATCCTAGGGAGCTTGAGAAAGAGAAGGAGGAGGTTGAAGAAGATAATAAGGCCCAGGGACCAGAAATTGAAAATTCCACCCATATCCCATTCCTTGAGGCCCTATTGAAAACCAAGAAGAAGAAAACCCTAGACAGCAATGAGGAGCTTCTGAATTCATTCAAGAGCATAGAGATCAATATTCCTCTCTTCGATGATATTAAGCACATCCCGGGTTACGCTAAATTCTTGAAAGAACTATGTACCCAAAAGCATAAGCCAAGAGAACCCACTCCGAGGAAGGTGATTCTCTCTGAGCAGTCAAGTTCTGTGATCCTACATCACCTTCCTCAAAAGAAGAAAGACCCAGGTGCACCACCCTTGGTCTCATGCATTATTGGGGAATAAACTTTTGATATGGTACTATTGGACCTAGGTGCATCCATCAACTTAATCCCAACTTCTATTTATGAGAGGTTTGGCTTAGGTGAACTTAGGCCAACCTCAGTAACGCTACAATTAGCGAACCGATCAGCCACCACACCGAGAGGCGTTATTGAGGATGTAATTGTCAAGGTCAAGGGTTTCTATTTTCCTGTAGATTTCCTCATCCTTGACATGGATGTACCTAATGATATGAGGAACACGCCCATCATTCTGGGGCATCCATTCCTAGCTGTCGCCAAGGCCAACATAAACTGTGAAAGCGGTAGTATGGAGATCGCCTTTGGGGATAAGAAATTAACTCTGGATATTTTTAAGTTTAAGAGGATTTGAGGATTGTGGATTCATTGAGGAACTCGAGGATTAGGATCATGAGACGTGTATGACAATCATTGCACTCAAGGACTCCATTAGCTTTAGCGAATCCAACCCACAACCCTCATCCGTGGTAGACCTGCCACATCCTGAAGAGGCTGTTGATCTTGTTCATTCCCAGCCTCTTCCACATGATCATCCTGATGAATCTTCATCAGCATCCTCCCTTCCTTCTATTCTAAACCCACCCCAATTGGAATTAAAACCACTGCCCAAAAATTTGAAATATGAGTTCTTAGGACCTGAAAACACGCTCCTTGTGATTATTTGTGCTAATTTGACTAAGGAGCAAGAATTGAGGTTAATTAAGGTCCTTAAGAACAACAAGGAGGCAATTGGTTAGACCATCCACGACCTTAGGGGGATCGAGCCATATTATTGTATAATCATCGTATTTTCATGGAAGATGGATCCTGCCCTTCTCACAAAATGCAAAGGAGACTAAACCCAAATATGCAAGACGTGGTCAAGAAGGAGATAATCAAGCAGCTCGATGCTATGATTATTTACCCAATCTTAGATAGTCTGTGGGTTAGCCCTGTTCAGATGTACCCAAGAAGGCGGGAACAGCCATTATGACTAATGAGAAAGGGGAAACCTTCACCACTCATTCAGCTTCTGCTTGGAGAGTCTGTATTAACTATAGGAAGCTAAACATAGCCACTAAAAAGGATCGCTTTCCCTTGCCATTCATCAATCAAATCCTCGAAAGGTTAGCCAGGCAAAAATATTGTTGCTTTCTGGATGGTTATTCGGGATATAACCAAGTCCCTATCCACCCCGAAGACCAGGAAAAGACAACTTTCACATGTCCCTACAGAACCTTTGCATTCCGTAGAATGTCGTTTGGGCTTTGCAATGCGCCAGCGACTTTTCAAAGGTGCATGCTGGCCATCTTTTCTGACATGGTGGGAGATTGTCTTGAGGTGTTCATGGATGATTTCTCCATTTTCGGAGATTCTTTTGAGTCTTTCCTGGCTAACCTGGAATTGATCCTTCAGAGATGCATCAAAACATGGCTGGTCCTTAACTAGGAAAAGAGCCACTTTATGACTCAGGAAGGCATCGTCTTGGGTCACGTGGTCTCTAGTCGGGGAATTGAAGTTGATAAAGCTAAGGCCGATGCTATCTCTAGACTTCCTCCACCTACATATGTAAAACTGATTCACTCTTTCCTTGGGCATGTGGGTTTTTGCAGAATATTAATTAAGGATTTCTCAAAGATTTCTCGACCCTTAAGTAACCTTCTGGCCAAAGACACACCATTCGAATTTAATGAATCATGCTGTAAGACATTTGATTTATTGAAAACGACAGTCACCTGTGCCCCGGTATTGCAACCACCAGTCTGGACAACCCCATTTGAGATTATGGCTGATGCATCTAATTATGCCATTGGGGCTATCTTAGGTCAAAAGATTGAGAAAAATCCCTATGTGATTTACTACGCTAGCAAAACTCTGGACGAAGCCCAGAGGAACTACACCGTTACTAAGAAAGAATTGCTAGCCATAGTTTTTCGCTTTAGAAAAATTGACGCCTGTGCCCCGATATGTGTCATCATCTATACCGACCACTCGGCCTTGAAACATCTCTTGGCCAAAAAGGATGCCAAACCTTGGCTTATTCACTGGATTTTATTGCTTCAAGAGTTCGATCTTGAAATCAGGGATAAAACTGGGGCACAAAATGTAGTGGCGGATCACCTCTAGAGAATCCTTAATTGATTCTCCTCATCTGGATGTTTCGATCTCTGATACTTTTCCAGATGAAACTATCCTCACAGTCTCAGGTATCCGAACCCCCTGGTTTGCGGATATTATCAATTATTTGGCCATTGGTCAAATCCCCCAAGATTGGACCAAACAACAACGAGATAGACTTGTGTCTGAGGCCAAATATTATTTTGGGATGATCCCGAGCTATACTGCATTGACGCAGACCAGATATTTTGCCAATGCATCCCGGAAGTCGAGTTCCATAGCATACTTGAGTTCTGTCACACATCCATGTGTGGTGGACACTTTTCCAGGAAAAAGACGACCGAAAAAATTTAGCAATCTGGATTCTATTGGTCGTCATTATTTAAGGATGCCTAGGAATTCTCTAAGTCATGCACCCGATGCTAGACACTCGGGAACATGATTAAGAGAGATATGATGCCCCTGAACCCAATTCTTTCCGTCGAAATTTTTGACATTTGGGGCATCAACTTTATGGGACCCTTCCCTCCTTCCTTTGGACACCAGTATATTCTGGTCGTTATTGATTACGTGTCCAAGTGGATTGAGGCAATTCCCACCCAAACTAATGACCACAAGGTGTCATCAATTTTGTGAAGCTTTTCCCTGGTAAACTCAGGTCTAAGTGGGGTGGCCCGTTAGTTAATGAGTGGATTTTCCCTAACGGGGCCGTCGAAATCTCTTACCCAAGGACAGGTAATATTTTCAAGGTCAATGGACAGCGTCTCAAACCCTTTGTTGACGATGTGCTCCCTGAACCCGTCTCGGACATGGTTGCTCTTACCTTGCCATAACCACTACAGGCTGATCATCGCCCAGCTGAAGGCACTAAACTCAACACATGTAAAGACTATTCCAAGCTGACCAGAGTCTCACGGAAACCAGGTGCTATTCTTCCACTTCTACTCTCCTGCATGCTTTCATTTTTTTCACAATGAGGACATTGCAATAGCTAAGCATGGGGGGTGGGCATATTTTATAACCATTTTGTTAGCTATAACAGTGATTTCCTGTTATTTGATTCTTGTTAAAAAAAAAAGAAAATTTAAAAAAGATTAAAAAAAATTAGAATTACGAGATGAGAACTTAGGCATTAGGAGTTATAAACTTTAGGAATTGATACTTTGAGACCTGAATACTTAGACTCTTCAAGTCTTCGGGCTTAATTAGCCCGAGTGTCCACTCGAATGTGGACTTAGTCTCGAGTCCTCGCTAATTAAAATTTATTTTAATTTGGTAAATAATTTGGGATGATAAGTATGCGACTTATCAACCCACCCTCTAATTTGGGGGGACTTTAAGCCTAAGCATCTACACACATTTTTTGCACTAACTCACTTTTCGGTGGTTTTTACGGAAATTGGGTAGCTAATAGACCAACTTGGGTGGTATGGCTGGCAAGTTGTTGGTGGTAACAGCTCATCGGTCAGTTGTCCAGAGCCCAACCACAAGATCATTTTCATTGTACTACCTTTAGGTAAATCTTATATCAGGAAAGCGACCTACTTTAAAAAAAAGAAAAAAAATGAAAGAAAAAAAAAAAAAAAAAATATATATATATAGAAAAAGGAGAAAATAAAAAAAAATCACACATCACCTCACGAGTACTGCTGGCAAGTTGTCGGTGGTAACAGCTCATCGGCCGGTTGTCCAGAACCCAGCTCACAAAAAAAAATGCACAATAATTCCCAAACACTTATGGAAGAAGCGGGGAATTAGAATAAACTGGGAAGATATACACTGGGTTCGCTCTTGTGTTGACCCCATATAAAAGAAAGTAGGGAGAAAGCTACCGATCATAAAGATAAACCTTTAGGCAAGGTCACCCAGGGTCCTAGAAATCCGAAGTTCGTTTTAATAGCCATCTAGTGAGTCTTTCACTATTTTCACAAGATGCTTAGCACTTAGAGTCCTTTTCGAATCTTGGGCAGGTTGGGTAGCCGTAAAAAGTTATCCCGTAAATCTCAAACTCCAAAAGTACAAAAAAAAAATTAGAAAAGAAGAAAAATAAGAAAAAAAATTTTATCTTCTCTTCTCAAATACGGCGAGGGCTTAGATAGTTTGCATTCTGGCAGGCACCCAGGCACTGTTGAGTTTTTGTAATTAGGTCTTGGGGTTGAGATTTTCTAAAGCAATCAATGAATTGTGCCTAAATACTCGAACCCTGATTCTACTTTTATACATAGTATTTAGGTCAATTTTGCTAGGGACTAGCAAAAAGTAAGCATAGGAGTATGATGAACACACATAAATTCATGATAAATTGCTTATTTATGATAGTTCCTAGGCTTAGCATTACATATCATGTTATAAATATTGCATAACATCGATTGCATGGCATTCGGGATAGTTGTATGTTTTGTATATTAATTCCTTCATTTTATATGGCTAAGGGGGCAATGCAACATCCATATGGCTTTCGAATGGAAAACCCGACCGTACAGATGGATCTAGAGAGACGATCGCAGTTCGACATCGCAAGAATCATCTCGATCTGAGCACCGTAGCACCCTCTACAAGAAGAAGAAGATGGATGTTCTAGATGGTGCCATGTGGCACCATCCAGACTACCCACCACCGACTAGCAGCCATCGCCCACTCCCTTCATCATCCGCGCCCTTGAATCCTAGCCGTTGGATTTTGATCCAGCGTCTAGGGAGCGTCTACACCAAGCTCCTCCGCGCGACACAATGGGAGGCCTAGCACAATGGTGGGAGTGGCGGTTCTTAAGGGAGGGGCACGGGTTCGAATCCCCGCAGCCCCCCCAATCGTCAAATCAGCTGCATGCATAGCGACAGCGCAGCGCACACACGCACGCCAGCGCATGGCAGCGCGCACACAACTGGGCGCCACGCGATCAGCGCGTGTGATAGGCGGCATCGCAGCACAGGCACAAGCTCTGTTAGGGCCAGCTTTCAGCAACAATTGGGCTGACCTACAGCAATGCTTACAGACGTCGCTACTTCATTGCAAGCCAGCAGAGCCAATTAAAGGTGTGAGCAGATGTGAGCTGTCTACAGCAATGTTTCCAGCGATGGTCTGGAGGTTGCTAAAGGTCCTTTACCTACTCTTCTCCTCCACTATAAAAGGACCTACACCCCCTCCCTTCTAAGGCATCTCTATCTACTCTACTCCCACCTACTCCCAAGTACTAGCAAGCCTACTAACACTCCATTAGAGCTTGTTCTCGATCTTCCAGGGCTCCTATTAGTGTAGCAAACCTCTGCCCCACCAAATATTCATCCATCTTCCCATCCCCATTCATAGGTCGGCTTGGAGTCATCCTCCCACCTCCATTCCGGTAGCAGATCACCTCCGTCTTCTCACCTCCATTCCAGAGCCACGCCGAAGCTTTCCTTGACCCGACATCCTCCTACTTCTCACCTCAGTCGTCCTGCTCCTCATCTCCTTCATCCGAGCTTCCGCCAGGCACCATCATCTCTCCAAACAGCCAATTCGGGAGATTTCCTCTCACTCCCCTCTCTTTTTATGCTTTCATAGTTTATTGTAATTGACATTGGAAGTAATATATATCAGATTTATTCCACATCTCTATCTTGTGATATGTTTTCTTGTTTTCTTCTTACAAAAATACCAAAAAAATAACAAAACCCTAAAATACCAAAAGGAAACAGATCGAAGTGCGATTTTCAATTAAAGTAAACGTTGCCTCCCTGTGTTTGACTCGGGACTCACTTTTTGAATTTTGGTATAAATTTTATCTGATCGACGTGTTTTACAACTATGATGGGTTACTTGTAACCTCGATTTCTAACACGCGAAACACGCCCGACCAGTAGCATACCTGAAACCCCTCCTCTTCACGAGGACTATTTTGTCTCGTGAGGGAGATGGGAATTCTCAAAGCGAATAACCAAATAATGGCAAATAACAAAGTATCCTATAGAGGCACAAAGTGTAAATCAAACTAGCTTCTATAGGAAAAAGACTTCCCTTAGATGGAAGTGGTGCAATGTGAAGTCCGGCAGTGTAATGGTGCTCTTGGATGGATGCTAGAGGATTTAGAGAGCAAGAACTTCTTCGAAATAATTTTCTTCTTCACTTGGGCACAATATGGTGTGGAAGTAGTTTCTCAAGGTGTGTTTGCCTTAGGAAGTGTGCTCCTCTATTTATAGAGCTCCTAAGAAAGGTTTAGAAGGCCTTGGAAGGTTCATATAGCCATTGGGAATAAAACACAAGAGATCAAACCAAAATCTCAACGAAATCAGGATCATTTATGATTCTGACAGGGTTATCGGACGTCTGGATCTAGTATCAGACGTCTGGGTCGTCATCTGATCTATGGATCAGTCGCCAGATCTAAAAGCGTGAAAGATCTAAACTGAGTTGGATTAAGACGAACAGTTGAGATTCAATTTTAAGACATTTGGGATAATAATCTGACATCTAATTCTAGAAGAGTTATGTTCCTATTTTGTCCAGACCCAAATAGGGTTCTAGGATTTAGTTGCTCAGATGAGAGGTCGGACATCTAGCAAAATGTTTGTACATCTAGAAGGCCAATCTTCTGCAGAAAGTGATTTCCCGAGGCTCAAATGGCTATAATCATCTGACAAAAGTGATTTGGGTCAAATCTTATCCTAATGGCTATTTATTAAACATCTAGGATGCTCTATGGACGTCTAAAAGTAGATGTAAATCAGATTAAGGGATAATCTTCTAAGATTAAGTCTGATAAGCCAACGATCCTCTAGTTCGACATCTGGCAAGGTCCTCAGATGTCTTGTAAGGCGTCTAAACTATGGGTTGGATGTCTGAAGGTGGAAGATAGAGAGTGGGTTTCCAGCCTAAGTGTTTTGGATGTCTAGTCAAATAGTATGATGTCTTAAAGTCCAAGATCAAATGTCTGATGTCCAAATTGGACATCTGATCAGGTTGTCTAATGCCTATTTTGGTTTTCTAATTTATCTAAGAGTTTGTCTAAGTGTCCTAGGGTAGTGTATGTGTTCCTAGGAATACTATTCATTACTTTGGGCTCTTTAACAATTAATCTAAGCAAATAAAGAGCAAAGAACAAATAAAAGAGATAAAATATAAGAACAGAATAAACTTTTATCCTATTCTTCATCATTATACTTCTTCAAGCTCTCACTCCAAGCGAAGCTCCTCCTCCATCAAGCTCCTCCAGTCTACCATGGATGCAAGCTAGAACTCCTTCACACTTGTATCCATTTGCATTTATCCTGAAGCTTATAAACTCAAATGCAAATGTTAAATCACAAGTATTTTGTTATCATCAAAATTAACGATCATGGTGCCTTGTTGTGGATCGTAAATCACAGATTTGATAGGAAAACATTGTAGTATAGTTTCGAAATATGACTCAACAAGAATTAAGTTAACGAGACGATGAGTCCCGGTCGATCTCAGGCAGGCGTTTAGAAAACAAGATTGATTTTTGATCTTTTTACTAGTTGCTTAAAATCGTATGCCAGTTTCAACCCTGCGAAAGAAAGTTGCGCCAGTCGTGTTGTTAACCCTTACTACAATGTTCGTACGTCAAATAAGCTATAAAAGTGAAGATGTGGGTACTTGAGGGCACAATTCATGCTTCACAATGGCTATTAATGGAAAATGCGTCGATCGTAAGGTAGTTCATATTTTTAAGAACTGACATTTTGTTGCAATATGATAGGAGATTAAATCAGGCAATTGATGATCATAAGAGAGATAATGTAAATGGAGATTTTATATCATCAAGAATTTTCGGCATTACAAGTAGAGACATACTTGTACATGAAAGCTTAATCACAATATTTCTAGCTAACAGAATATGGATGCATGCATGGATCTAGTGAAAGATTATGCATGCATCATTTAGATAAAGGATGACTACACTACTAAGCAAGAAATTAATGCGGGAATTAAACTACGAAGAGCAACTTATCTACTAAGAGAAACTAAGGCATTGGAGGTGGTCTCTAATGGTCGGTAGGCCTTGAGGTTGTAGGAGGGAAGAGAGGGATAGCCAATGGTGGGTAGGCCAACCTCTTGAGGGGTGGTGGAGAGCTTCTCTAGCTTTGGGCAAGGAGGTGGAGCTGATGGAACTTATGGAGATGGTGGTGCACATGGAATGGAGCTAAAGGCTCGATTGCTAAATTGCTAGATTGTCTTCATGGCCATCCAAGAGGGTCTTTAAATACACTCTTGGATGGCCAAGGGAGTAGCCCTCTAGAGAATTATAGAATTCTCTAGATGTAGGCTTAGGTGGCAGCTAGAGAGGTAGGGAGTGGGTCTTCTTAGATCCACTTTCTAAGGAGGTAAGTTGTGGACACCTTGAAAACTATTTTTAGCCTTCAAGGTGGCGCCACCTTTTGAAGGCTCTAGAGAACTCTAGAGGTTCCAGCTATGTGTGTGTGTGGGTGTTTGTGTATGTGATTAGGGGGTTGTGAGTGGTCTAGGTTGAGTCCTATAGGTCTAGGTGGTTAGCTTTAGGTAGGCTCCTAGAATTAGTGTTATAAACCCTAATATTGACGTGAATGTGCAATTAAACTTATCACATGTTTAGTTGAGTGAATGCATGTTTAATTGGGAGAGAAGATACCCAATTAGGTCAAGCTTGAGTCAATTGGACTCTCACTGAGTCTAATTAGACTTGTGTTGGTTGAGATCTAAGCTTAATTGGACTCTATGAGTCCAATTAACAATGTGAGTGTGATTGAGTTAGATTCAAGTCAATTGGGTTGTGAGAACCTAATTAGGTTCTTAGGAGGGTCTTAGGGTAGTGTATTAGGCTTAGGTCACCTTAATTTTGGTTCCCTAGAGTGTAGAATTGGGTTTAAGGACTTAGGAAATCAAGATCCAAGCTTAATTTCAAAAACTGTGATTGGAGAAGGGTTCCAGACGTCTAATTTAACAATTAGATGACTTATACTTCAAAATCAGAAGTCCAAAACTCTAGTTTGGACGTCCAATGTTGAGTAGTCGGGGAGGAGATTAGGTTCCATCTTGGCATTCTGCAGAAATTGGACCTCTGACACTTTGTCTGGACGTCCAATTTTCGAGCAAAATTGGGTTCTAAGTCTGCAGCTTGTGTCTAAAGGCTCTCAATGTCCAGCAGCCTACCTAAACATCCAGATATCTGCTAGAATGAGGGTTTTGTGGTATCCTAGGCTAAAGTGACCTAGTCTAAGGGTGGCTAGGGTTTAGGGGGATCTTTAGGGCTATCCTAAGATTAAGAAAGGTCCTATGTTCTTCATAATTTAACTCTACATTAAAATTCTACCTAGTACAATAGTATACCTCTCCCTACATTATTTCTTCCTCTTTATTCCAGGGCTTCTACTCTAGCTCTGTTGTAGCTCTAGCTTCTTCCCTACTTCAGATCCAGCTTCAGGCCTTCTCCTGAGCTTTTTGTTGCCTACAATTCAAATAATGCACTAATCAGTACATTATAAAATTATTTTATGCATATCTAAATAAAACAGGAAAGATGCAATGTATGCTGTTTATGCAAGCATTACACTGCAATTATGCTAAGTTCTAACTTAATTCAGGTCATTTAAGTCCTATGATTGCTGCGCAATCATACCCCTATTCCTAAATCTTGCTAGTCTCTAGCAAATGCAAAACTGAGTTATCTACAATTGGATCCCTAAGGGTTTGATTATTTTTATCAAGCATAAGATTAGAGATTCTTTTTCTTTTCGCTTTCATCCTATAACCTAGAAATCTAGATAATTGTGAAAGTGCAGCTATGTAGCTTATGCAACGGATTCGAGTGAAAAGCCGATTCACCTCTAAAGCCTATACTTGACCCCTAGTAAAATTCTAGCAGGATAGGCAAACTTCTTCCCTCAGGGTATCCAAGATAGTCTATGATTTCTACCTTAGATTTTAGCTTGGGTAGAGAATGTCTGAGGCAAATAAGTGTGTCTTTGGTGGCTTACTCTCATTTGGTGTTACATAGAGATTAGTACTACATAATGTAGATTCCTAAATTATTAAGTGAATCAACCTAGAGAAAAGCAAGAAAAACTATGCTCTCTTTGGTTCCTTTGTAGTCATTCTTTTTTTTTCTCTCTTTTTTTTTCTTTTTCTTTTGAGCTCACAATCTTACCGAATTTACACATATAATCCATCTTTGGTGGTATCACATGGCATTCACTTTAATGGAGTTCCAATAATCCTAAATCTAAGTCAGAATTCCTTAGCCAGTAGTATCCAGGCAATCAGGAATACAAAAAGGTAGGTTAAGGCCATATTTGGTGGATCGCAATTGTGGTGGGTGATATTGCCTCAATAAATACTAAAAACTCATGATCTCAAATTTTTTTCTACTTGTTTTCTCTTTAGTAAATTTTTTTTTGTATATATATATTTTTTTTTTTTCTCTCTCAAATTTTTTCTTTCTTGAAATCATATCAACACAACGCAATACAGTACATGACATATGCAAATTTTATTCAGGAGGCATTATTGGGGGTTGGTGGTATTCAAGAGATATCGGATGGCTTATTTGGTGGAAGTGCCTACTCTCGACACTGGGAAAGAGATGGATAGGACAGTGTATTTCTGACCTTGACATCAATACCCTCCTTCAGCCGAGGATTCCGTGAAGAATGGTCATACCCATCCACCTTAGTCCTAGTTTTATTAGAACTCGATCTCCACGTATTTGCCTTGGTTGATGGCACTCAAGGATTCACACAATCAATTATATGCGGGAATCGAGAGTGAAAACTATGTCTATCTCTGAGTATCATCACCTAATTATCTAGAATTCCAAATTCGTTGCACTAATCTTAGAGCACCAGTAACACTCCTCTCATCTCACACTATTTGGTGAATTTTAAGAAGAAGATTTGCCTGACTCCCTAAACATTGTCTACGGGTTTAGGAAAAGAAGCACTGTTTCCTCTCAATAGACTAAAGATGTTTATCGATCTTCATTGTGAATCCATTACAAAATCTATGTGTGAGTGTGAAAATTATATTGGATTCTAGATTACAGGAATCGACTAGAGGATAAAAATCCCTAATGCATCCTCTTGATAAAATTTTATTCATGAATGCAATATGTATATATGCTATATGCAATTAACCTCTTCTAGCTTGTACTTTAATGTTGTTCCCTTATCAGGTTACATTTAGCCTAATCCTTAATTCGAAACAAAAAGGTGAGCGAACAAGTCGAAAGTGGCTATTGCGAATGATTTCTAGCTCCAATGTAAGCATTGGAGGTGGAGTTGGTTGTTCTTAAATAAGGACCCTAAAGTACATTTAACAAGCTGCTTTGAGGCTTTCCTAAATGTTGGCATAAAAATTTTCAGTTTTGATGTATCTACCCCCTCATGCTTAAGTTCTTGCATGTCCTTATGCATGAATATGAATGAAATAAATTATGGCAGGGAGTAAGTGGGTAGAGATCACCTGGAATCGCTCCTGACTTTTCATTCAGCACAGGCCAACTTGATGATATGCAATATGTAGAAAAATATGCTAAAAGAAAAAATGCTATGTATAGAGGGAAGCATATGTTATTTATAACTGCTGTGTTTAACACCTCCAACTAAGCGAAAACTCAATCATTCGCCCTCAATAAAATGAATGATTTTGTCAACAGGAGGATGTTTCTGGACCATAAATGACTTGAGGCACTGGCCATTTACCATAGAAACATGCCCAGATTTTGAGTCCATGATTTGGATCGCTCCATTGGAATAGGGGTGAATCACGATCTACGGGCCAATCCACTTGGTCTTGAGTTTCCCCACAAAGAATTTTAGGCGTGCATCGAATAACCAAACTCGCTAGTTGGGAGTGAAGTCCTTTCTCCGGATGTGGTGGTCATGAAAGGCCTTGGTCCTGTCTTTAAAGATTGATGCATTCTCATAGGCCTCCTACCGGATTTCTTCTAGTTCATTAAGCTGGAGCTTCCTTTCCTCACCTCTTGTATCGAGGTTAAGATTGCATTTTCGCATCGCCCAAAAGGTGCAATGCTCCAGCTCGACAGGAAGGTGACAGGCCATACCATATATCATACGATATGGCGACATTCCAAGTGGGGCCTTGTATGTGGTCCGATATGGCCAAAGTACATCAATTAATCTATTAGACCAGTCCTTCCTATCTGGTCTAACTGTCTTCTGGAGAATCAGCTTGATTTGACGGTTAGACACCTTAGCCTACCCATTTCTCCGTGGATGATACAGGGTGGCTATATGGTGATGTACCTATTGAAACGTTTATGAATGGCTATGCTCACGTGTTCAGTTTTGGAAAACCTGTCGTTGTAGTTCGAAAGCGAAGAATTCGTGTTCAACAAATAAAATTTATACCAAAGTTCAAATTCCGGGTCGAACACAGGGAGGCGGACGTTTGATTTAAAAACTACGCGTTTCTTTTTATTTGCCACAAAATAATTCAATTTAAAACTATCTAATTATTTACAATAAATAGAAGAGAGAGAGAGTAAGAGAGAAAGAGAATATTACACAGAGAAATCAAAATGAGATGTAGAATAAACAAGAAATTTTTCATTGAGGAGATTGTTCATTACAACTAGAAAGCATAAAACAATTACTCTAGAAAGCAATAAATTTACTCTAGAAAGCATTAAAAGAATGGAGGGAGAAATGTCCTCCTCGACGATTGCTTAGAGGACGAACAAAACTACACTAGAAAGCAATAAATCTATACTAGAAAGCAGTAAAAAGAATAGGGAGAGAGAAATCCTCCTCGACGGTTGCTTAGAGGACGAGCCGGACGGGACGACGCCTGGACGAAGGAGAACGAAGCAGGACGAAGGAGGACGAAGCAGAAGAACGGGAACGAAGCAGCACGCCATCGTCGTCGCGGGCTCCACTACCGAAGGGGAACGAAAATTGGACTTTATCTCGCAAGAAGCATCCCGGGTGTGGGACAAGCTTCTCTTGAGCTTTGGAGGGGTAGAGAGGAGAAAGAAGGGATGAAAATGTCGCATGGAGGGGGTCTCCTTTTATAGTTGCAAGGAGTGGGGGCAAAATGGACATTACAACTTCAAAACAATAAATGAGGGGTCTTTAGTGACGAATAAATCCATCACTAAATCCCCAACGTGGGCGTAGCTTCCGCGCCCACGCGCGCCCGCTCAGCTTCTCGCGCACGCAACGGCTTCCCACGTTCGTCGATTCTCAACCGTCCGATCGCGAGATCGAACGGCTTAAGACACATCTCCGCCCGCTGCTGCGCCCGCCTGGCGCGTGCGATCGCGCGTGACGCCGCGCGTTCAATCGCGCGTGAACGCTATTGGGCACGCGAGGCCGTCCGATCGCGATCCAACGCCCGCCTGCGCCCAATCGCTTGCGCCTGATTTGAGGCTCGCGAGACTCGATCCCGCGACCTCCGCTTCGCCCGCCGCTTCATCTCCACTGCGCTACGCCGTCGAGAAGGTCGCGAGGATGATTTTAAAGCGCCGCGTCCACAGCCGTTGGATCGAGATCCAACGGCGGAGAGGGGGCGGGTGCGTGGTCTTCATGAAATGTATGCGGCCGTTTGGGCGGCCGAGATGGCACCACGTGGCCCATCTTGGCCATCCATCTTCTGAAAGTTGTAGATGGTGCCACGGATGTCGGATTGACTCGATTTTTGTGTCGTTGAGCTGCGATCGTCGATCCGAATTCATCCGTGCGGTCGTATTTACATATATACATATATTTATATATATATAAATATATATAAATATATATACATATATATATATCTATATATATATATTATTACTTATATAACTAAGTATAAATACAGATACATATATATATATATACATATATATACACATATACATATATATATATACAAATATACATGCATATATACATATATATCTATAACTATATATACATATATATATATATATACATATCTATCTACATATATCTATATACATATATTACTATATATATATATATACATATATATATATATATATATACATCTATATAGTTATATATACATACATATACATATATATATATATACATATATCTATCTATACATATATTTACATATTGATGAGAACCTCATCATGAGCCCTAAACTAGCACCATTTAACCCTGATTTGCAAGAAAAAGCTCCTACATAACCTTAGAAAGGCTTGGCTCAGAGAGATTCTGAGTTTGCAAAGAAAACATAAATTGAGGGGTAAAAATGCAATTTCACCAATCCAATCAGAAAATAGGGTAACTCAGGGTCCAAACTTAGGTCAAAACAACCTAATAAGAAGGAAAGTGGGATGATCTAATCCAATAAGGGCTACAGCAATTCCAAGGAACTAAATGATAATCTGTAACCCTAAAACAAACCCACTTCAATTCACGAGGTTTGAGGCAAAGTAAAAATAGAATAAACCCTCTAAAATTCATAGAAAAATAATCTCTAGGGTTTAGAACCTTCAATTTGGCCTTAGGAACCTATTTTGACCTACATTGAGAACCATGCCCAATTAACAACATAATTTAGGTTTTTGCATAAATTGACCAGTCAAACAAGGTTTAATCTAGAAATAAAATTCACCATCAGATTTCTTAGGTCCTAATTAGTCATGTATAAAAACTTGAGCCTAAGAAGAAACCTTCTTGACCAACTTTACACTTTGGTCCTCATATATTTACTTTTTGGCCCTCAACTTTTGAACCCTCACATTTTGGCCCCTAACTCTCCTTCGTTCTTTGCATTCGGGTCCCTCCTGCAAAACCTGAGCAGCACCATGCTCCGGTGACCTTGCGCGGAGCATGGCGCCGCGCAGGGTAAGGGAGGGAGCCTACCAGGTCAAACGGGGGTGCCCTGCGTCGTTAGCCAGCGCAGGAGCACCCCCCTGAGTGCTGCGACCACCCATACCGCCCGTGCGAACGCACGGACGGTATGGGTATCCTTCCTCCGGCGTCCTCCGGCGAGGGAGACACGTCGTCTCCCTCTGCTCTCCTCTCTAGTTCTGCCCCTATAAATACCCCCGTCGCTCCGCCGTTCTTCCGAGCTCGGATCTGACGGAGATACCCCCTCACTTCCTCTCTTCCCACTCCGACAGACACCCCCTTGCTCCGGCGGCTTCTCCTCCTCCTCCTCGTGGCCCTACCGCACTACCAGCAGCAGGGTTGCCTTCCCTTGCTCTTCCGGCACCGCGCTGCACCCAGCGCGTGCTTCTCCGGCCCTCTCCTCGCCGTCGCCCCTTCCTCTGGGCAGTTTCTTCTCCGGCGACAGTCGATACGGCTATCGCCTGCTCCAGCCCCCCCTCGTCCCGCTAACTAGGTATAAGCTCTCCTCTTCCTCCCCTCTTTCTTTTTCTCACTGTAAATCTTTACTGTCGCCCTCGATCTCGCCCAAACACTCTCACCTTCCCCATCTCCGGCCAAACTCCGGCGACTCGCTCCCGTCATTCCACCACCCCACACGGCTCGCCGACCCTCACAGAACCTCTGCCTCCTCACCCTGATCAACCTCTGCCCTTCCACTTCCCACCAATCACCCTCTGCAGACCCACCGACCAAACCCATCTCGCCACCTGCAGTTTGACCTAGGGCGGCCCTTAGGCTCCGCCTCGCCACCTGCAGACCCCCCGATCACCTTCGCCGTGCTACGGCGAAGGTATTCCGTGCATCTGATTAGGCCAAGAGGCTGTTTCCCTGTGAGCAGGTACTTCGCTCGCCGCCGCCATTGCCGAGTGAAGCAGCTTCCTCAACCTGCCCCTCCAGGCGCGCCACGCCCAGGTCAGGCTCCCAGGCTGCGCGAGGCATCTCCGCAAAGAAGTCCCAGGCTGCAGTTGGGGCAAAGCCATCACGTGGAGCCTCGATTGGGCGCTGCCTCCTCCGCGCGGGCGTCCAATTGAGGTGGGACATTTAGTCCCACCTCGGAAACTCACCGAGGCAAGCAAGCGCTTAAAGGCAAAAAGTGCCTTAAGCTGTTTGCTTCAGATCACGGGGTGAGGTCCCCTTCACTCGCTCGATTACCCGGCCTCGTCCGCGCTCACGCCCCGCGGACCTGGCCTGACTCGACTAAGGCAGACCTACACTCCTCGCCCACTACCGCACGCTGGTGGGCCTGGACCCGGGCGCGACCCGCGAACCCGATTACCCGGTTGCTCTGGGAGAGCTTTCCTAAGAGCGAATTCTGAGAGAGAGAGACGCGAGGGGGGAGGGTAGAGTAGGTTTTGCCCTCTGACGAAAACCTTGAAGTGTGCAAGCACAGGTGAAGAAGAAGAAGAGAACACAAAGCAGAAGAAGAAGGAAGCTAAGAGGTACACTGTAGCAGCATCAGTTTAAGTCGTCTGATTGCAAAATCAGTCGACATCTTGAAGGCAAGGAAGAAGAAGAAAAGAAGAAGCAGGACCGCGGCAAAGAAGAAGAAAGACAAGAAAGAAGAAAAAGAAGAAGAAGATCTGAAGAAAAAGAAAGAAGAATAGCACGGGAGGAAGATCTGAAGAACAGAAGAAGAAGAAGAGAAAACAAGGAAGAACAGAAGAGAAGACCACGAGGAGATAGACAAAGAAGAAGAAACCAAGAGCCAAAGAGAAGACAGAGGAAGAAAGAAGAGAAGAAGAAGAAGCCAAATTTTTCATCTCTCTCTCTCTCTTTATTTTTGTAATAAAGAATTTGTACTTCTAGAATACGACTTGCTCCCTGAGTTCGACCTCGGGAACTCTTTTATTTTCCGAGTAAAAAAATATATGTAATGATGGCAATAACTAGCTGTACTACAACGCTATTTCTATAACAAAACCTAGTTAACGGCCGATCATCACTTTGGCGCCGTTGCCGGGGAGCAACGGCTATTCTAGAAGCTTTGAATTTCTTTTTAACCATTGCTAATCTTTCTCTCTCTGATGTGCAGGTAAAGGAAGAAAAATAGATGCAGTCGCTCCAAGGATAGTTAACTTCCTATTAAAACCCTAAAAATTCAAAGAGGAAAAACTAGGAGAAAAACAAAGAAAAACTAGGAGTAACCTGTCTTTCATAGTAATAGCTGCATGTTCTCAGAACCACTATTCCTGCACACAATTTTAAAAGGGTAATTAAGGGCTAGCACATCCTTGCTTGAGCCCTAATTACCCAAACAAGGAGTTAAATGGACCAAGTAGAGCCAACATAAGATTCAACATTAGGGTTTTAGAGATACACTACTTAAATCAAGAATGGAGAAAATCCAAAAGAAGTGTGCCTAAACCATTGATTGAACATACTTATTCAGAGAAACCCTAAACAATTGGGTCTATAAACACTTGAACCCAAAAAGAAAGGACCCAAAAGCTCTCAAAAGAACAAGAGGTAAAGTTGACCCCTTGGGTCAACCAACCTTAAAATTAGGTCACTTTCTCACTCAAAATACCTAAAAGTTCAAGTGAAACCTTAAGCACCCCAATCTTAAACTAAAATTGGTAGACTTAAGAGGTCAAGATCCCCATTCTGGTCTACCTGGAATCTCAGTGACAAGAGAGGTCGGGTGGGGGAAACCCTGTAACCCGTAGGGACGCTCTACCGTGTAGGGGTCTTCACGGGACTCACCCTCTCTGGCTGCCCAGGTAATTCTCAGGTGGACGATCTTTCTGATCAAGGGGTCCATCTGCCCCGAACCTCTATAGTCACCCAACATTTTGGGTGCCTCGATTGGGTCCAGCACCTGCTTATCTCATCCAGTCCTTCAGTATTTTGCAGGAGGTCCTTGAAACCTCCTATAGAAATTCACTCCCCCAGAGGCTAAGCCTCGGCTCCCTTGTTTTTGCAGAAATCATTCACATAGCCCCTCTTTCCTCTGATTCTAAACAAAATCCCCTTCCTCCATCTTGATTCAAACTTCGATTCTATATCTTGATTCCACCACCTGATTCAATGATGCAGCCACACCAATTAAGACTACCATTCAAAAAACCTAAATATCTGAGATCCATGAAAGATAAGATGATTGAGGATGCCCTTGGATTCTATGAAATCAAATGTAAACCCTCAACACCAATAGAAAACATTCGGGTTGATGTCCCAACAACCACAGCTTTCATCATAAACTGTGCCCAAATTCTATTGACAGAAGTTACAAAAGGATCAACCTGAGATATGCTCATGATAGGATACATTGAGATAGAAAAATTACACCAATCTGAATACCTTCAATGCTTGACAAATCCTGTACTTTGGGAACAACACCAAGATGCCCTTATAAAATGGGTAGAAATGATGAAATCAGTAGAACAAATTATCAACCAGAAATACCCGTATATACCAGAAATAGAGGATGAACCATCTTGGAACAGTAGTAAGGAACAATCCAGTTTCCCAGATCTCGGGACTGAGGCACAAAGTGGTTGTGGAATCCCAACCCAGATAGAAGACAATGTTGAATTAGGTTGGGATATTGCAGGAGAACACAATGATGAGCCAAACTTAGACCATGAATTGCCAAGCCTAGAATTCCAAAACTTCTGCAATAATGAGATTAGAACTGAACCTTTTGAGGGTGTAAATTCCGCCCCTTATTTTGATAAGGTGGCCCTCGAAGGTTATTCGGACTTAGGTTCTAATAATTCTACCCACATCCTAAGCCTAGAACCTAGATCTGAAACTTATTAGGAAGATTATGAGGCCCCTTATGAGAAAGATCAAATTTTTACATAATATGATTCCGGGCCTCTATTTGATGAATATCCCTCTCCAACATCCTCAGGAAATTTGATCGATTTTTCGAAAGTCATGCCAATTTATGATACAGAAACTGAGTTGGATGAGCAAGGTTTTAATTGGGTCTATCCTACCAGCTTCGAGCTTGAGCCTAGACAGAATACCTTTTTAAGCCTAGAATTAACATATAGGCTAGACCCCAGTCAGGCTGCTGATTCCACATCTGATGATTTATGCTGCGGTGGAATTCATAATCATGAATCTCATTTTCGCAAACTCTCTGACAACTTCAAATCCGACTATAATTACGGAGAGATTCTCCTTCCTGAACACGCCAGGCCCATGTACGACCTCAGTTCACATGACTCTGACTCCGACTCTGAGGTCCTGATTCCCGAGATCACTGATAACACAGAATCATTCCTTTTCGATCCTCAGGAACCAAAAATAGAAAATGCCAAGAGTGATTGCAACCCAGAATTCAAATCTTTTCTCAATTCAGATTTCTTTCATCCTACAGACACTCTTCAGGCATTTGATAGTTACCCAGAGGACTCTTTACAGAAAATCACCTGTCATTCCTTTCTAGAAGAGCCCTCATACACAGTTGCCACCTCGTCTGCACACATAGAACTAATCAAAACCTCTTCCCAACCCCGACCCGCAACCGGACTCAATTTCTATTCAGATTCACCTCTCACCGAGCCGATTGCATTTCCACATCGGGTTTGGAACACTGATCAGACTACATATCATGCTCCATCATTCTTTGATCACCCCTGTAGGGTTTCCGCGTCATTCATTGATTATTCTACGGGTCCCTATTCTGACCAGGCTGATTCGACTCAGCCAAACCCTGCGTTTTCACTTCCACATCCATCTGAGCTTCATAGTATATGGTGGGTTCCACACCTTTTTATCCACATCTATCAACCCACCAGATTGATTGGGTTTGGGCTGCATCATCAGCCTGTTGATCTGAACAAGCACCTGGTTGGACCAACCAGGCTCTTAATCAAGGTGCTTGTATTACAAAACTCTGCTGATTTCACCATCCCCTCTCCATCGCATTTCCCTCTTGGCTGAAGGCATCAAATTTAGCGCTCAATGGGAGGCAGCCCGTCATTCTCTTTAAAAACCTGAAACCTTTTCTAAAACCTTTGTGCACTTGAAATTCACACTTTAGGACAGCCGACTCCACCTCAGGTGCTTGCATCTGAGATTAAAAATCATCCACAACAGTCACCCCGACCCATTCACTCATCAAAACATCTGTCCTAATGTATGAACTAAGTTGAATAAAAACCCCCTAAGTTACAATGAGGACATTGCAAATATTAGGCATGGGGGGGTATGAAAGTGCAAAACGTGTAAGAAAAGGTTTCAAACAAAAAATTCACATATGCCAAAAACACCATAAAAATTAAAAATTTTTCGAAAAAGAATAAGAGAATAAGAGGAGAAAGGAAATTTTGTGAAGGAGAAAAGAAAGAAAAGGAAAAAAGGAGCACAAAATATGAGAAACAAGTGATAGCCATTAGTAAGGAACTAAGGAATTAACCTAAGTTCTAGACCTCATTCAAGAAAATAACTGAAAAGTGCATAATGAGATTAGTAAGAACGCAAACCTTAGGCATTCTTGAATAGACTCTTAGTACCCATTAAGATCTGGACACTCCTCAAGAGGTTGAGGAAAATGAAAAGCTGAAGTATTAGGTCTAAGGCTTAGGGAGTATTTAGCCTCATTAACTAATTTTTGGTTTACGGGACTCAGTAACCTAAGCACCCTAACCTCACACACAGCCTGGTTCAGTAAGCGTAAAAATCAAAATCATGCAGAAGCGTCGCAAAATTCTCAAAAGTACACCTAGAGTAGGAGCGGTCGATCAACACAAGTTGATTTGGACGAGTTCCCAGCGCGGAGAGGCGGGAAATCCCCTCAAAGATGAGTAACAAAATATCATCTCCTCGGTGCTTGTCTCTTAGGATATTCACATATCCTACTGGGGGCATGGAAGCACCCTGCTGATTCAGATTCCATGGATGGCATTATCACGAAGTGTCAACTGCCAGGGTCTGAATTCGGCCATGGAACACCATGGATGGGATTATCTCGAAATCTCAATAGCCAGGGTTCTGGGGGTTGCCATGGGCGGTGCTATCTCGAAGCATTGATCGCCAGGAACCCTTGAGGATTGATGATGGGAGCAAGGAATCTGATACAGACCGTGTTGAAAAGCCAATCCTAGGCTAGAACTAAAAAGAAAAAGAGAGAGAAAACTCTCCAAACAAAAAAACTTTCTATCTCTCTCTTATAAAACGCACTGCGAACTGAACTAGGGCTAAAATCATTTCAAGCACGGGTGCTTTAACCACAAAGTCAAATAGACCTTAGGTTAGTTCTTGTGGGCCTTAAAAACCTTTGCTAAGGACTGAGGCTGAGGCTAGACAGATTTGGATCTTGATTGGTACTAGAGTACCTTTTAAGCCTATGGTCAGCATTCTAACCTAATCTAAGTTTAAATGAAAAAGCACTTATCTGAAGCTATTAAGAACTTCATGGTCTAGAACAAGGGTTGAAACCTTAAGTTTTTGCTAAGGGACTAGCAAAAGCTAGGCATGGGGGTATGATGAGAACCTCATCATGAGCCCTAAACTAGCACCATTTAACCCTGATTTGCAAGAAAAAGCTCCTACATGACCTTAGAAAGGCTTGGCTCAGAGAGATTCTGAGTTTGCAAAGAAAACATAAATTGAGGGGTAAAAATGCAATTTCACCAATCCAATCTGAAAACAGGGTAACTCAGGGTCCAAACTTAGGTCAAAACAACCTAATAAGAAGGAAAGTGAGATGATCTGATCCAACAAGGGCTACAGCAATTCTAAGGAACTAAATGATAATTTGTAACCCTAAAACAAACCCACTTCAATTCACGAGGTTTGAGGCAAAGTAAAAATAGAATAAACCCTCTAAAATTCATAGAAAAATAATCTCTAGGGTTTAGAACCTTCAATTTGGCCTTAGGAACCCATTTTGACCTACATTGAGAACCATGCCCAATTAACAACATAATTTGGGTTTTTGCATAAATTGACCAGTCAAACAAGGTTTAATCTAGAAATAAAATTCACCATCAGATTCCTTAAGTCCTAATTAGTCATGTATAAAAACTTGAGCCTAAGAAGAAACCTTCTTGACCAACTTTATACTTTGGTCCTCATATATTTACTTTTTGGCCCTCAACTTTTGAACCCTCACATTTTGGCCCCTAACTCTCCTTCGTTCTTTGCATTCGGGTCCCTCCTGCAAAACCTGAGCAGCACCATGCTCCGGCGACCTTGCGCGGAGCATGGCGCCGCGCAGGGTAGGGAGGGAGCCTACCAGGTCAAACGGGGGTGCCCTGCGTCGTCAGCCAGCGCAGGAGCACCCCCCTGAGTGCTGCGACCACCCATACCGCTCGTGCGAACGCACGGACGGTATGGGTATCCTTCCTCCGGCGTCCTCCGGCGAGGGAGACACGTCGTCTCCCTCCGCCCTCCTCTCTGGTTCTGCCCCTATAAATACCCCCGTCGCTCCGCCGTTCTTCCGAGCTCGGATCTGACGGAGATACCCCATCACTTCCTCTCTTCCCACTCCGACAGACGCCCCCTTGCTCCGGCGGCTTCTCCTCCTCCTCCCCGCCGCCCTACCGCACTACCAGCAGTAGGGTTGCCTTCCCTCGCTCTTCCCGCACCGCGCCACACCCAGCACGCGCTTCTCCGGCCCTCTCCCCGCCGTCGCCCCTTCCTCTGGGCAGTTTCTTCTCTGGCGACAGTCGATACGGCTGTCGCCTGCTCCAGCCCCCCCTCATCCCGCTAAGTAGGTATAAGCTCTCCTCTTCCTCCCCTCTTTCTTTTTCTCACTGTAAATCTTTACTGTCGCCCTCGATCTCGCCCAAACACTCTCCCTTCCCCATCTCCGGCCAAACTCCGGCAACTCACTCTCGTCATTCCACCACCCCACACGGCTCGTCGACCCTCACAGAACCTCCGCCTCCTCACCCTGATCAACCTCTGCCCTTCCACTTCCCACCAATCACCCTCTGCAGACCCACCGACCAAACCCATCTCGCCACCTGCAGTTTGACCTAGGGCGGCCCTTAGGCTCTGCCCCGCCACCTACAGACCCCCCGATCACCTTTGCCGTGCTACGGCGAAGGTCCTCCGCGTATCTGATTAGGCCGAGAGGCCGTTTCCCTGTGAGCAGGTACTTCGCTCGCCGCCGCCATTGCCGAGTGAAGCAGCTTCCTCAACTTGCTCCTCCAGGCGCGCCACGCCCAGGTCAGGCTCCCAGGCTGCGCGGGGCATCTCCGCAAAGAAGTCCCAGGCTGCAGTTGGGGAAAAGCCATCGCGTGGAGCCTCGATTGGGTGCTGCCTCCTCCGCACGGGCGTCCAATTGAGGTGGGACATTTAGTCCCACCTCGGAAACTCACCGAGGCAAGCAAGCGCTTAAAGGCAAAAGGTGCCTTAAGCTGTTTGCTTCAGATCACGGGGTGAGGTCCCCTTCACTCGCCCGATTACCTAGCCTCGTCTGCACTCATGCCCCGCGGACCTAGCCCGACCTGCACTCCTCTCCCACTACCACACGCCGGTGGGCCTGGACCCGGGCGCAACCCGCGAACCCGATTACCCGGTTGCTCTGGGAGAGCTTTCCTAAGAACGAATTCTAAGAGAGAGAGACGCGGGGGGGGAGGGTAGAGTAGGTTTTGCCCTCTGACGAAAACCTTGAAGTGTGCAGGCACAGGTGAAGAAGAAGAAGAGAACACAAAGCAGAAGAAGAAGGAAGCTAAGAGGTACACTGTAGCAGCATCAGTTTAAGTCGTCTGATTGCAAAATCAGACGACGTCTTGAAGGCAAGGAAGAAGAGGAAAAGAAGAAGCAGGACCGCGGCAAAGAAGAAGAAAGACAAGAAAGAAGAAAAAGAAGAAGAAGAATATCTAAAGAAAAAGAAAGAAGAAGAGCACGGGAGGAAGATCTGAAGAACAGAAGAAGAAGAAGAGAAAACAAGGAAGAACAGAAGAGAAGACCACGAGGAGATAGACAAAGAAGAAGAAACCAAGAGCCAAAGAGAAGACAGAGGAAGAAAGAAGAGAAGAAGAAGAAGCCAAATTTTTCATCTCTCTCTCTCTCTCTCTCTTTATTTTTGTAATAAAGAATTTGTACTTCTAGAATACGACTTGCTCCCTGAGTTCGACCTCGGGAACTCTTTTATTTTCCGAGTAAAAAAATATATGTAATGATGGCAATAACTAGCTATACTACAACGCTATTTCTATAACAAAACCTAGTTATCGACCGATCATCACATATCTATATATATATATACATATATATATACATATATATATACACATATAACTACATATATACCTATATATTTATAACCATATATATATATTTACATATAGATATATATTTACAGATATATATACATATATATTTTCATATCACCTACCATAAGTTGTATCACGGGAATATCTGCACCAGTTGCTGATATTCCCCGATACACGCGTACAGAAATCATGTTCGCACACATCTTCCACCCATCCATCCTTACACTCCACGTGGCACTTCGTCCTGTTGGTTGCGTCTTTCTAGACGACGACCGACTTGACACCATGCTACATGCCATCTCCACCTCCACCCCCACCCCTTTATACATATATGTACTATATTTACATTATTTCTGTTTCTATTTCCTGCCAATAAAAAGATAAAAAAAAAAATAATACACAAAATAGAAAAGATAATCCTTGACTTGCAGGTACTCAGTCTTGCGAATAGCAAGACCAGCTTTAGGAACCCTAATTTGGCTCCAAGCCAAGAACCTAATTTTGAGGGTGTACCTCAAGGACAAAAATTATCAGAAAAAAATCTTAAATAGAAAAACACCAAAAACATAATAAGCGAACGGAAGAGATTCGTTGTAGGAAAGGCGTAGAAACTCATTCACTTCTAATCCCACTTCCCTCAGTTCGACCCTGGGCTTAAAAGTGACCAAGATAAAATCAAGTAGGCCAGGTAAAAAATTTTGTAAAGAGATGGTTAGGCTCGATTTAGGTTAACCACTATACTCATTTCAACGATAAAATCACCATATTAACACAACCTATCCGGGTCTACACCACCCCCGTCACTAATTAGGGCGTGGGGTACACCGAATCTCCCAAATATGTATTCCTGTATGAAAGAAATGATGGTCTTATGATCAGCCCATCTCGTTGGGATGTCTTCGACCTACTTCGAGACATAATAAACAGTGAGGAGTATGTACTTAAGCCATTGAAAATCAATAAAGGCCCCCTAAAATTGATGCCCCATACATTGAACACTTCTACAACCATGATGGGTTGGAGAGGCATCATACCTCTCTTGGTCATAGAGTCAGCCGATTGTCATCACTTGCAACATTTGGCGTAATCGTGTGTATCTCTGAAGATGGTTGGCTAGAAAAGTCCCTACTACAAAATCTTTGCAGCAGTTTCTTGGCCTGAGAAATGACCTCCACAGGCTTCGTTGTGGTAGAAACATAACATATTAGAGATCTCAGAATCCGAGATGCACTGTCTGATGATCTGATCTGCTCCAATGTTGTAGAGCAAAGGGTTGTCCCAGAAATAGAATTTGGCCTCAGATATAAATTTGAGCTTCTGGTCCTTGGATAAATTCGTGGGAATCTTGCCTGCGACAAGATAATTCGCTATATCCACGTACCAGGGAATCTCGAAAGAATGAATTGCCAAAAGAGATTCATCCGGGAATTGATATGAAATGGGTAGGGAATAAGGGATGTGGGCTGGGTCCAGTCTAGTAAGTGATCCGCCACAACATTTTGTGCTCTAGCTTTGTCATGTATTTCAACAT
Organism: Thalassia testudinum; assembly: GCA_037157565.1. Taxonomy (NCBI): domain Eukaryota; kingdom Viridiplantae; phylum Streptophyta; class Magnoliopsida; order Alismatales; family Hydrocharitaceae; genus Thalassia; species Thalassia testudinum. The sequence goes on along the minus strand of JAZHRO010000035.1, from coordinate 53,566,479 downwards.
CAAATTCCTGCAAGAGAAGGACCCATATGATAAGCAAGGTTTGGCATCCTTCTTTTCCAACAAATGTCGAAGGATGGAATGGCCTGTGAAAATTATCACTTTGGAGCTTAGCAAATATGATTGGAATTTCTCCAACCCGAATACTACCGCTAGTAGTTCCTTTTCAGTGATAGTATAATTATGCTGAGCCTCATTTAGCATCTTGCTAGTGTAATATATAACAAAAGGTTGTCGCTCCAATGTTGGCCTAAAACAGCTCCGATGACAAAATTGGATGCGTCACACATCATCATGAAATAGAGCAACAAGTTGGGTGGTTGGAGAATCAGAGAATCAGAGATAGCACTTCGTAAAGTCTTGAACGCATTGAGACATGAGGCATTAAAATCAAATGGGACATCAGCTACCAGGAGATTCATCAATAGGCACATGATTTTCGAGAAATCACGTATAAACCTCCGGTAAAAGCCAACGTGACCCAAGAACTATCTGATCTATTTAACTGAGCTAGGTGGAGGTAATCGGGATATAATTTCAAATTTAGCTTGGTCAACCTTGAGTCCATTGGATGAGATCCTTTGCCCTAGTACAATGCCATCCCTCACCATGAAATGGCTTTTCTCCCATGACTGTATTAGGTTTACTTCAATACACCGTTTCAGGATCTTGGTGAGGTTATCAAGACAAGATGTGAAATCATCTCCGAAAATGGAGAAATCATCCATAAACACCTCCACATAATCCCCAATCATGTCAGAGAAAATGACCATCATGCAATGTTGAAATGTCACTGGTGCATTGTAGAGGCCAAAGGGCATTCGCTTAAAAGTGAATGTTCCAAATGGACATGTGAATGTTGTCTTGTCTTGATCTTCTAGCTAATCGCTACTTGATTATACCTAGAGTATCCATCGAAAAAACAAAAGAAACTACACCTGACTAACCACTCTAAGATCCGATCAATGAACGGTAAAGGAAAATGGTCCTTCTAGGTAGTCGTATTCAGTTTCCTATAATCAATGCAAACCCGCCATGATGTTGTAGTGCAGGTTGGGATGGATTCTCCCTTATCATTTTTTATTACGGTGAGTCCTACTTTCTTGGGCACAATCTAGATTGGACTCATCCATTGGCTGTCAGAGATCGGGTATACAATGTCTACATCCAGCCATTTGACGATCTCCTTCTTAACAACTTCTACCATAATCAGGTTCAACCATCTTTAAGGTTGTCTCGAAGGTTTCACCCCCTCATCCGTGTAAATGTGATGAGTACAATACGAGGGGTGAATTCCACGGAGATTAGCAATACTCCACCTAATAGCAACCCCATGGTCTTGTAATACAATAATTAATTGATATTCCTGTTCTTGGGCTAAGTGAGCACTCATGATGACCGAGTATGTCTCACTTTCACCCAAAAACACATATTTGAGTGAGTCAGGTAAGGGCTTCAATTCAATCACGAGTGGGTTAGAACCAAAGGTGGAAGTAGGAGTAGAAGCAGAATCAATGGTGGAAATTTGATGATCCTGATATGTGGGGATTACCGCTAATTCGCCACTTGCAACATAGTCAGTCGTGACTACATTAACGGGAAACCCATTTGTTGGAGTCACGCGTTCTACATTAGCAAGGGTGATTTAGTAATATGTGGATCAGGATAGTCAGAGTCAGGGGTGTTGTGGTCAGATGAACACCCCAGACAATTGGATCCACATGAAGAAATGTGCATTCTGGTGGTCACAGTCCCGTATGGATCAAGGTCTAGATACCTTGATAGTGAAGACGAATGAGACATTGGGTCATCACAAAGGAGCCCAATGCTACCACAGAATGCCGATTCTTCATCTTCGCCATCCTCCTCAATGTGATCACAATCAAAGTTCCTTGATGCCCTAAATATATCAAGTATAAGTCGTTCATTTCCTAGGGCAATCTCCATACACCAGGATGCACAATCAATGTTTGCTCAAGCTGTCGCCAAAAATGGGCGACCCAAAATAATTGGTGCATCACAAAGATTAGAAGGAACCTCCATATCGAGAACGAAAAAGTCTACGAGAGAGTAAAATCTGTGGACCTTAACGATCACGTTCTCAACCACCCGCCTCAGTGTTTTCAATAATCAATCAGTTAATAGAATAGTAACTGAGGTGGGTTTTAACTCCCTAAATCGAAATCGATCATATACGGTAGTGGGAGTCAGGTTGATGGACGAACTCAGATCAAGAAGGGCTCGATCAAATGGAGAATCCTACAAAAAGTAGTAAATGAGTGGAGTACTAGGGTCTTTCTTCTTAGGTGATAGGATGGATAGAATCACGGCACTAGCCTCCTTCGACAATACCGCCTATCATCCATTCTTCTACTGTCACTTCGGGGTACAATAGTCCTTAAAGAACCTAGCAACAATGGGAATGTGATCGATGCTCTTGAGGAGAGGGACCTAAATATGTACTTCCTTAAACATTGATTTCATGTCCTCAAAATTTCGCGTATCCTTTCTTCACTCTACATTTCGCATCAAAGCCTCGAGAAAAGGGACAAGAATCTCAGGGTCAATGGGCCTCTTACCCTTACCTACCATAGATGGCTCCTAAGATGGAGTCAAACCATCTTATGGTGAAGGGCATAAGAAATCATGACCCACCTACCAAATTGGTGGGTCGTATGTCTTCTTTTCGCTTCTTAATGAAACAGCTTTTGATCAGTGTGCTGTTCGTGAGTTGGTGGAGTGGAAGGGGCAGAGTAGGCGGGGTTCTATAACAAAGGCTGTTGGCCTTAAGCGTAACCAGGTGGTGTAGGAGGCGCTTGTAATATAGCATGCGCCTGTCCCTATGGTGCCTGAAACCTAGGCGAGGCACCCTCATTCTGCATATATCGTGGGTTCGAGATAGGTTGGGAGGGCAAGGCTCCTTGAGTTGCATGCTCCTGCAACATCTGGTTCTGCATGTTTTGGATGGTCTGTATCTAGTCAACCATTACCTTCATTATCTACAAGCTATCCTGCATCGATTTCCACATCGATTCTTGTAGCTCCTCTTTTAATGCCTCAAAAGGGTCAGCCCGCTTTGGAGGGTGGCTGGTAGCTTGATGTAGTGGCTGGTATATAGAACGGGATTGCTGCTGCCTTGGATACTTGTTCTATGCAATCCAATATTGCTTAGCCTAGTAGTGTGGATCTTGATGTGATCTTTGTGAATCACTAGACTAGGAGAAGTTCGAATGCTAGCACCAACAAGGATTATACATCTCTGAGTACGGGTTATTACACCCGTATCCCTGAATAGCATTGACGTCTTCGTAGACCAACAACATCTAAGACATATATTCTTCAAGGGAATATGCATCAAAATCATCATGCGGTGCATAACCCAGATTTTGTGGTACCAGATCGAGATTATTCGCGAGATCCTGATATGCAGGATCCCGTGAATACTGAGAAGATGCATCCCAAGTGAGTAAATTAACTCGAGATAGAGAAGCTCAAGGTGCAGAGGAGGATCTAGATGCAGTAGAATTTTTGACTAAATTAGGTCAGGCTTGAATCAATTCGTCGAGCTTCTTACCTAGCAGATCCACCTTATCCAGCTGCTTAGTGATGATGTCCATATCGGCTCGAGCTGATTCAGCCTGAGCCTCATGGACACTAACCCGTTGCTGTCCAGGTTGCTGGAATTGGTTTATTGATGCGGCATTCAAAGAATTCTCTGCCAAAGACTTGAACAACTCAAATGCGTTGTTCCCGTCTTTCACAAGGAAATTCCTGTCACTAGAAGCATCAGCCAGATACCGATGTGTGTCATCCAATCCATAGTAAAAGATCTAAGCCAGGTGCCATCTAGGCACACCATGGTACAAGCATTTCCTAAGGAGATCATGAAATCGATCCCAGGCATCACGCAACTTCTCCCAAGGTCCTTAGGAGAAAGTCATAATCGCGTGCCTCATCGTGTTTGTATGACCGATCAGGAAGAACTTTTACAGGAATTCACGTCGTAATTCTACCCAGGTTCCAATTAGCCTCTCAATCGTCTTGAACCAGTACGAAGCTTTGTCCTTGAGAGAGAATGGAAAAAGCTTCACGAGAACAATTCCTAGGTCAACATTCCTGGGTAGAACCGTTTCCGCGATTTGACTCAGGACCTCTATATCCTGGAATGGATCCTTATTCGAGTTCCCATAGAAGTAATTTTGGATCAAGCTAATTATGTTAGGTTTCAACTCGAATGCATCTCCACCTGCGGGAATCCGTACTTGAGGTGCGAGAATCGGTGTAGCTGTTCTCCTCGGGGTGGATGCTGCATTTTGTCCAATGTCGTCAAGATTCGATCAATATTATGTTGATATCGCTCCTCTGATTCAACGACCTGGGCTTCAAAGTGAGCCATCGGGTCTAGATTTGCTAGATCCTGACCAGGTTTGGGTCCAGGGTTAGCCATCTCGGCTAAGAGAGTAGAAGAAGTGTGAGAAGATGGTCCGAGTGATGCGATAAATCACCTTCGCCTCCTTGGGATTGGCTCCCAAGATCCAACCAATTGAGGTCTAAGTAACCTCCTTCCTTGCATACACCAACCAACCCCTGGGTTGGTACAGCGAAGCTAGACAAGGATAAAGCCCTGTCAATCAATTGGTCCTTAAGATCAGGTGACCAGATTTTTCGTTAAGATTCTAATTTATGAGAAAAAATTCCTCGTGCAACCGACTACAAGTAATCCCAACCCCCCAAGCTAACCCAGCCAATCTAGACGAGGGGACTAAGGCAAAGGTTCTTCCTTTGGCTTTTTCCTCCAGTTCCTTTGTATCCCCGAGCTGCGATCATTTGATACTGCCTCGCAAATTTGTCTAAGGTTTGGCTAAGGTGGTTGTGATGACCCAGTAGCCAGGCACAGGTAAATCAGCAATTACATCAAGCTTAGCTCTGTCAACCTCAATACCCCTATCGGAGATGATATGCCGGAGAACAATTCCCTTGTGTACCATAAAATGACTTTTTTCCCAAGAAAGCACAAGGTTAACATCAATACATCTCCTAAGGATACGGGTCAGGTTGGCAAGACAATCATCAAAAGATGGTCCAAAGACCGAAAAGTCATCCATGAAGACCTCGAGAAAGTCACCCACCATGTCATGGAATATCGCCAGCATACATCTCTGGAAAGTTCCTGGCGCATTACAAAGTCCGAACGGCATCCTTCTAAATGTAAAGGTGCCGAAGGGGCAAGTAAAGATGGTTTTCTCTTGGTCCCGGGGGTCAATTGCCACCTAGTTATATCATGAGAATCCATCCAGGAAACAGAAAATTTTATTTCAGGCTAACCGCTCCAGGATTTGGTCAATGAAAGGTAGCGGAAAGTGATCTTTCTTAGTTGCAGCATTGAGTTTCTTATAATCTACACACACTCTCCAAGATGTAGGAGTGCGTGTAGGGATGGATTCGCCCCTATCATTGACACGGATGGTGAGTCCCACCTTTTTAGGCACGACGTGAATCGGACTCACCCAGGGGCTATCGCTGATCGGGTAGATTATACCCACATCCAGCCACTTAATAATTTCCTTTTTAACGACCTCCCACATGTTAGGGTTGAGACGTCGCTGCATCTCATGGGAAGGTCGAGCCTCCTCCTCCGTATATATACAGTGAGTGCAGTAGGAGGGGCTAATGCCAGTTAAGTCTGATAAAGACCATCCAATGCTGCCTTGTGTTCCATAAGGACCTTCGTTAGTTTGCACTCTTGCTCCCTGGTCAATTTTGAACTGATGATTACGGGGAGCATTTCATTTGGTCCCAAGAAAACATACTTAAGTGTCCTAGGCAGCTCTTTCAGCTCGGGAGTGGATGGCGAAAGATCTGGCATTTCTTGGGACGAGAGTGTCCCAGGCAGATCGGAAACTAAGTCAGGAGGAAGAAGTTGGCCCTCAGATTGGCCAAGAAGAGGGGCTTCTTGGATAGATGGATCCAAAAAGGAATAGCCCCAGTGAGTAGTATATGGGCTTAAGGTCCCAGTGTGGAGTTGCAACTCCGCCTGATTTGGCGGGAAAGAAAGGGCAATCCGGTCTTCAAGAGTGTGGACCGACGGTGAGTAGCCCGGATATGACTCAGACCACGAGGTATGGGAAGCGGAGAAAACCTCGTCAGAAGTCTAGTTAGGGGAAGGTACGGGAATAGGGAGGGATGGGGGAATGTCACAATATGTGTCGGTCAGGCAATCGTCAGTGTTTAAGGGTAGTCCGCAGCAGTCAGAATAGGTCCCAATTTGTCCAATACACGCACTGACGGCCATATCCTCGTCAGACGTGTCATCCTCGATGCAATCGCAATCAAAGTTCTTGGCTTCCTTGAAGATGTTAATCTTAAGCTTCTCAGATCCAACGGCAATCTCAATACAGCCCGACTCGCAGTCGATATGGGCACAGGCTGTGGCCAAGAAAGGTCGACCAAGGATGATCGGACAATCGGAAAGTGAGCTAGGAACTTCCATATCTAAAACAAGAAAGTCAATAGGAAAACAGAGACTGTTGACCCTAACCACCACGTCTTCCACCACACCCTTCGAAATTTTGATAGAACGATCTGCCAACTGTAACGTGATAGGGGTGTGGGTTTCAGATTTCCCAAGGAAAATTTTTCGAGCATGATGGTTGGTATAAGATTGATGTTAGATCCTAGATCAAGCAGGGCACAGTTAAAATTGCAGCCTTGGATGCTACAGGAAATAAGTGGTGTGCCCGGATCTTTCTGCTTCGGTGGTAGATTTGACAGTATAGCACAACTCACATGAGGCGAGAGAATCACCGGATTCTTAGTTTTCTTTGATTGTCGCCTGGGTGTTGTGTAGTCTTTAAAAAATCGGGTGACAGTAGGTATGTGGTCGATAGCCTCTAGCAGGGGTACCTTGATTTCAACATCCCTGAACAAATTGCACAAGTTATCAAAGGCCTGTGTATCCTTCTTCTTGCCTTTTGGCTCCCTCAGTAGAGACTCAGGGAATGGGACTGATTCTGGCACCAATTTGGGTATATCGTCCTCTCGCGAATGCGGTGTGCATCTCGAATGAGAGGGCGATGAAGAAGACAGGCCAGGATCAGGTCAAGGTGGATCGACGGTCTGCTTACTGCTCCTCGTAGTGATCGCATTGGACGATGCAGGTCCAGTGGGATCATAAGGCGGAGGAGGGTTCGCAATAGGGACATAAAAGTGAGGTGCTACAACGGGATTAGCCTGAAATCCCGGTGGAATGCTCAGAGCCTGCAGAATCTGATGAACCTGCCCCTGAGAAGGTCGTACCTGTGGTTGAGGACCACGGGGTACGAAATTTCATGGGTTGGGAACAGGTTGGGCTGGGAGAGTGCCTTGAGATCGAGTCGCCAAGCATAGTTGACTGATCTCAGCGTTCTGCTGCGCCAATTGGTGCTGAAGAGAGGTCATGTTCTGTTCATGGCGCTTTGACATTTCCGTCATCATTCGCATCAATTTATCAAGAGGACTTGATGCGTGTTCTGTTTGCTGTACGCAAGGACCCAATGGCAGATTCGCCATAGGATTAGACTGGGCCCTTGGGATGACGGGTGCGGATGGTCGCATTGGTCCACCTGCGGGGTTTTGGCGTTGTGGGTTGTTGGACCATGCGAAGTTCGGATGATTTCGCCACCCTGGGTTATAAGTGGCAGAGAACAGGTTGTTCCCCAGGGCGCAAGTGTCTTCTATGCCAGAAGACGCGTCCGCATGTAAATATGCTTCCGAGCACATGGAGGCTTGGTCCTCCGTGTCAAAATACTGGCTTGTAGAAGCCAGATCCACATGACTTACCAAATCGCTCGGCGCGACACTCGGTAAGAAAGGTCTTACGAGGTTTCTAGGGATAAGCCTGGTGTTGGAAGAATTGGGATTGTGACGAAGTGGTAAGGTGGGGGTGTTTGCCATAGAATGGGAGCAGTTGGCCAAAAGCTCGTCCAGCTTCTTGTGCACGACGGAGACTTCATCCAATTTCTATGCGATAAGGCTGAGATCTGTGGATGAATGGGAGGGTCCCGTGTCAACTTCGTGGACATTACAGGGTAGGCTGGTACGATTAAAGGCGACAATGGAGGCATTGTTCATTGAGTTTTCTCTCATATTTTCAAATAATTCAAATTATCCATTCTCATCTTTATTCATGAAATTCCCTCCGCAGGAAGCGTCTGCAATCTGCTTCAAAGTCTCATTTATCCCATAGTAGAAAATTTGGGCTATATGCCACTTAGGTAGACCGTGGTGCGGACACTTCCTAAGGAGGTCATTATATCTCTCCCATGCCTCATGAAACTGTTCATCGTTTTGTTGCGTAAAGGAAGTGATAGCACGACGAAGCACATTGGTTCGCCCGATTGGGAAGAACTTCTTGAGAAATACTATTCGCATCTCTTCCCAAGAGTGGATGGTTCTCCCAAGGGTGCGTAGCCACTGCGAAGCTTTATCCCGTAATGAAAACGGGAACATTTTCATGAGGACTATTGGTAACCTGATATTTCTTGGTTTAACAGTTTTAGCCAATCGGGTTAGGTCTTCCAAGTGGAGAAAAGGATCTTCACTTGCAAGACCATGGAAGTGAAAATTTATCAGGCCAATTACATTAGGTTTCAATTCAAAGTCATCCCCGCCAATGGGGACCCGAATTTCTCCTATGGTCTCTGTAGCAGCGGGATTCTGATAGGAGCTAAGAGACCTAGGCTCCTCCCATTCGGGAGGGTTTTGCATTTCCTCCAATGTTTCCCTAATGGCTTCAATTTGTTCATTATACATTTCCATTTGGGCTTGGAGGTAGGTTATGGGATCCAAGGCTCCACCACCTGGTGGGTTTTGAGGGTGGTTTCCTCTCTCGGGATTTGGGGGTGGGTGTGAGCCATGTTTGTGGAGGAGGAGGATGATTCGGCTTCTTTTCTAAAATTATTAGACAATTCAAACAGTTCAGGGTTTTGTGACCTCCTCCCAAACATGCACTACCGCAGGAAGAATTGGGGGGAATAAGAAGGGAAAAAGAGATGAGAGAAATGACGCCGCAAAGGTACACTTGATGACAAATCAATACAATCAAATTCCTAACCTCTACAGTGTGCCCTTAGACCTAAAGATCTGAGTTACCTACTATCACAACCTACGGAACCGAATGCGAGCACCGCGGAACCACCGGGCCAGATTGAAAGGCCGTTTGCCCCAGTCTTAGACACCTGATAGCACGCGGGAACCCTCACCAGCACATAGGTGCTACACGCAGGTAGTTAGACCTCCAATCCTTAATAAGGGTCAAGTTGCTACCAGTTTTAGTTAGAGGCTTAGGATCAAGTGCTTCTGGAATGTGAAGGGCATTATTTACAGGTAATGCCCAAGTGGTTGATTTTGTAAAGTGTGTAAACAAAGCATACAACGGGGAAATCTCCCCGAATTGAAGTTTTAATTGGTGAATGATTTTTAGAGCTTCAGCCTTAAGTAGTATGGATTTTAGGATTTCGCTGAATTACCAATTCAACCAATCTCCGGGTTTGAGAGAATATAAGTTTTTTCTAAGCCCAACAAACCCTTCTTCAATGTCAGTTGGTTAATGCATGCTAAAATGCAATGGGCTTCCCTAGATGGAGATTCCTATGTGTGGATACACGAGTCAATTTTATATTAATGTGAGAGAGAGCCAAAGCACTTCAATTCAAGTGCTCCCAATCACCAGAATGATGTTCCACACACAAGGCTCAACCACGATATAAAGAAAATCAAATTGTTGAGGTTGAAGTATTCGGGATCAAATCTTAGGCACTTGAAAGGTCGTGGTGGGGTTGGAATCAACTCAATTCCACGTCTCCCCACCAAAAAGGTGATCCCGAATTGCAGATAAATGGGCAAAGAGGGATAGCAATCAATCTTTTTATTTTTGCCTCAAAGAATACATCACACGACGAAAGATTCAAGAATTAAGATTCTTGGATCTTCGCTATGCGAAGTTTGGCGGGAAATCCTGAGGCGGTGGGAGTGATGGCAAACAATCAAACAAGTGATTTTTAATCCACTTACCCCAAGAGATCCCAAGAAGTGTTTTTAGTTTTTTTTTTTATTAAGGTGACAAGTTGACCTAAGTTGCTAAGAAAGAGAGACCTACCTGTTCAGCAATGTGGGCGAAGCTCCAGTGCAGTGCCAGCGACTTCACGCTCTAGTTCCTGCCTTGGATCTGCCCACGTCTCCGACTTCATCTGCCTGCCTTCTCCTTGCAACTGGTTCACCTGCACACCAACAAACAGCAACACCCATGAAGAGAAGGGTGTAAGAAGAGAAAAATTAAAGGAATGGAGTAGAAACGTACCTGAATGCGCACTTCCTCGGCAACGGTGCCAGAAAAAGTGTGGTCGGACTCAAATAGGTTGTGTTAATATGGTGATTTAATCGTTGAAATGAGTATAGTGGTTAACCTAAATCGAGCCTAACCATCTTTTTACAAAAAAATTTTTTTACCTAGCCTACTTGATTTTATCTTGGTCACTTTTAGGCCCAGGGTCGAACTCAGGGAAGCGGGATTAGAGGTGAATAAGTTTCTACGCTTGTCCTACAACGAATCTCTTTCGTTTGCTTATCATGTTTTTGGTGCTTTTCTATTTAAGATTTTTTTCTGATAATTTTTGTCCTTGAGGTACACCCTCAAAATCAGGTTCTTGGCTTTGAGCCAAATTAGGGTTCAAAACTGGTCTTGCTATTCGCAAGACTAAGTACCTGCAAGTCAAGGATTATCTTTTCTCTTTTATATTTTTTTTATCTTTTTGATAGCAGGAAAGAGAAATAGAAATAAGATAAATATAGTATGTATATATATATAGATATATATATTATATATATAAATATAGGGGTGGGGGTAGAGGTGGAAATGGCGTGTAGCATAGTGTCGAGTTGATCATCGTCTAGGAAGACGCAACCAACAGGACGAAGTGCCGCGTGGAGTGTAGGATGGATGGGTGGAAGGTGTGTGCGGAGACGCTTTCTGTACTCGTGTATCGGGGAATATCAGCAACTGGTGCAGATATTCCCACGATACAACGCATGGTAAGTGATGTGAATATATATATATATATATATGTATATATATAAATATATATTTATATGTATATATATATATGGTTATAATTATATAAGTGTATATGTAGTTATATATATATATATGTATGTATATGTATATATATATAAAGGTATGTAAATATATATAGATAGATGTATGTGTATATATATATGTATTTATAATTAGATATATCTGTATGTATATATAACTATATAGATGTAGATAAATATATGTATATATATATATAGTAATATATGTATATAGATATATGTAGATATATATATATATGTATTTATAGCTATAGATATATATGTATAACTATATGTGTATATATATGTATATATACTTATACTTAGTTGTATAGGTAATAATATATGCATAGATATATGTATATGTATATATATATGTATATAAATATATATATAAATATATATGCATATATATATAAGTATATAGTCGTGTACAAGTGAGTGAGTGAATGTACACGTGAGTATGTACAAGTGTGGTGTGTGTGTGTGCGTGAGGTGTGTCTGTGAGAGAGAGAGAGAGAGAGGGCGTCTGCTGGTTAAGTCGTCCAGAAGCTTCATCCAACGTCTGGTGGTGTGCACAGGAGCGTGCACGCGCAGGCGCAGGCGCGCACAGGAGGGAGCGGTGTGAGGGCGCAGCGCAGCACACCGCGCTGCGTGCTGAGGGGAACACGGGCGAAGAAGCGAGCGCTGGGAGAGACGCGAGCGCGAGCGTACGTGACAGCAGGCACACGGACGGGCTGGCGACGGTTACAGCGTGGAGAGAGAGCGCGCGGTGACCGGATAAGTGAGAAGCTTTCTGGTCACTGCACTATAGCTACAGTGTCGCGCTCTCTGGCGTGAATAGTAGCTACAGTGCACGCTCGGCGCTGGCGACCATCTGCGGTCGGTTCTACGTGTGCGGGTGCTATGGAGTGGGCATGGAAAGAGCTGCGTCGGCTACTGCAGGGGCGCGCAATGGCCTACATGCGGGCGAGAGGCTACTGCGTCGTGCTGCTGCTGCTACTGAGCTTCCAAGCTTGATTCTACAGCAATGGTGGAAGTGCTTGAACATAGAAATAGAGGGTGGAATCCACCACGCCCACCTGCTCTTTGATGATCTAGGTGGTGGTGGGACTCACAGTGGTGGTCGTGGACCACTGTGAGCTGCTCCTGCCCACAGTGTGTCTCTCCAGTAGGAAGAGAGGCTGCGTATGGAGGGGAGAGAGGAAGAGATGGCCTGGAGGAAGGAAGGGGTGCTGTGTGTGTTGTCTGGACCAGCTCACCTCAAGGAAGATGGCTATGCCCTTTTAAAGAAGATGGAGACAAGCTCAGCCATGCCCTGGGTTGTGCATGGCTGAGCATGCGGCTGGCAGGGCATGATGTGCAGAGAGGCACGAAGAAGAAGCAGCCATGCCCTACAGTCGCGTAGAAGAAGAAATTCAAAGCCAAATAAAAATAAAGATGGTGATTTTGCGAGGCAGCACTTGAAGAATGCGTTAATTACAAGGCCATTTTATTCACTCTCCTCCCCTCTCAAATAAATGCATGCATGCGTTTATTTTTACAAATGCAACTATGGCTATCTAATATCCACTAGCAATGCTAGGAAATAGCACAAGATGGCACAATTGTTGGTGCATTTTTGCTGTGCAATCATACCCCTATGCCTATCTTTTGCTAGTCCCTAACAAAACATTTTTGTATTGTATTTAGAAATGATCTTTAAACTGGAGATCCTCTTCAGAGGCGACATAGGTGTGTTTATTTGTTGGATATTGTGAGAACCAATTGCAGAGAAGACTACCAGTACTTTAAGTCTTACGTGAGATAGACCATCTCTCGACTAACCAGGACTCTTGATATTTAAACCTTAAGTACAATTTCCAGGACCCAGGAGGTTTTTTCCGTACTCGAGAGCTCAAGAGATTATGACTTGTGCATAGTGAAGGATCAAGACTGACCAGATGAACATTAAGACTCAAGCCCAGGGTTTCACAAATTTTTAAGTGCAGGTTGGTCCCAGTTTCGGCTCATGTCTTTGGATTGACCCTTAAAGGATGACGGAAAACTCAACTCCCATTTTATTACATTTGTGGCCTCTTAACGCGTGATGAGGGCACTAGTGAGATTGCATTTAAGTCATTCGATCTCACGATCGGACGGTTGAGATCGCGAGATTGTGGCTTATACGTTGAGTGCATGGGAAGAGGAGAAGGCGGCGGGTGCGAACGCACTAAGCCCATGTTTTGGGTCTTTAGTGAGGCTTAAATCCGTCACTAAAGACCCTGAATTAATGTTTTTAAGCATAAAATGACCAAATTACCCTCAATCCCTACAACTATAAAAGGAGACCCCTACCACTCGAATTCTTCATCCCTTCCACTCTTCTCTCACCCCCTCAAAGGCTTTACGAGCTTCTCCAAAACTCGAGATGCTCCATTAGAGTAAAATTAGAATTTTTCCACCTTCTCACCTCCTTCGTGGAGCATCCCACGGTTGTCTTCTCACCACCGTTCGGGAAGCAGATTACACTGCGGTGGCACCCTGCCCTGTTCTTCATCGTCCGTCATCCTTCTCCTTCGTCCCGCATCTCACCACATTCTTTCGGGTGCTCCATCAAGGTGGCTCATCCTCTAAGCAACCGTCAAGGAGGATAATTTTTCACCTCCCTTCTCTTTACTGCTTTCTAGAGTAGATTTACCGCTTTCTAGAGTAGATTTCCCGCTTTCTACTGTAGTGGTTAGTTCTAATAGACATGATATTGTGATTAAGAAATACCTGTTCATTCTCTCTCTATTTTGTCTTCTTTTGTATTATTCTCTCTCTCTTCTATTAATTATTCTTTAAGTAGATAGCTAGTTTAGATTTAATTTGACCAGCTAATCTACTCTGTGACAACAAAACAAACATGATTTTTAATCAAGCATCTGCTTCCCTGTGTTCGACTTGGAATTCCTTTTGAGTTTCGGTTGAAATTATCTGTTAATGGATTTTTCTCTCAAATTATGCTACAATAATGGGTTTTCCAAACTCAAAATCTTTTTGCATAGATATTCCACATCAACATTTTTATGCTGTTGTCGAGGAGGAGATGCTCTTTGATTTTTCGTGTTTTCCCTCCTTATCTTTTACCTCACTTCTCTCCTTTCTTATTGTGATTGCAGGTACTCTCTTGAGATGGGCAAAAGCGGTAGATTGGGGTAAAGTGCTGTTGAAAGGTTTGTAAGTTTAATCCCACCTTTCACCCACTAGATTTCATTCCATTACCTAATAACACAAACCTTAATTAACCTAGGAGATTTCATAAACTGTAAGGTTAGTTTTGATTGTTTGTTTGACACTTCCACCTGCCTCATCCTCCGCATATAAGAAAAATTAAAAAAACTCTCACAAAGGTACACAACCTCTTCTGATTTTTCATACTCAACTAGTAACTTGATCTTTGGGACCGGTACACTCATAACACATAATTGAGTAGAAATTAGATTAGGTAATCACTTATGTGCCTAATTAAGTGGTGCATCTAGCCAATTGTTTGAGTTGTTTGGGCCGCACCACTTCAACTAAAAACAACTCATCAAGTAGTACCAAATAGGTTCAACTTTTAGGACTAAACCAGGCACTCCACATTCTTTTAAGCTTTAAAGGAAAACATCTACACTTGTTCTTTCAAAACCTGGTGTGCCAACTAAACTTGACTGAATGCACCTAAAGTTGAATCTTAAAAGCAACTAAGCAAGATTTAAACCATAAAATTCACATCATCAAAAAATAATCTTGCTTGAAAACTACTAGTTGTGCATGCACACACATGTCAATCAATCATTAATGGCACAGCCCAGCTAAAGGGCCCATCACATTCCAAACCACATTCAAACCTAACCCAAATTAAAACAGCGTAGACGTTGGCATTAAGGATTGGACTCGCTCTTCAAAGCCCAGGTCAAGATTACTTTCAATTAGTCTGTTTCTATCATTCAATCTGATGTCTAGCTAGGGGAGAAAAATCAAATGATCGCGGTTGGGTGGTATACTAGGAATCGGAGGCACAAGCCAAAGGAAGAACCTTCTCCTTAGCCCCTCCCTCTAACTGGTTGGATTGACCGGAAAGAAGTAGATCAAATTGTTTCTTCATCTCAAGACGTGTTCTGGGAGTCTGTAGGTCTTTAGGCTAGCCCACTTAAGGATAGGTGTGATTGCTTGTATTGCAAGGCACCTTTCTTCCTCTCGTACTATCATGGATCTTTCCACATCTTATTCGCTCTTCCACTCCTACCCTCCTACCACTACTTATTCCCAAAATCATTATTATTCAAACCAGACTTATTCTCATCCATCTTCTAGTTGGGATAATCCTAATTGGGGATACAATTCCAAACCTCCATGTTCAGGGTTTAACCCTGAATACCATGATTGTGATTTCTATCCTTCTCCGAGCTATAATGATTATAGATCTCCACCCGTTAATGATCAATTTAACTTGATCTATAATCAAGAAGGATATCCTAATTACAACTCTTACCCTTCCTCAAATTACACTGCTTATAGGTCATTACCTTCTTATGAACAACCTAAAATAACCTATTATCAGGGAGGGTATCAAGAACCTCAATGCATTAACTCCCCTGCACTGAACCCAAACCCATCCAACCCTGAACTAAAACATTTGGTTCAGGTTAACCAGGTCCAAGATAGGGTGTTGGTTAACTTAACGAATACCATTCAATCTTTAGAAGCTCAGCCAACACCTTGCCCTGAAGAATTGGAGCCTCTGATTGAACTGATTGACGATCTTAACAAGTATTTATTGGATTGGCTCCACGATATTAAGGATAAGGACTCGGGTGAGTTTTTACTTGGGAAATTATCGAAATTGAGGATGAGATTTGTGATTGCTCTAGTCCAATCTTGGGAGGATTCCTAGGATGAACCCTTGGCAATAGAGCTGATGTCAGAATCCGCTCAGGCACCTATAGGGGGACACGTTTTACAAGACCAGAGTTAACTAGGTTGTTCTAGAGCAATCAAATAAGGATGAATTGAATTCTTCACTTGAGATCCCTGAGTTGGGGAATTAGGAAACGTATGTCTTTATGGAACAAAAAGTGATTGATGATTTTAAGACATACATTAATGCGGATTTAGAATTTTTTGATTCCGAAGGTGAAGAATCATTGTGCAAATTCTCACCTGAGTTTACAGCACAAGATTTTAGTGAGATGATTGGGCCTAAGGAATTCGATGAATCATTTGATGGCCCAATAACTGAAGAAATTGATCTTGTTGAGGCTAGTATGGTGGATTCAAATCCTGATTTCTTGAAGGATTCAATTCATAGCCCTTTTCCTCAATTACACCCCTTCGAGCATAATTATGATTTTGATTTTGAGATCACTAGACCCAAGTCAATTTTGATTCTGCCATCAACCATCAGTCTTGGACTTGGAAATTTTAAATGGAAATTTTAAATGGGGTGATTATCATGCAAGAGGTCTCAGAATCCAAAGTCCTGATTGCGGAGGATAGGAATTGGGAAATGATGATATGGGAAGCCAATTTCGAAGGAAGCAGAAGACCAAGTCTAAGGGTGCCTATTTGTCTGAAACCACCAACCTTCTACCAGGTGTTTTTAAGGCAAGTTCGTCGTTGTTTAAGAGATGCATCGCCGTATAGATCGAAATCGCTTGAAAACAAATAAGATTTATAGCTCGAATGAAAGTCCGAGCTCGTTCGCTGGGAGAAAAAAGGAATTCACGTGCTAATCTCAATAATTAATGTAAATGAGCATAATTAATTAAACAAAGTATAGATTTTCAATGAATAATAACCCGTCACATTAAATATTCAGTGAAATCCAATGTCTCTCGAGAATATGAGGATAAAAAGAGAAAAGAATAAACGACAATGGTGATTTGAATCACCACTTATATCCTCTAAAGTTTAAGCATGCATTCAACCATCAATTCAAATTAACCAATAGTAGGCAAGCAATCAGATGTCTTAAGCCTTCTCTTTTTCTTCAAAACCTCTCCTCTTCTTCCTTGGCTTCTTCTATTCCCTTCAGCTCTTCTTCTTCTTTCTTTCTACTATCTAGGCCTTCTTCCTTCCTTCTTCTTCTTGCCTTGGCCTTCCTTCTTCATGCACAGGGGATTTCTTCTTCAAATGGCTAAGTGTCAGCCATTTATCTTCAGAGCAAAACCCCCCAACCTGTGTGCTCTCTCTCCTTCTCTCTCTGGGTTTTCCTCTTTCCCACCTTCCCAAGGCCATACACAATACCAGGTAATCGGATTTGGGCAAGAGTGTAACTGGGACCAGGGCTACCGGTGTGGGTGGTAGCCGAGGTGTGGGCTTAGGAGAGTAATCGGGTGAGTGCCATACCCTCGTGTAGTGTCATGGGTGAGGTGTGAAGGGTGCGAGGGGACCCGACCCCCAGTGATTTTGAGAGATAAGCCCTCTTCACTTTTCGACTTTATATCACTGCAACTGTTCAATAACTAACGAGATGGGACTATGTTGTCCCTTCTCCGCACGAGGCAGCAGCAGCGGCTCTTGTTGAATTCGTGCGATGAGGTTGGTCAACGACCCAATTGTCGGGTTAAACTCAAAGCTGGATCTGTTCCGCATTGCCTGACGCGGAAACCTATAACTAGCAGCTACTAGAGAATGCTTCAAGTGAGCTCAAACTCGCTCTTCAATAGCGAAGTGGACCTGGAGACCTGAAAACACAAAAATGGCCTATTGGCCTTGTCAAACAAGTTCAGGTGGATCACCGGATGTTGTGGAATGTAATGATGGTGGCGGCGTTGCATGCGAGTGGGTATGGTGGCCAAATGATGACGGAAAAGTTGGTGCAAAGGTGGGTTGTCCAGTAGGTGGTTTGGGTAGGCGAAAGGGAGAAATAGGAGAGGGCTTTTGTTCGTGGTGGAATGGCGGAGCTTGTGAAAGTTTCGGCGAGGAGAATGGAGGGATGTGCCGTGGAGGTGCCTCGCCGGAGGGATTGCTGGAGATGGGGAAGACGAGGGTGAACGGCGGTGTCGATGGTTATTTTTGGGATTTTTGAATAGGAAACTGAACTAGGGACCTAGGTAAACTAATATAGCCTTGCACTAATGGAAGAAAGAGGGAGAACGCCCACATAGAAGGTATGCCGAATGTGGGGAAGATGAGTGCTCCGGTGAGGGTAAGACGGCGAGGATGAAGGAGACAGAGGCGCCGGCTGGTACTGCTCGACTCAAAAGAGAGGGAGGAAGAAAAATCCATCATTGATATTGCGTGCGGATGGAGGAAGGAGTCAGAGGAGATCGCTGGACTTCGAGGAGCTTCAGCCAGATGAGGAGAGACGAAATTAGAGGTGAATTCGATCGAATTCAAGCGTGAGGAACTTGGCGAGGTCTGGGGGTCCTTTTATAGGGGTCCAGAGGGTTAAAAGAACTTGGAAGCTTCGTCGGAATAGGATACCCAATTCTTTCACGTGTTCGCATTAGGATTTGGATGAGATCTAGAGCTTTGGATCTGGCTAAAAAGGAAGGCAATTACTTGACGAGTTTCCCTTTCAATTTTGAGAGGGATTTGTCAAGAAATCATGGAGAACTTGCCAAATTAAGGTCGTCGGAGCTTTAGGATTAGGAGTTGAGGGAGGAAGGGACCTATTTGTGAAGAATATGAAAAATTTGGGGGCCTATTTGCAAGGATTTTGAAAGTTAAGGGTATGAGTTGAATAAAAGAGTCAGACAGGACCAAATTGCAAACTAGGTCAAGATGAACTCAAATTGGTTCCAAATTTTGGTACAAACATAATTTGGACCCAAGAAATCCAATGGTGAAGTTAGCTTTAGGTTTCGACCAAGTTTGACTAGAGAAATTGCATAATTAACCAAATTTAGGCAAAAGTCTATCTGTAGCTCTATTTTAGGTCAAGACGGGTTCTGATGGTCAAATTAAAGGTACCAAATCCCAGAGAATATTTTTCTATGATTTTAGAGGGTTTAGGTGAATTTTATCCTGACTAAAATCTCAGTAGATTAAGCGAGCCTATTTTTAGGGTTTCAGATGTTATTTAATTCCTGAAATGGGCGAAAACCCTTTTCTGTCTATACTAACCCACTTGTTAGACTCTTAAGATATTTGACCCTTAATTAACCCTGGAGAAACCCACGGTTATTCTACATTCATGATATGATGGTAAAATTACAGTTTTAACCCTGGTTTCTTGTATTTCTCTCAGAATGGATTATGTAGTGAATTATGGCCTTCTGATGGTTATGTAGGAGCATTTAATGGTGTAATATGACTAAATAAAGCTAGATATGGCTGATGATGATGTTATCATCACTAAGACCCTCATGACATCTTTAATTCAAAGGATGTCCAACCCAAGCACACATTCCTTGATTATCCTTTTGAGCTTGATTTCTCTGTAACCTGACTTTTTGGTCTTAGGTTGCATCTTGACAAATGGCAGGCCTAACCCCGCTTGCATGCTGATCTTAGGTTTTGGATAATTTTTATCCAGAACCTTAGATATACTCAACCATGGGTATGGGTCGACACCACAATCTGGTCCATGTTGGTGCTAGAGCACCACAATTATTTATTTTGATGATAACAAAACACTTGTTATTTAACATTTGCTTGATTCCTAGTTTTTAGGTCAAATTGCAAATGGAGACAAGTGTAGAGACGGAGTTCGAGCTCGCATCCATGGCGGATTGGAGGAGCTTGACGGAGAAGGAGCTTCGTGAGGAGTGAAAGCGTGAAGAGAAGAATAGGATAGATACTCTTTTCATGTATTCTTTTGTAATTCTTTTGCTCCTTATTCTTTGACTCTAGATATATGTTAAAGAGCCTCAAAGGATCTAAACTGTAGTCCTAGGAAGACTTACACAACACTAGGATACATAGGCTTTTCATAGAGAACTTAGAAATCCAAGATAAGCATCAGACAACCTGATCAGACGTCCAATCTAAAAATTAGACATCTGATCTTGACTTTTAAGATGTCTGACTGTTGACTCAGACGTCCAATAACTTAGAATGGACTTAATAGGTTCTGTCTATTGAAATCTAACATCCAGACCTTAGTTCAGACATCTCAAAAGATGTCTGATGGCCGTGCCAGACGTCCAATTAGTGGAACATTGGTTAACAAAGTAAACGCTCAGGAAAATATCCTTTAGGCTTCTATCAGACATCCGTAGAGGACCCCAGACGTCTGATATGTGGCTATTGAGCATCGATTGAACCGAAATCACTTGTCTTAAAGATTATAGCCATTTAGGCTCTTGGGAACCCATTCCTACACTTAATTTGGTTTTTAGACATCCAGACCTAGTGCCAGAGGTCCTATATGTTGTTTGATGGTTTTACACTAGAACCCTCTGTTTAGGTCTGAACCAAGTCAATAATAGAACCCGTCTAGAATTAGACGTCTGACTTAATTCCCAGACATCTTAGGAGTGACTTCCAGACATCTGATCTTTTTCCCAGATGTCTGATGACCCTGTCAAAATCATTAATGATTCTGATTGTAGCTTGATTTTCCTTGGGATGATCCCCAACGGCTACCTAAGGCTTCCAAAGCCTTTCTAAGCCTTCCTACGTCCTCTATAAATAGGAGAGGCCCCTTGCCTTGTAGGGACACACCAAGCAGCACATTTCCACATCTTTAGTGTCCATTTGATCTTGAGAAGAAGCCCTAGCTCTCCAAGCTTTAGTTCCACTTCAAGAGAGCTTCATCGTTGTTGCGCACTCGCTCTCCCTCCACAGTTACGAGAGCGACGAAGTGCCGTCGAGTGATTCAAGCATCCACGTCATCAAACTGACGCACTTCCACCTAAGGGAAGATCTTTTACCTATAGTAGCTAGTTTCATTTATATACTTTGTGGCTCTATAGGTTTGATTTGTATTTTACTTTATTTATTGGTTGGTGATTGCACAACAATCATGCAACTTAAATCACCTGAATTAAGCTAGATTCTAGCATAACCTAGAAATAATGCATTCATAGGCATCGTAATTTACACAATAGCTAGTTTATTAGTCATATGTATAATATCATCACTTTATGACCTAAAAGAGATGATTTTAATCGCAGATGATTCGAAGCCGCAGATGTCAGATCAGATCGAATAGATCTGATCAGAACTAAGATGGGAGTCCAACTCTTCCAAAATTGCCCCAATCAGACAACCAGAGCATCGTGTGCAGTCCATAGAAGAAAGGAGATGATGGAGCCAAAGGATGAAGATCCGAGACTTAGGTGAAGAATCCAACCACACGGATGAATCCGAATTGACGATCGCAGTCCAATGACACAAAAATCAACCCAATAGAAGGTCTACATCACCAGATAAAAAGAAAAAAAGATGGACGACCATGATGGTGCCACGTGGCACCATCACAGCCGCTCCCTCACCACAGCCCCATCTAGGAAGGCCGCACCGCACGCTATGGGCCATTGGATCTTCATCCAACGGCCATGAGCATGCCACGTCACCCACCCAGACTAGATAAGCATAAATATAAACAAACAAGTATATATAACAAAAGGTTTGCATAGCACACTGGCTCGCACAAGTGCGTGCAAGTGTGGGATGTAGATTCGAGCACTGCGCTACATGAAATTGAAGCGGGCACGTGTGGGCGCAATTGCACGTGATCGTAAGGTGTAGGCACACTGACGTGGCGCAATTAAAGTGCGTAGCAAGTACGCATGATCTCACGTGGTTGCTTCTACGATAAGGCAGTGGCACTCGTTACGATCGGACGACTGACGTTGAGGTGGGTTTGAAGGCAAGCGATGGGCGAAGAAAATAAGCATGCATATGAGGAGGAATTAGAACCGCACGATCAAACATCGACGATGCAGCGGCTGCCACGTGTCGCCACAAGGTTGAATCTGAGCGTTTTAGGCGCAAATGAAGGTATTTTGAGGCCAAATCAAAGCCGTTGATCTCCCGATCAATGGATCTAATCAAATAAGAGTTGTTGGATGGTTTTAAGGCCAAAATATCCTTTTTTTCCTTCCATCAAAACTATAAAAGAAGGCCCAGGGCCCCCTAGTTGAAGGCATCAACTTAGAATATCTCTCTCCCATCAACTCCATATCTCTTCTATCATCTTCTCTACAATTCTCCATCCTGGCACTCTGGATTCGAGGTGCTGCCGCATCTCACAAGCGATGTCGTTTGTCTGCCACTTTCTTCTCTCTCCCTCTTTTTCTCTCTCTCTATCTCCCTCTCCTATCTATCTACTTTTTCTCTTTAGCATAGTACTTTCTACTTTGAAAACTATTTATGAATGCAATAAAATTGTGATATTCTGAATGCTTGATATCTGCTCTTTATATATATGTACATATATAAATACCTGTTAGAACTAGTTTTCTAAAAAGCTTTTGATAAAAATGAAGATTACCTCCCTGCGAACAACCCGGTACTCACTGGAGTTTTATAAATTTATTTGTCGACATGTTTTCACGCTATACTACAACTAAATAACTGTCAAAATGCAAATTATGCACCGAACAAGTTGGCACCATTGCCGGAGAGGCAACAAAAATTTTTAAAGCTTTCTTTGATGCATATTTGAGATTTCTAACTCGCTACTTCTTTCATTGATTTCGTGTGTGTAGGAAACAAAGAAATCTGAACCAACCACGACAATAGAGAAAGTGTGGGTTCGAATCTCAAGTAAATACTCATAGGTTAGATTAGTTAGATTTAGAAGGTTTAGGATTTGCTTGAACCCTAGGATTAGTTCGAATTTTCTTATTTGAAAAAAGAGAAAAAAAATTTTCTCTCTTGATTTTCAAGCTCAAATAAAGTTTTATCTTAAAAATTCAATTCCTAAAGATCCACACGTCCAAAAATTCTCAAATTTTGGATGGACATGGATTTCAAAGTCAGAAATAACATATCCAAAATTTGCTCAAATCGGAGTTACAAAAAATTTCTAAAAATTCACGTACTAATATATTATCAATTCAATTTTTGTTCCTAATTTTTCAAAGTTCAAAATATCATAAGAATTTTTATACAACTCCGATTGAATTGAAATTTATGGCACTAAATTTCCGAGAAAGTCAAAAATTTTTGAAAAATTTGACAAAAATATTTCATGCTCATTTGATTGCAAGAATTATCTTATCACAACTTGGGGGTCAAAACAGACTGCAAAACCCCAGTAAAGTTTAATCTAAAAAAAATAGAAAACATGCATTAAATTCTTGAAAAAATATTTTGTGAGTGCCTAGTTAGTGGTGCAATAAGGACCAATTGATTTCATTGCTTGGGTCGCACCACTCATCATTTTGAAACTAAAAGAACATCTAGAACTATCTGCGCTTAGGGTTTCACTCTAAGGATAGAGCACACCTGCATTTCCATACTTAAAGGAAATATATCAAACAAATTGGGATTTGCAAAACTTTTGTGTGCCTCATCAGAACCTTGGTCGAAAATATTTAATCAAGTGAATCCTAAAACATGCTAACACAAGCATTTGAATCTTAAAAGATACTTCTTCATAAAAATATGCCTGTAAACCCTTTGCATGTGCAGTTCACATCCCTAAAATCAATTTTAAGGGCAAACACCCCCCTAATGCCCATCATATTCCAAAAGCACATCAAACTCAAGCTTAAAACTGAGCAAACGTGCCTTAGGCAGGACTAATAGATTTGGGGACTTGAAACTAGATTAGGCTAAGGTCAAGGCCTTGTCTACTTGGACCCACTGGTGACAAGAAAGGTCAGTGTGGTAACCCCGTTAACCTTTAGTGGTGTCCCGCTGTATAGGGTGTCCTAAACGGTCCCACCCTTCTGGCCAGCCAAGTAATTCAAGGGTTGATCTAACCCAGTCGTGTTTTGGGGAACCAAGATTAAGTCTATCTAAGGTTGACACTCTAAGGACCAGTTTGATTGCTTGTATTGAAAAAGTAGGGTATTCTCTCAACTATCTTCTCCCTTTCATCTATTAACTTTCTTTTGGTACATGGATGCTAAAAGGTCTCTGAACCCTAATTTGGTTCCACCTTTAGAGAGTAAACTAATGAGAAGACCTAAATTTTTTGAATACACTCCAATATCCAATTGCCATGAGGAAGAACTGATTGAGGAGGAAACCATGAACCCATACTCCTTTGCCTCACACTATTCCTCATTTTCTCCTTATCCCAACCCTTCCCTTACTTCAACTTCTTCAGGTTGGAAGAACTCTCCTCAATACCCGGGACTTGATTCCATTACCTATACCTCATATTCTCCGGGTATAGGCAGGCCTATCTCTAATCCCACACGAATCTTTGGATATCAAGGATCTATACAGTCTAAAGAGACACTCTCCATATAGGACCAACACCTGGCTAGCATGACCAGTTATCTTGATCGGTTCAGCCAACCTCATCTCTCCTGAAATCATGGATATGCCTCGGAATCCCAATACCTAGAATACCAATCCTATCCTCAAAATCATTATTCAAATTATCCCAATTCCATTCAAACAACTTCACCTTCTCATTGGGATAACCCTACACCAACCAACCAAGGATATGATTCTTACCTTAGGTATTCAAATGATGGATATTCTGATTTGACTAAGGTCAAAAACTCTGAAAATTATTATCCTTAGCCTGATCAAATCCCTGACCATGGTGGGGATCCTGAGATCACCCAATTACTCCAAGTAGTCCAGGGGATGAGAGAAGCAAATAAAAGAAATACAAATAATATGACAAAATAGCTCAATAGAATCCGGAAGGCACAAGGGGACAAACCTGGTCTAAGTACGCCACAAGTTGGTGGTAAGCCACTCAAGGTTGAGGATCCAACCTTAAGCATGACATCCTATCCAATCCCAACCTCTACATACACTGAACCCACCCACTAGCCTTGTGATTATACAGAACAAATCCTTTTTGATATCCCAAAAAGTAACTTTGAGGAGGAAGACTCACTTGAAGAAATACATCTTGATTTAGGCCCTAAATTGCAACCATTCTATTTTGAGGAGCCAATTCACAGTGAGCTGGAGTATGAGTCTTTTATGTTTAAAGACACACAATTGGACAACATGGATAATTTGGGAGAATCATAGCAAGATCAAGTAGAGAGAAAGATTGGGGACAGTGACACTCCAAGCCAATCATGGTTGGATGGCTCTGATGTCATCTAGTTTGAGGACTACCATGATCAGATGTGCTTAAACAATCCCATCCACAAGAGTCCTGAAGAAAAACTTGACCATTATACCCAACATCTTGAGATTGAACAAAATAGACAATCCCCTTATGAAAAAGTTGTTCAAGAAATTGCAGAATTACTGCAGATGACTTATGAGGTTCTATCTGAGGAAGCAAAGACTTTAGCTGAATCATGGGATTTGGAAGAATTTGACTTGATTGATGAGAAACAAGAAGATATTCCCTCAGAAGAAATAGTCCAAAAAGGATTTGTGGTGTTGACTAATCCAAACCCCAATCTTATGGTTCTAAGGTTTGGGCAACTCAAATGAGACTGTTGATCACCCCTGGGATAAAATTAAGGACTCTGATAAGTTTGGAACTATTGAGATGGATCACTGGATCTTATTTGACTCACCTACTTGACATCCATCCACACCTGATTTGACTTGTGAAGTGGTTTCTTATACCATTTCGGACTATACCACTCGGGTTCCTCCTTTCATTTCTCATCACTTTCAGAACCCATATGATGTATGCCCCAAGAACCACCCTGTATCCACCTCATCTGCCTTCCTCATGCATCACTTCTTAAGGTTGCCACTATCTACTTTCCACTCTGGCACCCGCACTATTGTTTCTCTCTTTTGTAGCATCGTGCTACAATTAGTTTCAAGCCCATTCACTTTATTTTTCCGACCTTTTGGGCTTGGTATTCACCATTAGCTGATCTGCATTTGTGGATCACTATTCCTTGCATTACATGATCACATCTTCATTTTAATCTTGACTCAACCCATTTATTTGAACTACATATTTTTGGGTTTAAGTCCGGCAAATGACGTTAAACTTAGCGCTAGCTGGGAGGCAACCCAATATTCAGTACAGGTAGCTCTGTATCTTCTGCATCCATGCTAACCTGGATTAACAAGCATAGTCAGGTGATATCCCCTCCTCTTGCTTATTATATTTTGATTTTCATGCATACATTTCAATGAGGACATTGTAATGAATAGGCATGAGGGGCTGGACATAGCATGTCTTATCTTTATGTCTAAAAAAAAATGCATTTAGGCATAAAGAATTTTTATTAAGGTTTTATTAGAGATTTATTGTTAAGTTGATTCCTGAGTTTAGAATCCAGTATAATTTCACACTTACACATAGAATTTGCAATGGATCCTCTGTGAAGACCGATAAACATCTTTAGTTTGTCAAGAAGAAGTAGTGCTTCTTCTCCTAAGCCCTTGGATAGTAATTAGGGAGTCAAGCTAACTATCTTCTAACAGATCCACCAAACAAGTGTGAGGAGAGAGTAGAAAGTCTACTGGTGCTCTAAAGCGAGTATGAGGAATCTTAAACTTTGGATAATGAGATAATGATACTCGGAGTTAGGCATAGTTTTCTCTCTCGATTGTTGCGTATAAGGTCTTAGTGCGAATCTCTTGAGAGCCACCAAATAAGGCAAATACACAGAGAGCGGGTTCTGATAAAACTAAGACTGAGGTGGATGGTCATGACCGTCCTTTACGGAATCCTCAGTTGAAGGAGGATATTAATGTCAAGGTCAGAAATACACTGCCCTATCCATTCCTTTCCCGGTGCCGAGAATAGGCACTCCTACCAAATAAGCTACCTAATATCCTCTTGAACACCCATAATTCCGAATAATGCCTCATGAATAAAACTCGTATGTGTTACTGTGTTGCATTAGTAGATGTCTAGATGAAAAACAAAAAGAATAAAAAAAAATAGAAAGGTATATATGTCTATGCATATAGAAAAAAATATACATATACAAAAAAAAAGAGCAGAAAAGAGAGAAAAAGTAGAAAAGAAAAGAAAAAAAAAGAGTTTATAAGTGTTTTTAGAGTTTATTTCAAGGGTATTGAGGCAACAAACACCCATCACCCTCACGATCCACCAAAAATAGCCTTGACCTACTTTTCAGTATTTCTGTCCACCTAAATATAGGTTAAGGAATGTTGACTTAGTCGTAGAGTTATCAAAACCAAATCAAAGTGTTAGTGCCAGGAGAGACCACCAAATATATTGATAAATCTGGTGAGATTGAGAGCTCAGAAAGAGAAAAGAAACAAGAGAGAAAAAAAGGGAGAGAACGCGTATAAAGGAAACAAAGAGAGCACAATTTCTCCTCCTCTCCCTGAGTTGAATTATTTAACAATCTGGAAATCTAGGTTCTAAAGTACTAGTCTATATGTAGTACCAGATGAGTGTGATCCACCAAAAATAAATCCACTTAACTCAAAAATCTTCTACCTAACCCAAAAGTCGGGGCTGAATATACAGGTTACCTTATAACCCCGATGGGAGAAGTCTACCTATCCCAATAGATTTTTACTAAGGGTCAAGTATGAGCTTTAGATGTGGATTGACTTTTCACTTGGATCCATTGCATAGGCTACAACAAAACACAATCACGATTATCTGGATTACTAAAACTTCGAATAAAAGCAAAAAACATAAACCTCTAGTCAAACTCTTGATAAAAATTACGCATGTAAGACCACTTTGTATTTTGTCATGCATTTGCTATGGACTAGCAATATTTAGGCATGGGGGTGTGATTGCACAGTAATCATGCAACCTAAATCACCTGAATTAAGCTAGATTCTAGCATAACTTAGGAATAATGAATTCATAGGCAATGTAATTTGCACAATAGCTAGTTTATTAGTCATATGGATAATATCGTCATTTTATGACCAAAAAGAGATGAATTTAATCGCAAATGATTCGAAGCCGCGAATGTCAGATTAGATCAAACAGGTCTGATCAGAATGAGGACGGGAGTCTAATGCTTCCGAAATTGTCTCAATCAAACAACCAGAGCATCATGTGCAGTCCATAGAAGAAAGGAGATGATGGAGCGAAAGAACAAAGATCCGAGCCTTAGATGAAGAATCCAACTACACGGATGAATCCGGATTGACGATCGCAATCAAACGGCGTAAAAATCAACCCGATCGAAGGTCTACATCACCAGATACAAAGGAAAGAAGATGGACGGCCATGATGGCACCACGTGGCACCATCACAACTGCTCCCTCACCACCTGGCACCATCTAGGAAGGCCACACTGCATGCTGTGGGTCGTTGGATCTTCATCCAATGGCCATGAGCATGCCACATCGCCCGCCCAAACTGGATAAGCATAAATACAAACAAACAAGTATATATAACAAAAGGTTTACATAGCACATGGGCTCACGTGCGCACGTGCAAGCGCGGGATGCGGGTTCGAGCCCTACGCTGCACGAAATTGAAGCAGGAGCTCATGGGTGCAATTGCACGCAATCGTAAGGCATAGGCATGCCGACGTGGCGGGATCAGAGCACGTAGCGAGTACGCGTGATCTCATGCAGTTGCTTCGATGCTAAGGCAGCGGCTCTCGTTACAATCGGACGGCTGACGTTGAGGTGGGTTTTGATGGCGAGCGGTGGTTGAAGAAAATAAGCACGTGCGTAAGGAGCAATCAGAGTCGCCCAATCAAAGATTGATGATGCAGCGGCTGCCACGTGTCTCCACCAAGTTGAATCTGAGCATTTTAGGCACAAATGAAGGTATTTTGAGGCCAAATCAAAGCCATTGATCCCCAATCAATGGATCTGATCAAATTAGTGTTTTTGGACGGTTTTAAGGCCAAAATATCCTTTTTGCCCTCCATCAAAACTATAAAAGATGGCCCATGGCCCCCTAGTTCAAGGCATCAACTTAGAATCTCTCTCCCATCAACTCCAGATCTCTTCTACTGTCTTCTCTGCAATTCTCCATCCTAGCACTCTGGATCTGAGGTGCTGCCGCATCTCACACAAGCATCCCACAAGCGACGTCATTTCTCTGCCACTTTCTTCTCTC
Organism: Thalassia testudinum; assembly: GCA_037157565.1. Classification (NCBI taxonomy): domain Eukaryota; kingdom Viridiplantae; phylum Streptophyta; class Magnoliopsida; order Alismatales; family Hydrocharitaceae; genus Thalassia; species Thalassia testudinum. The sequence continues at coordinate 53,537,336 of JAZHRO010000035.1, read as the reverse complement.
TCTCTCTTCTCTCTCTCTCTATCTCCCTCTCCTTCTATCTATCTACTCTCTCTCTTTAGCATAGTACTTTCTACTTTGAAAACTATTTATGAATGCAATAAAATTGTGATATTCTGAATGCTTGATATCTGCTCTTTATATATATGTACATATATAAATACTTGTTAGAACTAGTTTTCTGAAAAGCTTCCATTAAAAATCAAGATTGCCTCCCTGCGAACAACCCAGTACTCACTTGAGTTTTATAAATTTATTTGTCGACGTGTTTTCGCACTATACAACTAAATAACTTTCAAAATGAGAATTATGCACCAAACAGTTGGGTATTCACATTGCAAATTCCCGCCTCCGTTGAGGGACATAATCCTTCTCGTGAAGAGGAGGGGTTTGAGGCACACTACCCTCCTTCAAAGTAGTGTTATTGTATTAAGGTTCAGTTACCCTTGTTTAAGTGACTGGGCTAGTGGATTTGATCGACTTTGTCGATTGGGAAATCCTAACTCTAGAGGGTTAGGTGGTGGTTTTCACCTGGTTTGGGTTTCCACCTAAAAAATACTTGTGTAATTTGTTCGATTGCTCTTTTTGTGAGATTGTTTTATTTTGCTTCCAGCATTTTTTTATCTTGCAAATCACACCCCCTCCCGTAGGGTTCTACATTTGGTATCAGAGCAGGTTCTTGCATTTCGACGTCACACACTGGCAAGAGATCCAATGGAGGGAAGCTGTTCCATGACAAGGATATTTGAGGGGCAGTCCACTAGCCATCCTCCTTACTTCGACGGGAGCGACTCTAATTATTCGAAGTCGAGGATGAAGACGTGGCTTCAAGCCACTGAGTTCAAATTATGGGATCATTGTGAGACCCCATTCAACATCCCGGAGAAAACCAAAGGAGGCTATATGCTGCAGCAAGTACATTATCTCAACCTCAACTCAAAATCCATGAACTCTCTTTATTGCTCTCTCAGCATGGAGTTCAACTGTATCTCAAGGTGTGACACCGCCTTTGAGATTTGGAGAGAGCTAGAAATAGCTCATGGAGATTCAAGCTCGGAAGAAGAGGAAGAGGACGAAGTCGCTTGCATGGGCTTCATGGCAATCGCGGATAGCGACAGCAACGACGGGGACGATGAGGTAAATTCTAAACTTCAAGATGCTTTTGATGAGTTATATGAAATTAGTAAATCACTAAAGGTAGAAAATAAAAGCATGAAAAAGAATCTTAATTTTCTTAAATCAGAAAATGAAAGATTAGAAAAATAACTTAAGGATCTAGAAACTAGTTCTAGTCCTAAGGATAATAACTTGTTCTTAGAAAATAGAGACCTAATCAATGAAAATAGTAAGTTGATTAAGGAAAATACTAACCTAAAAATTGAAATTCTAGTTTAAAAATAAAAATGCATGTTATTGAAGATGAACTTGCATGTCTTAGGGAGAAATCAAATAATTTAATCAATAAGATAGAAAATTTGTCTAGCCCTAAGGTTGAGAAAGGATCTCCTTTAAGGAGAGCAACTAACAAAACTGGATCCAAGCTAACTTGGATACCGAAAGATCAACATGAAACTTGTTTTGTAGGTTTTCAAGGAAGTTACAATATGAAAGATTGGACCTACAAGCTCAAGAACAATTGACTCGAATTGGGAGGAACAATGAGTAGACCAAGGAGGAGGACGAGAAGATCGATGAGACGACAAACAACTAACCAAGCCATCGCATGTCGACCGCCGATTAGAGACTGGCACCGATGCCTAGACCTCCAAGCTACGGATGGGAACCCCATCCAGTTTGGCATCTACCACCATTTAGGCTACTCTATTGGCCATGGTAGGTGAGGTAAAACCTTTTAACCCTATCTTTTATCTATAGCATGTAGATAGGGGGAGATCATTAAAATTAATGAGCTTTTTGTCAATCATTAAGGGGGAGAACTTGTTAAGTTAGCTATATTTCCTTTAGAAAGGGGTAGAAAAATATATAGCTATCCTGTTATTACAAAAAGGAGGAGAACATTATTCTTGTTAAATGAAATTTAACCCAAAACTACAAGAGCATGTTTTAAGGGGGAGTTTAGGAGAATTAAAATTGATAAAAACCTTTTTGATAATGTCAAAAAGGGGGGAAAATTTTATGTATTGTTATTTATGATTTTGTCATTGTCAAAAAGGGGGAGATTGTTGGTGCTAGAATACCACGATCGTTTATTTTGATGATAACAAAATACTTGTTATTTAACATTTGCTTTTGAGTCCTAATTTTCTAATCAAATTGCAAATGGAGACAAGTGTAGAGACGGAGTTTGAGCTGCATCCATAGCGGATTGGAGGAGTTTGACGGAGAAGGAGCTTCGCGAGGAGAGAAAGCGTGAAGTGAAGAATAGGATAGATACTCTTCTCATGTATTCTTTTGTAATTCTTTTGCTCTTTATTCTTTGTGTCTAGATATATGTTAAAGAGCCTCAAAGGATCTAAACTATAGTCCTAGGAACACTTGCACAACCCTAGGATACTTAGGCTTTTCATAGAGAACTTAAAAATCCAAGATAGGCATCAGACAGCCTGATCAAACGTCCAATCTGGAAATCAGACGTCTGATCTTGACTTTTAAGATGTCTGACTGTTGATTTAGATGTCCAATAACTTAGGATGGACTTAGTAGGTTCTGTCTATTGAAATCAAACATCCAGACCTTAGTTCAATGTATGATGACTGTGCTAGATGTCCAATTAGTGGAATGCTGGCTAACAAAGTAAACATTGAAGAAAATGACCTTTAGGCTTCTATCAGACATCTGTAGAGGACCCCAAACGTCTGATATGTGATCGTTGAGCCTTGATTGAGCCGAAATCACTTGTCTTGAGGATTATTGTCATTTAAGATCATGAGAATCCATTCCTACACTTAATTAGGTTTCTAGAAGTCCAAACCTACTGCCGGACATCCTGTATGCCGTCTGATGGTTTTACACTAGAACCTTATTTAGGTCTAAACCAAGTCAGTAAGGGAACCCGTCTAGAATTAGATGTCTGATGACCCTGTCAGAATCATTAATGATTCTGATTGTGGCTTGATTTGCCTTGGGTTGATCCCCAACGGCTACCTAAAACTTCCAAAGCCTTCCTAGGCATTCCTAAGCAATCATAAATAGGAGAGGCCCCTTGCCTTGTAGAGACACACCAAGAAACACATTTCCACATCTTTAGTGTCCATTTGATCTTGAGAAGAAGCCCTAGCACTCCAAGCTTTAGTTCCACTTCAAGAGATCTTCATCGTTGCTGCGCACCCGTTCTCTCACTATAGTTACGAGAGCGAGGAAGTGCTGCCGAGTGATTCACGCACCCGCGTCATCAAACCGACGCACTTCCACCTAAGGGAAGATGTTTTACCTGTAGTAGCTAGTTTCATTTATATACTTTGCAACTCTATAGGTTTGATTTATATTTTACTTTATTTATTGGTTGGTTATTCACGTTGTGAATTCCTGTCTCTATCGAGGGACAAAATCCTTCTCGTAAAGAGGAGGGGTTTAAGACACACTACCCTCCTTCAAAGTAGTGTTGTTGTATTCAGGTTCAATCACCCTCATTTAAGTGACTGGGTTAGTGGATTTGATCGACTTTATCGATTAGGAATTCCTAACTCGAGAGAGTTAGGTGGTGGTTTTCACCCAGTTTGGGTTTCTATCTAAAAAATACTTGTGTAATTTGTGTGATTACTCTTCTTGTGAGATTGTTTTATTTTGCTTTCGCATTTTTTTATCCTGCAAATCTCACCCCCTCCCGTAAGGTTCTACAGTCCACACCTGTGGACATCTGCTGGCAAGTTCTGAGGTGAATCTTTTTATCCTAATTCTAACCCGCAGTTGTGAAATCTTTATTTCTTCTTCTTTGTATAGTGTGCTTAGCTGAAGGCCCTAAATTCAGCACATATACAGTTTATTTTCATCTCGGATCTGACTTGTTATTCACGTAATTTAGGTGCTTTCTACTCTACTCCACTCTGTTTCATGTCTTTTTAATACAATGGGAACATTGCATTAGATAGGCATGGGGGGTGGATATTCATTTTTTAATCATTTTGTTATCTCCATCTTTTTATTTTGAAAAAAAAAATGATGAATTAGGAAAGAGAACTTAGCTTTAGAAAATTTTCAAACTTAGAGGATAGTACTGTAGGACCTGAACACTTAGACCCTTCAGGTCTTCAAGCTTTATCAACCTGAGTGTCCACTAAAATGTGGATTTGTTTCTTGAGTCCTCGCCATTCTGAATTCAATTTCAAATTGGTTAAATAAGTTGGGGCAATAAGTATACGGCTTATCAACCTGCTCACTGATTTGAGGGGACTTTAAGTCTAAGCATCTACACACTATTTACACTGATTCACTTTTCGAAGATTTTTACTGAAATTGGGTAGCTAATGAACCTTCTAGGGTGGTATGGCTGGCAAGTTATCATGGGTAATAGCCCATTGGTCGGTTGTCCAGAGCCTAGCCACACGACCATTCTTTTCCTACTATCTTTAGGTAAATCTTAGATCAAGGAATATACACTAGGTTTGCCCTTGTGTTGACCCCACAAAAATAAAAGTAGGGAGAGAGCTACCAGTCGAATAGATACACCTTTAGGCATAATTCTTTTTAAGGTCACCTAGAGGCATAGAAACCCAAAGTCTGTTCTGATTGCTTATCAATGAGTCTATCTCATTCATGAAAAGGTTCTTAGAACTTAGAGTTTTCATCAAGTCTTGGGTGAGTTGAGTCACCGTAGAAAGTTACTCCAAAACCCTAAACTCAAAAATCTAAGAAAGGAAAATAGAAAAGAAGAAAAGAAGAAAAAAATCCTTCTTGGAATAAGGTGAGGGCTTGAGGTAGTTTGCATTTTAGCAAACACTCGGACGTGTTGTGTCTCTGTATTCATATCTTAATTGAAATTCTTAAGTGTTGAAAAATAACTATTGTCTAAGAAATCTAATCTAATTCTCTTATAAATAGCATGTAGTTTTGCTAGAGACTAGCAAAAGATAAGCATGGGGGTGTGTTGTAAACATTTTTACATCACATAAACCATCTATTTTTGCATGTTTTCGGACATAAAGTTGCATCATACATTGTAAATATTTCATAACATGCATCATCATGCATTTAGATTAGGTTGTATAAATTTTAGCTTAATTTCTCCTTTTTATGGTCAGGTGATAGGGTGACATTTAATCAAAGCCTTGGATTGAAGATCCAACTATACGGATCTGATCAAAGCGATGATTGGAGTTTAACGACTCCAAGATTGCCCCGATCGGACTTCCACAACATTAGATGCAATCTGAGAAAGATCAGAGGTCAAGGGGCTGGGTGGAGCAAATCAATATCTCAGATGACAAATCTGACCATACGGATGGGTTCGGATTAATGATCGTAGCCCAACGATGTAAAAATCTGTCAATTTGACATCTGTGGCACCATCTACAACTCACAGAAGATGGACGGCTAAGATGGCGCCATGTGGTGCCATCCCTATTACCCAATGCACGCCAAGGCCTCCCACTCCACTTCTCCAAGCGAACATCAATGCTTGATCTCAACAGTTGGATGAAGATCCAATGGCCGCGATCGGCTGTGCACAAAAGCTTCCATATGCCTCGAATGCACACGTAGCGCAGCAGTTAAGGTGCTACATGAGTAGAGAGTGCACGTTTGATTTGCGACGCTGCACCCTCCTTCTCATGCGCAAGTGCGAAATCTAGCTGCTGATCAAGTGCCAACGGCTCAGATGGATTGATCGACCAAAAGCGCAAGATGATGCCCGATTTCAAGAGAGATCAGACGTGTGAGAGGCACGATTGTGAAGGCAGGTGAGCGTGATTCTAGGCCGTTAATCTTTGATCTAACGGCGACGAAAGAGGTCGCGTTGCCTCTTAATGCATGATGAGGGCATGGGCGAGATTGCATTTAAGCCGTCCAATCTCGCGATCAGATGGCTGAGATCGCAAGATTGTGGCTTATATGTTGAGAGCGCGAGGAGAGAAGGCAATGGGTGCGAGCACACTAAGCCCACATTTAGGGTGTTTAATGATGCTTAAATCCATCACTAAAGACCTTCAATTAATGTTTTTAAGCATAAAATGACCAAATTATCCTCAATCCCTACAACTATAAAAGGTGACCCCAACCACTCGAATTCTTCATCCCTTCCTATCTCTCTTACCCCCTCAAAGGCTCTATGAGCTTGTCCTAAACCCAGGATGCTCCATTAGAGTTAAAATTAGAATTTTTCCACCTTCTCACCACTTTTGTGGAGCATCCTGCGGTTGTCTTCTCACCGCCGTTCGGGAAGTGGATCCCATTGCAAAGTCACCCTACCTCATTCTCCATCATTCGTCATCATTCTTCTTCACCCTGTATCTCACCACATTCTTCTGGGCACTTCATCAAGGCAGCTCGTCCTCCAAGCAGCCATCGAGGGGGATAATTTCTCATCTCCCTTCTCTTCACTGCTTTCTAGAGTAGATTTATGGCTTTCTAGTGTCGATTTCCCACTTTCTACTATAGTGGTTAGTTGTAATAGTCATGATATTATGATTAAGAAATACCTGTTCATTCTCTCTCTATTTTGTCTTTATTTGTATTATTCTCTCTCTCTTCTATTAATTATTCTTTAAGTAGATAGCTAGTTTAAATTTAATTCAACCAGCTAATCTACTTCGTGACAACAAAACAAACGTGATTTTTAATCAAACGTCTGCCTCCCTATGTTCGACCCGGAATTCCTTTTGAGTTTCGGTTAAAATTATCTGTTAACAGATTTTTCTCGCAAATTATGCTACGACGGGTTTTTGAAACTCAAACTCTTTTTGCGACAATTTTATATGTTCAACAAAAAGATAATGTTGATGTCTAGATCTGAGGAGGATGATCCGATAGGAAGTTATGGCTACTGAAAATTCCACTTAAAGCCCAAATATTTCTATGGTTGTGCAAGAGGGATCAATTGATTACAGGGGATTTGAGGCATAGGAGGATGGGCATCATGTCTCAGGTCTGCCATCTATGTGGTTTACCCACTAACAGCCCAAGTCACATTTTTTCATCCTCTGTGGTGACTGACGCAGTTTGGAGAAGAGTGTGTAGAGAACTACTTCCTATATGGGACTCGCTTTGGCAAAACTTTTTAGTACGAGATAAACCACATGTGCATATGGCGGCGGTCATGTGGAGTACTTGGAGGGCAAGAAATGAGTGCTTGGAACAAATTGTAAATGAGTGTTGATCCCTTATACGTATATGGAGATCTATTTTTTAACAATCCTTTTTATTCCTTTGATAAATAAAAGTCCTCTTGGATTACTATCGAAGTACGATAGCTTTCCTTTTAGTTTTAAAAAATATAATTTTGTTAACACCAAAACAAGATGTCGAAGAAGGTTCCACCAATCTCCCCCTTTTTGGTATTGACAAAACTATCTTTCAAATAGATAATTTGAAGAAAAACTATTTTTAGTTATTTTAGATAAAAGAAATTGAAATTGTCAATTCTCCCCCTCAATATCTGCCCCGTAAAAATATGACTATTTCCTATTTTTCTCCCCCATTTTGTCAATCATCAAAAAATGAAGGGGTAAAAAGAATGACGTACCATATTAAACAAATTACCAATAGTAAAATGGTGCCTATGGATACCAAGTTCCACTAGTCCATCTTTCTTGATCTTCATACAATTTGTAGAAATGTTGGAATGTTCCATTATGTGCCTTGAAAACCCACTGACTACTTTGATCCCATTGATCTACTCCTGCAAAATAATATAAAATATCCTTTCTAGGTACCCATTTTCTTACGAGTCCTTTCAGGTAAGTACCTTTCAAATCCTGAGATTTATAGACCTCTTTAGTGTTAGATCTATAATTCTTGGCATTTTTAGCCTTTTGATACATCCATGCATGCCGAGGTGCATGTGATTTAGTTTTTGTGTTCCTTTTACTCTAAAACTTGATTTTTAAAGCATCATAAAATTCAGAATTTAACCTAGTGGTTGTTTTGAGATTATTCAAAGTCCCCTCAAAAGTCTTTTAGATATCTTCTTACTCTATTATTTTTGCATGCAATTGATTATTAGTTTCTTTTACCATATCTAACTCCATTTCTAAACTTGATTTGTCTATTTCTAATGTTTGATAATTACTCTTTAAAACCTTATTTTCCTTTTTAAACATCTTAGCTTTATGATATAATTCTTCATATGCTTCTAACAATTCCTCAAGAGAGAAATCATTATTTATTTCATTTTTCGTGTCTTCCAAAGTTGCAACCAAGTAAAGGTGTGAAACCTCATTGTCGTCTCATTCCTTAGAATCGGTGTCCATGTCAAAGTCACTATCATTCCACGTTGCTTTGAAAGCTCTCTTCTTCCTTTTGACTTCTTTTGTGCCTTTCCTTTTGTCTTCCTTCTTCTTAATCATGGGACAATCTTTTTGCAAGTGCCCATTTTTCTTGCATTCATAGCAAACAATATTAGATGAAATTTTATTCACTTGCTTACCTTACTTCCTAAGGAAATTTTGAAATTTTCTTGTGAGCATCTCCATTTCTTCATCTTCAAATTCCGAGGTGCTTGAAACCAAGTCCTTAATTGCACTAAAAGCAATATTTTTCCTCTTGCTTAATATCTTCTCATCCTCATTCTTCTTCATATTTTTTAGTTGGACATTATAGGCCAAGGGGCTTCCAACTAGATAGTCTAAAGGAAGAGTGGAGAGGTCCTTCGCCTCTTGGATGGTTGTGGTCTTTGGAGCCCAATCACTTGTAAAAGATCTTGGGATCTTCCTTACAAGCTACTCTTCTGTGAACTTCACTCCAAGGTTCTTCATGGGGTTGACGATTTCCCCAAACCTTGTGTACATGTTTTTAATTGTTTCTCCTTTAGTCATCCTGAAACACTCATAATTTTCAGTTAGAATTGAAATATGGGTTTCTTTTACCTTACTTGTTCCTTCGCAGGTAATGAGCGTGTTTTCACGATGGAAAAATCAAGGTTTTGGAAAACCCGTCATTGTAGTCGTAAAAATCACTACCAAATAAAATTTATATCGAAACTCAAGGTGAGTCCTAGGTGGAACACAAGGAGGCGAACGTTTGATTTTGAAATCCGCACTTTTGATTTTACTTGTTTTTGTTGTTTTTATCTTTTGAATTTTTTTTTTAGTTTAATAAGGCAAAGGATCAAGTCGATAATATCTAGCTAATCTACTTGCAAAAAAAGACAAAGAGAGAGAGAGAGAACATCAATGTATATCACAAAGAGTTTGCTACAGATAAGAAAGTGGAAAGCTACACTAGAAAGCAAAAAGATAGAGAAAGGTGAGAAGAGTCCCCCTCAACAGTCACTTGGAGGATGGCTTGCTCTGACGTCGCTTGGATGAAGGTGGTGGGAGCTAAAGGAAGGAGAACGACAACAGAAGAAGGAGGATGGGGCAGGACAGCGTCGCGGTGAGGATCTACTTCCCAAAGGTGGTGAGAGGACGAACATGGGATGCTCCATGAATGGGGGTGAAAGGCAGGAAAAACATTTGATTTCTACTTTAGAGGAGAATCTCAGGCTTGGGACAAGCTCTCCTTAGAGCCTTGGAGGTGGTGAGGGAGAGAAAGGAAGGGTTGAAGAAGAATGGGAGGGCTAGGGATCCTTTTATAGTCGAGGAAAGGAAGCATTTTGTGCATGGACTATTAGTGACATCCATAAACGTCACTGAAGATCAGCTGCAAGTGTCGCTGAATGCCCAGCTCACGCAGCCACGCGTGGAGCTGCTTGCACGTGCTCCGCACACTCGTGTCCACTCACCCTCCATGCACTACTGTGTGCTCATGCCCTACACGTGCCTACACACTGCGTTGCATGCACTAGCACACGTGTGGCTGCTGTTGCCCTTGGGCAGCCTGGATAGTGCCACTTGGCGCGATTTGGGTTGTCTATCTTCTTTCCTTTGTAGGTGGCACCACGAACATCGGCTTGGGTCGATTTCTGCGTCGTTGGGCTATGATCATCGATCCGGATCCATTTGTGTTGTTGTTTGAAGTTTCGAATTGCATCACCTAGTCCCTTGGTTATTAATCTTCCTCGGACTGCATAAGGTGCTATGGGATTTCGATCAAGGAGATTTCAGAGGCGTTGGACTCTGATCGTCGTCCTGATTAAATCCATACGGTCGGATCGTCAGTCCAAGGCCTCGAAATAAATCTCCTCTCCTAACCACAAAAGAACATGAATTAACCTATAATTTATACAGACTACTCTAAATGCAGAATGATGCATGCTATGTAATATTTATAATATGGAATGCATATTTAAGCTTAGGACAAGCATAAATAGGCATTTTAACATAAATTGATGTGTCTACACCAGTAGGTGACCTCGAGAGTGTTCCAAATTTCGTATGTGGACTGACATGCTGGAATTCAGTTGAACTCTTCCTTATATAATGATCAATAAAGCACATCCATAGCCTTTGTGTTGCTGACAATCATCTTCTTTTGATCCATAGTCAGCCCTACTCCTTCTTTCTCCTTAGGTTCTGAATGCTTTGTTTGAATGATGCTCCACGATTCTTCGTCCATCGCCTTCAGAAATACTTGCATTCTTCTCTTCCAATACCTATAGTCTGTCTCATCAAAATAGGGAGGACAGGTCGACGATTGTCCTTCAGTGCACTTCATTGAAGATGATGCCACCGCGAAAAAGATTTGTTATGTCTTCTTCGCTACCCACTCCGATACCACTTCTAGGAAACCTTGGATCTAATATAAATTATACGATGATTTGATGGCTATGCACATAAACAAACTCAAGGCAGATATTAGTAATAACAAAAATTTGCACAAATAACAATCCACAAAAATTGACACAATATGTATAATGGTTCCCCACTCACTTTGGTACTCTACTACCTAAGCCTCCCAGCTTAAGATTTTTAACCCAATTCCCTCAACCCTAAGGGAATCACTTTACTAACCGAGGTAATTAACTGGTTACCTCAACCAAAGTACAATAATGGGTTATCACAACCCAATGAGCAACGAGCTCAATTACAAAGATAACACTGGTGTAAGACAAAAGAAATCTTAGAATAAAATACCTAAGCCTCTCAACAATAATATAAAATCAATACCAATTGGGGAACCTAGGAAGGACGTGAATGCTTTGTAATGGAGTAAGAAAGGTATGTCAATGTGTTTGCAAATTGTAGAGAGATTGAGAGCAGCAAACAATTTCTTTTCTTCAAAATATGGTGGAAATATGAAATACAGCTCTTATCCTTGTATTTCTTGTCTCCAAACTAAGAGTCCAAAAGTCTTTTTCTAGAGTTAGGACCGTATTTACTTGTCTACTAGACGTTGGGGTTTAATTCCCAATGTTCAAGTCAACAAAATCAATTTTATAGCCATTCATATTTGAACCAATAGTTAATTAGTACCGGTATTAGCTGCTCACAATTTTTTTGCAGCTAGAACACAAGAGTCCTGGTACCAGTACTCATCATGGGTACCGGTACTCATAAGGTCCAGGCCCTAACTGAGTCTTCAAATTGTGACCATCAGATACCAATATTCTTGATTAGTACCGATACTTGTTCATAGTTTGAGACAAAGGCTCAAACCTGTGCCTTGCATGTACTGGTACTTTTGAATAGTATCGGTACTTGCTTTCAAGTACCTTTCTTTAAGTGTATTACTAATTAGTTCATTAGTCTACTTTAACCACTAAAATAATTTCTTTTAAACAATATGTACTTTGAATGATCGTAATGTTAATCCTAATTTATCTCTAATTAATTTTACGATCTAATACTTGATTCCATGTTAAGAGGCATACATTCTAATAAAGTAAAAACCTAATCTAAAAGACAACAAAAACTCCAAATCGAAGATGATCTTCTATCAACAACTCCTCCTTGTCATCTTGCCTCCTTGTCATCATGCCTCCTTGACATAAATTTTATATTTTCCTTAATCTTCACCTAAATTTGAAATATCACTCAATTGCAAACATTAATCTACAATAATTTTGTTACACCAAAACAAGATGTGGAAGAAGGTTCCAACAACCAATAGATGATGATACCATTTTTGGAAGGAAGTCTTGCCACTATTCCTGAAATTTCTTCACATGCCATCAATGGGACCATTTCTAATTCTAGTATGAGAGTTTACAGCCAAATGAAAGGGGTACAAGCATTAATACTCATCGGTTTAGGAAGCTCCCATAATTTCATTGACCCTTCATTGGTTAAAAAATGTAAATTGTGGATTGATGGTCCCTCTTCCATTCATGTGATGGTTGTAACGGTACTCAATGCATGGGTGCTGGATGTTGTTGCAATATATCGATTATGCTGCAGAATTTTAGATTTAATTTCAATTTTTATTTGTTGGATTTGGGGGGCTATGATGTTGTTTTAGGAATAGAATGTTTGAAAACCTTGGGCTTGATTGAATGGAACTTTAAAATTTTGATAATGAAATTCAAGGTGGGAGATGAGTTTTGTCATTTGTTGGGAATTCCTACACCTGCACTGCGTGTTTTAACAGATAAAAATGTGTCAAAACAAATTCATTCCTCAAGATTGTCTTGCATGACTCAACTCCTTTCCACTAATATTGTGGATTATAATGTTCCACACAGCCACTAAATTCAGATTTGCAACATTTGATAGACGAATTTCAAGATATCTTCCAAGAGAAATTCAGTTTACCCCTTAGTGTTCTTAAGATCATACCATTCCATTACTCAACGAGCACACAAGTGTTTTAGTTCCTCCTTATATACACTTGCTTATTCAGAAAAATATCATTGAAAAAACTATCCAGGAGGCTCTTGACAATGGGTTTATTAGGCCAAGTTCAAGCTCTTTTGCATCTCCCGTCATTCTAGTTAAAAGGCATGATGGGTCTTGGCGATGTGCAATGACTATTGTGCCTTAAATGTCAATACAATTAAAGATAAATGCCCCATTCGATTAATTAATGACTTACTTGAACAACTAGTTGGTTCTCATTATTTTCTAAGCATGATCTACGATCTGGATATCATTAAATCAAGGTCAAGGATGAAGATATTCACAAAATGACTTTTAGAACTCATAGTGGGCATTATGAATTTTTGGTTATCCCATTTGGTTTAACCTAATGAATGATATATTCAGGCCTGTCTTACGTAAATTTATATTAGTATTCTTTGATGATACCTTGGTATGCAGCAAAGATTGGCAATCCCACTTAGAGCATTTGAAGACCACTTTCCAGCTATTAGGACAACACCTATTACACATGTAGCAATCCAAATGTAACTTTTGCGTTCAGGAAGTTAATTATCTTGGCTATGTAATTTCCAGCCAAGGTGTTTCTATGGAAAGTGAGAAAATTGATGCTATGTTAAAGTGGTCACTTCCAAAAATAGTTAAGGAACTTTGAGGATTTTTAGGCCTTGTTGGGTACTACATAAAGTTTGTTCAGAACTTTGGAAAATTTTCCCTTCCATTGACAAATTGATTGAAAAAAGGTTAGTTTCTTAGCATTCTGCAGCAACATAAGCTTTTCAAAAGTTGAAGCAAGCCATGACTGTCAGTCCTATTCTTGCCTTGTCTAATTTATCTAAACCGTTGGTGATTGAATGTGATGCTAGTCGAGAAGGCATGGGGGTAGTTCTACTTCAAGAGGGATGACCTATTGCTTTAATAAGTAAAGCATTCTCTAATAACCAAAAAACATTATCTACAAATGAAAGGAGCTTACAACCTTAATCATTACTATAATTAACAAGTGGAGGCTATATTTTTGTTGGGGAAAATTTTTTCAGTCGAACAGACCACCAAATTCTTCTCCATCTATTGCAATAGTGGCTCAAAACTCCTATACAACACAAATTACTAACCAAGCTGGAGGGCCACAACTGATCGATTCTGAGGTTGGCGATTGGACACCGACTTGGGGATGGAAAGAGGAGAGGGAGCTAGGGTTAGGAAGGAGGACGACGGCTAGAGGGTGTGGAGGTCCAGGAGATGGTGCCAGAGAGAAAGGATTGAGGAAGCTAGGGCAACCCCTCATGTGACTCATGGAGTAGGCGACACTTGGAGGAGGTGGAGAGGATGGAACGCAAAGGTTGTTTGCTATCGGTGTAGAAGAAGGGGGCACATGGCAGCTATGTGTAGATCCCCAACAATTTGTCTGTCATGTAGGGGGTGGGGTCATAAGAAGGATGCGTGCGCAGGATGGGGATGAAGGATCAAAATGGAGGCAGATAGCAATGGGGCCAAGGAGTGAGTGGGGCACCACCACTGCCACCTCCGGTGGGTCTGGGGCAGGTTTAGGATGTGGAAGTCCCTCAAAGTGAGGACGTTATGGCAGAGGCGATCATGATACGGGGTACCCTAATCATGAGATTATGATGGGAATATACTCATACGAGCAGATCCAAAGCTTGGTAAGGTCCCTATCATTGTCCTCTCAGGAGTGGAAAGTAGCGCACTTGGGTAGGTTTCAGATTGTGTTGTTCGACCAGGGCATGTTGGATGTGGAAGGTCTTCATTTTCACACGAGTGTGTTTGATGGTGTGACAACTAGGTGGAGGCTGGTGTCACCATTCGATGGGGCACTACAGGATCGCCCTCCTCAAAGGGCGAAGAATAGGAAGGGAATCATGGAGATTAGGGGACTCCCTTTACACCTTAAGACCAACAAGGTGGTAGCTAGGGTGATGGCAGGTTTCGCTGTCCTGACAGAGAATGCAAAGGTGAGCTTATGTGAGGGTGATGGGAGATCAATTAAGGTTGAGGTGAATGCAATGAAGGGGGTCCCAATTCTAGACAAGGTCATCTTCAGAAATGGAGGGAGTTTATGGCTCCTCCGATTAAAGTTATCACTATATCGTGATGAGAAGCTGCAACAAGGGATGTAGAGATTATTTACAGTGGCGGATGTTGTTCATAATGATGGCAATGATAGAAGATCCCTCAAGTCTAATCGTCTGAAGGTTAAGAAGAGAAAGGAGCTTAATTTCTCTAAGATGCCGGATGAAGTGATGAAGGGGATGGATCACCCAACACATGAGGAAGCGATGGTGCAAGATACGATTGAGGGGAGGGAACTTATGGTAGTGAATATGGGTTTGTAGGGACAAGAAGCTGATGGTAGGATTTCAGCACAGAATTTAGTACCTTTTTCCTTTGAGGCTCCAGAGGGCCTATGATATGGGGTGGGATCGTCCTCTAAAGGAAAAATGGCATGCTCTCCATACAAACTCAGGGGAAGGACAACTGGTGGTGGTCAAAAATCCAATGAAGAGAAGATAGCTGGTCTTGAAAGTAGAGGAGAGGGTAGGGGGCTGCAGGGGGTAAGTGATTTAGGTGATGAAAGTTATCACATGGAATGTGCATGGGTTGTGCGACGGGGTGCGGAGAGCCTCTTTGGCTCGATACCTTCGTGAATGGGAAGTAGATTATGCATTATTGCAGGAAACATGCATTGAAGGAGGAGGTGATTCGATGTGATAGTCGCTTCTCCAAGGTGGTTAGGCGAAGGTCACAGTGATGGATGTGCAAGGAAGGTTTGGAGGTCTAGCTGTGTGGTGGAAGACTTCCATACTAAATCTAAAAGAGGTCTGGAAGGGTCAATATCAGATCTCTTGCTAGTTCAAATCAATGAAGGATGATCAAGACTTGATCATGTCTTGTGTTTATGGCCCGTGTGCTGATAGCTTAAGAAACAATCTATGGCAGGAGATGCGTCAGATGTCAAGCAGGATAGAAGGGGTGCCATGGCTTGTGGGTGGAGACTTTAACAGCATTTTGTCTGAGAATGACTGAGGGAATAGGAGTGTGGATCGAGCCTCCCTTGATTTTCAGCTGGTTGTGTCTGAACTAGGCCTAAACGAATACCCATCAACCAGTGTAGAATTCACTTGGAGAACTAATAATGGGCTAGTCTCAAATATGGATAGGTTCTTTGGAAGTGTGGAGCTGCTGGAGAGATTCCAACTTTCTTCTGTGGTAGGAATGGATCGACCTTTCCCAGACCATACCTAATGAATGGGTTTTGACAAAGAAAAAATAGAATTTCGAAAAACTCATCGCTGTAGTCGCAAAACACATTATCAAATACAATTTTACTGAAACTCCAAGGGAGTCCCAGGTCGAACGTAGGGAGACAACGTTTTACTTCTGTTGAAATCCACACTTTGCTTTGTTTCTTTTTGAGGTTTTGGGGTTTTATGAATTTTTTGTGTTTTTGTAAAGAAAAGGGCAAGCAAGATAACTCATAAAGGAGATGAAATCAAATCTGATATATCATGCAAATGTTATAACAATATGCTAAAAAAAGACAAAAGAGATAAGGGTGAGGAGGAATCTCCCAAATTGGCTGTTTGGTGAGATGATGACGCTTAGTAGTAGCTTGGATGAAGAGGGTGAGGTGATGGACGACGTAGGTGAGATGCAGGAGGACGCTAGGTAGAGGAATGCTTCACCAAGGCTTTGGAATGGCGATGAGGAGCTTGAGGTGATCTTCTACCAGAATGGAGGTAGGTGGACGGCTCCAAGATCCCTATGAAGGTGGTAAGAGGGATGATGAATATTTGGTGGGGTAAGGGATCGCTACACTAATAGGGAACCTTTGGAGCTTTGGAATGAGCTCTTAGGAGCTTTAATGGGCTTCTAGATCTCTAGAGTAGGTGGGTATAGCAAAGGTAGAGATGGCTAGGCAAGGGAGGTGTGTAGGTCATTATATAGTGGATGCAAAGGGGCTAAAAATGGACATAGGGTCATTAGCGACCTCTAGGACGTTGTTGTTGGTCTAGCTCAAGCTTCGCTGTAGCCACCTCACGTCCGCCCACGCACGAGTTGTGCTGCCCCTCCATCATGCGTGTGGATTGTGCTAGAGCCCAGCTAATGCACGCTGGCATGTGTGCTGGCGTGCGTGCTGGTGTACGCCCAATTGGCAATTTTGGGGGGTCTGCGGGTTTCGAACTCGCACCCCTCCCTTGGGGGCCCATGCTTCAACCAATATGCCAAACCCACATTTATGTCGCAAAGGCGAGAAGCAGGCACGTGGTGAAGGGGGTCTCTCAGCCATTGGATTTTCATCCAACGACTAAGATCGCTCATTGAGAAGCCCTTGGAGGGACGCTGAGCAGCCTTGAGCCCTCCAGATGGTGTCACGTGGCAACATCTAGATCGTCCACCATTCCTCGCTTACAAAGGATGCCATGGTGCTCGGATCTAGGTGGTTTTTACGTTGTCAGATTGCGATCGTCGCTCCAGATCCATCCGTACGATTGAATTTTTCATCCAAAGCCCATAAAGATGTCGCATTGCCTCCTAGTCATAAAATGTTAGAATTACTAAATAATATACATAAATTTTCCTAAATGCAATGTAATGCATGTTATGCACTATTTATACTTATGGAATGCAATGCTAGGCTTAGGAACTATCATAAATAAGCATTTTATCATGAATTTATGTGTGTTTATCAATACCCCTTTGCTATGGAACAGCAGGGAGCAGTCACCCACTGGTACTTAATTCAAATTCAGGAAATAGTGGCTTAGGGAGGATGATTTTAAAGAAATGGTGAGCTGCTAGCGGGAGCACAAGCAGGTTCAAGGCTCAATAACTTACCGGTTGGCAAGGAAATTGAGGGACCTGAGGTATATGTTGAAGGAGTACAGGAATAAAATTGAGATATTGAGATATTAGAGGAGGACTGAGGCTCCATCTAAGCTATGTTTGCTGGATGAAAGAGATAATGATGGACAATTGATTGATGAAGAAATGGGGCAGAGAAAATTGTGGCAAGGGGTGGCCCAGGTTGAGGACTTGGTGATAGAAGTTGATTAGAGAGAAAAATCAAGGTAGCTATGGTTGAAGGAGGGGGATGCCAACATGAAGTATTTTCATATGGTAGCGAGTTCTAGAAGGAGGGTGAACTTCATATCCTCTTTGAAGAAAGATGATCTTGTGCTAACTTCCTTTGATGAAATTTGAAAGGAGGCAGTCAGATATTTTAGGGAAGCCACCAGATCATCAATGAGGGGAGGGTGGAGGCTGGCAACATCAGGTTTTCCTTGAGTAGGTGATTTCGCAGCTGGTTAGTTGATAGAAACCATCCTAGATTAGGAAGTGATGGAGGCTATGGCCAGTTTGAATGCTGAAGGATCTCCAGGCCCGAACGGGTTTCAGGTCCTCTTCTGGAAGGAATTTTGGCATGTGGTCAAAGGGGATGTGATGGATGTTATCAAAGAGTTCCAATGTGGCAATGCAGGCATGGAGAGAATAAATAAATCGTACTTGTTTTTATTACCAAAAAATAATGCGGTAGAAAGATTGTCGGATTTCAGACCTATCGCACTTTCAAATTTGATCTACTTAATAATTAGCTAGGTGTTAGCAAATAGATTGAAAAGAGTCCTATCTAACTTAATTAGCCCACTACAATCAGCCTTCCTTCCCAATAAATCGCTACAGGAGTCCTTCATAGTGGCGCAAGAGATGGTGGCTGGGTGGCACAGAAAAAGAAGTAAAGCTTACATGTGGAAGGTGGACTTTTATAGAGCATATGACTTAGTTGCGTGGTCTTACCCATGGGAGATTTTTAAGAGAGGATTCCCATTGGTCTAGATACAGCGGATGAAATGATGTATTGTTACTTCATCCTTTTCACCTCTGATTAATGAGAGGCCGTGCAGGGCTTGGATACAACCTCAATGTTGAGTATGACAAGAGTGCCCCTTGGCCCCTTTAATTTTCAATCTAGCTATGGACACCTTCTCCCAACTTACTTGTAAGCTGGCCAATGCAAGCATGGTGACGGGTTATTCTATGTCTAATTCTAGGGTGGTGGCACCAATTCTGCAATACGCGAACGATACAATATTTTTTGTAGAAGAAGGGAGAAGTGAGAGGCGAAGACCCTTTTCACAATGATCAATATATTTGGTGAGATTTTGGGCATTAGGTTGAATGGTGCGAAATCATCTCAAATTTGCTTTGGTATGTCAGGTTAGGAGAGTGAAGCAATCTCAGTCATCTTACATACTCCCACTACCACACTGCCCCTAAGAGATAATAAACTAAAGAAGAGTGATTAGGCCATTCTATTTGAAAAAGTGACTGCCAAATTGTAGTGTTGGAGCAGTACATTTTTACCCAAGGGAGAAAGATTGATTCTTCTCAACTCGGTCATCACCTCGATACCAGTTTTTTTCTTCTCTGTGTTCAGATCTCTTAAGGTAGTGTGGAAAAGATTGGACATGATTAGGAAGCATTTCTTTTGGAAGGGTACGAAGGCTGAAGGTAGATTCTTGCATTCGGTGAAGTGGCACCAACTGTGTAGGCCACGTTCACAGGGAGGAATGGGGATCCATTCTTTAAAGGAATTCAATGATGCCCTACTATTGAAATGGGCAGTGAAGTTGTCAATGGATGATGGGAAGGTTTGGTCACATTAGTCAAGGAGGCTCATGGCTCCTCGTAGGTACAGTTGTGGAAATCCCCTCCTCAACTCCCCTCACCGTTCTGGAAGTCAGTGTGGCAAGCAATGCATGACAATTGGGATGACTTTGTTCCTATTTTGGGTGATGGGAGACATTTTTCTTTTTGGATAGATAGGTGGTCAACCTTAGCAACCTAAACGAAGCATATCCAAGGGCTTTTGCAGTAGCTCCGGACAATAGAACTTCAGTCAGTGATTGCTGGGATAGCATGAGCTGTAGATGGGACATTGCTGGTGATGGTATGAGTGAGGATGGTAGAATGCAAGCTGAGTAGGAGCGACTGATGGCAGACCTGGAAGCTTTCCAGTCGAGGGGCGAGGTGGACTGTTTCAGGTGGAAACATGGACTCTTCACTCCGACAAAGGCATACAAGTGGCTGACGGGTTTCATGAACGCAGACCCCTCAAGGGAGGATTGGGACTGTTCTAAAATCTAGTTTTTGAAGATTCCACTAAAAATTAAGATCTTCCTGTGGCTATGCCAACAAGATGGACTTATTAATGGTGATATGAGAAGCAAAAGATTGGGCTCTCCTGCTAAAAATTTCTCCTTGTGTGACTTTCCTACGGATGCAGGGTGCATCTATTCTCATCGTGCCTAGTGACTGATCAGATTTGGAGGGAAGTTTGTGGGGAATCTATACCCACATGGAATGACTTATGGAGGAATCTCTTGATGACTAAAAAGCCTCATGTGAAGATGGCTAGTGTTATGTGCAGTGTATGGCGTGCTTGTAATGAGTGATTCTTTAGAGGGGGCTCAATAAATGTAGGGAACATCTTTAGGGAGTGTTGGGGGTTTGTAAAGGAGTGGAGTGATTCCTTGTAATTCTTTTTATAATATTCATAAATAAAATGTTCCTGGTTTGCTATCATCATCCATAGCACTCCTCGCCTATTCAAAAACAAAAAAAACTAACCAAGCTCCTTGGCTTAGATTTTGAGGTGCATTATAAAGCTAGCAAACATAATCAGGCTACTGATGCTCTATCAATACATCCATATTATGCTATTGTTATGGCTATTTCCTTGTTTACTTGGGCATGGATTGAAGAATTAAAAGATTTATATTCGAACAAGCCAGGCTTATTGCATCTTTGACAAAAATGGGAGAGTAGACAACTTAATACCAGTCACTATAGTTTGCACTATGGTCTGCTATTCTACAAGAATCGGATTATATTGACAAGCAAACAACATTTTATTTTGAAGGTTATAGAGCATCATCATGACATACTGGAAGGAGGCCATTCGGGATTTCATTTGACCCTTCATCGTATTAAATGAACTTTTTATTGGCACAAGATTAATACTTATGTTAAATGCTATATTGAAACTTGTACAATTTGCCAATAATGAAAGTATAGTACTCATCAACCATATAGCTCCTTACAACCACTTCCAATTTAATCTCATGTTTGGGTTGATATCACCATGGATTTCATTGAAGGGCTTCCTTTGTCACAAGGAAAATCTACGATACTTGTTGTAATTGACTACCTCACTAAATTTTCTCATTTCTTAGAATTACATCACCCTTATTCTGCATCATATGTGATGAAGAAATTTTTAGAGGAAGCCGTTTGTCTTCATGGTATACCTTCTTCAATTATTTCTTATCGTGATTCTACATTCTTAAGGAATTTTGGACAGAGCATTTTCAGTCTATGGGCACCAAACTTCATATGTCCACTTCTTATCATCCTCAAATGGATGGGTAATCTGAGTTTTAAATCGTTGCTTAGAAACCTTCCTCAGATGCTTCTGTCACCAACAACAAACATCTTCGAAGAAATGGCTTGCTTTAGTCGAATATTGGTATAATACATCCTACCATTCTTCTTTAGGCATTACCCCTTTTGAGGTACTATATGGTCAGCCTTCTTTGACTCCTCTATCATATTTTTCTACAAATACTACTGTCCAAGGTGTGCATGACCTTCTGAGAAGTAGGCATCAGATATTAAGTGAGCTTCTTTAATGATAGTCGATATATTCATGTGAGAAAATTAGGGTTTAGGGTCTCAAGGGAGAGAAACCCGCATCATTGTATTTCATAGAAAATTTTGATGTATCAAATAATATTTGTAATGAGATGGTGAGTCCTGGGTTGAATGCAGGGAGGCAATGTTTGATTTTCAGAGAAATCTGCATTCGTTATTTATTTTTGGTGTTTTTCTATCTATCATTTTTTTTGTGATTTTATGTAAACAAGCAAGATATCAAGTTGAATTGTGTCTAAGCTAAGTAATCTACTCACAATTAAGTAAAGTGAAAGAAGGAGAGAGAGAAACAAATTTATATAAGCCTAAACAAAAGCTTATTACAGAAAATATTGTGGAAATTTAAATCTGCACAAGAAAGTAGTAAAGAGAGAGGGGGAGAGAAGTTATCCTCCTCAACGACTTCTTGGAGGATGAGCTGCTTGGATGGCACCTGGGAGAATGAAAATGGAGGTGGAGGAAGAAGAACGAAGCTTGGACGAAGTGGGGACAAGGCAAGGCGACGCCATAGCGAGATCCGCATATCGAAAGGGTGGTGAGAGGACGGCCGGTAGGAGCTCCACGAATAGGGGTTGAGAAGGTGGAAAAAATATTTTTATAACTCTAGTGGAGCATCCCATGCTTGGTACTCACTCTAGAGTGTTCTTGAGCTCTAAAGAGCAACAGAGAAGATTGAGATGGGATGAGGAGAAAGGAGGGGGGTTATGGGTTTTATATAGTGGTGGAAAGGGCTTGTGGCAAATCATTTCATCGATTCCTGCATTCAATGCATGAGCATGACCTGCAGCCACGTGCGTGCACGCACAGTGCACGCGTATCTTTGCCATCGCGAGCAGCCTGGCGATGTGTGAGATGGACCATCTAATCATCATCAGACTGTCATGCGTACACTGAGGTCACGCTTCATAGATCATGCGGGCGAGAAGAGAAAAAATAAGGATCATTAGATGCTTGATGAATGGCTAAGAGGAGCAATATGTTGCATTTGAGATCATGCATGATCACATGCACATAGCGTGCGCTCCATCCATACAACCACATAGTCGAATTAAAGCCGTCGAATCTCGATCACACGGCTCAAATTAGTGTGCCCCGCTCACGTTGTGAATTAGAGGCACCTGCAGGTCTTGAACCCCTACCTCTTCATTGCAACTAGCACATGTGTCAGATGAGCTATCGTGTAGAGGAAATGATGGAGTGAGATCTTGACCATTTGATGTTGGTCCGACGACTGAAGCTACGCTAGACTCAGGTGATGTGATGAGTCGTTGATGAAGGCATGATGAGATCTAATCTCAGCCATTGGTTGATGATCCAACGGCTGAGATTTCTTGTGAGGATCTCCTTTAGACTTCTGAAGAGGTGAGCACGGATGCATCTCAGCCATTGGATTGGAATCCAATGGCTAGGGTTGACGAGACATGGATGAGGGGAGGGCCTAAAGGCACTGAGGGCAGCTTTGGGAGGCTAGGATGGCACCACGTGGCGCCATCTTGGCTGTCTAACTCTTTAGCTTGTAGGTGGTACAACGGATGTCAAATTGGGTTGATTTTCCTGCCATTGAGATTGTCAATCAAAATCCATTCACATAGTTGGATTTGTTGTTTGAGGCTTCAAATCGTGTCACCTTACCCATGGCATTTAATCTTCCTCGGACTACATATGATGCTTCGGAGGTTCGACCAGGGCGATTTCGGAGGCGTTAGACTCCGATTGTTGTCCTGATTAGATCTGTACGGTTAGATCTTCAATCAGAGGCCCAAAAATGTGTCGCCCTTTCCCCTAGCCACCAGATTAAGCAAATAATATATAATTTACAAAATCTATTCTACATGTGCAGTAATGCATGTGATGTAATATTTATAGAGTTGGATTCAATTACCTAGCTTAGGAACGAACATAAAAGGCATTTTATCACAAATAAATTTCTATTCATCACACCCCATGCCTTTATTTTGTTAGTCCCTAGAAAAAAGTAAATTAAATGTTATTTATAATAACAGAATTAGGGTTTGTTTATTATGGAAAAAGTGATTTGTCAACAATAGAGAATTCAACTCAGGATCTATAATATGAAGACTCAATAGTGCCTAGGTGCCTACCAAAATGCAGACTGTCCAACTCCTTAACTTATTATGAATAAGAAAGAGAAAATTTTTCTTTTGGCTTTATTTTTTTCTAAATTTTTTGGAATTTTTTAGTTTATAGTTTTGGGGCAGCTTTTTACGATTACCCAACCCACCTAAGACTCGAGAGAACTCTAAGTACTAAGCATCTTTATGTGCAAATGTGATTGACTCACTAAACAACAAAATAGAACAAACCTTAGGTTTCTACAAACCCTAGGTGACCCTAAAGAAAACTTCTACCAAAAGGTTTCTCTTTCTGACCGGTAGCTTTCTCTCTACATTTACTTTTGTGTAGTCAACACAAGGGGAACTTAGTGTATATCTCCTTGGTTTATTCTACTTGCTTCTCCCAAGATTTTAGGATTATTTATGCATTTTTGTGGACTGGGCTCTAGACACCCGGCTATGAGGGCTTACTCACATCAACGTGCCAGCCATACACCCTAGTATGTTTAGTAGCTACCTAATTTCCATTAAGACCGCTTGAGTAGTTAGTGCAAAATGTGTGTAGATGCTTAGACTATAAGTCCCCTCAAATCATAGGGTGGGTTGATAAGTCGTGTACTTATCACCCCAACTTATTAACCAATTAAAAGAGACTTAACATTAGCGAGGACTCGAGAAATAGGTCCACATTTTAGTAGACACCCAGGTTAATTAAGCTCGTAGACCTGAAGAGTCTAAGTGTTCAGGTCCTACTACATCATTTCCTAAAGTTGACAAACACCTAACACTTAAGTTCACTTTTTCTAATTCTCAATTTTATTGCATTTTTTATTCTTTTTAATAGAAAATAAATAAAAGTAGTCTATGGAGCTGAAAAATGATTTAGAATTGAATATAGCTACCCCCATGCCTAGCTAATGCAATGTCCTCATTATATTAAAAAGGCTTGAAATAGGAGCAGAATAAAAAGGATAGCACCTAAATTTTGTAATGAACCTGGTCAACTTTGAATAGAATATAAACAGACGCTGAATTTAATGCCTTCAGCTAGGCATAGTATACAAACAAGGAAGAAATTAAAAGATCAGAATGGCGGGTCAAAATCAGAATGAAAAGATTTATCTTCGGACCCGCTAGCAGAAGATGTCCACAGATGTAGACGAGATTGTGATGTAGACCCATGGCCCAGGTTTAAGTAGTTCTAAGGCTCTGAATAATAAAAATCCAGAACTGAAGACTTTTCAGCCTGTAGGGTCGAGTCTACGATTTAGAAGCATGTAACCAAAGTCTTAAGTGTCGAACAATAGGTAGGTCTGGATTAATAAATGTGTTTGTCCTCTTAGAGTTTAGTGCAAAAAGATAATCAATTACTCATTAATTGGGTTTCACATCCTCAAAATCAAAAATATCATAAGGGTCCTGGTAGAATGTCGGAGGTTTGAGGCAAATAGGAACCCTTAGATCAATAGTTCCATTTGCCCCTGAATTAGGTGCCCAAATTTTCATTTTCAAATTCCTATCCTCCAAATTAGGGTTTCTGGGACCTCTAGATTGTTACGTACCCTATCTAAATTTTCCAAGTCTAATAATTGTGGATGAATCAGGATTGACTTGGATTCAATGATTTCAAAAACAAAATCATCATTAACCCCTTCGAGGTATGGTTAAGGAATGTGGATACTAATTAAATTGGGATTCAATCCTCCAACTTAGCCCCAACTAAATCATATTCCTCAGTTGTAGGGCCATAAAATAATTCATCAACTTCCTCAAGCCCATTCATCTCACTGAATTCATTCTCCTTAGCTTCAAGTGAGACTTCATTTAGAAATTCTTCACCCTCAAAATCAACGAATTCTAGATTCGCATTAATATATGTCTCGTAATCATTTGTTATTCGTCTGTCAACAAAGACATTTTTCTTTGTACCTTGGCTTAGGGATCTCGGGTGAAACAATCGGTTCATCCTCAGTTGGTTGCTCTAAATCAACCTTGTCCTCCTAGGTCTCATAAAAGATGCCCCCCTTATAGGTGTCTAAATGGGTTCTGACATTGGCTCGCCTGAAAGGGGTTCATCCTAGGAATCATCATAAGATTAGACTAGAGCAACTACGAATTTCATCCTCAATTTTGAAAACCTCCCAAGTAAACTCTTGACATGTCAATCTTCAGTTTCGTTAAAATTTTTAACATAAAATCACGTGTCGTTGTAAAGCTTTTATGGTGGAAAATCGACTATCAAAATATTTAATAATTCAAAACTAACCACAGAAATAGTTAGGTCATTTCCACAGGGAGGAATTAGCCTATTGAATTAATTAATGGTGTTTAGTCCAATTGGGAATCACAACAAATAAAGATTTGGATCTTTGCACTTCATTTTCATCATCAAAAAGCATTCCATGCAATTACTTAAAACCATAAGGAGCTCATATGCAAAATCAGTTTAATAAAAAATTCATTAAATAAAGGCACAATGTTTTGCAATGGCATTATTGGCAAATTTTAATTAGAGGCAAAACAGAAGATTTTTTATCTCTCCTCCTTATGTGCAAGTAGGTTCACCACCAGCTGGTGGCTTTGGTGGAGAAGGTCCACTGGAGGGTAGGCTTCGTGATGGTGGTGGTGCGTCGTCGGGTGGAGGCTGAAGATTGCCAGTCGGAGGAGGAGAGGCAGTGGCAATGGAGTTGTTGGCGGGAGGAGGAACTGTTGCGGGCTTGTGTAAGCATTGACTAGAGCTTGCGATCGCCGAGGATTCTCGCTACATGCTTGGGCATGTGGAGTGAGTTGGGGCTGAGGTTGGCGAGGAGAAGCGAGGCCTGTGATGATGGCTATGCGGAGGAGTGGAGGCCTACGTGTTGGGTTCCTTTGTGGTGGTGTAGCACTGAGGAAGAAGATGGAGGTGGGGGATTGCATGGTGGTGATGGTGGTTGTGGTGGCATTGCGCATGCATGAGGACAGTGGCATGATGGCGCACGTGCAAGGGTGCATGAGGGGCTTGTGGCACGCGATGGGTGTGGCGACGTGTGATAGGTGCTCTGCGGCGCGGGAGGTTTTTGTTTGGTGACAGTGGAGGGAGCGGCTAAGGGTAGTGGTGCATTTGTCAAAGAAGAGCGAGAAAGGGTGTGGTGCGTGCTGTCACTCCTCACCACTTCGTCGAAGATGAGCAGCGATGTTGGAGCAAGCTGGGCCCACGGTGGAGTTCAAGGTGGCGTCACGAAGTGTGCATGGTTCCCAGGGTGCGCTTGTTCCACGGTGGTAGAGAGGGAGGAGATCCCTGCCAGGGGGAGAAGATCAAATGAGAGCCCCCTTCCGCGACCCAACCTCTCCTCTTTTGTAGATGTTCCCCAATCAGTTTTTCTCCTCCGAAATCTCAGCCAACAAACTTGACGAGGATTTAATGTGGTTGTTGGGAATCGTGGGAGAAGCTCAATTGACAGTGGGATGTGGTGGCGGCGTCATTGGACGTCCATACCAACTTCTGGACATTTTAAAGTGGAACTTGCCTACCTTAAACCCCTGTAATCACAGAAATGCATATAATTATTAATAATGCAAAATAAATTATGTAAATCGAAATATAATACATTGATTTATTTTATAATCAAATGTAATTATTAGTGCACTTAGACTAAAAATTAGTCTAATAAATTAGACTCGTCAAATACCCCTATGCCTAAGTTTTGCTAGTCCCTAGCAAAAGAAATGAATGCAAGGTGTATGATTCTAACAAAAGACTTCTTTTCTTATTCCAAACATTTAGAGATCCAGACAAATGTGAAGCGATAGCAACCCAGGTAACAAATCCAAGTAAAAGCCAACCTATATTTAAAGTTCATACTTAACCCTTGGTAAACATTTTATTAGAATAGGCAACTATTTCCCTCAGGGATAAAGCAAGAAATGATCTATAATTTGACACTGGCTTTTTGGCTTAGGTAGGAGACATTGAGTCAAAAGTATTTATATTTGGTGGCTCACACTCATCTGGTACTTCATGTAGTCTAGTATTGTAGACTCTAAATTTCTAGACTATTAAATGAGTCAACCCAGAGAGAGGCTAAACAAAACTGTGCTCTATTGATGTTCTTTGCGCTCACTCTTTTCCTTCTTTTCTTTCTGAGATCACAAATCATACCAGATTTTGTAAATGTACTCATTGTTTGGTGGCCTCACATGGCATTCACACTTTTAATTAGAGTCCTAATAACCTTACAACTAAGTTAAAAGTACTCAACCACTATTCGGGCGATCAGAAATACTGAAAGGTAGGTATCGGTCATATTTGGTGGATCACAATGGATGTTTTTGTTGCCTCAATGTTATGGACACCTAATAAAATTGACACTTGATAGCTATAACTCGAACTTTTTTTTTTATCTATACATATTTTTCTCTTTTTTTTCTATATATATTTATATATTTCATTTCTTCCTTTTCTCTCTCGCTTCTTTTCTCTCTCTCTCTCTATATTTTTTTTTAACTCCAACACAACATGATGTAGACTTTTATTCATGAGGCATTAATAGGGATGATGATGGTCAAGAGGATATTGTGTGGCTTATTTGGTGGAAGTGCCTACTCTTGGCACTAACAAAGAATGGATAGGGCAAGCATATTTCTGACCTTTGACACTACTACCCTCCTTCAGCCAAGGACTCTATTGAGGACGGTCATAACCATCCACCATAGTCATAGTTTTATTAAGACTCAATCTCTATGTATCTACCTTATTTAGTGATTCTCAGGAATTCACACAATGTTTGCATACAAGAATAGAGAGCGAAAACTATGCCTAACTCTCAAGTATCATCATCTAATTATCCAGAACTTGAGTCATTGCACTAGACTTAGCGTACCAATAGTCTCTCTACTTTCTTCTCACAAATATTAGGTGGATCTAATAGAAGATAGTTTGCCTGACTCCCTTCAAACTGTCCAAGGATTCAGCAAACTAAAAATGCTTATTGGGCTTTTACAAAGATTGATTACCCAGTCTACGTGCAAGTAAAGTAAATGTACTAGATTCTAAACTTAGAAATAATTTAAGAAGAAAATCATCAATGACACCTCCTTAGTAAAGATGTTATGCTAAGGCTAACCAATTCAGCTCAAAAGAGATTTTTTTTTATTTTTACTAATGCACCTAACCTAAATGCATGAATACTACCTAAAAATACAAAATGCACCCCCCCATGCCTAAATCCTACAATGTCCTCATTGTAAAATTAAAATAGGGGGAAAAAGGAAGGAGATCACCTGAAAAAGACGTTATTCTGGATGTTGGGTTGCCTCCCAACAAGCGCTACAATTTCTGCTGGCAACCAAACTTATAGGGAATCTGTAAGTTTGGTTCCAAACAGAAAGAGCTAGGCCCTAAAAATATGCGTAACAGCGCGGGCCTAGAAAATAGGTAGGCACGGATGTTGGCGAGTTGATGATGTAGTGTGACTCCAAATGCTCGCCAGAAGATATGAAAATAGAGAACCTCGTAGTCTACTTGAGAAGTTCTAAGAATAACAAAAAGAATGTGAAAAGGGACGTCCCAAAATGGAATAAGTGGAGGATAACAAGGGTCCTCAAAAGCAGGAAAGGTTTTAAAAGATATAAAACATAATTATTTCAAACCCTTGAATAGTGAAACTAAAAGTACAAGCATCAATCCACACTCGCCATTCTACTCTAGGATGTACTGACCTGATATTCTCCCCAGAAAGAATGTATATGAGCAGAGACCTAAGCCAAGGATTGGTTAGGGAGTGTAAGGGTTGTTTGTGGTGTTGGGCGATAATGGTTAAGTCCAAGGAGGGCTTACTTTGTGTCAAGTCCAACAATTTAGATTATGTATTATTCTCCCTAACAGTTGTAGAAAAATTCACATCACCCTGCCTATCATTAATGATTTCCTCAAGAATCGGAGTCATATTTTCACCTTCCATTGAATCAATGATGCACTTCAAATCAAATTCCCTTGATGGTAGGGTCGATGCAACATCATTAATTTCATCCCCGGATTCTTTTGGTCCACTTAAATTTTTGTCGAGGTGTATATGTGACTCACCAATAAAGAGAGGAGTTGCTTTACTATCCTCAATTATTTCTGAAGGAGGATTAGTCTTATGTTTTGGGGTAAGCCTATATCACTTAATTCTTTGTTCTCCTTGGAGCATAAATCCTCAATTGATGTGTATTGTCCCCAAGAGTCTCCCCTAGGCTTCTCACTATTGTGTTCGTCCTCCTCCAACCCTAACTCCTTATCTTCCTAATTTTGGGGAGGATGACTTTCAAAATCAAAAGAAAGACGCAGATCATTTATATCCTCATGGGGTAAGTCCTCGAATAACACATAATTCCCTTGAGATTCACTCCAAATTCTAAGCCTGGGTTCCTCCATTGAGTCATTATCCTCCTCTAAAATAGAGTCTTCGTATCCCTGAGACCAAAATTGATCCAATTCATCCTCCATTTCCTTAGGGTCACCTTCATTGGGCACATGTAAATCTTCAGAATGCTAAATGGTAGTTGCTGATTCCCTAAGTGGAGGGTCGGGATGAGGCTCACTAAGGGTAGAATGGGGTTCCACCACATGATTAATAGAGGAAGTGGCATAAACAATATGACCTTGACCCATGTTATCAGGGGTAAGAAAAATACTGTCATAGGGGTCAAGGTCCTCAAGAGGTACCATCTTCCTTTTCTTTTGACTCCAATATAGCTCGGGTGGATAATCGTTAGGATCGTTCTCCTCTAGTGGTCGTATCTCATGGGGAGAGTCTAAGTGATAACTACTCAAAATGGAATCCCTATTATCATTGGTTTCCTTAGAATTATTTTCATGATCACGATTGTACGAGTAGGGATTAGAATCAATAGTAAGAGAGTAGCTAAGCTATCTAATTTCCTTGTTCAATTGTTGACTATTCCTCAACATCTCTCCCATAGACTCCATTTCTTTTTGGTGGTTTTGCATTTCTATCATAAAAGAGGAGATACTACTACTATCAGATTGGGGAGGATAGTCAATCTCAGGATCTAGTTGCCTAAGGGTATCGGTCCAACCTCTATAAAGAAAATCACGAAGTGTGGGAGGGTTGGGTGTTTGCAAACTGAAAAATTCCACTCCTAGGTTCTACTCAAAAGTGGGAGTTATCGGGCTAGTACTCCCAGGATAAGAATAAGATTGATCCCATGAATTTCATTGTACCCATCAAAGGATGGATATGCTCGAGACATGGGATCTTGATTAAAAGATGGGAAGTATTGACTCTGATAATCTAAATGATAGGAGTAAGGGTGATCCATTTCTTTAAGCCAAACAGATTTAACTCTCTTAAGACTTAGAAGAAATCAGAATGAAAGCAGAAACTTCCTAGAGAATTCTACCACTGTCAAAACAAATGTAAATACAATGGGATCTATTTTTAGGAGATTCTAGGTCTTAGCATTAAGTGTTCAGTTGGTGGCTAAACAAGTCATGCAAGAATTATGCTTCCCAAGCTGACCTTTGTTGGTGCCTACAACCTACTCGCAAGGGATGGAATTCTCGAATCGAGCCCACGCATGAGGAACCGAAGTAACTTGGTGGATAGGCTTGTTGATTTCTAACTAACTTCCCTTGTGGTGCAAGGAGAGGTAGAAATTTATCTAGTGACCTTATATGTGATGTGCACAGTGTCTTAGGTGTTTAACACACGTACGCGTTTTGAATTTTAAAATCTCGCAAACAAGTCCTTTCACAAACAATTAAAGTCACTGATTTTAAGGTCCAACCTCTTAGGAATCCCAATTTCTTAAAGTGACCACTGACTTAATTAGATTCAAACACTTTAGTGGTCTTGGATTTAAGTCCAATGCAGATGCATGACAGGTAATTAATGCTAAAGAGAAGACATACCTTACTCCAGCTCTCTTCAATGCAAGGATGTATGCAATGCAAAAATATAAACCAGATGCTGCTCATTCAATCCTAGATGGTCGCCCTATAGATATGCAGCTTCTAGTAGGAAGTTTGAATTTTTTTTTATGAAAATTAATAAGCAAACAAACCTAATCTAATTTAGCTAACTAACTAACATGTAGTTCAAATAATTGAAATAAACCTATAATCTAAATAAAATGGGAACAAACTCCCAAAAATACACTCCCACATACAAGAGCGATAAATAATAAAAGCACTGGGAACAAGTTCTCAAGAATGCCCAACATAGGTCCAAAAGACAGAAATTAAATGTCTAATGTCTATCTAACCTAAATCTAAACTAAGATCTAATGACTAAATTAGGAAAGGCTCCTCCATACACCTTCACGTGCATGGGATCAAGGCCCACAAGCAACCGTTGCTAGCCTCCTGATGGCATCAAGGTCCACCAAAAAAATCATCTCCATCGTGCTCTCCCATCATGTTCATTTGTTTTTTGCATGAAAATGGAAACAAAGTCAGCAATTCAAAAAAGCTTCAGAAATAGCATAAAAATAATATAAATTTCCTGTAAAAATTAATAAGCATATTTCCTCCCAGCAACGACGCCACTTGACTTGTCGATCTTCACTTTCGTTAAAATTTTAAACATAATAATAGTTAAAATATGCCTTACAATGAGATGTGATTTTACAATGAGATGTGATAAAGATTTTCTTGGTTGTGATAGTCGATCTTCACTATCCCCATGCTAATAGTCGTTGATTAGACTATCTTGGCGTCGTTAAAGAAGAGCAGGAAAGGGTGTGGTGGTGGAAGTGAAGATCGACCACCGTTTCACACCACCGTTGATCGACCACCACCACCATAGCCGCTCATCTCACTATCGTTAAAATTTTAGCCACCACCACCACCACACTGATAGTCGACCACCACCACCACCATCTCAGTGATCGACTATCTTGGTTCTAACACATCCTTGTGCATAGTGGAAAATCAACTATCAAAATATTTAATAATTCAAAACTAACCAAGAAAATAGTTAGGTCATTTTCATATGGAGGAATTAACCAATTGAATTAATTAATGGAGTTCGGTCCAATCGGGAATCACAACAGATAAAGATTTGAATCTTTGCACTTCATTTTCACCATCAAAAAGCATTCCATGCAATTACTTAAAACCATAAGGAGATCCTATGCAAAATCACTATAACAAAATAATTCATTAAATAAAGGCACAGTGTTTTGCAATGGCAATATCGGTAAATTTTAATTAGAGGCAAAATAGAGGATTTTTTATCTCTCCTCCTTATGTAAAAGGAGGTTCACCGCCGATTGGTGGCTTTGGTGGAGAAGGTCCATTGGAGGGTAGGCTTTGTGATGGTGATCGCGTGTCGTCGGGTGGAGGCCGGAGATTGCCAATCAGAGGAGGAGAGGCCAGCAGTGATGGAGTTGCTGGCAGGAGGAGGAACTCCTGTGGGCCTGCGGTCGACTAGAGCCTACGGTCGCATAGGATTCTCGCTGCGATGCTTGGGGTCACCGGAGTGAGTTGGGGCTAAGTTTGGTGAGGAGAAGCGAGGCCTGTGATGATGGCTACGCAGGGGAGTGGAGGCCTGTGTGTTGGGTTCCTTTGTGGTGGTGCAGCAGTGAGGAAGAAGATGGAGGAGAGGGATTGCGTGGTGGTGATGGTGGTTGTGGTGGCGTTGCACACGCATGAGGATAGTGGCGCAATGATGCACGTGCATGGGTGCACGAGGGGCTTGTGGCACACGGTGGGTATGGCGGCGCACGGGAGGTGCTCTGCGGTGGGGAAGGATTTTGTTTGGTAACGGTGGAGGGAGCGGCTGATGGTGGTGGTGCATTTGTTAGAGAAGAGCGGGAAAGGGTGTGGTGTGTGCTGTCACTACGCACCACTTCGTCGGAGATGAGCGGTGATGTTAAAGCAAGCTAGGGCCGTGGTGGAGTTTGCGGTGGCATCACGGTGCGTGCTTAGTTCACAGGGTGCGCTTGTTCCACGGTGGTGGAGAGGGAGGAGATCCATGCTAGGGGGATAAGATCAAATGAGAGCCCTCTTTCGCGACCCAGCCTCTCTTTTGTAGATGTTCCCCGATCAGTTTTTCTCCTCCAAAATCTCAGCCAACAAACTTGACGAGGATATTAAGGTGGTTGTTGGGAATCGAGGGAGAAGCCCGGTTGACGATGGGACATGGTGGCGGCATCGTCGAACATCCAGACCAAGTTCTGGATGTCTTAAAAGTGGAACTTGCCTACCTTAAAACCCTGTAATCATAGAAATGCATATAATTATTAATAATGTAAGATAAATTATGTAAATCTAAATTATAATACATGCATTTATTTTATAATCAAATGTAATTATTAGTGCACTTATAAATATAGGAAATAACAAACTTAGGCTAAAAATTAGTCCAATAAATTAGACTTGTCAACTTTTACCCGGGTCCTTATCCTTAACATCTTGGAGCCAATCGAGTAAAGACTTGTTAAGATCAATTATTTTAATTATTGGCTCCAATGCTTCAGTACAGGGTGTTGGCTGAGCTTCTAAAGATCATATTGTGTTCCTTAAGTTAGCCAGCACCCTATCTTAGACATGGTTTACCTGAGACGAATAGTTTGGTTCAGGGTTAGGTGGGTTTGGTTTTAACCTATGAGGGTCAAAGGATTGAGGTTCTTAAGGGCATCTCAGGTTGTTCAATGAGGGGTAGTGGCCTATAAGAAGTGTAATGCTTGGGAGGGTAGGTGTTGTAATCATCATATCCCTTTTGATTGCAAATCGTATTGGGTGGTTCATAACAAGGCAGGCATCTATAACCAGTGTAGCTCTGAGAAAGATAATAATCATAGTTTTGCTATCCAGGGTTATGCCTTGAACATTGAGGTCTAGAATCATGTCCCCAATTAGAGTTATCCCAACTAGTGGATGGGTGGTTATTGGTCAGGTTGGGATAATAATCATCTTAAGGATAAGTTGTGGTTGGAGAGTAGGAGTGGAGGTGTGTGTAAGAACTGGAAGGATACATGGAGATGCGGGAGGGACAACAAAGAAGAGAAAGGTACCCTACAATACAAACAATCAAACCTATCCTTAAGCAAGTAGGCTAAAGACCAATAGACTCCCAAAACCTGTCTTAAGATTATAGACTATTTGATCTACTTCTATTCCATCAATCCAACCAGTTAGAGGGAGGAATTGGGGAGAAGGTTCTTCCTTTATCTTGCACCATAAATTCCTTTGATACCTCCCAACTACTGTCATTTAGTGGTACTCCCCTAGTTAGAAATTAGATGGATCAATAGAAACAGATTAATCGAAAATAATCTCGATCTGAGCCTCAAAGAGCTAGTCAATCCTTAAGGACAACATCTACTCGATATTAATTAGGCATAGGTTTGAATGTGCTCAGAAATGTGATAGGCCCTTTAATCAGTTGTGCCCTTAATAATTAGTTTAAAATGTGTGTATGTGCACAACCAAGAGTTTTCAAGCAAGATTATTAAGGATAAGGTGTATTTTAGGGTTCAAATCTTGCTTAGTAGCTTTTAAGATTCAAATTTAGGTTGATTCAATCAAGTTTAGTGAGGCAAACCAAGTTCTAAAAGCACTGGCTCAAATATATTCCTTTCAAACTTGGAAACAAAATGGAGTGCCTAGTTTTGTCCTACAATTTAAATCCTAAGGCACAACTACTTAATGAATCAATTTTAAACTAAGTGATGAGGCCCAAATAGATCAATTAATTGGCCTTTTCACACCACGAGTTCAAGCACACAAAATGATTTTCCTATTCGAATTTCTATTCAATTATTTTTGTCTTGCGCTAAGGTATACCAAATCCACAGATTAGATTCCAGTTAAGTGGAAGAATCAAAGTGCGCCTTATGGTTTGTGGGTGTTAAATGCATGTATGTTTAATTATGTCCCACAATCAGAGAAGTGAATTTTTTTTTTTTGTATTTTTTTTATATGCAGGTGGGTGAGGTGAGTGGACTGACAATCAAACAACCAATTCTATACTAGGGGTTATGAAATCACCTAGGTTGATTTGGGTTCAAGTAATTAATGTAGTGGAATGAAACCAGTGGGTAGGAGTGGGGTAGACTTACAGAACCTTCGACTATAGTTTTCTTCTGTCTATACTGCTTTGGCTCGCCTTGGAAGGGCACCTGCAATCACAAAAAGAATGGAGAAAAGTGAGTTAAAAGTCAAGTGCAGAAAATGTTGGAAAAATCAAAGATCGTTGCCCCCTGGCAACGACGCCAAAATGATAGTCGATAAATTCTTGCAAGGAAATTAGGTTTAGGGTTTCAAGAGAGTGAAACCCACGTTGTTGTATTTCGTAGAAAATTTTGATGTACCAAATAATATTTGTAACCAGGATGGTGAGTCTCGGGTCAAACACAGGGAGGCGACATTTGATTTTTAGTGAGATCCGAGTTGGTTTATTTATTTTTGATGTTTTTCTCTTTATCTAGTTTTTTGTGATTGTATGTAAACAAGCAAGATATCTAGTTGAACTGTGTCTAAGCTAAGTAATCTACTCACAATTAAGTAAAGCGAAAGAGAGAGAGAGCGAAAGCGAGAGCGAGAGCAAGACAAAGAGAGAGAGGGAGACAAATTTATATAAGAAAAATGAATATTTATTACAGAAAAAATTATGAAAATTTAAATCTACAATAGAAAGTAGTAAAAAAAGTGAGGGAGAGAAGTTATCCTCCACGGTTGCTTAGAGGATAAGTTGCTTGGACGGCATCGGGAAGAATGAGAACAGAAGTGGAGGAACAAGAACAGAGCTTGAATAAGGTGGGGATGAGCCAGGGTGACACTGTGGTGGGCTTCGCTTCCTGGAAGGGTGGTGTAAGGAAACGAATAGGAGCTCCATGAATGGGGGATGTGAAGGTGGAAAATTTATTTTCAGAACTCTAGTGGAGCATCCTAGGCTTGCGACTCACTCAAGACTATTCTTGAGCTCTAGAAAGTGGGAGAGAAGAGTAGGAGGGATGAGGAGGAAAGAGGGGGTTATGGGCTTTATATAGTGGTGGAAAGGGCTTGTGGCAAATCATTTTGTCTATTCCAACATTCAATGCACGCGCTAGATGGTCAAAAAGGGCACATGGCACACAGCTGGTGGAAAGGGCTTGTGCAAATCACTTGCACACGGCACACAGCTGTGCCATCACGCACATCCTAGAGAGGAGTGAGATGGACTGTTTGATGATGATTGGATGGTCATGCGTGCACTGAGGTCACACTTCAAAGATCATGCAGGCAAGGAGAGAAAAAATGAGGACCGTCCGATGTTTAATGAACGACTGAGAGGCGCGGATGCGTTGCACTTGAGATCATGCTCAACACACATGTGATCGCACTTGATTGCGGGTGTGTAGCACGTGCTCCATCCAAACAACCACGTAGTTGAATCAGAGCCATCGAATCTCGATCGCATGGCTTAAATTAGCATGCCCTGCCTATGCTGTGAATTTGGGGTGCCCACAGGTCTCAAACACGCGCCTCTTCATTGTAAGTAGCGTGTGTGATCATTGAGCTATGCAGTTGAATTGTCATGCGAAAGAAGTTGATGGTGTAAGATCTTGATCGACTATTGTTGGTTCGACGGCTGATGCTGCACTAAACTCGGGTGATGAGATAAGTCATTGAAGAAGGCGATGTGATCTAATCTCAGCTGTTGGTTGATGATCCAATGGTTGAGATTTCAAGTGAGGATGTCCTTTAGACTTGTGAAGAGGTGGGCACAGATGCATCTCAGCCATTGGATTGGAATCCAACAGCTAGGATCGACGAGGTGTGGATGAGGGGAGGGCCTGCAGATGCTAAGGGCAGCTTTGGGCAGCTGGGATGGTGCCATGGGGTGCTATCTTGGCCACCCATCTTCTTTAGCTTGTAGGTGTCACTACGGAAGTTGGATTGGGTCGATTTTCGCGCAATTGTACTGTGATCATTGATTTCAACCCATTCGTGCGGTTGGATTTGTTGCTTGAGACTTTGAATCGCATCACCTTGCCTGTTAGCCTTTTATCATCCTCGGACTGCATATGATGCTACGGTGGTCTGATCGGTGTGATTTCAGAGGCGTTGAACTCTGATCGTCACCTTCATTAGATCCATATGGTTGGATCTTCAATTCAAGACTCGTAAATGTGCCACCCTTTCCCTTGGCTACTAGAGTAAGAGAATCAATATATAATTTACAGAATCTATTTTACATGCATAGTGATGCATGTGATGCAATATTTACAGTGTTGGATGCAGTTAACTAGCATAGGAACCCACATAATAGGCATTTTATCACATATAAATATGTATTTATCAGTGAAAGTCTTCAACGATCCCATCAACGCATGAAGTCTCTGGCAAATAAAAAACACTTGGAAAAGGAATATAATGTTGGTGATTGGGTTTTCCTGAAATTGCAACCGTATCGACAGAATTCTATTGAGTGGCTCTACAATTACAAGCTTAGCACCCAATAATTTGGCCCTTTTAAAATTTTGAAGAAAGTTGGCCATGTTGCTTATCAACTTGATCTTCCTAAGGGTTCAAAGATGCACATTACCTTCCACATTTCGAAGTTCAAAGCATAATTGGGCGATGGTCAAGTACACCCTTTTTCTCTTCCACAACAATTACATCCGCAAAAGGAACATGAAGGTCTTCCGAAATGACATATGGTCAAGTGTAATAATAAAGTTACTACGCAGTGGTTGATACACTGGAAAAATCATGCTATCAAAGATGCTGAATGGGTGGATTATGATGCATTTCATTCTAAATTTTCGAACTTCCAAACTTGAGGACAAGGTCAATGATTGCACAGTAATTAATGCCAACAAATTGTCAATCTTATCCTGTATTCTAGCTTTACATATCTGGAATTAGATAACTATACTTACAATTTGTAAATACATGCTTCCATGGATATTGAGAGAGGAAGAAAGAGAGAGAGATAGCGTCCTCACTACCACGTAAAATCACCCACCTATTCACCAACAATAAATAAAAAAAACCTTAACTACCTACCCATAAAACACCCAAATATCCTAAGAAAGAATATCCTAACGACATGCTTGCACCACACCCTCTCCCATTGCCAATATAAGACTACCCATCCCTCCCCTCCAAAGGGTCAGCACCCATTCACTCATACACACTTTCAGAGCAGCTCGCTTCTTCCCTACAGCTGGCCACCTCTCCTCTCTCCCTTTCTTCCTCTCTCATTCACAGCACCCTCTCACTAGTTGAGAGGGCACGCTAGTGCCATTGGGAAGCCTCGCATGGTCGTAAACCACCACGGTGAGGTCCACCACCGCCTAGCTCCCTCTTGAGCAGGTAGATGTGGTGGATGCATGTTAGCTTTGCTATTTTTATCATTGTTTTCATTGCCATTAGATTAGTTTAGAAGCTCTAAGCTTGGTTGCTCTCTTTTGCTACAGGACCCTATCACGATTCATTTCCATGACTCATCACTGGATAGTTTCTCACTTATCCAGTGATAGGGCTCACTCAACTCACGCTCCTCACAGCTTCATCCAGTCACACATGCACACGCATACCTCCCTCTCTCCTCATTTGATCGGCTAGCTGAGAAGTGAGCTGGTCAAAAATTGCGCTAGCAAGTCATCCCCTCTTTGCGCACTCTCCCCCTCCACAGGCTAACTCAAGAAGTGACCGGCACACTTCTCAGTTAGTCAGTCACTTCTCTTTAGCGTGCGCTTTCCCACGCTCTTTATTCACCCGCTCTAGCCGATCACTGCATCCCTTTGCGCACTACCAATTATCTCATGCACAGTCACTAGACACCCTCACCGCGTGCAGCACAATGCCTCTTGTGCACAACTCACACACACACACACACATACATATATTCACATACACACTTACTCCCTTACACACACTCATACTCGCACACAAACATAAACATATACACACACATATATGCACATACACGCCCTTACATATATTTTTACCTATATACTCACATATTTATTTACACATCCATACATATTTATATATATTTCCACATGCATATATACATATTCTCGTTCACCATCATGCACATGTTTCCATTTACGGCACATTTTATCACAAATGTGTATGCACTAGTTGTGAACACATTTGTGGTATTCATGCACACATTAAGCCATTCTCACACACACGCACGCATGTTTGATCCACACTTCACGCAACACATAGCTAGGGTTAATCGCATCTCTCTAAACGTGGTTAACCTAGCATAGTGCTACGTTCCATTTGAATCACCGATTCATTTCCCCACTACTATACCATAGAGTTTTACATATATATATATATACATAGATATATATCTTATACATATATATATACATATATACATAGGCTAACTATTTCATTTATTTCAATTCCACCATTTCTCTCCAACGTTCTCGTATTCTCCCTTATTTATTAATCGAGAAAATACCAAAAAACTTATAAAAGAGAAAAGATAATTCTTGACTTTGTAGATACCTGATCTTGCACATAGTGTGCTTGTGTTGGATTTAATTTGGCATGTCACCAAGGACATTTTAAGGGTGTACCTTAAGGACAAAATTATCACAAAAAATCTAAACCAAGAAAATTCCAAAAATAAAATAAATGATTGGAAATCATGCATCTTTATGATTCGCGTAGAATTTGATTATCTAAACCCGCCTCCCTAAGTTCAACCCTGGCTTTAAAATTGACAAACTTAAAATCTAATTTAGTCCAGGTTAATATCATGCTAATATCACCTAATTAAATAACCCTACTCACGTTCCGACATAAGTTTTCTAGCGCCATTGTTGGGGAGGCACTATTCAGATTTGGTTTCTACTCATTTCCTTTAGATTTATTCTTCTTTCCACCCATCTCTTCACGAGTATGTGTTGTTTGTTTTTATGTAGGTGAACCTACTGTAAGAAGAAGACACACAGAGGAGGTCGGAGACGTAGATGAGTCTAGGGTGGGAGCGAGAGCGTGAACTCACCAGCACCACTTGGAGCTTTGTACACATTGTTGAGGAGGTAGGTGTCCTTGACTCTTAGCAACCTAGGTTCTTTTGTCACCATAAATTTCATTAAAAAAGATAAAAAAATACAAAAAATCAAAAAATGTAAGAAAAAGAGAGCTTCTTCTTGGGATTTCTCAGGGTGAGTGGATTAAAATCCACTAGTTGATTATTTTCATCACATCCACTATCTTAGATTTTCCACACACTTGTGCGTATAAAATTCGAGAATCTCGATTCTTTGATTTTTCTCGACGCGTGATTTCATTGAGGCAAATTACAATCAAGTGTTTGTTTCATCTTTTAGCCACATTATTCACAATCGAGGTTGCATTATTTTAGTTGGGGAGTCTTGGAATCAAGTTGACTCCAACCCCACCACAACCTTACATTTTACCTTTGATTTGATCCTAAATCTCTACCACAAAAAGTTTTTCATTTTCTTATCTTGGTGGTTGAGCCTTTGTATGGATATTCATCTTGGTGGTTGGGAGCAATTGAATTGCATTGTTTGTCTCCCATTCACATTGAATTAAAAGAGACACGTGCATCTGCACTTAGAAATATCCATTTAGGGGCCCATTGCATCATAGTATGCATTAACCAATCATTTGAAAAAGGGTTGTCTGGGCACAAAAACTTATTTTTAAGAAAGCCTAGAGATTGGTTGAAATGGTAATTCATTTGAATTCAAAAATTCATACTACTAAAGAGTAGAATTTTGAATGCCATTCACCAATCTAAGCTTCAATACGGGGACATTTTCCCATTGCATGCCTGATTTACACACTCTTCAAGCAATTCACTAAGGCATTACCCACTAAACAACGTCCTTCACATTCCAAAGTACTTGTATCCTAAGCCTCTTAATTAAAACTGGTAGTAACTTGATCTCATTAAGGTTTGGAGGTCTAACTACCTACGTGTAGTTCCTATGTGTTGATATGGGTTGCCGTGTGCTATCAAGTGCCTCAGACTGGGGCAAACGGCCTTTCAATCTAACCTGGTGGTTTTGCAGTGCTCATATACGGTTTCATAGGTGACAATAGTAGATAAATTAGATCTTTAGGTCTACGGCCACCTTTTGAGGTTAGGACCTTGATTGTTTGATTTATCATCAAGTGCACCTATTCGACATCTTTTCTCTCACCCCCTTCTGTTCTCATCTCCCCACTTTTTCTTTCTGTAGTGCATGTTTGGGAGGAGGTCACAAAGCGCTGAACTTTTTGAATTGTTTAATAATTCTAGGAGGGTAGAAATTTGTGAATTGTCCTCCTCCTCAAACATGGCTACTCGCCCAACCCCAAATCTCAAGGGGGGGAATCCTCCCCATCCCCCTCCACTAGGTGGTGGAGTCGACTCGCTAACCCACCTCCAAGCCCAAATGGCATTGTACATAGAACAGATTCAAGTCATCAGGGAAACCTTGAAGGAAATGCAAAATCCTCCCCATTAGGAGGAGCCTAGGTCTTTGAGCTCGTATCAGAATCCTGCTGCAACAAAGACCCATAGGCAGGTTCATGTCCCCACAGGCCAGGATGATTTTGAATTAAAGCCAAATGTCATTGGCCTAATCAATTTGCATTATAATGGACATGCCAGTGAAGACCCTTTTCTTCACTTCGAGGATCTAACCTGATTGACTAAAACAATTAATCCAAGATATGTCGGGTTAGATGTGGTACTCATGAAAATGATCCCATTTTCATTGCGGGACAAAACTGCGCAATGGTTGCTCACAATTGGAAGACCCATCACTTCTTGGAGAGAGATTCGAACATCTTTTCTTAAGAAATTCTTTCTAATTGGGTGCACCAGTGTGCTTCACCGTGCCATCACTTCCTTCACGCAACAAAACGATGAACAATTTCATAAGGACTGGGAGAGATATAATGACCTCAGGAAATGCCCGCACCACGATCTGCCTTAGTGGTATGTAGCCCAGAACTTCTATTATGGGCTAAATGAAACCATGAGGCAAGTTACAGACACTTCCTGCAGAGGAAACTTCATGAACAAAGATCAGGGTGGAGCATTTAAACTATTCAAGAAAATGAGTGAAAATTCAATAAACAACGCCTCCATCATCACCTTTAACCGGACTAGAAAACCTCATAGTGGAGCACACGAGGTTGACACGGGACCCTCCCATTCGTCCATTGATATGAATTTGATTGCATAAAAATTGGATGAAGTCTCCCTCATTCACAAGAAGCTAGATGAACGTTTGGCCTACCCCGCTCATTCTGTGGCCAACACTTCAGCTCTGCCCTCATGTCACAAACCTAATTCCTACCAAGTTAGGCTTATTTCGAAGAATCTGTATGATCTACACCATCTTTGCTGAGCATTACGTCGAGTGACTCGGTAAGTAATGTGGACCTAGCTTCTGCTAGCCAGTATTTTGACATGGAGGAGCAAGCCTCCTTGTACTCAGATGCATTATCATATACGAACCCGTCTTCGGAATTCGAAGGCGTGTGCCCCTTGGGGAATAACCCATATTCTTCTACTTATAGCCCAAGGTGGTGCAATCATCCGAACTTCGCATAGTCCAGTACTCCTCATGGTCCAGTACTCCTCAATGCCAAAATCCCACCAGTGGACCTGTGCGACCATCCACTTGCATCATCCCAAGGGCCCAATATTGTCCTTCGGCCAATCCACTGTTGGACTCTTATGCACATTAAACAGATCATGCATCAAACATCTTGATAGGTTGATACGAATGATGACGGTTATGTCTTAGCGCCATGAAAAAACATAACTTCTTTTTAGCACCAATTGGCATAGTAGAATGCTGAGATCAATCAATTACGCATGACGACTTGATATCAAGGCACTCTTCTTGCCCAACCTATCCCAAACCTATGAAATTTCGTACCCCATGGTCTGCAACCACAGGTACAACCTTTTCAAGGGCAAGTTAACTAGGGATTTCAAGCTAATTCATAGTAGCATAGCAACCGTACATCCCTGCTATGAACCCTCTCCTCCTTATGCTCCCACTATACGTGCGACGTCCAATGTGATTACTGCGAGAAGCTGTAAACAAATCGTCGATCCACCTCGACCTGATGCTAGCCCATCTTCTTTGTCATCCTCTCATTCAGATTGTGTATCGCATTCTCATGGAGATGACAGACCCAAACTGGTGCCAGAATTGGTCCCATTCCCTAAGGCAATCTACTAAGGGAGCCAAAAGGCAAGAAAAAGAACAAGCAGACCTTTGATAATCTACGTGATTTATTCAAGGATGTTGAAATCAAGGTTCCCTTGCTGGAGGCGATTGACCACATCCCTACCATCACCCATTTCTTTAAGGATTACACTACACCAAGGCAGCCGTAAAAGAAAACCAAAAACCCGATGGTTCTCTCGCTGCATGCGAGTTGTGCTATTCTCTCCAAATTACCACCAAAGCAGAAAGACCCAGGGACCCCTCTCACTTTGTGCAGCATCAAAGGCTGCAATTTTGATCGTACGTTGCTTGATTTAGGATCTTCCATTAACCTCGTATCAACCATCATGTTTCAAAAGATTACATTGAGAAATATGAAATCCACCCCTATTACATTACAGCTGGCAAATCGCTCTGTCAGAAACCCCGTGGGGTGTGGTGGATGACGTGGTGGTTAGAGTCAACAGTCTCTGTTTTCTTATTGATTTTATTCATTTAGACATGGAAGTTCCTGATTTACT
Organism: Thalassia testudinum; assembly: GCA_037157565.1. Classification (NCBI taxonomy): domain Eukaryota; kingdom Viridiplantae; phylum Streptophyta; class Magnoliopsida; order Alismatales; family Hydrocharitaceae; genus Thalassia; species Thalassia testudinum. Next base: position 53,493,056 of record JAZHRO010000035.1, on the reverse strand, counting down.
TTCTGATTACCTGATCATCCTCAGTAAACCTTTCTTGGTCATAGCCTATGCCCATATTGATTGTAAAACGGGCTGCAATGAGAGAGTCGTGGGCTTCGAAAAGCTCAAACTTAACATTTTTAAGGCTGCCAAGAATTTTGATTATGATCTTATCGAGGATGACATGTTTGACAATGACATGGTAGTCAATACGTGTATCGGGTTGGTAGGGACCTATTCTGATTGCTACGACATACCCCTGGATAATCACCAAGGCCTAATTGACTTGTATTTTAACATTTCCTTATCCCTTCCCTTATCTTTATCCCTTCCTGACCAAACCCCTGGTGAGGCCCACTCCTCTTCTTACACCTCATGGTCTGAGTCATTTCCGGGCTACTCACCTCTAATCTACCCTCTTGAAGACTGGAGTGCCCATTCTTTCCTGCCAAATAAGGTGGAAGCAATATTCAAAATTGGAACCTTATTCCCAAACACTGATTTTTGGGGCTTTTCTTCCTTGGATCCATCAGTCTAAGATGCCCCCATTCTTAGAAAACTTGAGGGCCAATTTCCTGCACCCCTTATTCTTTCTTCTAATGATCCTTTTGGAAGACTCTCATCCCAAATTTTGCCAGATCTTTCCCCATCCACTCCCTAGCTTAAAGCGCTGCCTGACACACTAAAATATGCTTTCTTAGGACCAAATGAGACGCTCCCTATAATCATTAGTTCAAAATTATCCAGGGAGAAAGAGTGCAAACTAATGAAAGTCCTAACTGAAAAAAGGGCAACATTGGATGGTCTCTCTCTGATCTTACTGGCATTAGCCCCTCCTACTGTATTCACCGTATATATACGGAGGAGGAGGCCCAACTTTCCTGTGAGATGCAGCAACGTATTAATCTTAATATGCGGGAGGTCATTAAAATTGAAATCATTAAGTGACTTGATGCAGGCATCATTTGCCCCATCAGCGACAGCCCCTAGGTGAGCCCGATTTATGTTGTGCCAGAAAAGGAAAGTCTAACCATCCATATTAATGGCAGGGGTGAATCCATCCCTGCACGCAATTCTACATCTTGGAAAGTGTGTGTAGACTATAGAAAATGCAATGCTACTATTAAGAAAGACCATTTCCTGCTAACTTTTATCGACCAAATCCTGGAGTAATTAGCAGGAAATTAGTTCTTTTGTTTCCTAGATGGATTCTCAAGCTATAATCAGGTGGCTATTGACCCCCTTGACCAAGAGAGGACCACCTTCACCTAGCCCTTTGGCACCTTCGCCTTCCGAAGAATGCCATTCAGATTTTGTAACGCACCAGCGACCTTCCAACGTTGCATGCTAATTATATTCCATGATATAGTGCGTGATTTTCTTGAGGTGTTTATGGATGACTTTTCAATCTTCGGACCAAACTTTGATGATTGTTTAACCAACATAACCCTCATCCTTCGGAGATGTGTTGATGTAAACCTCGTGCTTTCCTAGGGAAAAGTCACTTTATGGTGCATGAAGGTATTATTCTAGGACATATCATCTCCGAAAGGGGTATTGAGGAGGACAAAGCTAAGCTTGATGTGATATCTAATTTTGCTCTGTTAAGTAAATCCACTCCTTTTTGGGTCACGTCAGTTTTTATAGGAGATTTATCAAGGAATTCTCCAAAATTTCCAGACCTTTGATGCATCTCGAATTGACCGATGTACCCTTAAACATGGGCCTTAATTGTATTCAAGCATCCATGCAATTGTGTGATGCTGTCACTAAGGCCCCTATTCTGCAGCTACTTGGTGAAGCATGATCTCGTACACGAAAAGATTTGAGTTAGAAAACTCGTCGTCATAATGCATAGAAATCCCCTACCAAATAAAATTTATATCAAAACTCAAAAGGGACTCCTGTGTCGAACACAGGAAGGCTAATGTTTGATTTGGAAATCCACGCTTCGATTTTATTTGTTTTTGTTGTTTTCATCTTTTGCAATTTTTTTTGGTATTTTACTACGGTAAGAGATCAGGTCAATGAAATCTAACTTATCTACTTGCAAATAAGACAGAGAGAGAGACCATCAATATATTTATCTAAACAAATGTTTGCTACAGATAGAAAGCAGAAAACTACACTACAAAAGTGATAAAGATAGAGAGAGGTGACAAGAGTCCCCCTCGACGATCACTTGGAGGACAGCTCGCTCTGACGTCCCTTGGATGAAGGTGGTGAGAAGCTAGAGGAAGGAGAACGGCCGTGGAGGAAGGAGGATGGGATGAGACGATGTCGTGGCGAGGATCTACTTCTTGAAAGGTGGTGAGAGGATGGCCACAGGTTGCTCCACAAAGGGTGATGAAAAGCGAAAAAAATATTTGGTTTTCTACCATAGAGGGACATCTCGAGCTTGGGACAAGCTCTCTCTAAAGCCTTGGAGGTGGTGACGGAAAGAAAGGAAGAGATGAAGAAGAATGGGAAGGGTAGGGGTCCTTTTATAATGGAGGAAAAGATCCATTTCATACATAGGACATTTAGTGATAGCCATAAACATTGCTGAAGATCCATCGCAAGCGTCACTAAAGCTCTAGCTCACATACCCTACGCAAGGTGCTTGCTGCCTCCGCGTGCTGTGTTGCCACCGCGCACTTGTGTCGCACATGCTGCCTCCATGTTTCCATGGGCGCTGTGCTTCCTCTGTGCACCCGTTGCTGCATGTTGCGCGCATGTGGTGGTGCGTGTGCGTGCACCCATGGGCAACCTGGATAGAGCCACATGGTGCAATCTAGGCCGTCTATCTTCTTTCCTTTGTAGAGGCTGCTACAGAAGTCATATTGAGTCGATTTTCACACCGTTGAGCTACAATCGTCAACCTGAATCCATCCGTGTAGTTGGATTTGTTGTTTGAAGCTCCAAATTGTGACACATAGTCCCTTGGCCATTGATCTTCCTCAAACTGCATAAGGTGCTACGGGACTCTAATCAAAATGATTTCAGAGGCGTTGGACTCCAATCATCATCTTGATCAAATCCATGCAGTCGGATCGTCAATCGAGACTCTGAATTAAATCTACTTCTTTCCTAGCCATAAAAAGACACGATTATCCTAAAATTTATACATACTACTCTAAATGCAAAATGATGCTTGCTATGCAATATTTATAACATGGAATGCATATCTAAAAGCTTAGGAACATGTATAAATAGGCAGTTTATCCTAGTTAAATGTGTTGTCATCACCACGTGATTTATCCCTCGACTTTGAGCTAATGTGTGATGCTTCTAACCTAACTATCGGAGCCATCTTGGGACAAAGACGTGGTAAACACCCCTTCATGGTGTATGATGCTAGTAAGACACTAAATGAGGCCCAACGTAATTACATGACCACTGACAAGGAGCTACTAGCGGTCATATTTGGGCTTGAGAAATTTAGATCGTATCTTCTGGGCTCCCATGTTATCATCATTGCTAACCAAGCAACCATTCATCATCTCAGCATAAGAAGGACGTTAAATCCTGATTGATTCGATGTATCCTTCCATTACAAGAGTTTAATCTTAAGATACGGGATAAGGCCGAAGCCTAGAATATGGTTGCAGACCATCTCTTTAGAGTTAACCCTGACCATATTGGACTTCCCCTACTGATGAATGAATCATTTCCTGATGAGCACCTTCTGGAGATAGATGTGGCAAGTGGACCTTGGTTTGCTAGTATTGCTAATTACCTTGCTTCTTGCTCTCTTCCCTGAGGCTAGCCTAAAAATTAATGCGAGCATCTCATTGTAGAAGCAAAGTATTATTTTTGGGGTAATCCACTTCTTTTTAGAGTAGGTGCAGACCAGATTATCCATCACTATGTTCCTGACAATGAGTTCCTGGGTGTGCTATCCTTTTGCCATGATCATGCCTGCAGAGGCCATTTTTCAGGGAGGAAGACAACAGCCAACGTGTTGCAATGCAAATTCTTTTGGCCCTCCATCCATCAGGATGCACATAATTATGGTAAGCACTACACTAGGTGCCAGTCACTAGGGTCAATGTCATGTTGCAACATGATGCCCTTGCAACCCATCCTAGTTGCAGAGATATTTGATATATGGGGAATCGATTTTATAGGTCCCTTTCCTCTATCCAACGGCTTTGAGTACATCCTCGTTGCCGTTGATTGTCTCAAAATAGATTGAAGCTATTCCTGCGTGCCATGCTGACCTTGTCATCACCACCAAATTTGTCAAGGACTATATCTTTATGCACTTTGGATCCCTCGAGCCATCATTTCAGATGGAGGAACCCATTTCACTCATTCTTCTTTCCGGGTACTTTTGAAGAAGTATGGAGTTCACCACCATATTGCTTCTCCATACCATCCCCAAACGAACGACTAGGTTGAGAGTCGAATTGGCAGATTAAGCAAATCCTCTAAAAAATAGTTTGGTCTGATCGTAACGATTAGTCTGACAAGCTAATTGGTGCCTTATGGGTGTATCGGACTGTATTCAAGGCTCCCATGGGTATGTCACCTTACAAGATTATTTCTGGGATGAGTTGTCACTTGCCTGTTGAGTTGGAGCACCGCACTTATTGGGTAGCTTACGAATTGCTACGCTAACGTGTTTAGTTTTAAAACCTTGTTGTTGTAGCTTGAAAGCGAAGAATTCGTATTCAACAAATAAAATTTATACCGAAATTTAAATTCCAGGTCGAACACAGGGAGGCTATGTCGATCTATATTCACAATTATATTTTTTTAGAATTTTTGAAAAGCGAGGCGATGTAATTACAATGAAGCTATCAGACTAAAGGGAAGAAAGATAGAAAGAGAGAAAGAGAGAGAGAGAGAGAGAAAACATACATTCAATATTTCAAAATGTTTATACAATCAAACCAAATAAGAATTACACTAGAGAGCGGGAAATCAGCTACACTAGAAAGCAGGAAAATTCTACACTAGAAAAGTTGTAAAGAAGAATGGGAGAGAGAAGTTATCCTCCTCGACAATCGCTTGGAGGACGAGCTGGACGGGACGATGCCTGGACGAAGGAGGACGGAGTAGGACGAAGGAGGACGAAGCAGAAGAACAGGAACAGAGCAGCACGTCGTCATCGTCGCGGGATCCACTTCCAAACGGGGATGAAAATTTGGACTTTATCTCGCGAGGAGTATCCTGGGTGTGGGACAAGCTTCTCTTGAGCTTTGGAGAGGTAGAGAAGAGAAGGAAGGGATGAGAATTTCATGTGGAGGGGGTTTCTTTTTATAGTTGCAAGGAGTGAGGGCAAATTGGTCATTACATCTTTAAAACATTAAATAAGGGGTCTTTAGTGACGGATAAAACCGTCGCTAAAGCCCCAACGTGGGCATAGTGTTCGCTGCCCACGCACGCCCACTCATTTGCTCGCTCTCAACGCATGTCGCACGTTTAGTCATCCACAGCCGTCCGATTGCGAGATTGGACAGCCCAGATCGCGCCTTCGCCCGCTCGTTGTGCACCCGCCCCAACGTGTGCGATGCCGCGTGAGGTGCAGGCGTGCGATAGTGCGTCAACGCTATTGAGTGCAGACGATTGCCAGATCAAGATCTGACGCATGCCCGCGCTCACTCACCCGCGCCCTTCGCCTGCTCGTTGCGGCTCGAACCCACGTCCGCTGCTCGCAATAACTCCTACTACGGAGCGCGGCTCGAACCCACTACGCTACGGAGCGCGGATGGTCTCGCCGATGATTTCAACGTGCCGCATCCACAGCCGTTGGATCTTGATCCAACGGCAGAGAAGGGCGGATGCAGGAGCTTCAGCGGGTGCGTGCAGGCATTTGGGCGACCGAGATGGCGCCACGTGGTGCCATCCTGGCCGTCCATTTTCTGGATGATGTAGATGGTGCCACGGGCATCGGATTGACTTGATTTTTGTGTCATTAGGCTGCGATCGTCAATCCAAATCCATCCGTGTGGTTGGATTTATCATTTTAAGTGTGGATTTACACCATCCTGGCCCTTGATCTTCTAGGGTTCCCCAATCACTATCTGATGCTACAGATGCCTGATCAGGGCAATCTTGGAGTCGTTGAACTCCAATCGTCGCCCTGATCACATCTGTATGGTTGGATCTTTGATCAGAGGCTTCGATAAAAAATTTGCTTTGTCCAAGCACATAAAAGGAGATAATTAACCTCCATTTTATTCAAACTACTCTAAATGCAAGATGATGCATGTAATGCAATATTTATAGCATGCAATGCAATCCTATGCTTAAGAACATGCATAAATAGACATCTTAAGTAGTGTAAATGTGTTTACATCATACCCCCATGCCTATCTTTTGCTAGTCCCTAGCAAAGACTATATGCTATTTATAAAAAAATTAGGTTGGATTATTTGGGCATGAGTTATTTTCAATCATTAAGAAATTGTCTACTTAGGATCTGAACTTTCAAAAACACAACAGTGCTCGAGTATCTGCCAAAATGCAGACCGCCTCAAGCCCTCGCCTTATTCAAAGAAAATTTTCTTTTTCTCTTTTTCCTCTTTTCTAATTTTTTTAGATTTTCAAATTTTAGGGTTTAAGAGTGGCTTTCTACCGTCATTCAACTCACCAAAGATTTGATGAGAACCCTAAGTTTTAAGCATCTTATTGTGAATGTGATAGACTTATTGACCGGCAATTAAAACGGACTTCGAATTTCTACGTCTCTAGGTGACCTAAAAAGAATTCTGCCTAAAGGTATATCTTTACAACCGGTAGCTTTCTCCCTACTTTTATTTTTTATGGGTTCAACACAAGGGTGAATCTAATGTATATCTCCCCGGTTTATTTTACTTTTTCGCTTCTTCATAAGTGTTTTGGGAATTTTTTTAGTGCATTTACTGAGCTAAGTTCTAGACAATTGGTCGATGAGCTGTTACCACCAACAACTTGCCAGCCATACTCGTGCGACGAAGTGTGGCTTATTTCTTTTTTTTTCTTTTCTCCTTTTCTTTTTGATTTTTTTTTTCTAAGTAAGTGGCTTCCCTAGTCTAAGATTTACCTAAAGGCAGCAAAAAGAGAAAGGTCCAGCAACTGGGCTCTAGACAACATACCTATGGGCTGTTACCCATGATAACTTGCCAGCCATATCACCTTAGAAGGTTCATGAGCTACCCAATTTTCGTTAGAATCACCGAACAACGAGTCAATGCAAAGAAAGTGTGTAGATGCTTAAAACTCAGAAATTCCCTCAAATCAGAGGGTGGGTTGATAAGTCGTGTACTTATCACGCAAACTTATTTATTCCAATTACGATAGAATTAAGATGGTGGGAACTCGAAAGACAAATCCACATTTTAGTGGATACACGGGCTAATTAAGTCCAAAGACCTGAAGGGTCTTTGTGTTCAAATCCTAATGTAAAATTTCTTAGGATTGAAAAGTCCTAATGTCCAACTAATCCTTCCTAATTTTGATTTATATATATATATAAATAAGAAGAGAAAAATAATTTACATGAATTCCACAAAGCTGACCAAATGATTCAAAAATGAATCCACCCCCCCATGCCTAGTTGATGCAATGTCCTCATTGAAAAAGAGACATGAAAGAAGGGGTAGAATATGAAAGATGTCACCTGAATATGAAGCTCGTATCATCCTTGCGTCATATGTACAACTGCTGAGTTTAATGCCGTCAGCTAGGTGAAGTCCAGCCAAAGAAGTCATAGAATGGCTAGACCAACTGAGTCTGAGACGGGTTCTGGAAGAATACGGTCAACAACAGGCTTCAGACGTTGACCGTTGACTTTAAATGTGTTACCCGTCTTTGGGTCAGAAATCTGAACGGCACCATTTGGAAAAATATGGTCAATTATGAATGGGCCATTCCATTTAGATCTAAGTTTGCCAGAAAAGAGTTTAAGTTTAGAATCGAATAACCAGACCTTTTGGTTTGGCTCAAAGCTCTTGCGGGAAATCAGTTGATCATGTAGAGCTTTGGTTCGAGCCTTGTAGATCTTGGCATTTTCATAAGCATCATTTCTAAGCTCCTCCAACTCAGATAGTTGGAGTTTCCTAGTCTTCCCAGCTAGATTCATATCTAAATTGCATTGTTTGATTACCCAAAATGCCCTATGTTCAATCTCTACGGGTAGATGGCATGCCTTTCCATACACCAAATGGAATGGAAACATACTGATGGGCATTTTATACGCCGTACGGTAGGCCCAAAGAGCGTCATCAAGCTTTTGAGTCCAATCCTTGCAATCAGGCCTAACCATTTTCTGCAGAATGTTCTTGATCTCTCGATTGGAGATCTCGGCTTGTCCATTCATCTGGGGATGGTAAGGTGTGGAAATTCAGTGATTAACCTCGTATTTGGCCAATAAATTATGAAATTGGGCATTAGTAAAATGAGTGCCACCATCACTGATGATAGCCCTTGGAATCCCGAACCTACTGAAGATATTCTTCTTGACAAAATCAATGACCACCTTGTGGTCATTGGTTCGGGTGGGAATCGCCTCAATCCATTTGGACACATAATCAACAGCAACAAGAATGTACTGATGTCCAAATGAAGGGATAAAGGGTCCCATGAAATCGATGCCCCAAACATCGAAAATTTTGACAGGAAGAATAGGATTTAGGGGCATCATATCTCTCTTAGTTATGCTCCCGAGTGCCTGACATCGAGAACATGACCTTGAGAAATCCTGGGCATCCTTGAATAAAGACGGCTAATAGAAGCCAAATTGTAAGATTTTTGCAGCTGTCTTTTTCCCGGAGAAATGTCCACCACACCCAGATGCATGGCAAAACTCGAGTATACTGTTGAATTCATTCTCCGGTATACATCGGTGAATAATCTAATCAGAGCCGATGCGATACAATTCAAGGTTCTCCCAGAAGTAGTATTTGGCCTCAGATTTGAGTCTATCCCATTGTTGCTTGGTCCAATCCTGGGGGATTTGACCAACGGCCAAATGGTTAACAATATCAGCAAACCATGGGGAGTGGACACCTAAAACTGTAAGAATAGTTTCGTCTGGAAAAGTGTCAGCAATCGGAATGTTCGGACAAGAAGAATCACCTAGGAGTCTCGAAAAATGATCCGCTACCACATTTTGTACCCTGGTTTTATCCCTGATTTCAAGATCAAATTCTTGAAGAAGAAGAATCCAATGAATAAGCCGGGGTTTAGCATCCTTTTTAGCCAAGAGATGTCTCAAGGCCGAGTGGCCGGTATAGATGATAACATGAGACCCTAAGAGATAAGCCCTAAATTTTTCCAAAGCGAACACTACAGCTAGTAATTCCTTTTCAGTAACAGTGTAATTCCTCTGGGCTTCATCTAGAGTTTTACTAGCGTAGTAGATGACAGAGGTCTTTCGATCAATTTTCTGACCCAGGACATCCCCGACCGCGTAATCAGAAGCGTCAGTCATGATCTCAAAAGGGGCAGTCCAAATTGGTGGTTGCAAAACTGGAGCACAGGTGACTACCGTTTTCAGGAAATCAAATGCCTTTCGGCATGATTCGACGAAAACAAATGATGTTTCTTTGGCAATAAGATTGCTCAAAGGACGAGCAACCTTCGAGAAATCCTTGATGAATCTTCGATAAAATCCCACATGGCCAAGAAATGATCGAATTTGTTTAACAGATGTGGGAGGGGGAAGTTTAGCGATAGCATCAACCTTAGCTTTATCCACTTCAATTCCCCGTTCAGAGATTACATGACCCAAAACGATGTCCTCTTGGGTCATGAAATGACTCTTTTCCCAGCTAAGGACCAATAGTGTTTTGATACATCACTTAAGAATCATTTCCAAATTAGCCAAACAAGAGTCAAATGATTCTCAGAAAACAGAGAAATCATCCATGAAGACTTCCATAAACTCTCCCACCATGTCAGAAAATATGGCTAGCATATACCTTTGAAAAGTCGCAGGTGCATTGCATAACCCGAAAGGCATCCTACAAAAATCAAAGGTTCCGTAGGGACAAGTGAAAGTAGTTTTTTCCTGATCCTCGGGATGGATAGGAACTTGGTTGTATCCCGAGTAGCCATCAAGAAAATAGAAGTACTTTTGCCCGGCTAATTTTTCCAAGATTTGATCGATGAAGGGTAGGGGAAAATGATCTTTTTTAGTGGTTGTGTTCAGCTTCCTATAATCAATACAAACCCTCCAAGAGGAAGCTGAACGAGTTGTGACAGATTCTCCTCTCTCGTTAATCACAATGGAAATCCCGGCTTTCTTCGGAACAATCTGTACGGGACTTACCCAGGGACTATCAGAGATTGGATAAATAATTCCTGCATCGAGCCACTTGATGATTTCCTTTTTGACTACTTCTTGCATATTTGGATTCAATCTCCTTTGCATCTGGCGAGAAGGGCAGGATCCATCTTCCAAAAATATTCTATGATTACAGTAAGATGGCTCGATCCCCCTGAGGTCATGAATGGTCCAACCAATTGCCTCCTTATGTTCCTTTAGGACCTTGATCAATTTAATCTCTTGCTCCTTTGTCAATTTAGCACTGATAATCACAGGGAGTGTATTCTGAGGTCCTAAAAATTGATATTTCAAATTCTCGGGCAATGGTTTCAATTCAAGCTGGGGTGGGTTGATGATTGATGGTAGGGTAGATGCTGAAGATTCAACAAGAGGAAGAGGTTGTGAATGAACAAAATCAATAACCTCTTCCGAAGATGTCAGATCAGCCATAGAGGGTTGCGGGTCAAATTCATCATCCAAAGAGGAACTTTCGATTGAAGAAATTGTCAACCAAGTTTCAATATTATCATTATCCTCATCAAGTTCCTCAATAAATCCACAATCCTCAAATTTGTTGATCGCCTTAAAAATATCCAATTTCATTCGTTGGTCCCCAAAGGCAATTTTCATGCTACTGCTTTCACAATTAATGTTGGCCTCAGCGGTAGCCAGGAATGGACGCCCCAGAATGATGGGTGTGTTCCTCAGATTATCAGGTACATCCATGTCAAGGACAAGGAAATCTACAGGAAAATAGAAATCCTTGACCTTAACTATAACATCTTCAATAACGCCTCGCGGGTTTGTGACCGAATGGTCCGCTGACTGTAGCGTTACTAAAGTTGACCGAAGTTCACCTAACCCAAACTTCTCGTAAAGAGAAGTCGGAATTAGATTGATGGATGCACCCAGATCCAAAAGTGCTCTATCAAATGTGTAATCTCCGATAACGCATGAAATCAATGGAGCACCAGGATCTCTCTTTTTCTGAGGGAGGTAGTGCAGGATGACAGAACTAGCCTGCTCGGAGAATACCACCTTCCTCGAAACAGATTCTCTCAACTTACGCTTTTGTGTACATAATTCCTTTAAAAATCTTGCGTAAGCCAGTTTGTGCTTGATAGCATCAAGGAGCGGAATATTGATCTCAACATTCTTAAATAGATTCAGAAGCTCCTCATTGCTATCAACAGACTTCTTCTTCTTTGATTTGGTTAAAGCTTCAGGAAAAGGAACATGAGTCAGATCATTGGAATCAGGTTCCTGAGCCTTGATTTCTCCTTCAGGATTCTCCTCTCTCTCCTCAGGTTCTTCAAGATTCAAAAGATTAGAATAGTGTAGTTGTGGATCCTAAGTCTTCTTACCACTCCTCAAAGTTATAGAATTTGTAGAAGCATAAGAATTTGGGTCTTGAGGAGGGTTAGGAAAGATTGGAGGGGCTTGATTAACCATGAATTGTTGATTTGCAGAAGAAGAAGATGAGGAACCCTGCTCAACCACCTGAGCATGTGCATGTGGGTCCCTCTGATTTCCGTACCCATGGGCTTGATTGCCCGAATTCATAATATTTTGCGGGTTAGGTACGGGTTGGGATGGTAGAGATCCGGGTTGACGAGAGTTAGCAATGAGCCCAGATTGCAAGTTGTCCAGTGAGTTTTTCATTTACTGCATGAGCTGGAGCATGGATCCTTGCATCTTTACCATTTGATGGTTCAAATCAGCCTGCCCTGCGGATTGACGGGCATTCCAAACTGGCTGATTGACTTGATTCGGAGGCAACTGAGTATATACTTGACCCTGACCCATTGGTCGTTGCGGAGCATAGTTGCCGGGTCGGAATTGGGTCAGTTGCCCCGGATTTTTCCAAGAGAAGTTAGGGTGGTTTCTCCAACCAAGATTATAGGCATTCGAGTAGGGGTTGGATCTAACATTCTCTTGTACGGCCAAACATCCTCATAGGGTGAGGATGGAGAGAACGAAAGGGAAGGATCAGAAAAACTGGGATCAAAGGCCCCAGTTTGGAGCCGTGGGGTTCCGAAAAATGCTAACTCACAGGTTGAGCCGCATCGAGTTGATTCACAAACTCCCATCCAGAAGGAGCTCGTGAGGAATGGAATCCCAAATTTTGGGATTGAGTGGATCGAGAGTTGTTCATAGAATTGCCAGCCATCCACTCTTCCATTCTTTTAGCAACCAAGTCCACCTTATCAAATTTGTTACAAATCAATTCCATATCAAATGAATGAGAGTCACGGACTTCATTGACATTTGATCTGGGCTGCTGGGACCGGTTAAAAGTATCCATGGAGGCATGATTAATTGAATTCTCACTCATTTCCTCAAATAAATCATGTGCACTATCTGCATCTTTATTGAGGAAATTGCCTCTGCAAGAAGCATCCACATGATTTCTGAGTTGCTCAGTCAACCCATGATAGAAGATCTGCACGAGTTGCCATTTTAGCACCTTGTGGTGTGGACGCCTCCGTAATAAGTCTTGGAATCGCTCCCAGGCCACATGAAACTGCTCCCCCGACCGCTGGGTAAAGGTAGTGATTGCCCATCTCAAAGCATTGGTACGTCCGACTGGGAAGAATTTCTTCAGAAAGGCCGATTTCAACTCATTCCAAGTTGTAATTGGTCTTCCTATTGTCCTATACCAATGCGCGGCCTTATCCCTAAGAGAATGGGGGAAGCCTCATGATAGTTTGCTCCTAGTTTACGTTTCGAGCCTTGGTGGTCTGGACCAAAGTGGTCAAGTCCTCCAAGTGCTGAAACGAATCTTCAGAGCCAAGCCCATGATAATGTTTAATCAGGCTTAACACCTGGGGCTTGATTTCTACATCACCGGCTGGAATCTGGACGCCGGGACGTTCCCCGTAATTTGAAGGATCATAAAAATCCTTCAAGGGCTGAGCACCCTGCATTCTCTAGAACCATTCCTGCATTCTTTGCATTTGTTCCAACTGCCTTCGAAATTCTTCCTGTGGATTTCCAAGCAGAGGAGGCTATTGTTCGGCCATGGGATCAAATTGACCAAAATCCAACTTGCACCTCCTAGAATGTTCTAATGGTCCTTCCAATCAGGGATTCAATGACAGTCTACCTAGCATAAACTAGGAGAAGGTCGGAAGGACTGGGGATAGGGACCCTACAGCACAACAAAACAAGGTTGTCCTTAAGTGGGGTAGCCTAAGGATCTACTGACTCCCAAAACCCGCCTTAAGACTGTAAATGATTTACTCTACTTGCGTCTGTTTAATCCAACCAGTTAGAAGGAGGGACTGGGGAGAAGGTTCTTCCTTCAGCTTTTGCCTCCGATTCCTACTGTACCCCCCAGCCGCGGTCATTTGACGCTACTCCCCTAGCTAGACATCAGATTAATCAATACAAGTAGGTTAATCAAAAACAATCTCAGACTAGGCCATGAAGAGTGAATCAGACCTTAAGGCCATCGCCTACTCAATTTTATTAAGGCCTGGGATTGTGGTGCTTATGGAATGTGATGGGCCCTTAAAATGGGTTGTGCCCTTAATGATTGATTGAGATTTGTGTAAGTGCATGCACAACTAGGGTTTTCAAGCAAGATTATTTGTGATGCGTGAATTTTAATGTTCAAATCTTGCTTAAGTAGCTTTTAGGGTTTCAAATTAGGTGTATTGCAATCAAATTTCTAGGCAAACCAAGTTGTAAAACACGGGTGAAGATTGTTTTCCTTTAAAACCAGAAAGAAAGTGAGTGCTTGGAATAGACCTAGATTGAAAACCCTAAGGAGGATCTACTTGATGAGTTGGTTTTAAATAGAGTGGTGCGGCCCAAACAACTCAAACAATTGGCTACAAATGCACCACTAAGTTAGGCACTCAAATATGGATAACCTAGAATGATTTCTACTCTTTTATGTGTTGCTTTGTGTGTACCGGTTCCACAGATCAGAACTCGGTTGAGTAGAAACAAATCAATTTGATTAAGTGCCTTGAATGTGGGTGTATGTTGTGTGTTTGTTGAAAATTACCCCACAAGATTATCTTTTGGTTTTTTTTTATAAATGAGGGTGGAATGAATGTGAGTGAGAATCCAAACAACCAAACTATTCCTAGGATTTATGCAAACACCTAGGTTAATGGGAATTTGGATTTAATGTGGCGAATGAAATCTATGGAGGAGGGGAAGAATGGGGAGCACTTACAGTTGTCTTCAACTACACTTTACTCCAGTATACCGCTTGTTGATTCCTTGATGGAGGTCTCTGCAAAACAATAAACACAAGAGAAAGCAAGTTAGAAGACAATAAAGTGCAAGAAATGCGAAAAGAAGATCGAAAATCGTTGCCTCCCTGGCAACGACGCCAAAATGTTGAACTTACGAATTGCTACGCTAACATGTTTAGTTTTAAAACCTTGTTGTTGTAGCTTGAAAGCGAAGAATTCGTGTTCAACAAATAAAATTTATACCGAAATTTAAATTTCGGGTCGAACACAGGGAGGCTACATCGATCTATATTCACAATTATATTTTTTTAGAATTTTTGTAAAGCAAGGCGATGTAATTACAATGATGCTATCAAACTAAAGGGAAGAGAGATAGAGAGAGAGAGAGAGAGAGAAAACATACATTCAATATTTCAAAATGTTTATACAATCAAACCAAATAAGAATTACACTAGAAAGCGGGAAATCAGCTACACTAGAAAGCAGGAAAAGTCTACACTAGAAAAGCTGTAAAGAATAATAGGAGAGAGAAGTTATCCTCCTCAACGGTCACTTGGAGGACGAGCCGGACGGGACGATGTGTGGACGAAGGAGGACGGAGTAGGACAAATGAGGACGAAGCAGAAGAACCGGAACGGAGCAGCACGTCATCGTCGTCGTGGGATCCACTTCCGAACGGGGACTAAAATTTGGACTTTATCTCGCGAGGAGCATCTAGGGTGTGGGACAAGCTTCTCTTGAGCTTTGGAGAGGTAAAGAAGAGAAGGAAGGGATGAGAATTTCATGTGGAGGGGGTCTCCTTTTATAGTTGCAAGGAGTGGGGGCAAATTGGTCATTACATCTTTAAAACATTAAATAAGGGGTCTTTAGTGACGGATAAAACCGTCGCTAAAGCCCCAACGTGGGCGTAGTGGCCGCTTCCCACGCGCGCCCGCTCATCTGCTCGCGCTCAACTCATGCCGCACGTTCAGCCGTCCACAGCCGTTCGATCGCGAGATCGAACGGCCCAGATCGCACCTTCGCCTGCTCGCTGCGTGCCCGCCCCAATGCGTGCGATGCTGCGTGAGGCGCGGGCGTGCGATAGCACGTCAACGCTATTGAGCGCAGATGGCGGCCCGATCAAGATCTGACGCATGCCTGCGCCCTTCGCCTGCTCGCTGTGGCTCGAACCTGCATCCGTTGCTTGCGATAACTCCTTCGCTCACTGCGTTGCGGAGTGCGGATGGTCGCGCGGATGATTTCAATGCGTCGCATCCACAGCCATTGGATCTTGATCCAACGGTGGAGAAGAGCGGATGCAGGAGCTTCAGCAGGTGCGTGCAACCGTTTGGGAGGTTGAGATGGCGCCACGTGGCACCATCTTGGCCATCCATCTTCTGGATGATGTAGATGGTGCCACAGGTGTCGGATTGACTTGATTTTTGCGTCGTTAGGCTGCGATCGTCAATCCGAATCCACCAGTGCGGTCGGATTTGTCATTTGAAGTGTGGATTTACACCATCTTAGCCCTTGATCTTCTAGGGTTCCCCAGTCACTATCTGATGCTACAGATGCTTGATTAGGGCAATCTTGGAGTCGTTGAACTCCAATCATCGCCCTAACCACATCTGTATGGTTGGATCTTCGATCCGAGGTTCCAATAAAAATCTTGCCTTGTCCAAGTACATAAAAGGAGACAATTAACCTCCATTTTATTCAAACTACTCTAAATACAAGATGATGCATGTTATGCAATATTTATGCCATGCAATGCAATCCTATGCTTAAGAACATGCATAAATAGACATCTTAAGTAGTGTAAATGTGTTTACATCAATGCACTTTGGATCCCTCAAGCCATCATTTCGGATGGAGGAACCCATTTCACTCATTCTTCTTTCCGGGTACTTTTGAAGAAGTACGGAGTTCACCACCATATTGCTTCTCTGTACCTTCCCCAAACGAACGACTAGGTTGAGGTGTCGAATTGGCAGATTAAGCAAATCCTCTAGAAAATAGTTTGGTCTGACCGTAACGATTAGTCCAACAAGCTGATTGGTGCCTTATGGGTGTATCAGACTGTCTTCAAGGCTCCCCTAGGTATGTCACCTTACAAGATTATTTCTGGGATGCGTTGTCACTTGCTTGTTGAGTTGGAGCACCGCACTTATTGGGTAGCTTACTAATGTAACCTTGACCCAGACTTGTGCGGTCGAGAACAGAAACTCCAACTCCAAGAATTAAAAGAACTAAGATGTGAAGCCTATGACTTCACTTTAACCTTTAAACAACGAACCAAGGCATTTCACAATAGCTGCATTCGGCGAAAGGAGGTTGAGCCATCACAGCAAGTTTGGTTTTATAATGCCTAGCTCAAATCTTTCCTAGAAAACTAAAGTCCAAGTGGAAAGATCCTTTCCTTGTCTCGCAACCTTTTCCCAATTGTTCCGTTGAAATTGAAGATCCCAAAACTAGGCATAAATTTACAAGAATTAGGCAGTGGTTGAAACCTTATCCCACTCATGGGCCTGCACCCATTGGCAGGACAGTTGCCCTGCTGGAGGGTAACTAATTTTTGCCTCACTCTAAGACCAGCTGTGGACGTTAAAATTCAGTGCTCGTTGGGAGGCACCCCAACACCCTTTCACCTTCAACCATCATTTCATCTCTCGAGTTTTCACCAATTCTCTCGACATTCCATTTCACTTCACTACACTGCACTTCACTTCACATTTTTCCTATTTTACATGTTTTTCACCACCCACCATCCACCCACCCGTCCACCCTACTGTATACCCCTTACTCACCCTTATACCATGAGCCTTTAATCCTGTCTAACCCATCTTGCATGCATATGAGGACATAACAAGATTTGACATGGGGGGTGGATAGGCATTCATAGGATCTTGTATATTCTTTGGGTATATATCCATCTTTAGTGTATATATTGCATTACTGAAAAATCCATGAAAATTGAAAATTCTTGAAAAAATTATAAAACACAAAAAAAAAACACATAAAAATTTACAATTCAAAAACTCCAAAAAGGTTTTCAAAAGTGTTTAGCTATGATCTAAAAGTTAAAGCAAAAATAAAATAACTATTTATGAACATTATCCTTTCCTTTTTAGACTTTCCTGATGACATAAGCTTGATTCGCTCAGGCTTAGGCTTAATACACTTGAGCTTTAACAAGATAGAACCAAAATCTTCCTTAACTTAGGACATATTCTTGTACCTTTGTCAACTAGTACAGGATTCATCTATTTATCTCTGTTTAAGAGTTGAGTAACTTTGGTTCACACTACACGGATATAGGAAGAACCAGGCGAACTTATGTTCTCAACCCTAGAGTTCATTAGGGAAGGGGAAGTTGTTACCTGTGCATGCAGGTAGACTCTTTGTCTCAGTCATTGGTCTTGTGTCTAAGAGATACTCTTTCCACCAAATATGTGTGCTCCACCAAATAATGTTGACAGAGACAAATCGACATCTATTTGTAGAAGGAAAAAAATAAAAAAGAATGAGAAAAAAAAAAGAATAGAAAGACTTAAAAGAAAAAAAAATAAAAAAATTATTATCTATTGCAATAAGTCAGTATGTTCTCTAAATCTAATTGTAAATACCTTTGTTTGTAGCCACCAAAAATGGTTGTTTCAGGGTATACTCCATATACCCCATGTTTTCCACCAAATATTTTTGAGCCACTTACGCAAAAATAGTTGGGTTCAAGTATTCACTATTTTTAGAGTTGATCCAAAAATATCAGCTGAAGCTGAGACCAACCTGAGCTTAAAAAGATGTGAAACCCTGGATTTGAGTGTTAAGTTTTCCTGGTTTGTCTTAACTTGCACTAAGCACAACCACAACTTTTCTTCATAAACTTGGTAAAACTCTCTGGATCCTGGAAGCCATACTTAAGGTTTAAATAGCAAGAGTTCTTGTTAGTCAAGAGATGGTCTAGGTTATCATGTAAGTCTTAAGTATCGATGGTCTTCTTTAAAATTGGTTCTCACGATGTCCAACAGATAAGCACATTGATATTACTTTAGAAAAATCTTCAGCTAAAGATCATTTCTAAACACTTTACTACTATATTGAGTACTAAATAAGTGTTTGCTAAAGACTACCGGAAGATAGGCATAGGGTGTGATTACGCAACAATTCAAGCCAATAATTGTCAATCTTATGCTATATTGTAGCTTTACGTATCTAGGATTAGATAACTATACTTGCATTTTGTAAATACATGCATTCATGCATATTAAGAGAGGAAGAAAGAGAGAGAGATAGAGCCCTCACTACCACCTAAAATCACCCACCTATTCACCTACAATAAATAAACAAAACCTTAAATGCCTACCCACAAAACACTCAAATATCCCAAAAAAGAATATCCTAATGGCTTGCTTACGCCACACCCTCTCTCATTGCCTACATAAGACTACTCATCCCTCCCCTCCAAAGGATTGGCAATCCTTCACTCATACAGATCCTCATAGCAGCTCACTCCATCCTTGCAACCGACCACCTCTCCTCTCTCCCTCTCTTCCTCTCCCATTCACAGCACCCTCTCACCAGTTGAGAGGGCACATTGGTGCCATTGGGAAGCCTCCTATGGTCGCAACCACCACGAAAGGTCCACCACCGTCTAACTCCGTTGTGAGCTGGTAGACGTGGTGGTTCAATTTTAGTTTTGCTATTTTTATCATCATTTTGGTCACCATTAGATTAGTTTAGAAGCTCTATTTTGCTATAGGACCCTGTCGCGATTCTTTTTTGTGGCTCATCACCGAATAATTTCTCACTTATTCAGTGATAGGGTCCACTCAGCTCATGCTCCTCATAGCTTTAGCAGACCACATACATGCATACCTCCCTCTCACCTCATTTGACTGGCTAACTGAGAAGTTACCTGATCAAAAATCGCACCAGCAAGTCATCCCTCTCCGCGTGCTCTCCCCCTCCACTGACTAACTCGAGAAGTGACCATCTCACTTCTCAGTTAGCCGATCACTTCTCTTTAGCGTGCGCTTTCCAGTGCTCTCTACTCACAGTCGCTCATCACATCGCGTTGCACACTACCACTTCTCTCGCACGTAGTCGCCACATGCCCTCACTGGACTCAACACAGTGCCTTTTGTGAGTAGCGTACACACACACTCGATTACACACTCACATACATATATTCACATATACACTCATGGCCATACACACACTCATACTCACACACAGACATACACATACACATACACATACACATACACATACACACACACATATACGCACACACACACCCATACATATATATTTACCTATATACTTACATATTTGTTTACACATCCATTTATATTTATATATATTTCCACATACACATATACATATTCCTGTTCACCAACATGCACACGTTTTCGTTTATCATGCATTTTTTCGCAAATGTGTACGCACTAGTTACAAACACATTTGTGGTATTCATGCGCACTTTATGCCATTCTCACACACACACACATCCGATCCACACTTCACGTAGCACATAGCTAAGGTTAATTGTGTCTCTCTAGACGTGGGTTAACCTAGCACGGTGCTACATTCCATTTGAATCACCGATTCATTTCCCTACTACTATACTATTTAGTTATACATATATATATACATATATACATAGGGTAAGTATTTCATTTATTTCTATTCTCGCACTTCTTTCCTACGTTCTCATATTCTCCTTTATTTGTTAATTGAGAAAATACCAAAAAAATTATAAAATAGAAAAGATAATTCTTCACTTTGCAGGTATCTGATCTCGCACATAGTGAGATTGTGTTGGATTGAATTTTGCGTGTCGCCAAGGACATATTTTGAGGGTGTACCTCAAGGATAAGATTATCACAAAAAATCTAAACCAATAAAAATCCAAAATTAAAATAAACGAATGGACATCACACGTCTTTAGGATTCGTATAGAAATTGATTATCTAAACCTACCTCCCTAAGTTCGACCTTGAGCCTGAAACAGAGAAACTAAAAATCTAATTTAGTCCAGGTTAAATACATTTAAAAAATCAGTATAGGATCACTTGTAGGTAACCACTTACACTATACTCATTTTCACATTAATTTCACCTAATTAAATAACCTTACTTGCGATTCGATAGTCGATTTTACGGGGAGGGTATTTGTTAGCAGTTGGGGGGCTTAGCTGTAAAACTCTAATATTAGTGTCTATCAGTTAGCAGTTGAGGGATGTTTGTTACTATCGGTTGGGAAATGGCTCATTGAGAGTTTGTTGTAGCCTCTAAATACTAATGATGAGAAGGGAATCCCATAGTTGGATCTCCTTGAATTCCCTTTTTCTCTTTCTTCCCTTCTTTTTCCTTTCCTCTGTTCTTTTCTGTTCTTTCAGTTGGGCTCAATAAGAGCCTCATTCTTTCTCTGATTGGTAACGAGCTAGTGATCACTCGAGCCCAATCCCATTCTCAACCAGCAAGTTGCAACTATTAGGGCACCACATATTTGAGTGTATCCTTTGGCCCTCAAATAGGCCTTATGCCATTCTATTAAGCCTCCTGGCTAGTACTTGATCAAGAACACCCATTTACATACAACAATAGTAGCATTGAACCTTTCAAAAAAAAAAAAAAGCATCAAAGGGAGTCTCAATCAAGCTCCAAGTGCCTCGTAAGATAAAGGTTGACATCTACTCCTTTATGGCTTTATGTCATTTTGGATGAAGTGACCTTTAATGAATGGTTGTAATAGAGACATCTGACAAGGCCCTAATGAAGTTCGTATAATGTGGGATTAGGCTCTTCAGAAGGAGATTCTTTGACATGGTGTACATGGTGCAGGATTGAGTGTCCTTACATATTGGTGAGAAGAATATCAAGTCCATCCTCACCATCTTTGTTATCTTCTTTTGTCTCATTTCCAATTTGTTGGGTAGTGTCGAAGCCATTTTGAATATCTTGTGAACATTCCTTGGCACATCAATACTAGTAGTAGGGAGCATTGATGATCTTAGGAGTGTTGGTTTCCTAAGGTGTCAATGAAGGCATAAGCTTAAGAGGAGGGGATTCAACTTCTAACATAGGGCAATGAGAATAAACCAATCGGAACCTATTGTCTATCCCCACATCTTCATTAGGCCAAAAATGAATAGGAGTGATAACATCCTCCTTATGAATACACACGGTGATATGGGAGCTTGAGGTGTAGTAGTAGGGATCTGACTCAAAGATGGTGACATCGACATTGATGTCATGATAATGACCATTGGGATGATATAACCTATCTGTGTCATGTAATACTTGAGGAAGATATAATTTGTTACTCAAGGAGAAAGCTTATCATTGTTAGGTCTAACAAGACAAATAAGTGCAACACACTTGAATACCTTTGATAGGGACCAAAAGAGCTCATACTTTGGAAATAGGGTGGAGTAGGTAACTTTCTCTTGAATAACACTTTGAGGGCATTCTGTTGATCAAATAGCAAGTAGTTGACATTGCATCCCATTAATAGCAAAGGGAACGATGTTATGTATCAAAAGAGCTTTTGCTACATTCAAGATATGTTGATGCTTCCTTTTTTTACAACTCTTTTTTGCTAGGGTATATAAGCATAATTGGCTACCAAACAATACCCCATTTTTGCTACAAAGATGAACAAAGTACAAAACTCCAAATCATTGGCGAGACCTTATGATTTTACAGTGGCACCAAATTAATTCTTTATTTCAAAAAAAATGGTTTCAATTACATCTCTCACATTAGATTTGGATTTCAATAGAAACACCCATGATAGCCTAGAAGCTCCCCTTCTTGCATTTGTGTTCACAATTCATTTTTTTCGAACAACTTGCGAGAGATCTTAATCAACACATTCCAATTGACTAGGGAACTCTTTAGTAAGTTGCTTAGAAAGGGATGAAGAACTGGTCAAGACTTCCCCTTATTTGACCATTAAATACTGACTTAGAACATTGGCTTTGTTGACTAGCAAAGGAAATCCTATAATGTTCTCCCAATTGACAAGAGTTGATAAATATAATAAGCGAAAATGTATGATAATATCAAAGCATAAAAGTAAAGAACACCTGTGTTTATGTGGAAACCCCACTCATGAAGAGCAATGACAAAACCACGGGAGAAGGCCTCGATAGGACTGATATCTCTGTATTCTTCTGAAGAAACAAATGGGAGGTACAACACCTATTTATAGGCCACCACACACTCGAACTCTCCACATTGCATGATGTAGTACTATTCTCTTGTAGCTGGTTCTCTCATATCCAATTATACAGCTACACATTCTTTCAACACTCCCCCTCAAGTTGGAGCATGAAATGCTCAACTTGTAAAACAATGAAATCCTTACTCTACAACAGAACACAATACTTTCAACTGGTGTAACCTGATGTGAGAAAATACACGACTTTGTAAAAAGCGAGTTTTATCATTGAGATGCATATCTTTGTAATCACCTCTTAAAATTTATAATGCCAAGATAGTGGAGTATCTAGGGTCATCCAAGGAGGCCAAATTGTTAGTCAACAAGATGATTCTCTCTCTCCCTACTCAAATAAACACTTGTATTTTTATATTTTTGATTTTGTTGTTTTCAGATTTTTCAAAAAAATGGGCACTTAAAAAGCAAAGAGGATTACACTAAAACTACGCCTATCAACGAGTCCTAAGTGAAAAAAATATCCTCTCTTCTAAGCTCACCCTAGGCAAGTGCGCCTAGGATAATTAGAAGAGAGTTGTGCAGTCCACAAAAACTACTAGAATAAGAAGCACACAAAATTTAAAGAAAGAAAGTGCAGGCAACAGAAATCTTTGTATTACTAGCAAAATTAAAGACAAGTAGTTGAATGCTTCTTACAAAAAAATACTAAAAACACTAGCTAATACAAAGAAAGATAAGGAAGAAGAAAAAGTGTCCTCCAAAGACAATGAAGGAGGAGGTAGCTCTTGCTCCAAGCACAACAGCTCCTATGCTTGAAAAGAACTCCTCCTTGCCTCCAAGTTGATACTCCTCCAAGTTTCCTCCAAGGGTGGACGTCCACCACCCTTGCTCCTCCTCAATGCCTGGCCATCCTCCTCTTGGATGAATGCTTCTCCTTAGCATGGAACAAGGAAGAAGAAGGGAGAGAAAGAAGGCACCAAGGGGGCAGGTATAGGTTGCCCCCTTGATCTTCTTCTCTTCTTCTCCTTCCCTGGCCATGGAATATGGTTGATATGGGTGGAATAAAACTAATCAAGGATGATGGTATGGTGGTGGTTAGATGTGTTTGTATAGGAAGGGAAAGTGGTTGTTGGTGTGGAGTGTATGTGTAGGGCTAGGATGGCTTGATGGAAGGTGGTAAGGATCCAAGGGGAGAGTCAAGTTGGTGCCATCCTAAAGGGTTTGTAGGGTGGTAGTTATGGTGGTGTTGGTGGCCTTTGGTGGTGGAGAGACAGCAAAAAATTGTTGCCAGCTTGATGCTTCTAGAAGGGGTCTTAGGTGGCACCACTAATCAAGGGTTAGGATGGGATTAGGGCTTAAGTGTAGGGTTGAGATGGGGTGAATTTTGGAGGGAAATGGTGGCACCAAAAGGGGGGTAGTTAGGATTTTTTTTGACACCACTTTTTGGTGGCTTTAGGTGGTGGTGGTGGTGTGAAGAGGTGCATAGGGTTGGTGCCAAAATGGAGTAGAGGTAGAGGTAGCTTAGGTGGACTTAGGTAGGGTTACTTGGTGGAGTTAGTTTGGTGGAGTTTTAGGGTTAGGGTTGGTAGCCATGAAGGTGGAGGAGCTAAGCTAAGCTAGCTTAGCTAGTAGATGAGTGGAGTAGCTGGTAGAAGGAGCTAGGGTTTTGGCTTGAGGAGTTGAAGAGGAGCTACATCTGAGCTGACTGTAGTAAATGGCTATTGAAGATAGCTGAAGTGGAGCTCAATAGCTAGCTTAGTTAGCTAGCTCTTGCTAGTAGCTAAGCCAAGCTAATTTGAGCTAGTTTTCTTCTTTTTTGAGTTGAGGTGAGCTAAAGTTGGTCTTCCTGAAGACTACCTAGCTAGCCAGGGTAGCTAGTTTAGGTCCAGTAGCTTAATTCAATTAAGTTAAGCTGATCTGAGTCTTCGAGAGTTGGAGTTGAGTTGACCCAAACTAGGTAGGGACTTCTTCAGCTGATTAGGCTTAGCTAGTTGATGGTAGTAGCCAACCCTAGTCTAGTAAAGCTTCCAGTGAACTGTCTTGAGCTGAGAGGAGTTGGAGTGTAGTTGGGAACAAATGACTTGAGCTAGTTTGAGCTGTCAACCAGCTAAGGTGAGCTGAATGGAGCTGAGGTGGACTAGCTTGAGCTACCATTCAGTTGAGATGAGCTAAATGGAGCTAAGGAAATGTTGATCCCGCTAGACTGAATTGGAATCCAGGTGGGATGAGCTTTTCCTTCATCTTCTACCTTGTTGAGTGCCAAGGTTTGAAGGATTTGGCTCTCTGCTTTTCCCTGACACTTAAATAAACACATCAAAACTACAAAAATAATGTAATGCATGTCTATCCTAAGAAATGCCTAAATGCAACTCGAAAATCCATTTGCAAAGTTAAAACCATAAGAGCTAGATCTATTTTAGGGCATAAGAATAATGATAAACTGGTGTTTATCACACCCCCATGCTTATCTTTTGCTAGTCTTTTCACAAAACTATTTTCGCAAAACGAATTTTTAGGAAAGAGTAATTTTTTTCACTTTTGAGGATAAGAAGATTACGGGACATTGCTTGATTGAAAGCATGAAAGGTACAAAACTTGTTAAGGATACACCATGAAAAAATAGCCTTTAGCGACAAATTAGATAGTTGCATATAATACATTTGCCACTAATTTTTTTGATTTAGCGGCAACTTTTTTGTATATGTCACTATAACACTTTGTCAAATGACAATTAGTATTAGTGGCAAATATATTTGCCACTGTTATCTTTGAGTTAGTGGCAATTCCTACTTATGCCACTATAATATTTTTGTCAAATGACAATTAGCATTAGTGGCAAATATAGTTGCCTATCCTTTGATTTAGTGACAATTGTTACTTATGTCATGATAATATTTTTGTCGAACGACAATTAGTATTAATGGTAAATGAAGTTGCCACAATATGTATATTATAAATTAATATTAGTAATCTTTAAAGGATCAGTTAGAAAAAAATTTATGCTACTAAAGACCCTTTCGAGCATTTGTTGGGACCTTTTGGTGGAAGTGAAATGAGGTCACTAGTTCATATTCAACTTTGTTTTAGTAGCATAAAGAATGAAAAGCTAAATTAAAATTTTTCCCTTTAAATGGAAAAAAAAATTCCAATTTCATTTAAGGCTAAGGTATGTACAGGTGGAGTTGAAAATTCTCACGATCAGAAAAATAACATTTAATGACAAATTATATAATGGTAAGTAATACTTTTACTGTGATTACCTTTGATTTAGAAGTAATTTTTTATATATGACACTATAAGTCTTCTATCAAAAGATAATTAATATTAGTATCAAATATATATATGCCAATATATGTATATAATATATTACTGTTGTAATTTTTTGAATCATATTATAAGAGAAAAAATTTGTATACTTCTAATTCTTTTGTCAAACAAATAACATTAGTAGCAAACATATATACTACTTCAAAAAAAAGTTACATATAGTAACTACTACAAGTAAATAGACATTCGATTATAGATTTTTAAATAATTAAACACTTTTTGGAATGGTAATGGAAAGGGTTTGTGGATTTCTTTCCCCACTCAAACAAAATTTCTCCACCCTAAGTCCCTCTACTTCCTCTCGCCGCTGTCCACTGCTTAATCGTGATCTTCCTTATACCCCATGCAACTGGTATCTCCCTACCAATATCTTTTTCCTCCAGTGGCTACAGATGTTTTAAGGTTCTCGAACCTTACTCAACCTCGTCCTCCTTCGTCATCCCTTCATCCTTAGTTCTCCCTCTCCTCCTCTTCCTCTTCCTCTTCTTCCAACCATCACCACCTCCTCTCCCCTCTCTTGAAACCCATAACCCTAACCCTAGCCTCCGCCGCCCTCCTCCTCACACACCGCCCCTCCCTCGCCTCCACTGCCCCCTCTCCCATCATTACCACCTCTTCCCTCTCTGACAAGGAGAAAGCTAAACTCCTTGAGGACCACCTCGACCTCCACCCGATGACGCCCCCTCGCTCCTCTCCCTCCTTGAGCTTCGCTCCCGCTCTGGTTGCTTCTCCGACATCCTCTCCGCCGCTGACCGCCTCCTCCCCCCTTACGACCTCGACCTCCCCCTCCTTCGTACCCACCTCCGCACCCACTCCGGAGACCTTCCCTCCTCTCGAGCCGCCTTCCACGACCTCCTCCACCGTGACCCTTCCTCGTCGATGCCTACCATAGCCTCGTCATAGCCGCCGCCCTCGATGACGACCCAGCCTCCAAGGCTTCAAAGCTCGCCATCATCGTGGAGCAAATCGAAGGCATTGTGGAGAAGTGTAGAAAGGAAGGGGAGAAGAATAAGAAGGAGGTGGCGAAAAATTTGAAGCTTCTGGTGGCTCAGGTAAGGGTGATAGAAGGGATGTACAAGAAGGCAATCGCGTTGTATGAGAAATTAGTGAGGGAGGAGCCGTGGGACTTCCGGCCATACCTCTGCCAAGGAATTGTCTACTCGATAATGCAGAGGAAGGGCGACGCGGAGCAGGTGTTTGGAAAGTACCGCTGCCTCATCCCCTAAGGGCACCCATACACACGTACTTCAAGAAGAACATCCTCGCCATGAAGGCATTTGGGTAGCAGGTGGAGGAGGAGAAGACGGACAAGAAAGGAGTAGCCTTGAGGATGTAGAAGAAAGACCGCTTGGGAGGGTTTGATGGGGAGGTAAGGACTCTTCTTGCTTGCACACTTGATAGAGTTCTTAAGTTTTTTTTTGCTTCGTCGTTATTATTCTGGAATAACTTTTGTGCAAGTAGGATAACCTTATTTCTTTAGAACTTACAGTACAGAGAGAGAGATGCCACTTATTCTAGAATAACTTTTGCACAAGTTGGATAAACTTCTTCCTTGCTTATTGAGAACTAAGTTAGAACCAATTATGCATAAAAAATAGAGAGAAGAGGATGCCACTTATTTTGGACTACCTATTGTGCAAGTGGGATAGCCTTATCTCGTGTTTGATCAGATATTGTGTAGAAGTAGTGAGAGGAGAGTGAGCAGAGAAAGGCAGCTCATTCCTTACTCTACTCAAAGTTGAAGTTATTATAACTAGAATGAGTATTTAATCTATAGGACATCTTCCTTTAGAATATCCCATCACCAAAACTAGGAGCAAGTATGTGGAGGGGGGTAGGAGAGTTGGTGCTTTGATAAGATTGCAAAACTTGGTACTTCATATTTAGTCGGTGAGGTCACCAAGTAAGGAGTATATCGTATATGAGTAAGTTATTGGGGATTATTCATAAGTAAAGTATTTTTTAATATTTAAATATTTGAATATATAGATCCATTTAGAAAATATATTAAAAAGATGTATGACTTGCACAAATTTACTACTGAACCACAGATAAAATGGAAATTCCAATAAGTAAGATACACACAAACAACCATTTTGAAGTTCAAAGTAATGTAAATAAACTTTAGACCATGTCTCCAATGGAAGAAAATAATATAAGTTTCTAGGCTTTAAACATGGATAATTAGGTTCAAGGGATGAAGAGCTTATCTAGGTGATGATCTCATAATAGATGCTCTTTTACTCGACCAACTAAATGAATTGATTATAAGGTCCATTGCTCAACCCAACTGTGTAAAGCCTGAGTATGGTTCCTTGGATTATCCAAGGCATCGAGTAGGATTACACAACTGATTATTTGTCTTACTTGAACGAGTTTTGCAACCCTAGTTTGAGCGGTTGAAGGTTGTAGAGATGACTACGTTCTCCTAATGCAACAAGTTTTTTTGTGTGTTGTTACTCCTTGTCCTTCGTGTGAGTTTGATACTTTGGGCCTTAATTTTGTCGAGAGAATAATATATTTTGAAATGTCTTCTGTAAAGTGAGACAATCCTTTAGGTCATGTTTGGTAGAGTATTAGAGGGATGATTTATCCTATTTGGTTGGGAAAATGCTACAATCCATGAACAATGTAGAGTATCAACGGTCATTGATCGCATATGTTCCCACTACTACTTACAATATACTAACTTACCCATTACATTAACTCCACTAACCCACTTCTAATACAAATAAAAATAAATAATACTTAGAACATATTAACTCATTGTACTTTTCAAAAAAAAAAAAAAAACTTATCCATCACATCTACCTTCACTAACCCACTCCCAATACAAAAAAAAAACAATTGCTTACAATATATCAACACACCTATTACATCTATGCTTCATTAATCTACCACTTATTCCACCACTCCCAAATCTTAACATTTTCTAAATTTTAACCTGTCTTACACTGAAAAACATTTCCAAGAGCAACCTTATGAATTATTGGGTATTGGAGTTAGATTTGGGAATAAGTTGTGGGAAGAGAAAGAATTGAGTGGAGGATGTGACTTATTCCTTATTCCTATTGAAAGTTAGGATGGATTACCATTCTTAAATTAGTGATTTGCAAGTTATCCTTCCTTGGAATATCCTGCTAACCAAACTAGGATATCTTGCCTTTTTGGGTAGCATTGGATATCTTGACAACCAAAGTATGTTGTAGTGACAACCAGTCTGGCTCTTCTTTGTTGCAGGGGGACCTTTTGTAACTTATGATGGAATTTTGCCACATCTTCTAATAAAATTTTGGGTGAACCTTGTGTAGTCATCCTTTCCTCTTTTGGAAAAAAGAACCAAATCCCATCTCTTTCCAAAAAAGAAAATTCAAGTTCCTCGTGCAAGGAAGGGTTTAAGTTTTTGGTTTCTTCTATTTGAAATGCTATTGATAGCTAACCATACATGACATATTTCAATGACAATGAGGTGGTGGCCATGGAGGTGATCAAGTAGATGGACGAGGCCAAGAAAGCTGTTGATTTGAGGAGCTGAAGAAGTTTTCCTCTTTGAAGTTCAGTTTAGAGAGGTGGGGATTTGATCGGAGATTAATTTTGTTTTGCCCCTTTCCTCTATCGTGCAAGTTTGTTACTTTTAACCATGTAATATGTTTTATATAAGTTGGATGGTTTTTAAGGCTCTTAATCAAGAAAGGATGTGAGTTTTTGGTTTTCCAGTTTGAAATGGCATCTATAGGATCTATGCTTTCGTTAAAGGACTATTGCAATTTTGATAAACCAAAGCAGCCTGATTCAAATCATGTCATGTACCTTCTATTGGTGTTCCATTATGTGAGGGGGGTGTGTGCGGAGAGGCACTGTGCAGTTTCAGTGGAGGAGATTCAGGCATGGCTATGATTCAAATTAACCAGGAATGGAGAAACTATGGATGCATTTGGCAAGAGTTGAACCCATATAGATTGCTAGGGAGGCAGTGGGATTGCAAATGCTTTTGTGTACTCATGAATTAGGACTGACATGGATGAGAACAAAGTAGAGATTAACTACCCTTAATGCCAGATTTAGCCATAAGATTGGCATCCATATCTATTATCCTGCTGCCTGCACAAAGAAGGGAATCACCTTAAAAAAAAAGGTAGTGCATTTTTGCACCAGACTGCTGTTAAAATTGAAATATCCAACCTTTTCAAGGTAAAATGGATGGGCTACTCAGGATCAGTAATTATCTCTGCATGTTATTGATTAACTTGATTTGGATACTAAATTAAAGTAGAAAGGAAAAATCTGAAAAAAGTAGGATGCATTCTACATTACACACCATCTCACCTCCTCAAAGAAACACCACCATTCTGTTGCAATTAAAGTGCCATCTTATATGCTGCGCGTTGGGTTTATGTTTCACCTTCACCTTAAAATAACAAAGCTACTACACATAATTGCATAGAAGTGTGTTTTTTTTTTTTAAAGGGATAATTGCATAGAAGATGATGGGTTATCCATCATGGAAAACTGCCTACTCGATTGGCAACTAAGTAAATAGAATTTGGTGGGGAAAATGAGATCATTGAGGATGAAAAACATCATAGACATATGAGGAACGATCAGAAGGCAGTTGTAAGAGGTAGCTGAGTAGGGACTTGACCCCTGATGTTCTTAGGCAAATGGTGCTTTCACAAAATCCTCTTAAGCGCTTGCGGGAGTCTGTCAACTAATGAGGTGGGACTACGTCCCCCACCCTCCTTCGCGCACAGTAGTAGGTGAAGCCTTGCTCGATTGTTGCTACTAGTGGGCTTCATGTCTCAGTTCAAGGCATGGGAAGCTGCAAGATCTATAGCCACGATAATTACACGCTACAACTGATCAGATAATGGTCGGAGCAAGGCGGGCAGCGAGTGAACGACGAACTTGAAATTAGAATACGGGTTCAAAAGCCTTAATCAGAATGTCCAGGAGCTTCGTCGAGGGATGGCGAATGTGTTGGTGGTGGTTACATGGCGTGGGAGTGTGTTATGGTCTGGCGAAGTTGAGGAGGCGGTGTGTAGGTGGGTTTGTTCGGTGGAGGTGTTGCATGGCCAATCCCCTCAATTTCTTGAGGGGTTTTGTTGGTGGAGGTGAGATGGAAGTTTTGGGACCGATGGCAGGCGATTTGGTGGCTTGTGGAATGCGTGTGACCTCACCGGAGTTCGGCTGGCGCGGAGGAAAATGATGAGGGAGAGGGCTTATTGGTGATCTAAACAAGATAGGGATGAGTTGGGGAGATTCATAAGAAGGAGAGGAATAGATTGGACCTAACAAAAGGACAAAGTGGAGAAGATTTGACGTCGGCTATGATTGGCCGGCATCGGAGACGAAGGGAGCTCCATTGAGAGGGAGCAATGACGATGAAGGGGTAGGTGTCCTCTACTTTGGTCGACAAGTGGCGAAGGAAAGAGAGGAAGGTCGGGGCCAAGCCAATTTGGTTGTTGGCTAGACTGATGAAGCTGTCGAGGAAAGTCATCGGAGTCGAGTCGGAGGGAGGTCGGAGAAGGGAAGATCTGGAGGTTTTCAGGCCTAAACTCGACTAAGGAGCATGGTGGGAAAGTTAGAGCTTAAATAGGGCTCTGGCATTCCTCAATCAGGAGGATTAATAGCGATTTCTTTGTGATTTGGCTTGGATTGCAAGTGAACTTTTGGAGCTTCGCCTAAGCTCCACACTTCGAATCTTGGCTCAAGATTGCGTTCAAACGTTCTCTCCTGGCCTAAACATCAATCCCACCAATTTTGGTGAGATTTGGCAAGGATTTAATGGAGATTTAGCTGATTCATCGTCGGTGGAGTTGGGTTTTAGGACTTTGTGTGGGAATTAGGAAGAAGGGGGCTGTTGGTGAAGAAGATGACAAAGATAGGGGTACGCAAGGAATTTCAAAAGTTAGGGGCTTATATGTAAAGAATAGAGTTTAAATGGACTAAAATGTAAACTAGGTTAAGATGGACTCTGATTGAGCCCAAATTTTGATATAAATATAATTTTGACCCAAGAAATATAGTGGTGGAGTTGAATTTGATTTTTGACCAATTTTGATTGGGTAATTTGCGTAAAAACTCAAATTAGAGCAAAACTCTATCTGTGACTCTATTTAAGGTCAAAATAGGTTCAAATGGTCAAATCAAGGATACCAAACCTGAAGAAATATTTTTAAATGAATTTTAAGATATTTATATGAATTTTATTCTAACCATAACCTCTGTAATTTAAGCGGATCTAAAATTAGGATTATGGGTGTTGTATAAGTTCTTGAAATGCGTAAAATCCCATTTTTGTCTGCATGGACCCACTTATTAGACTTTAATGCTCATTTGACCTTAGATTAACCCTTAGCAAATCTTGTGGTTACTCTGCTTTCATAATATGATGTTAAAACTACATAATTAACCCTATTTTAATGTTCTCTCAGAATGGATATGCATGGAGTTATGACACTCAGGCGACTATGTAGGAGTATTTATCACTTGATTATGAATAATTAAAGCTAGTTATGGATCATGATGATGTTATCATCAGTGGTGGTGTGAAGAGGTGCGTAGGGTTAGTGCCAAAATGGAGTGGAGGTGGAGGTTGCTTAGGTAGACTTAGGTAGGGTTACTTAGTTGAGCTAGTTAAGTGGAGTTTTACGGTTAGGGTTGGGAGCCATGGTGGTGAAGGATCTAAGTTAAGTGATGGGAACTTCATCATTGGCCTTAACAAGCCACTTTTAGTCAGGTTTGATGGATAAAAGCTCCTACATGATCATCTGACAGTTATAATTATGTAATATCTTGATTTGAGAAGAAAATAGGGAATCAACGTTAATTCTGCAATTTTTACATCATATCATAAACACAGAATAACCACGGGGTTTGTCAAGGGTAAATTGAAGGTCAAATGAGCATTAAAATCCAATAAGTGGGTCCATAAAGACAGAAGTGAGGTTTCATACATTTCGAGAACCGAATCATGACACAGAACCCTAATTTCAGAAATACTTAAATTAAAGAAGTTTTGGTCAAGATAAAATTCATCTCAACCTCATAAATTTATAGAAAAATATTCTCAGAGGTTTGACACCCTTTAATTGACCATCTAAACCAATTTTGTCCTTAAATAGAGTCTCAGACGGAAGTTTGCCCTAATTTGGGTTTTTATGCCAGTTGCCTAGCCAAACTTTGTCAAAACTGAAATCTAACTTCACCATTAGATTCCTTATATTCAAATTAGGTTTGTATTAAAATTTGGACCCAATCAGAATCCATCTTGACCTAGTTTGTAATTTATCCCTTCAAAATTCTATTTTCTACATTTAACCCCTTAGGTTTCGAAATCCTTACATTTAGCCCCCTAACTTCTCATTATTTTCTTCAAAAAGGTCCCTGCCATGATTAACAGTGTGAACCCAAAACTTATGACCTTCAATCTGGGGTTTCTCCCTAATTTCTTGACCAAATCCCTCCAAAATTAGAAGGATTGATCTTGAGGACTTTCCCTATCAATTGAATCACATCTTGGGCCTAGATTTGGATCGTAGAGCTCATGCGAACTCCATGATTTCAAGGATCTTCTTCTCCAAAAATTCAAGCTTCTTGATCTTCTTCCTAAGCTTGGAAGCCACCCTTGGACCTTTAAAAGGAGCCTCGTCATAAGGCCTTGCTCTTTAGCGAGTTGTTGTTCTAGAAATCTTCTTCTTCTACCTCCAGCCTATTCCAAGCTCGCTCCAACAACCTCCTCCCTCCAGCTTCCTCGCCTGTCGCCACATACCATATGCAGTGGGAAAAGAATCCTCTCTTCATTCCGCACCTCTCCATACCTGTAAGGAGCTCTTTAGCCCCTTTCTCGTTGCCGTCCTCATCTCCGGAGTTTCTTCGTCTCCAATGCCGGCCAATCATAGCCGATGTTGCCTCCGCTCGCTCCTCGTCTACAACTATGTTCATTCGACTCCTCTCTGTTTAACGCTCTGAATCGGTGTTTAAAAGTAATGTGTTGTAGTATAGCCGATAAATCGCGAAAACACTTAAAATTTATGCTTGAAAGCAATCTGAGGTCGAACGCAAGGAGCAATATGGCAATTTGAAACTCAAGATCGCAATTTGAGTTAAAGATATAAGAAATTGCAGTTAGAATTAATTCAAAATGATATAGCAATAATGCCAAGTATCAATGTGCAAATAGAATGGAGTAAAATGGTGATTTGAATCACCAATTACTCCTCACAATCATACCAAGTAGATGCTCAATATTAATCAAGTTAATTAGCCTGAAACAGGAGAATTGGACATCTGATGGTAGGATCAGACATCTTAAACATCTAATTCTACATTGCTTTTCTCTTCCTTTCTCTTCTTCTCTGCTTCTTCTTCTTTCTCTCTTTCTTCTCTTTGGTTTTTTGCATAGGCTCTTTCTTTCTTCTCCTTTCTTTCTCTGCTCTTCTTCAGCTACTCTCCTGCTCTTCTCGCGACTAAGTGTCGCACAGGTACCAGTGAGAGCAAAACCCCTTGTCCCCGTGCTCTTCTCTCTTTCTCTCTGGGTTTCGCTCTCCTAGAGCCTTCCATAGTAATGGGTAATCGGGTAAACGGGGATCCGCGTACCCGGGACCAGGGCTGCAGGCGTAGGTCATAGTCGAGGTGTGAGTACAGGTTAGGCAGGTTGGGTAAGTGTGGGTAAGTGGGGACCTCACCCCCAGTGACTTAAGGCGAACAATTGCTATTACTTTTTTCTCTTATACCACTTCAGTTGCTCTACCATTTCCGATATGAGACTAAATGTCCTTGCTTCCTTCCGTGTGTAACTATTGCTAGTGGATTGGTCAATTGCAGGTGGAGGAGCGATCAAAGCTCCTAATTGACCAGCTGCTTGTGATCCTGGAAGAGTGCCGTGCGACCCGGAGCGGATGCCTGGAGCTAGCAAGCCAAGAACATGCTCTGGAGCTTCTTTGAAGGAGCTCCAACAATGGCGGCTTCACCTGTGGCAACCAATTTGGTGGAGCATAGTGGCTATACGAACTCGTCGGAGGTACGTCGACGAGGTGGAAGACGGGGAGCGTGCGAGTGAGATGATGGTTGAAACGGAGTGTGGTTGGTGTGTGAGTGAAGTAGAGGAGTTAGGGAACTTGTCTAGGTAGTTGGTATACGATGAGGAGTAGAGGCGATGCCGGTTGCGGTATGGTCTGTGTCAGGGAAGAAGGTGCTTCGGTGAGTAGGAAACGGCGAGGAAGACGGAGGAAGAGGAGTCGGTGGGTACAGCACGACGTGGAGGAAAGTAAGGAAGATGAATCCGCTGCCAGTATTGCAAGCAGACGAAGGATGGGGTCGAAGGAGGTCGCTAGACATCGAGGAGCTTCGGCCGAATGAGGAGAGATGAATCAAGGGTAACTCCGGTCGAATTCGAGTGTAGGGAGGACGGGCAGGCTCTGGGAGTCTTTATATAGGTAGTAGGGGGTCAGTTAAAGCTTGTAAACCAAGCTTTCAAGCTTGGAAGGTTTCCAGAATAGGAGACTCACTCCTTTGAAGGATTCACATGAGGATTTGGGCAACTTTTGAGATTTCAAATCTGGCTAAAAAGGAAGATAATTTCTTGACGAATTCCCCTTTCAAATCTGAGAAGGATTCGTCAAGAAATCAAAGAGATCTTGCCAAATGAAGCTTGCTAAAGTTGTAGGATTAGGATTCTAGCATGGTAGAGACCTGTTTGTGAAGAGGAAAAAGAAGCTGGGGGGCTTTTTATGAGGAATTCAAAAGCTGAGGGGCTATTGAAGATAAAGAAAGCAAACTTGGACCAAAGTGCAAACTAAGGCGAAACAATCTCATATTGAGCCCAAACTTTGATACAAATCTAATTTGGACTTAAAGAATATAATGATAAAGTTGGAGTTTACTTTTGACCTCGTTTGACTGGGTAATTTATACAAAAATCCAAATTAGGGCAAAAGTCTGTCTGTGGCTCTATTTTAGGTTAAAATGGGTTTTGATGGTCAAATTGAAGGTACCAAACTCTAGAGAATATTTTTCTATGAATTTTAGAGGGTTTAGGTGAATTTTATTTTAACCATAACCTCAGTTAATTAAGTAGGTCTGCTTTTAGGGTTTCAGATGTTCGTTAATTCCCGTAACGCATGAAAACCCGTTTCATTCTGCATGAACCCACTTAATAGACTCTAAAGTGTATTTGACCTTTATTCAACCCCTGAGAAAACTCGTGGTTGTTCTATTTTTGTGATAGAATGATAAATTTGCATAAATAACCCTGTATTCTTGACTTCTTCTTAAATCAATGTTTTGTGCCCTTTTGACCTTCTGAAAGATATGTAGGAGCTTTTATTGACTTAATCAGATCAAACTAAGCTAGCTATGACTCATGATAGTGTTCTCATCACTTTCCTTCCCCTGACTCTATTCATGCTCGATTCTTTAGGTTTGCATGCAAATATGCCCGCCCCACCATTGCCTTCCCCAGCTCTAGCCACACTTCGATGAGCACTCATGCCCTCCATAGACCACCAACCGCTCTGCCAACAATCCCAAAACCTTCGATACTCCATGCTCACCAAAATCCCTCAAGAAATTGAGGGATTCATGCCCTCGACAGCTCCACCGAACACACCTTCCTCTATACACCATCTCCGTCTCCATTAAACCTCCACACACCCCCTCACAGCATGCAGCACCCACTAGCATGTTCTCCTCTTCCAGTCGAAGCTTCTGAGCTTTTCTGATAGGGTCAAGAGGTCAAATTCCCCTTCTCAGTTACTTCACTGGAACACTGCTGCTACAACCTTCTTCTTCGACCTCCGCTGC
Source organism: Thalassia testudinum (assembly GCA_037157565.1). Taxonomy (NCBI): domain Eukaryota; kingdom Viridiplantae; phylum Streptophyta; class Magnoliopsida; order Alismatales; family Hydrocharitaceae; genus Thalassia; species Thalassia testudinum. The sequence goes on along the minus strand of JAZHRO010000035.1, from coordinate 53,456,336 downwards.
AGTTCTCCGGCCAAGTTCTTCATCACTGCTACCTCTAGGTGCTGTGGAACGATCCCAGGTACATCTCCAGGTCACCAATTGAAGCTACCAAGGCCTTCATCGGCCCCAATTGTAGCAGCTTCACCTGCAACTATTGTGCAAAAAAGAGCCCAGATCTTTAGTCCCGCATCGGGGACGTAGGGCTCATGTAGGCACATAAGTCGAATTTCTCTTCTCTGCTATTCACCTGAGGCATCGGGGGTTCGGTTCCCCTGCCTACTCAACCTTGCACCCTCGCTTACACTCACACCCGGGAGCCTAGACCCGATACTGCTGGACCCGATTACCCGCGTTTTGACCCAATTGAGCCCAGTTCTGAGAGAGAAAGAGAAAGAGAATCAGAGAGAGAGGGGGTGGGTTTTGCTCTGCCTTAGTGATGAGAGGCTCATCATGGCTTCTAATTACTCCTAATTAACTAGTTTCCCTAGTTAATTAGCTAGGAATATGCATATATAAGGGTTAATTAAAGAATAAGGGATAAATCATTAAAGGGCCTTAAAATAAGTTAAAAATGCTGAATTATCAGCTAATTAATATTATTAACAATTTAATTAATAAATGGACTCAAAATACCATTAATTAGTTACCTAATTAAAATCTTATTTAACTTAAATATAACTTAATAACTAAGTTCTTAAATAACTTAAGTTAATAAGTACATAAATATAAATAAATGGGTCAAAAATGTAATGTGAACACAAGGCTTTAAAATAATATCAAGCTAATTTATAATTATATATAAAAAGTTGGAAAAGAATCAAATTAAAATTGACTTAAATGGTCTCTGTTTACATTTTAATCCCTATAATTCATTTCATTCGAGTCCTTTTATTTTCACCTAGGTCCTTAATTTTCCTTACACATAGGTCCCTGCAAACATCTTCTTCTTTGTTTCTTCTTCAGCCGCTTCAACGGCTGATGAACGTCGGTGAAGACACTTCACGATCACCTTCCATCTGACGCCATTCCACCCTTGCCAATCTCTTGGAGCTTGTGCTGACCCTCTTCACATCATCCCACGGTCTGGATGATCTTCAAATCCTAATTATGGCTTGGCGATAACTTCACTAACGTCGAAGAAGACGATGGTGGTTACCTTGAACCTAGACCTTCTAACATCTAGATTCATCCACCTTCACAGTCGTCGCAACCTAAAAATATCCCTCGACCCCTTCGATTTCAAAGGTCGGTCCCCTATCCTTCTTCCCCAACTGCGGCCAACGATAGGCTATTCTTCCGTCTACCTCCGGCGACCTCTCATCCCCCTATCGGAGCTCCTCTGCGAGAGGGACTCGCCTCTCTCACCTCCTCTTCCTCTCCGAACGGCTATGGCAACGCCAAGGAGCGCCACTTCCTCTCTATCACTGCTTTCAACTTCTCGCCGACGCTCTATCCCCTACCCTCTGATTTCGTCCTCCATTATGCACCTTTTGACTAAGATTCTTCCCCCTCTTTTCATCTAGGTAATCGTAGATTACTTAGTGTAGCTTAGATTAGTGTAATTAGCTTAGTTAGATTAGTTTAGTTAGATTCCAGTACTTCCTTCCTCAGCTCTGGCGAGGCCAAGTTCGGCCTTGCTGGACCTTCATTCACATTTCCAGAAATTGTATCACTCTCCTTACCTCTCCACGATCCATTTCCACTTTCTTTCCCTCACTGATACCACCTATACCACCTGATACATCTCACCATCACTAGTGATTCCCACTGTCTATGGCAGAGGTCCCCGAGCCTTATGCACCTCCATTAGGGTCTTCCATCACAAGAACACCACCCTAAGACCCTTCCCAACCACAGATCTACCCCAATTATCCACCTAATCACCTACACCAACTCACACGCACCTGGACAGTTCACTATCTATGGTGGAGTGTCCAGAAGCTTTCTTGCACCCAATTAAGGTCCATCATCACTTCCCTTACATCTAAGGACCTTAGCCAACTGCTTAATTGCTCCTATAGATCCTCCTATTAAAAACACCTAAATTCCTCCTCCTTTCTGAGCTCGCTGTCAATGGTGGCTCAGAGATGAGTTAATCACCAAATTAATTAGTCCATTAGTATCGCCTCACCCCTTAGAATACTTTCCCTCACTCAATTGAGTGAGAGGAAGCATTCTGAGTTCTGTCAAACTCAGAATGCCCAATTTTCGAATTTCCTGATGAATCCTTAATTCGATCATCAATTGGAGAAATTGATGAGTTCTTGAGGTTCCTTGTGACCTCAGGAAGCTCTTAAGACCTTTAATAGTCTATTTGATGGAGTTTTGTACACTACCAGACATTTCCTGGACTCACCGGAGCTCCAGTGAGCTTCGACAAGTCGAAATTGATCTTCAGCCCTTGATAGGCTCTGAGAAGCTCTAGAATGCACAACTGAGGTTTATGGATTTTGATTTAGTGTTTATTTTTATGATGTAATGCCTAGAGCTCAGAATCAACCTCTGTCTTCTCCAACTCCGTTAGGTTTTAGGCTTTGGAAATAGGTCAATAAGCTCAAGCAGAACCTGTAAGAGTAATATTTGATCTTTTATTGCACTAAAATTCCCTAGATTATTCCACCGAATACCCCCGCTTTTGAGCTCAGGTGACAGTGTTTGAGAGGGCCTTTAGAAGCTTCAAAACTTTGTTTTAAGGTCTGGAATGATTTTTGAGGTGAATTAGTGTCCCTCCAGGTCTTTAATTTTTTTAAAGAAGCTCTAATTCTAAAAGTCAACTTTGAGCTCACCGTGGTCAAACCCCAGGTTCAAGTTGAGGATTAAGTGTTTAATTTTGTGAATTAAAAGGTTGAAATTCTATCTGTGATGATTTAGAGTGAGTTGGAGTTGTTTTGATTGAGTTTTATTGGGGATTTGGTGTGAATTAGATCAATGTCCAGTTTGGGTCATTTTTGAACCCAAACTGCTTTTAGTGTGTTTTTGGCGAGATTTGAATGCTTAATTTGCCTAGATAGAATCTTTGCAACCTACAGAGGTTGTTTAATTCTCTTTGTAAGGTCTTTAGCTTTCTGTTGAGCTGTTCAGAGCTCAAAATGGAGCTCTGAAGCTCCTAAACGAAGCTCATGAGCATCTTCCTCTTCCTGAAGCCACATAGGACTTACTTTCTTAACCATTAGATGCGGAATCATTAGCTGAAGGTGATTCAGACCTTATTTGGAGGTCAGATTCTCTGCTGCAGGTCCTTAGACCTGGAATTACCTTCTGCAGGACTTAATGGTCGTGCAAACCTTCCACCTTCGTCCTTCAAATCGAAGTACCGACCTAATCTGAACACCAAATTGGTGTTATAGTTCTGTAGAGGACATTAAGAGCTTTCGATTGAGCCTTTGCTTGATTGGATTGAGTCATTGTGTCGGCCGGGATCGTTGGCCAAAGTTCGGCCTGGAGTGGACATAGATAGTCCCACCTCGAGAACTATTGAGCGCTGACATTGGTATATTATGAAAAACTGCATTAGCCTTCTTGGTCGTCAGCGCAGGGTGTGAAATGAAACTTGAGCTTGGGCATGGGTGCATGCGTTGCATGTGCCTGCGCATGTGTGTGTACGTGCGCATGTGTGTTAGCATGGGCCCGTGAATGGGCATGTGTGGGCCTGGGAGGCCGAATACTGTGCATGGGCTTGAATTGGAAAATAAAACACCTAAATAAAACTAGGCTCAGACCCAGTAGGGTCTGGTCCCACCCTCTAGGGGGTGTTGTGTATCCTTGACTGGTTTGAGCCGCTAATTAGAAAATCAAATTTTTGTAATTGAAGATTAAATGGGTTAAGTGAATGCAAAAATGGTTACGTGTGGACATTAAGCACCGTAAAGAAGTTAAGGTCAAGATAAAGGGAAGCGATAGAAGAATAAGCTAAGATAGAGAGTGAAGGAAAAGAGAGGGAATGAGAGAGGGCAATAACAGAGAAGAGAGGAAATAACAAGAAGAAGAATAGGGATGAAGAAAGAATGAAGAGAAGAAATAGAAGGAAGAAAATCAGATGTCTTGCTTAATTTTTAGTCATCTGACTTTTATTTTTAAGATGTTTGATTTGCCTTAATAATGCAATCTCCTATTCTCTTTCAATATTTTGAGCTTAATTGATGTAATAAGGCATTTGTACTCAATTGTATAGCTTTTTCTTGCCTTAATCATTTGTAATAAGATGTAATGGTTGCAATAAACATGTTTAGTTGATTTTTAATGACAAATCGTATGTGTAAATATGTTCTCTATTCATGGAATGTTGCATGTGTTAATTTGATTAATTCTTGTCAATGTTCATAGGCTTGAAGTATTCTAATTTAATATTTATTCAATTAATTAGATCTTAATTATTCCTTAGCAATTAATGGTGTATTAAGAATAAGTTATGCCTCCCAGTGAACGACCTAGACTCAACCAGTAAAAAAGAACTTAAAATCTAAAATGTTAGGTTAACTTGACCCTATACTGCACAACCGATATTAATTCTAGTTAACCTAAGTTACTTTCTCATGCAATTAATTAAGCCTAAATAACTTAATTAACTGTGTTGAGGATTTAAATGACCATTTTAATGGCGCCGTTGCCAGGGAGGTAACTGTAATTTATATTCGTCATTACTGTTTTTGTTTTGTACATATTTCTTTTTACTAATTTGTTTTGTTTTGTTTTGTTTTCTATCTTCTTTTTAGGGTTACCTTTGCGGGTATTCTTGGGAAAGGTGGTGGGTTTTCTATTTCTATTTTTTTTTTCCGACCATTATCCATATCCATTGTGAGTATTCTTTGCTTAGTCTTTAGTGTAGTTTGTTTGTTGCATTTAGGTTAGAAAAAAATTAAAAAAATAGAAAAATATGCATACTTATCTGATAGCGACAGCATGTTTTAGGCATACACTCTTAGGAGTGCATTATCTGCTAGTATCTACGAAATCTAACTTGGGATTTTTTCTACTATTTTTCTCGCATCAACAGGAAAACACGTGCAAAACCTGTGTAGATCCCTGCCATTGGATAATAAACAAGACCATATTTTTGTTTGAAAATACCTAAAAAGCAGTCACTTTACTTCTTTCTATCATTTTTGTGAAAAGATTAAGTAAAAAGAGGATAATTAAAACTCGTGACTCAATCTATTTGCAGAATGCATGTGGGTTTTTATGCACACGTCTGTTGCATGCTATTGCACACACAATGCGATCACTAGAGTCACACGAGTCTGATTTTCTACCTCTCCTCTTTGCACCACTTAGGGCTTTAGTCAAAGATCAACAAGTTTGTCTCTACTAAGCCCCAGGGAGCTTGTAGTGAGCGGTCTCGATCATAGACCTTAGTCCTTTGAGCCTTAAGGATACGCACTTGCATAGATAGGGGTTTATAATGCATATTTTGATACTGATATTATACTTGTTTGCATCCAAATTATTTTTGCGTATTCTAGGACTCTCTTCTTTCCTTTGAAAGAAGAGAAAAACCAACTTTTTGCATTATTTTCGGGTCTTGTTTGCTGCTGTTTTCAATGGTGTGAATGTGCCTTTGCACATTCTTTTGGTTTATGCACGGGAGGCGATCCCTGAAACCGCCTCTTGTATCTCCGTTGATAGGTATTCCTAAGTCGGTTGCACTAAAGCAACCAATAATTTTCTCGTCTGATACATCTGCTTTTTCTGCATTTGATCCTATGGACCAAATGCAGAACCAGAATCTCGAGATCCCTTCCTCTTCTGGTCAGGGGGAGATGTTGCCTTTTGATGTCCATGAGGCACTCTTGAACCAGAATCTTCAGATGCTCGAGTAGAATTGTCAAATCAATCTGTTGACGACTGCTCTTTAGGATTTGCAGAACCTACAAACCCGTCCTCCACCTCGATTTGAGGTGGGTTTTGAAACCCTAATTTATCGATCCCTCTTCTTAGGCCTCTACTCTACGACTATTATAATCCATCTAATACACAAGTAGAGCCTAATGTTAGGATTCCCGTTGGGGAAAATGACTCAGAATTAAAGTCAAATATTATAGGTCTAATCCCACACTTTCACGGATTTGCATCCGAGGATCCATTCCAACATATTGAAGATCTAAAAAATCTATCTCAGACTCTTGGTCCTCAAAATCAAAGTTAGGAAATCCTATTGATGAAGATGTTATCCTTTAGCCTTAAGGATAAGGCTACCTACTGGTATAGAATTATAGCATGACCAATCTCAACATGGGCTGAACTCAAATCCGCATTTTTGAAGAAAATTTTCCCAATTGGTCGTACCAATACATTAAGGCGAGCCATCACTACCTTCTCTTAAAATCAAGGAGAACAATTCATGAAGCGTGGGAACACTTTCATGAATTGCAAAGGAAATGCCCACATCATGACATCCCTCGCTTGCAACTAATGCACATCTTTTATTATGGATTGCAAGAAGGCATTTGCAATCTGGTCAATCCCTCTTGTAGAGGGAATTTCTTGAATCGCAATGCAGAATCCACTTCAGAACTATTTGAAGGGATGGCAGAAAACTTGATCAACAACGCATCCATGTTGCAATTCACGTGGGGCACCAATACAGTGCATCAAAACCCGCAGAAGGGCATTCACAAGATCGGGAATCTATCCAGTTCTAAGGATTTGGAGATTATAGCAGAGAAACTGGACAAAGTCAATATCGTCGCGAAGCATCTCGACTAGGTTCGAAATAGGATGAAATCTCTTACGCCTCTTCTCTATACGTAGAATCCCATGTGTTTACCTATTTCACAAATTCCTACGAGGAGGGAGTTTGTGAATTATCTGGATTCTAGAGATCCATCTTCCTTGGGTTTTTTATCTACTCCTGCACCAACCCAAGGGGGGGGACCTTTGTCCCACAATCTTTCCCACCCTTTTCCCCACCCTTTCCTATTGCAGAAAACACGTCGTATCTTTTTGATTTACATGCTATCCAAGACAACACTCCAAGATCAAATCCTTATTCTAATACCTATAATCCTGGATGGAGAAGCAACCCAAATTTCTCTTGGGCTGATCAAAATCAAAGACCATCTTATCCAAAGCAGACCCATCAAAACCTGCCTTCATTGCCTTCTCAGCAACCGAATGCGAGGCCTAATACTGCATGTCTGTAGAATTACTCTGGGCCGAATAGAGATACATAGCTCGATCAAATTTGTGAGCTGTTACAGAGAATCTGTAATAAAATGCTGAAGCTCTCACTGAGATTCAAAGGCAATGTAAGGTAGAATTGGCTGATTTACGAAATCAGATCATACTTTTGGCTGAGTTTCGTCAACCAGGTACTCTTCCATCTCAACCAATTTCGAATCCTAGGAATCTACAAAACCCTAGGCAACATTAGGGCCACGTACATTTCATCAATCAGGCCTTTGATTCTAATCAAAACCTGTCCTCTATACTTTCTGAAAATAATCCACCAAACCCACATCAGCAGCCTTTATTATATCAAAATAACCCACCTATTATTGAGAATCAGAATTGACTCTGCTGATCTTCTGAACTTGGTTGGAATCACTTCTCAGATTGCCTCAATCTTTAATATTTTACATCTCAACCTAAATCAGATCCACTCTTCACGAGATCCACTCTGATCTTTCTGAGATTTTTCACGGGATCTAATTTTGGTTCTGTGAGATCTATTTTAGGTAATCTCAGGATGAGTTTTACCCAGGTGGTTTTATCTATTTTTCTATTTTCTTGAACTAATTCTTCCATAACTCCTTTTATTTTACCTTACATATTCTTTATAGGAGTTCTTTACTAGGGTTTACGCCTAGCTGAAGGCATAAAACTTAGCACCCTATATATAGCTGTTTACTGTTTTCTACACTTTTCTCTACATATACACTTGAATCTGTACTTGAATTATCAATTACTTTCACTTAGTCCGATTGACCACTCTGACCTTTGGTTAGAATAGAAGTCATCCGCACAGAGATCTTTGATCTCCTCTATCCGACTCCTTTCGTCACCCTACACTAAGTGAAGTGTAATATTCTTTTCCACCCTTCTTACAATGAGGACATTGTAATATTTTGGCTTGTGGGGGTGTGAAGTGACAATTTTCACTTCAAGTGTATTTGTAGATAAAAGTAAAAATATAAAAACACAAAAAATAGAGATACCCAAAAACTAAAAATTTAGAAAAGCCAAAAATACCTTAAAAGATTTGAAAAGTTTTGAAAAATTCATAAAAATTTGAAAATTTTATAAAACATAAAAACAAAAATATATAAATATAAAAATTGAAAAATTACAAAATCATAAAGATAATAAAAGGGTTTTACATTTATAATAAAGAAGAAAAAGAAGATACCAAAAATATATTTAAGCTTAATTATATTAGTAATTAAGAGCTTAATTTTGCTTTTAGGTCAAAAAAAAAAAATAGTATTTTATAAGAGCATAGAATCCTTATTTAGATTTTTACTTAAATAATCTTTTCAAAATACGCATCTGTTTGTGGAATTTTGAATGAGATTTTGTTTAAGTTAGAATCTGAAACCCTAAGGATCTGTTTTTCCGCTCTTTACCCTGAAATAAAGTAACTAAGGTGTATTAAGTTTAAAACTTAAGTTTTGGAATTAAATTATAGCTTTCTTGGTCAATTAGACTAGGTAAGTCCTTTCGCTTTTTGAACATTTGTTTTTATCACCAAGTTAAGTAAAAAAGCCAGATATTCAAAGTTAATTAAGTGAAGAGTTGGTAGAATCTTAGTCTTAAGGTCTATTAGGCTATAGTTTGATTAATCAACTAAGGACATTTGTCTAGACTTGGCGAGTTGTGTCTTGACAGATCCTGGAGGAGGAAACTAAGAGTTTAAAGGACCTCAGAGTGAATGGCTTTGCTGTCTAAGCTCTGGTTTGAGAGCTAAGTAACCTAAGCGTCCAAAATTCACACACATAGAGTTGTCTTGTTGGCATCTGAGACAGTGAAAATGTAGAGGTTAAGAGATCGATTCTAAGTCCTCTTTAGTCCAAGGATTTTCGTGAGACGGCTCTTGAAAGGGTGAAGGATGTGCCACTCACCTATAAAAAGGAATTAGAGTATTATGTTAGTAAGAAAAATGAGGAGGAGAAAGAAAAAAATAAATAAATAAAAAGAAGAATAAAGCACTCTGCAGTTAAGTGCCTCGCTACAAATGGGTGCTTATGCAGTTTATCCACCAAATAAAGCATCTCGGTACAAATGGATGTTATCCTTCCTTCCATCAAATAAAAGAACACCTCACTACATATGGGTGTTCTATCCTATAGAAAAGGGTTGAAAAAATATGGAGAGAAAAATTAGGAATAAGAGACCTAGTGGTCCATTGGGGAGATATACACAAAAAGTGTTGACCTTGGGATAGAAAAATGGTGAGGAGAAAGCAACCAAATCTAAGTAAGGCCAAGCCAAAGGCTTGAATTGGAATAACCTGGACTGGAAATTGATGTCTTAAGATATGGATTTTTGCAACTTTGGATGCTTTTAGGACAATTCTCTTCACAAGCACGGATGCTTTAAAATCATAGCTACTGAACCTTTGCATTGGGCAGTGAAGCCTAAGAAATCTGATTTTGAGGACTTACAGTTGAGGCCTAAAGGAGAAAGATTGACAAAACTCTAAGTCTAGAAGTCTGTCCTTGGTGCTGTGGGTTGGCAGATTAGGGTCTTACCACTCTAAGTTTGGTTAATAATGAGTGTCTGGCTAATTTACTAAAACTTGGGTTGATAAAAATCAGATTTCACAAATTTAAGGATTAACTTAAGTCTATTGAGTTTTTGAGTTAAAATTTAACTTCCAACTCTTGAGTTTTGTTTCCTCAAAACACTTTGAATTCTGAATTTCTAGGGTTTATAGTGATTACAGAGAATAAGTAGGTTTTTGGGATTCTGATTTTTCATAAAATTCCCATCAAAAACTCTATTTTTAATAGAGTTTGTTTTGAAAAGGTTATTTGAGTTTTTAAGTCTAAGTAAAGAGATTTCCATAGAATGCTCTGCATATTTATGGATACTTATTTATATATATAAAAGAAATCTAAAAATTGAATATCCAAAAGTCTAACTAAAGCATTCCTCTACTTAGTTTTTATTTATAATATAATAATTTAAACCCTCAACATATTTCTGGTTAATTTTGCTAGGGACTAGCAAAACTTTGGCTTGGGGGTATGATGAGAGGCTCATCATGGCTTCTAATTATTCCTAATTAACTAATTTCACTAGTTAATTACCTAGGAATATGCATATAGAAGGGTTAATTATAGAATAAGGGACAAATCATTAAAGGGCCTTAAAATAAGTTAAAAATGTTAAATTATCAGCCAATTAATATTATTGATAATTTAATTAATAAATAGACTCAAAAAAACATTAGTTAGTTACCTAATTAATATCTTATTTAACTTAAGTATAACTTAAAACCTAAGTTCTTAAATAACTTAAGTTAATAAGTAAATAAATACAAATAAATGGGTCAAAAATGTGAACAGAAGGCTTTAATATAATATTTAGTTAATTTATAATTATATATAAAAAGTTGGAAAAGAATTAAATTAAAATTGACTTAAATGACCTCTGTTTACATTTTAGTCCCTATAATTCATTGCATTCGAGTCCTTTTCTTTTCACCTAGGTCCTTAATTTTCCTTGCACATAGGTCCCTACGAACATCTTCTTCGTTTCTTCTTCAGCTGCTTCAATGGCTGACGAATGGCAGTGAAGACACCTCACGATCACCTTCCATCTGACGCCATTCCACCCTCCCCAAGCTCCTGGAGCTTGCGCTCACCCTCTTCACTTCATCCCATGTCTGGATGATCTTCAAATCCCAATTAGGGCTTGGCGATAACTTCACCGGCATCAAAGAAGACGTTGGTGGTTACCTTCAACCTAGACCTTCTAACGTCCAGATTCAGCCACCTTCATGGTCGCTGCAACCTATAAATACCCCTCGACTCCTCTGATTTCAATGGTCGGTCCCCTATCCTTCTTCCCCAACTACGGTCGATGATAGTCTATTCTTCCATCTACCTCTGGCGACCTCTCATCCCCCTATCGAAGCTCCTCCGTCTGAGGGACTCGCCTTACTCACCTCCTCTTCCTCTCTGGACGGCTGTGACAAAGCCAAGGAGCGCTACTTTCTCTCTATCACCGCTTTCAACTTCCCGCCGGAGCTCTATCCACTACCCTCTGATTTCGTCCTCCATTATGCACTTTTCAACGGAGATTCTTTCCCCTCTTTTCGTCCAGGTAATCGTAGATTACTTAGTGTAGCTTAGATTAGTGTAATTAGTTTAGTTAGATTCCAGTACTTCCTTTCTCAGCTCCAGTGAGGCCAAGTCCAGCCTCGCTGGACCTTCGTTCGCATTTCCAGAAATTGTATCACTCTCCTTACCTCTCCACTATCCATTTCCACTTTCTTTCCCTCATTGTTACCACCTATACCTCTTGATACATCTCACCGTCGCCGGCGATCCCCACTGTCTATGGCAGAGGTCCTCGAGCCTTATGCACCTCCATTAGGGTCTTCCATCACTAGAACACTGATGAGAGCCTCATCATGAACCCTAACTAGCACAATTTAATCTAAATAAGTAAGAAGAAGCTCCTACAAAACCTAAAGAGAAGCTTAACTCAGAGAATTCTGAATTAAAGAATAAGACAAATTATAAGGGGTAAAACTATAATTTTACCAATGTAGTACGCAAATAGGGTAATTAAGGGTCTAAACACAGGTCAAATAAGCTTAATAAGGAGGGAAGTGGGATGATCTGATCTGAAAAGGGTTATAGAAACTTCTAGGAATTAAATGACAATCTGTAACCCTAAAACAAATTCACTTTAATTCATGAGGTTTGAGGTAGGATAAAAATCAACTAAACCCTCTAAAATTCATGGAAAAATATTTCCTAGGGTTTAGAACCTTCAATTTGGCCTTTCCAACCTATTTTGACCTAAAATGAGAACCATGCCCAATGTATGACCTAATTTGGGTTTTTGCGTAAATTGATCGATCAAACATGGTCAAACCTAAAATCAAATTTCACCATTAAAATCCTTAGGTTTAAATTAGGCTGGTATAAAAATTTGGGCCTAAGAAATGACCATCTTGACTCACTTTAAAAATTAGTCCTCTTAAATTACTTTTTGATCCTTATCTTTTGAAACCCTTACACATTGCCCCCTATCTTTCCATCGTTCTTTGCATAACAGTCCTCCCTGCCATTCTGAGTAGCGCCATACCTCCGGCGACCTTGCACGAAGGATGGCGCCGCGCAGGGCATGGTGCCCGTTCTCAGGAACGAACGGGAGGTTCCTTACATCGTCCTCTGTCGCAGGGACCCTTCCCTGTGTCCTGCAACCACCTATGCCTCTCGTGCGAACGCACGAAAGGCATGGGTCTCCTTCACCGGCGTGCTCTGCACGTCGTTCCCTCGGGCTGCTCTCCTCGCCAGCGTCTTTATAAGGAGCGGCAGGGGCTACCGTCCAAGGCAAGCTAGTTCTGGCTGAGAAACTCCCCCTCCTTCGTCTCCTCTCTCTCCGGTCAGACTGCCCAAGCTTCTGGCGAACTCTCCTCCTCCTTGTCGCTCTGCTGCCATACTTGCAGGAAAGCCCACTCTGCCCCGTCTTTCCACGCCAGGCCGCACCAGCTGGTGTCCTCTGATCTCCTCGTCGCTGATAACCCCCTCCTGGGCACCTTCGTCCCCAGCGTCGGCAGGTATGCGCCGAGCGACGCCTCCATCCCTTTTCGTCAATTAGGTAGGTAAAAACTTTCATCTCTCTCTCTCTCTGTTATTTCCCCCTTCTTAATTTACCATTTTAACCCCCCGACCGCCACTGTCCATCACCACCTTCCCCATCTCCGACCGCTCTCCGGCGAGGCATTCTCGCCACTCCACGCCTCCATCCGCCTCGCCAGCTACCCATTAAGCTCTGCGACATCTCACTAACACCAAATCCGCCCTCCATTCACTTCCTAGCACCTCCAGACCATCCCCCGAACACACCCACTCTCACGCACACAGTGTGCCCTAGGCGCACAACCACAGGCATGCTTGCGTCTCGCTGACCCCCGCACCGCCTTTGCCATCTTCTGGCGAAGCTCCTTGTGTTGTCTGACGTGGCCGTGAGGCCGTCTTCATGATTTCAGGGTTCACCCTCCTCACCGCCATTGACGAGCAGCAGGAGCTAGTTCGCAGGCAGCTCCAGACTTCTTCGGCCCTAGGCGCAGGCCCCAGGCAGCACGGGGCACTTCCACAGAGACGCCCAGGTTCTCAATTGGGGTTGCGAGCCTTCGCTGCTGCCCCAATTGTGCGAAGTCTTATCCCGCAGGCTCCCGAGATCGGAGGTGGGACTTTAGTCCCACCTCGTAAGTGTGTGGCCTCATGCCCACACTTAAATTGTTTTTGTGATATGAGCCGATTGCCTCCGATACACACGAGGTGAGGTCCCTCACCCATCACCGCCCTTGTCCGTGAGCTCACCACACGGATTAGGCACGATCCAACCCGACACTCCTGTGCTCTCCTCGCGCACCACCCACACCGGTGTGCCTGGACCCGGGCACACGACCCGTCCTGATTACCCGGCTCTGGGAGAGCTTTACAAAGAGAGATCCAGAGAGAGACGCAGGGAAGGGGTAGGGTAGGTTTTGCTCTAATGTGTGTGTGTGTGTGCGTAGGAAGGAAGGAGAAAAGGAGCGGCAACTGGGACTTAGCTGCGTAGAAGGAAGGAAAGAAGCTAAAGGAAAAGAAGAGGAGCTGCACTGTAGCAACCGAGTGGTTAAGTCATCTGAGCATTGAATCAGACGTCGGCGAGAAAGAAGGAGAGTCAGAGAGGACAGAAGAAGAAAGAGGAACCGCTGAAGAAAAAGAAGGGCCAGAGCAGAAGAAAAGAAGGAAAAAGAAGAAAGAAGAAGGCAGGCTAAAGAAAAAGAAGAAGAAAGAAGAAGCAGAGAAGAAGATAGGAAGAAGAAGAAAGAAGAAGCAGAGAAGAAAGAAAGAAGAAGCAGAGAAGAGTAGCTGAAGAAAGAGAAGAAGAACAAGCCAATTACCCTCTTTCTCTTTCTTTCTCTCTCTCTTAATTTTTGTAAAACCTTATATATATATATTGCGAATTTATAGGCTTCTGGAATTTTGGTTTGCTCCCATAGTTTGACCTCGGGAAACTCTTCATTCCGAGCAATAAATTGTATTAGACCAGTAACCGCTTTGTTATATACCACAACGACTATAATAACTATAAAGACAAACAAAGCGGCAGCGCATTAGTTTTTGGCACCGTTGCCGGGGAGCAACGGCTATTCTAGAAGCTATTAATTCACAATTTTTGAGTTTCTATTGATTAATCTCTTCTCTTTTGTTGTGCAGGCACAGGAAATCAAGACGACAACATGCAGCCGCACAACAACCACACCTAGGACCGGTAATTTTCTATCCTCTCATTTTAACCCCTAAATTCTAAAGAGGAATAAAAAGAAAGAAAAAGCAATTTAGGCATAACTTGTCTTCCATACTTAGTAAATCACCAAAGCTGTCTGTTTTCAATTTCAACACAGTATATCTGTACATCCATTAAGGGTATTTAGGGCTAACACCTTCTTGCTTGAGCCCTACTTACCCAATCTAAAGGAAACTAACTGGATCAAGTAGAGCCAATATAAGATTCAAAATTAGGGTTTTAGAGACACTTTCTAAGAAAGAATTGAGAATTCTCAAAAGAAGTGTGCCCAAGCCATTATTTGAAAGTACCTATTTAGAGAAACCCCAAGAAATTTGGCTCTTAAAAACACTTGAATCCTAAAAGACAAAGACATAATAAGCTCTCAAAGAAACTAGTAGGTGAAGTTGACCCCTTGGGTCAACCAACCTTGAACTTAGGTCACTCTTTGCACTCAAAAGGCTAAAGTTCAAGTGAAAACCTAAGCACCTTGATCCTAACTAAAAGTGGTAGACTTAAGAGGTCAAGGTCTCCATTCTGGTCTACCTGGAATCTCAGTGACAATAGAGGTCGGGTGGGGGAAACCCTGTAACCCGTGGGGGCGCTCTACCGTGTTGGGGTCTTCGCGGGACTTACCCTCTCTGGCTGCCCAGGTAATTTTTAGGTGGACGATTTTTTAATCAAGGGGTTCATCCGCCCCGAACCTCTATAGTCACCCAACATTCTGGGTGTCTTGATTGGGTCCAGCACCTGCTAAACTCATCCTCTCCATCAGTGTATGTTTGGTAGGAGGTCCTTGAAACCTCCTTTAGAAATTCACTCTCCTCAAAGCCGAGCCTCGGTGCCTTTGCGTGTGCAACCAATACTTCATATAGACCTCTCCTCCGACTCCGAACCCAACTCACCTTCTTCCACAATGACTCAGCTAGTTGAGGAAGAGAACAATCTGGAGCACCAGCTCCAGCGACTCAATGACCTCTTCCAGAACTTCATGCACCCACCGCAGCATCCCATGATGCGGGATCATTATAATCTTGCTGTGGTGGCTATTGAGCATCGAGTCAAAATCCCGACTGGAGGACCTGATTCTGAACTAAAGCCCAACATGATTCATGCCATACCTAAATTCCATGGGCTTAATTCTGAAGACCCCTTCCAGCACATTAAACATCTGAAGCATTTGGCCCAGACTTTCGGGTCAGATGCGCAAAATCGGGATATTCTCCTCATGAAGATGTTCTCCTTCTCCCTTATGGACAAGGTCACCCATTGGTACCAAACACAGACCTGGCTTATCAACAATTGGGATGAACTTCAGTCCGAGTTCTTGAAGAAGTTCTTCCCCGTTGGTCGGACTAATGCCTTGTGCCATCAGATTACCCACTTCACGCAACAGACAGGAGAACCTCTCCATGAGGCATGGGATCGCTTTCAGGATCTCATGAGGAAGTGCCCCAATCACGGAGTTCCTAAATGGGAACAAGTCCAGTTTTTTTACCAGGGACTCCGTGAGGATATTAGGTTATTCGTCAATGCAACTTGCGGAGGGAATACCATGGGTCAGCATGAGGACACCGTGTGGGAGATTCTCGAAAATATGTGCGAGAACTCCATCAATAATGACTCCATGGGATTATTCGACAGGACGAATACCCACTCATCGACGAACCTTAGGGGAGCACACGAGACGCAGGGCCTGTCCGCATCAGTCGACCTAGAATTGATGGCCAGTCGATTGGACAAGGTCTCTATTATTGAGAAGGTGGATGAGCTTACTCAACATTTGCAGCGAGCCACCTCTGCGCATAATTCCTTTGCACAGCCTTCTTCCACATAGGAGACTGTGCAAAACATTTTCCACCGACCTTCTCCTGGGATGGAACCATATCCACCCTCATTTAACTCTCGGATCGGAGGATCCTCCGACCCTTTCTATACTAGCTGGGGGAATCCCACTCTCCCATTGTCTGACTCTTCGGAGGCTCCTTAGACCTGCGAGGACCTCAATGCCATCCAGAATGACCCATTTTCCATTGCCTACAATCCTGGATGGCGAAACCATCCCAACTCCAGTGGGCAGGAAACTCCTAAACTCAAAGACCACCCCTTTAGCCCTGTCCATAACCACCTCATCCTTACCAGCCACCTCAGCCTCGGCCCAACCCTACTTATCCATCCGGGCCAAACCAAGACCAAATGTCCCTCATCCTTCAGACTCTGGTTGACATTCAGAGAACGAATGCGGCTATTCAGAAGCAACACAAAGACGAAATCATAGAGGTTCGAAACCAACTGGCCCAGTTGGCAAATTCTCGCCAGCCAGGCACACTTCCTTCTCAACCTCTTCCTAACCCTAATAACGTGCCGACCCAGCGACACGTTATGAACCCAAACCCGGGCCAAGCACACATGGTTTATCAGGCCCCCTCTGTTCCTTCACCTGACGGGATGGAGGCCTCAACTTCTTATGCGAGTTATCAGCAGCAACCCATCCTATCAAACCCTAACCAGAACCAGGCAGGACTGAATTCTGTGACCACCCGCAGTGGTAAGGAGACCCAAGATCCACCTTATCCAGACCACTCCAAGCCTGGTAGTGACCCAAAACCTAGGACAGTAATCCAGGATGTTCCTATCCCTGTCCCAGATCAAAGACCTGGATCTATCCTAGAAGAACCAACCAAGGTTTCATTCCCCGAGGCCTTGACCAAGGGAAAGAAGATAACCAAATCCGTGGCTCCTGAGGAGGACCTGGTCAAGCTCTTTGAGCAGGTCCAAATAAACATCCCCTTGATGGATGCGATTCACCACGTACCGGCTTACGCATGATTCTTGAAGAATGTGTGTACACCTCAGTGTAAGCCGCGAACCAAGAGTGGGAATCCAATTGTACCGTCAGAGCAAGCCAGCTCTGTAATCCTGAGCAGACTCCCACCCAAGGCAAAAGACCCAGGTACTCCCCTGATTTCATGCAAAATAGGTGAAACCCAGTTCGACAGAGCAATGCTAGACTAGGGTGCATCCATAAATTTGATACCCACATCTTTACTTAACCACCTAGAAGAATCTGAGCTAAAATCGACTGAGGTGACACTACAGTTAGCAGATCGATCTATAAAGTCACCTAAAGGGATTCTTGAGGATGTTATTGTAAGAGTGCGGGATTTCTATTTCCCTATAGACTTTATAGTCTTAGACATGGACGCACTTGAAAACCCTAGGGATACACCGATCATTCTAGGGAGACCTTTCTTGGCCACTGCTAGGGCCAACATTAGTTGTGAGGAGGGCTAAATAAAACTGAAATTTGGGAATCAAACTCTCAAAATTGATATCTTTAAGGCCCAACAAGAAATCAATTGTGGTGTCATTTAACAAATATGTGATATTAGAGCTTTGGTTGATGAAACACAATTTGAGAATAACCTGATTATGCCTCATCAACCACAGAAAGATCTTGAACCTCAATTAGAGGAGTTAGACCCTAATTCAGACAAACCCATAACTCCTATCCTTGAACCTCACACTTATCCTGAACCACCTGTTGCTACTGATAACCCCATTCTTGAACTAAAACCCATTCCCGATCATTTGAAATACATCTTTTTGGGTTCTAATCAGACTTTTCCTGTGATTATCAATTCTAAGCTCACTCCTGATCAGGAATCCCATCTGATTACTGTTCTCCAGCAACATCGCAGGGCCATTGGTTGGACTCTCGATGACTTGACTGGAATAAGTCCCTCTCATTGCACACACCGTATCTATTCTAAAGAGGGCGCACGGCTTTCCCATGAGATGCAGAGACATTTGAATCCCAATCTGTAGGAGGTCGTGAAAAAGGAGATCATTAAGTGGTTAGATGCAGGGATCATCTACCCGATCTCTGACAGTCGTTGGGTGAGCCCAATTCAGGTTGTGCCTAAAAAGGCAGGGCTTACCACCATTACAACTAAAATCGAAGAGATCATACCTACCTGAATAGCCAAGTCGTGGAGAGTTTGCATAGATTACCGAAGACTCAATTCCTCCACGAAGAAGGATCATTTCCCACTACCTTTCATTGATCAGATTCTTGAGAAACTGGTAGGAAATTAATTTTTCTGCTTTCTTGACGGGTACTCCGGTTATAACCAAGTGGCTATTCATCCTGAGGACCAAGAGAAGACCACGTTTACCTGCCCCTTTGGGACATACGCATTCCGAAGGATGCCTTTCGATCTCTGCAATGCAACCGCGACTTTTCAGCGGTGCATGCTTGCCATATTCTCTGATATGGTAGGTGATTATCTGAAAGTCTTCATGGATGACTTCTCAGTTTTCGAGGTATCATTTGATGATTGCCTCCAGCACTTAGTTCATATACTCAGGCGTTGCATCGGTGTAAATTTGGTTCTTTCATGGGAAAAGAGCCACTTTATGGTGCCTGAAGGGATCGTCCTAGGACATCTAATTTCTGAGAAAGGCATCTAAGTGGATCGAGCCAAGGTTGATCTAATTTATCAGCTTCCTATGCCTAGCTCGATTAGGGACATCCGTTCTTTTCTAGGGCATGTCAATTTTTGCCGTCGTTTCATTCCTGATTTTTCAAAGATCACGCGCCCCTTGACTACTCTTCTCTCTAAGGATGTACCCTTTGAGATCTCCAAGGAATGCACTCAAGCCTTTGAGAAACTTCGTGACCGAGTCACCCAGGCCCCAATCCTACAGTCCCCTGATTGGTCTCAACCCTTTGAGATCATGTGCGATGCATCTGATTTCGCTGTAGGAGCGGTTCTGGAGCAGAAAGTTGATGGGAAACCCGTGGTCATCTACTACGCTAGCAAGATACTTGACGAGGCTCAACGTAACTACACAGTTATGGAGAAAGAGCTGCTAGTCGTAGTATTTGCCCTCGAAAAATTCTGATCCTATCTCCTGGGTTCCCACGTCATCATCTACTCAGATCACACAGCTGTGAGGCATCTCCTTGCCAAGAAGGACGCGAAGCCCCGACTAATCTGATGGATCTTACTGTTGCAAGAATTCGACCTCGAGATTCGCGACAAGGTAGGAAGACAAAACGTGGTAGCTGACCATTTGTCTCGCCTCCTTTTGAGATTATCAACCCTTCTGGACCCATCACGGAGCATTTTCCTGATAAGCACCTACTGACTATTGGTACTAGACTTCTATGGTTTGCTAATATAATAAACTACTTGGCATCTCATCAGATCCTGTTTGATTGGCTGAAGGCCAAGAAAGACAAATTGCGCTTAGATGCCAAGTACTACATCTGGGAAGACCTGTACCTCTTCAGCATAGGTGCTGACCAGATCATCCGACGATGTGTCCCAGAGGGTGAAATCAATGATATTCTCTCCTTCTGCCATGACCAGGCATGCGGTGGCCACTTCTCTGGGCACAAAACCGCATAAAAAATCCTCTAGTGTGGCTTTTGTTAGCCCACTTTATTCAAGGACGCATACAATCACTGCAAGGCATGCAGTCGTTGCCAAACTTTGGGCAACATGAGCCATCGCGACATGATGCCTTTGTAGCCGATTCTCGTATGCGAAATCTTCGATATTTGAGGGATTGATTTTATGGGACCCTTTCCTATTTTGGATGGCTTCGAGTACATTCTGTTGGCTGTGGACTACGTGTCCAAATGGATCGAAGTCATACTGACCCGAACCTGTCATCATAAATCGTTATCAAATTCATTCATCGCAATATCTTCTCATGGTTCGGGATTCCTCGTGCAATCATCTCTGACGGGGGGACCCATTTTACGAATGCTCAGTTCAGGTCACTGATGACCAAGTACGGGGTGTCTCATCGAATCTCTACTCCTTATCACCTCCAGACTAATGGTCTAGCTGAGCTATCAAATAGGGAGATCAAGAAAATCCTGCAGGTCACTGTTTGGCCTGACAGGAAGGACTGGTCGTCCCTACTTTCGGAAGCTTTGTGGGCTTATAGGACCGCCCACAAAACCCAATTAGGCATGTCTCCTTTTAGACTGGTGTACGGGAAGGCGTGTCACCTTCCCGTCGAACTGGAGCACAAAGCCTATTGGGCAGTACGGAGCTGTAATTTAGATCTTTTTAAGGCTGGAACCCACAGAAAGCTTCAGATAAGTGAGATCGATGAATTACACCTTGATGCGTACAAGAACTCACGAATCTACAAAGAGCGAGTTAAAGCCTTCCATGACAAGCACATATCTAGAAAGATCTTTCATCCTGGTCAGAAGGTCCTACTCTTTGATGCCCGACTCAAACTCTTCCCTGGGAAACTGCGATCCAAGTGGGTCGAACCATACTTTGTCTGACAGGTTTTTGGAAATGGAGCCGTCAAAATCAGTCCGCTCAGCCATGATTCCGAACCTTTCATCGTGAACGGTCAGAGACTCAAACCATTCATCGATGTAACCTTTACAGATTTGGCTGAGTCATCATTTATCCTCCATTTTCCCTGATCATAGTGCCCAGCCGATGGTGTAAAACTCAGCGCTCAACGGGAGGCAGCCCGTCATTCTTTTTGAAAAAACCCGAAACCTTTTCTGACACCTCTTCGCACTTAAGGTTCACCCGTTAGGATAGCTGACTCCACCTCAGGTGCTTGCATCTGAGATTAGAAATCGTTCGCAACAGTCACCCCGACCCTTTCACTCATCAAAACATCTGTCATAATGTATGAACTAAGTTAAATAAAAACCCTCCTAAGTTACAATGAGGACATTGCAAATCTTAGGCATGGGGGGACATGAAAGTGCAAAACTCATAAGAAAAGATTTAAACAAAAAATTTCACATATGCCAAAAATATCATAAAAATTAAAATTTTTTTTCAAAAAAAAAAAAAGAGAGGAGGAAAGAGATTTTGTGGACTCTACAAAGGAGGAGAAAAAGAACAAAATGATAAAAAGGAGCACAAAATGAAAGAAAAGAGATAGTCATTAGTAAGAAATTAAGGAGTTAACCTAAGTTCTAGACCTCATTCAGGAAAAGAAATGGAAAGTGCACAGTGAGATTAGTAAGAACGCAAACCTTAGGCGTTCTTGGATAGACTCTTAGTACCCATTAAGATCTAGATATTCCTCAAGAGGTTGAGGAAAATAAAAAGCTTAAGTATTAGGTCTAAGGCTTTAGGAGTATTTGGCCTCGTTAACTAACTTTTGGTTTACGGGACTCAGTAACCTAAGCACCCAAATTTCACACACAGCCTGGTTCAGTAAGTATAAAAATCAAAATCACGCAGAAGCGTTGCAAAAATTCTGAAAATGACACCTAGAGTAGGAGTGGCCGATCAACACAAGTTGATTTGGACGAGTTCCCAGTGTGGAGAGGTGGGAAATTCCCCTCGAAGATGCGTAACAAAATATCATCTCCTCGGTGCTTGTCTCTTAGGATATTTACATATCCTACTGGGGCCATGTAAGCACTCTGCTGGTTCAGATTCCATGGATGGCATTATCACGAAGTGTCAATTGCCAGGGTCTGAATTCGGCCACGAAACACCATGGACGGGATTATCTCGAAATCTTGAAAGCCAGGGTTCTGGGGGTTACCATGGGTGGTGCTATCTCGAAGCATCAACTGCCAGGAACCCTTGAGGATTGATGATGGGGACAAGAAATCTGATACATACCGTGTTGAGAAGCCAATCCTAAGCTAGAATTAAAAAGGAAAAGGGAGAGAAAACTCTCCAAACATATAAATCTCCTACCTCTCTTTCTTACAAAACGCACTGCGAACTGAACCAAGGCTAAAATTATCCCAAGGACGGGTACTTTAACCACAAAGTCCAATAAGTCTTAGGTTAGCTCTTGTAGGCCTTAAAAACCTTTACTAAGGACTGAGGCTGAGGCTGAGGCTAGACAGATCTGGATCTTGGTTGGTACTAGAGTACCTTTTAGGCCTATGGATGGCATTCTGACCTAATTAAGGTTACAAAAGAAAAAACACTTATCTAAACTCAATAAGAACTTCATGGTCTAGAACAAGGGTTGAAACCATAAAATTTTGTTAAAGGACTAGCAAAAGCTAGGCATGGGGGTATGATGAGAGCCTCATCATAAACCCTAACTAGCATAATTTAATCTAAATAAGTGTGAAGAAGCTCCTACAAAACTTAAAGAGAAGCTTAACTCAGAGAATTCTGAATTAAAGAATAAGACAAATCATAAGGGGTAAAACTGCAATTTTACTAATGCAGTACGCAAACAAGGTAATTAAGGGTCTAAACACAGGTCAAATAAGCTTAATAAGGAGGGAAGTGGGATGATCTGATCTGAAAAGGGTTATAGTAACTTCTAGGAATTAAATGACATTCTGTAACCCTAAAGTAAACCTACTTTAATTCACGAGGTTTGAGGTAGGATAAAAATCAAGTAAACCCTCTAAAATTCATGTAAAAATATTCCCTATGGTTTAGAACATTCAATTTGGCCTTTGCAACGTATTTTGACCTAAAATGAGAATCATGCCCAATTTATGACCTAATTTGGGTTTTTACGCAAATTGATAGGTCAAACATGGTCAACCTAAAATCTAATTTCACCATTAAAATCCTTTGGTTCAAATTAGGCTGGTATAAAAATTTGGGCCCAAGAAAAGACCATCTTGACCGACTTTACAAATTGGTCCTCTTGAATTACTTTTTGACCCTTATCTTTTGAAACCCTTACACATTGCCCCCTATCTTTCTCTTCATTCTTTGCAGAACGGACCTCCCTGCCATTCTAAGCAGCACCATACCTCCGGCGACCTTGCGCGGAGGATGGCGCCGCGCAGGGTATGGCACCCGTTCTCAGGAACGAACAGGAGGTTCCCTGCGTTATCCTCTGTCGCAGGGACCCTCCCCTGTGTCCTGCAACTGCCCATGCCTCTCGTGCGAATGCACGAAAGGCATGGGTCTCCTCCGGCCATCTCCAGCTTGCTCTGCACGTCGTTCCCTCGGGCTGCTCTCCTCGCCAGTGCCATTATAAGGAGCGGCAGGGGCTACCGTCCAAGGTAAGCTAGTTCTGGCCGAGAAACTCCCCCTCCTTCGTCTCCTCTCTCTCCGGTTAGACTGCCCAAGCTTCCGGCGAACTCTCCTCCTCCTCGTCGCTCTGCTGCCATACCTGCAGCAGAGCCCACTCTGCCCCGTCTTCCCACGCCAGGCTGCACTAGTTGGCATCCTCCGATCTCCTCCTCGTAGCGGATAACCCCCTCCTGGGCACCTTTGTCCCTAGCGTCGGCAGAAATGCGCCGAGCGACGCCTCCATCCCCCTACGTCAATAGGTAGGTAAAAACTTTCCTCTCTCTCTGTGTTATTTCCCCCTTCCTAATTTACCATTTTAACCCCCCGACCGCCACTGTCCATCACCACCTTCCCCATCTCCGGTTGCTCTCCGACGAGGCATTCTCGCCACTCCACGCCTCCATCCGCCTCGCCAGCTACCCATTACGCTCCGCGACATCTCACTAACACCAAATCCGCCCTCCATTCACTTCCTAGCACCTCCAGACCATCCCCCGAACACACCCACTCTCACGCACGCAGTGTGCCCTAGGCGCACGGCCACAGGCACGCTCGCGTCTCGCCGACCCCCGCACCACCTTTGCCATCTTCTGGCGAAGCTCCCTGCGGTGTCTGACGTGGCCGTGAGGCCGTCTTCGTGATTTCAGGGTTCACCCTCCTTGCCACCATTGAGGAGCAGCAGGAGTTGCTTCGTAGGCAGCTCCAGACTTCTTCGGCCCCAGGTGCAGGCCCCAGGTAGTGCAGGGCACTTCCGCAGAGATGCCCAGGTTCACAATTGGGGTCGTGAGCCTTCGCTGCTGCCCTAATTGCGCGAAGCCTTCTCCCGCAGGCGCCTGAGATCAGAGGTGGGACTTTAGTCCCACCTCCTAAGTGTGTGGCCTCACGCCCACACTTAAATTTTTTTTGTGATATGAGCTGATTGCCTCCGATACACACGGGGTGAGGTCCCTCACCTATCACCGCCCTTGTCCGTGAGCTCACCATACCGATTAGGCGTGATCCGATCCGACACTCTTGTGCACTCGCGCACCACCCACGCTGGTGTGCCTGGACCCGGGCGCGCGACCCGACCCGATTACCTGGCTCTGGGAGAGCTTTCCAAAGAGAGATCTAGAGAGAGAGATGCGGGGAAGGGGTAGGGTAGGTTTTGCTCCAATGTGTGTGTGTGTGCGCAGGAAGGAAGAAAGGAGAAAAGGAGCGACGGCCGGGACTTAGTCGCGTAGAAGAAGAAAGGAAGGAAAGAAGCTGAAGGAAAAGAGGAGTTGCACTGTAGCAACCGAGTGGTTAAGTCGTCTGAGCGCTGAATCAGACGTCGGCGCGAAAGGAGAGTCAGAGAGGAAAGAAGAAGAAAGAGGAACCGTTGAAGAAAAAGAAGAAGAAGGGCCAGAGCAGAAGAAAAGAAGGAAAAAGAAGAGGAAAGAAGAAGGCAGGATAAAGAAAAAGAAGAAGAAAGAAGAAGCAGAGAAGAAGAAGGTAGGAAGAAGAAGAAAGAAGCAGAGAAGAAGAAAGAAAGAAGAAGAAGCAGAGAAGAGTAGCTGAGGAAAGAGAAGAAGAATAAGCCAATTACCCTCTTTCTCTTTCTCTCTCTCTCTCTCAATTTTTGTAAAACCTTATATATATATTGAGAATTTATAGGCTTCTAGAATTTTGGTTTGCTTCCTGAGTTCGACCTCGGAAAACTCTTCATTCCGAGCAATAAATTATATTAGACTGGTAACCGCTTTGTTATATACCACAATGACTATAATAACTATAAAGACAAACAAAGCTGCAGCGCACCAAACACCACCCTAAGACCCTTCCCAACCATAGATCTACCCCAATTATCCACCTAATCACCTACGCCAACTCACATGCACCTGGACACTTCACTGTCTATGGTGGAGTGTCCAGAAGCTTTCTTACACCCAATTAAGGTCCATCATCACTTCCCTTACATCAAGGACCTTAGCCAACTGCTTAATTGCTCGTATAGAGCCTCCTATTAAAAACACCTAAATTCATCCTCTTCTTTGAGCTCGGTGTCAATGGCAGCTCAGAGATGAGTTAATCACCTAATTAATTAGTCCATTAATATCACCTCGCCCCTTAGAATACTTTCCCTCACTCAATTGAGTGAGAGGAAGCATTCTGAGTTTTGTCGAACTTAGAATGCTCAATTTTCCCTGATGAATCCTTAATTCGATCATCAATTGGAGAAATTGATGAGCTCTGGAGGTTCCTTGTGACCTCAGAAAGCTCTTAAGACCTTTAATAGTCTGTTTGATGGAGTTTTGTGCACCACTAGACATTTCCTGGACTCATCGGAGCTCTAGTGAGCTCCGGCAAGTCAAAATTGATCTTCAGCCCTTGATAGGCTCTGAGAAGCTCTAGAATGCACAACTGAGGTTTATGGATTTTGATTTAGTGTTTATTTCGTTGATTTAATGCCTGGAGCTCAGAAGCAACCTTTGTCTTCTCAAACTCTGGTGGGGTTAGAGAAGCTGACTTGTTAGGTTTTAGGCTCTGGAAATAGGTCAATAAGCTCAGGCAGAACCTGTAGGAGTCATATTTGATTTTTTATTGCACTGAAATTACCTAGATTATTCCACCAAATACCCCCACTTTTGAGCTCAGGAAACAGTGTTTGAGAGGGCCTTTAGGAGCTTTAAAACTTAGTTTTAAGGTTTGGAATGATTTCTGAGGTGAATTAGAGTCCCTCCAGGTCTTTAATTTGTTTAGAGAAGCTCTAATTCTGAAAGTTAACTCTGAACTCACCATGGTCAAACCCTAGGTTCAAGTTGAGGATTAAGCATTTAATTTTGTGAATTAAAAGGTTGAAATTCTTTTTAGGATAATTTAGAGTGAGTTGGAGTTGTTTTGATTGAGTTTTATTGAGGATTTGGTGTGAATTAGATCAATGTCCAGTTTGGGTCATTTTTTAACCCAAATTGCTTTCAATGTGTTTTTGGTGAGATTTGAATGCTCAATTCTCCCAGATAGAATCTTTGCAACCTGCAGAGGTTATTTAATTCTCTTTGTAAGGTCTTTAGCTCTCTGTCGAGCTGTTCAGAGCTCAAAATGGAGCTATGAAGCTCCTAAACGAAGCTCATGAGCTTCTTCCTCTTCCTGAAGCCACATAAGACTTCCTTTCTTAACCATTAGATGTGGAATCATCAGCTGAAGGTGATTCAGACCTCATCTGAAGGTCAAATTCTCTGCTGCAAGTCCTTAGACCTAGAATTACCTTCTGTAAGCCTTAATGGTCGTGCGAACCTTCCACCTTCGTCCTTCAAATCGAAGGGTAGACCTAATATGAACCCCAAATTGGTGTTATAATTCTGTAGAGGACATTAAGGGCCTTTGATCGAGCCTTTGCTCGATCGGATTGAGTCATTATGCCGGCTGGAATCGTCAGCCAAAGTTCGACTTGTAGTGGACATAGATAGTCCCACCTCGGGAACTATTGAGCCCTGGCATTGGTATATTACGAAAAATTGCATTATCCCTCTTGGTCGTTAGCGCAGGGTGCGAAATGAAACTTGAGCTTGGGTGCGGGTGCGTGCATTGCACGTGCCTGCGCATGTGTGTGTGCGTGCATATGTGTGTGAGCGTGGGCCTGTGAGTGGGCGTGTGTGGGCCTGGGAGACTAGATACTATGCATGGGCTTGAATTGGAAAATAAAACACCTAAGTAAAACTTGGCTCGGACCCAGTAGGGTCTGGTCCCACCCTTTAGGGGGTGTTGTGTATCCCCGACTGGTCTGAGCTGCCAATTAGAGAACCAAATTTTTGTAATTGAAGATTAAATGGGTTAAGTGAATGCGAAAATGGTTACGTGTGGACATTAAGCACATTAAAGAAGTTAAGGTTAAGATAAAGGGAAGAGATAGAAGAATAAGCTAAGACAGAGAGTAAAGGAAAAGAGAGGGAATGAGAGAGAGAGAGCAACAATAGAGATGAGAGGAAATAACAAGAAGAAAGGGGCTGAAGAAAGAATGAAGAGAAGAAATAGAAGAAAGAAAATTAGATGCCTTGCTTAATTTTTAGTCATCTGACTTTTATTTTTAAGATGTCTGATTTGCCTTAATAATGTAATCTCGTATTCTCTTTCAATATTTTGAGCTTAATTGATGTAATAAAACATTTGTACTCAATTGTATAGCTTTTTCTTACCTTAATCTTTTGTAATAAGATGTAATGGTTGCAATAAACATGTTTACTTGATTTTTAATGACAAATCACATGTGTAAATATGTTCTCTATTCATGGAATGTTACATGTGTTAATTTGATTAATTCTTATGCAATGTTCATAGGCTTGAAGTATTCTAATTTAATATTTATTTAATTAATTAGATCTTAATTATTCCTTAGCAATTAATGGTGAATTAAGATTAAGTTATGCCTCTCAGTAAACGACCTGGACTCAACTGGTTAAAAAGAACTTAAAATCTAAAATGTTAGGTTAACTTGATCCTATACTAAACAATCGACAATAATTCGAGTTAACTTAAGTTACTTTCTCATGCAATTAATTAAGCCTAAATAACTTAATTAACTGTGTTGAGGATTTAAACGACCACTTAGGATCTTTGCCCTCTCGCTCTCTCAACACTTAGTGTCTGGGTGCTTTGTGCGAGGCTGTTGTGCCTCTATTTGGTGCTGCTATTGTGCCTCTTCTGTGAGACTTAAAGAAGACCCATGTTCCTTCTGAGCTATTGCTGGTTAGGGTGTCTGAGGCCTTATACTGACGTCTGATTGTTGCTGATGCTTGGTTCTGATTTACTGTGGAAATATTAACTGTGATAAGTGGTTGAGAGTACTGTGTATTTACTATGGAATTCGATCTTGCTATTGCAAGATTCCATTTGATTGGCCAAGGGCCAAGAAAGAGAAATTACTTTCAAATGGCAAATACTTTATTTGGGAAGATTGTACCTATTCCACATTCATGCTGATCAAATCATCAGAAGATGTCTTCCGAAATCAGAGATCAATGCCATTCTGTCCTTCTGCCAAGACTAGGCCTTCGGTGGTCACTTCTCTGGACACAATCGTAGCAAAAGTCCTCCAGTGTGGATTCTATTGGCCCACAATTTTCAAAGACGCACAAGACTATTGTAAGGCATGCACTTGTTGCCAGACCTTAAGCAATATGAGCCATCGTGACATGATGCCTTTACAACCGATTCTCATATGCAAAATCTTCAACATTTGGGGGATTGATTTCATGGATCCCTTCCCAAAATCCGACGGTTTCGAATACATTCTTCTAGTCGTGGACTATGTGTCCAAATGGATCAAAGCCATCCCAACCCAAACCAATGATCATAAAGTCATGCTGAAATTCATTCATCAACACATCTTTTCTCGATTTGGTGTTCCACGAGCTATCATCTCTGATGGAGGGACCCACTTTGCGAATGTGCACTTCCAGTCCCTAATGAAAAAGTATGGGGTATCATATCGTATTTCAACTCCATATCACCCCTAGACTAATTGATTGGCTGAACTGATAAATCGGGAGATTAAGAAGATCCTTTAGGTCACTGTTCGATCTGACAGGAAGGATTGGCCTGCCCACCTTCCTGAAGCCTTGTGGGCCTATAGGATTGCCCATAAGACCTAGTTAGTAATGCCTCCCTTCAGACTGGTGTACGGAAAGGCATGTCACCTCTCCATAGAAATGGAGCATAAAGCCTACTAGGTAGTACAGAAGTGTAATCTGGATCTTATGAAGGTTGGAATCCACCGTCGGTTGCAAATGAGCGAGATCGAGGAACTACGCAATGACGTGTATGAGAACTTGCGAATCTACAACGAGAGGGTCAAAGCCTTCCATAGCAGGCACATTTCTCGAAAATCTTTCCATCTTGGTCAGAAAGTATTACTCTTTGATGCCAAACTCAAGCTCTTCCTAGGAAAACTTAGATCAAAATGGATTGAACCATTTCTTATGAGACAAGTGTTTGGAAATGGAGCCATCGAAATTAGCAAACTCAGCCATGGTTTAGAACCACTTGTCTTAAATGGTCAGAGAGTCAAACTGTTCTTCGAACTCACTGACTCAAATTTGGCTGTAGTATCATTTGATCTCCATTCTCCCTGAGCTTCATTGCGTCCAACTAATGGCATTAAACTTAGCACTTAACGAGAGGCAACCCGTCATTTTTGAAAAATCCGAAACCCTTCTAACATATCCTTTTGCTGAAATCATATTGCACTTTAGGGTACGTCTGTTAGAACAACCGACTCCACATTTCATACTTGTATCAGAGCTAGAAATCATCCACAATAGTTATTCTGACCCGTTCACCACCCACCTACTCTAATGTACGAACTGAGCGGAACTCGAACCCACCTAATTTACAATGAGAACATTGCAAATCTTAGGCATGGGGGTATTAAAGTATAAAACACTGTGAAAATCAATGCATGGAACGGTTTCATCTAAGAAAAAGAAGATAAGAGAAAAGAGGAAAGGAGAGGTCAATTTGAACGGAATGAAACATAATTGAGAAGAGAAGAAAAGAAAAGGGAAGAGAAAAAAGGAGCAAACAAATAGAAAATAATGAGATAATCGCTTGAAATTAAGTATGGAACTTACCTAACTTCTAGGTTGGATTGGATGATGAATTAAGACTTGGAAGGCTAAACTTAGGAGATTAGTGACGAGTACCAACCTTAGGTCTCTTGGGCTTATCTCGGGCTTAAACACTCACGTATTTGTTAAGATCCGGATTAATCCTCAAGAGGTTGAGGAAAGTGCGAGGCTGATGTAGTAGGTCTAGGGCTTAGGGATTATTCGGCCCCATTGCTTGCCCTTTGGTTTGCTGGACTTAGTAACCTAAAGCACCGAAGATCACACACTAAGTCTGGTTCAGTGAGCTTAATAAAGAAAATCATGCCAAAACTATTCTATTTTGAAAAAGTCATCCCGAAGATCTAGCTTAGAAGTAGCTCAACAACACAAGTTGATTAGACGAGTTCTCAGCGCAGAGTGGTGGAAAATTCCCCTCAAAGATGCATAATAACATATCATCTCCTCGGTGCCTGTCTCTTAGGATATTTAAATATCCTATTGGGGGCATGTAAGCACTTTGTGCTGGTTTAGGTGCCATGGGCAGCATTATCCCGAAATGTCGATTGCTAGGGCCTGAATTTAGCTACAAAATGCTATGGGCGGCACTATCCCAAAGTGTCGAAAGCTAGGGTTTTAAGGGTTGCCTTGGGCGGTACTATCCCATAGTGTCGAAAGCCAGGGACCCTTTGAGGATTGATGGTGGGGAAAAGGAATCTGATAAAGATCTTGTTTAGGGCCAATTCGAGGCTGGATCTAGGGAAATTTAAGAAGAAAAAGAGAGAAAACTCTCAAAGTAAAAAATCCTTCTTTTATCTCTCTCTTATAAAAATGCACTGGCAAACTGAACCTGGACATGTTATGTCTATGCATGGGTGCTTTAACCGATGGGGTCAATGAACCTCTGGGCAGTTTTTGCGGGCCTTAGAAACCTTCGCGGAAGACTCAGGCTGAAGTTGGTCAAGTCTAGATCTTGGCTGGTATTTGAGTACCTCTAGGCCTATTGTTGGCATTTTGATTTGATTTCTAGAGATGCAGCTTAGTAGGGCATCCTAATGGTGAATCTGACCTAGAGACCTGGTTTGATCCAAAGGATTTTGCTAAGGAACTAGCAAAAGCTAGGCATGGGGGTATGATGGGAACAATATGATATGCCCTAACTGGCCACTTTTAGTCAAGTTTTATGGATAAAAGCTCCTACAAGATCATCTGAAGGTCATAATTCCATAATATTATGCTTTGAGAAGAAAATAGGGAATCAGGGTTAATTCTACAATTTTAACATCATATCATAAACAAAAAATAACCATGGGGTTTGTTAGGGGTAAATTGAAGGTCAAATGATGTAAACATATTTATATTACATAAACTGTCTATTTATGCGTGCTTTTAAGCATAGAATTGCATCACATATTATAAATATTGCATAACATGCATCATCTTGTATTTAGATTAGTCTGAATAAAATGTAGGTTAATTGTCTCCTTTAATGGCCAGGGATAGGGCAACTTGCTAATCGGGACCTCGGATTGTAGATCCAACCGTACGAATCTGATCAGGGCAGCAATCGGAGTTCAACGACTCCAAGATCGCCCTGATCGAACATCCGTAGCATCAGATAGAGATCGAGGAACCCTAGAAGATCAAGGGCCAAGATGGTGTTAATCCGCACCTCAGATGACAAATCCGACCACACGGATGGGTTCGGATCGACGATCGCAGCCTAACAATGCAAAAATCGGTCCAATCCGACACTCGTGGCACCATCTACAACACGCAGAAGATGGACGACCAAGATGGGCCATGTGGTGCCATCCCAGCCACCCAACCAGCCCCAAGGACCCGCCTCCACTTCTCTTCACCCGCTCAACGAAATCTGGGCCATTGGATCTCCATCCAATGGCCACGAGCGCACGCGCTTAAAATGTAAATGCGATGAAGAAGCAGCGATAGCGCAGCGGTCGAGCGGCCTTGCGTGAACACGAGGCACAGGTTCGACTCACGATCAGTGGTGTGTGGGCAGTTAATCTCAACCGCGCGATTGGTGGCGGACGGTCCAGATCATCCAATCGGCTGCATGCGCTATCAGACGCCCCCGCTTCACACTCGAGCGCACGTGTAGGCACGCGCAGTTGAGGCGCAGCGAGGAGTGATCTAAGCCGTCCGATCTCACTATCGGACGACTAAGATTTGAAGAACGTGAGTGTGCATTTTAGGTGCGGAAGAGGAGCCCGTGCGCGAGTGGTGGGCATGTCGGCCACGTTCAGGCCTTTAGTGATGGATAAATCCGTCACTAAAGGTCTTGGATTAATCTTTTTCAAGTTGTAATGTCCAAAATGCCCCCACTCCTTGCAACTATAAAAGGAGACCCCTTCCATATGAATTTCTCATCCCTTCCTTCTCTTCTCTCCTTCTCCAAAGCTTAAGAGTAGCTTGTCGCACACCGGGATGCTTCTCAAGAGATGAAATCAATTTTTCGTCCCCATTCCGGAAGTGGATCTCGTGACGATGACGTGCTGCCTTGTTCCCTTTCTTCCTACCTCGACCTCCTTCTTCCCGCTCCGTTCTTCCTCTTCCAGGCGTCGTCTCGTCCAGCTCATCCTCCAAGTGATCGTCGAGGATGATAACTTCTCTCTCCATTCCTTTTTCCTGCTTTCTAGAGTAGAATTTTCCTGCTTTCTAGTTGTAATAGTTTTACTGCTTTTTAGTGTAATTTCTCACTTTCTTAGTTGTACAAACCTTTTGCAATATCAAGTGGATGTTTTCTCTCTCTCTCTTTCTTTTATTGTCTATAGTATTTCATTTCATTGTAATTAGTCCTTTTTTTAACAAAAACATAAAAAGAATATAATTGCGAATTTTGATTGACGTAGCCTCCCTGAGTTCGACTCGAGGTTTCTATTTCGATATAAATTTTATTTGTTGAACCTGAGTTCTTTGATATTCAAAGTACAACGACAGGTTTTCAAAACCAAATCCGATAGTGTAGACCTCCGACGTTTCAACATTTTGGCGCCATTGCCGGGGAGGCAACGATTTTTTGATCTTCTTTTCGCTTTTCATGCACTTTACTGTCTTCTAACTTGCTTTCTCTTGTGTCTATTGTTTTGCAGAGACCTCCATCAAGGAATCGTCAAGCGGTAGATCAGAGTAAAGTGCAGTTGAAGACAACTGTAAGTGTTCCCCATTCTTCCCCCTCCATAGATTTCATTTGTCACATTAAATTCAAATTCCAATTAACCTAGGTGTTTGCATAAATCCTAGGATTAGTTTGGTTGTTTGAATTTCCACTTACACTCATTTCACCCTTGCTTATATAAAAATAAAAAGATAGTTTTGTAGGGTAATTTTTAACATACACAACATGCACCCACATTCAAGGCACTTAACCTAATTGATTTTCTTCTACTCAATTGGATTCTGATATGTGGAACCAGTACACAATTCAACACATAAAAGAGTAGAAATCATTCTAGGTTAATCATTTTTGTGTGCCTAACTCAGTGATGCAACTATGGCCAATTGTTTGAATTGTTTGGGTCGCACCACTCAACATAAAATCAACTCATTAAGTAGCTGCTACATAGGTTCAACTCTTAGGGATTTACTAGGCACTCTACATTCTTTTAAGCTTCAAAGGAAAACATCTTCACCTGTGCTTTCAAAACCTGGTGTGCCAACAAAACTTGTTTGAAAATACCTAAAGTTGAATCTTAAAAAGCTACTAAGCAAGATTTGAACCCAAAAACTCACCGCATCAAAAATAATCTTGCTCGAAAACCACTGGTTGTGCACACACACACATCAATCAATCATTAAGGGCATAATCCAGATAAATGGTCCATCACATTCCAAAGCACATTCAAACCTAGCCCTAAATAAAACAAAGTAGACGTTGGCCTTAGGATTCGACTCACTCTTTGAAGCCCAGAATGAGATTATTTTCGATTAGTCTGTTTCTACTGTTCAATCTGATGTCTAGCTAGGGGAGCAGAATCAAACGATCGCGGCTGGGAGGTACACTAGGAACTGGAGGCGCAAGCCGAAGGAAGAACCTTCTCCCCAGTCCCTCCCTCTAATTAGTTGGATTGAATAGACAGAAGTAGATGAAATTGTCTCTTTATCTCAAGACGGGTTCTGGGAGTCTGTAGGTCTTTAGGCTAGCCCACTTAAGGACAGGTTTGATTGTTTGTATTGCAGGGTGCCTTTCTTCCTCCCATCTAACATGAATCCTTCCACATTTTATATGCATTTCCACTCTTTCCCTCCTGTTATGAGTTATCCTCAACATGACGATTATCCCGACTCGTACTGTAACAAACCATCGGTTAGTTGAGACAACTCGGATTGGGGATACAGTTCTGGACCTCCATGTTTAGGGTCAAACCTTGAATACTATGATTGTGATTTCTATCCTTCTCAGACCCACATCGATTATAAATTGCCACCCTTTCATGGACAACCTAATACGATCTACAATCAAGGAGGATACATTGATCCTTACCCATTCCCTGAATACACTGCTTTAGGTCATCACCACCTTTTGAATAATCTAAAATGACCTATTATCAGGAAGGATATCACGAATCTCAATTCATTAACTCCTCTGCACTGATCCCAAACATGCCCAACCCTGAAGCAAGTCATTTGGTTCAGGGTAACCAAGTTCAAGATAAGGTTTTGGCTAACTTGAGGAATACCATACAATCTTTAAAAGTTCAGCTAATACCTTGCATTGAAGAATTGGAGCCCCTGATTGAAATGATTGATGATTTAAACAAGTATTTGTTGGATTGGTTCTAGGATGTTAAGGATAAGAACCTGGGTGAGTTTCTAATTGGGAAGTTAGCGAAATTGAGAATGAGATTTGTGGTTGCTTTAGTTCAATCGTGGGATGGTTCCCAAGATGAACCTCCTTCAGGAGAGCCAATGTCAGAACTCGCTTAGGCACCTGTTGGGGGGACACATGTTACAAGGCTGGCTAGATTGAATTAGAGAAACCAATTAAGGGTGATCCGATTTCTTCACCTGAAATCCTTGAGCTGGGGTATGAGGAAACGTGTGTCTCCATGGATCAGAAAGTGACAAATAATTTTGGGACGTACATTAATACGGATTTTGATTTTTTTGATTCTGATGGTGAAGATTCAATTTGTGAAGTCTCACGTGAGTTTACAGTACATTATTTCTGTGAGACGATTGGGCCTGAGGAATCCGATAGATCATTTGATGGCCTAATAACTGAGGAAACTGATCTTAGGCTCACATGACGGATCCAGAATCACATTTTCTAGATGATTCAATCCAATGCTCCGATTGTTAGTTATTCCCCATTGAGCTTACGGACGATTCTATTTTTGAGATAATTAGACCTAAGTCAATTTTGATTCAGCCACATCTTTTAGACTTGGAAATTTCAGATGGAGTGATTAATATGCAGGAGGTCTCAAAATTTGTCATTTTGAAGGAGGGTTGGAGCTGGGAAATTTCGATTTGGGAAGCAAACTCCGGAGGAAGTGGAAGACCAAGTCTAAGGGTTCCAATTAAGATGAAACCATCACGCTAGGACCCTTACGACATTTATTTTGAGGATGTCCAACTCAAGCACACATTCATTAATTATCCTTTTGATATTGAATTCACTATAACCTGACTTTTTAGTCTTGGGTTGCATCCTCATAAATCGTAGGCCCAACCCCGCTTGCATATTGATTTTAGGTTTTGGATAATTTTTATCCAGAGCCTTAGATATTTTCAATCATGAGGTAAGGTTTTGCACCACAATTTGGTCCACATTTGTGGACATCTACTGGCAGGTCAGAGGTTTCATCTTTTTATTTTGATTTTGACCTGCACCTGTGAATTCTTTGTTTCTCTTCCTTACATAGTGTGCCTAGCTGGAGGCACTAAATTTAGTATGTATACAATTTCTGTTTATCTCAGAGCGGGTCCGTCATTCATGCAATTCAGGTGCTTTCTACTATATTCCACTCTGTTTTATGTCTTTTTAATACAATGAGGACATTGCATTAGATAAGCATGGGGGGTGGATATTCATCTATGAATTATTTCGTCAGTTCTGTAGATTTGTTTTATTTTATTTATATTAAAAAAATTTTTAATTAGGAAGGAATACTTGGACATTAGGACTTTTCAATTTTAGGAAATATTACATTAGGATTTGAACACAAAGACCCTTCAGGTCTTTAGGCTTAATTAGCCCGTGTATCCACTAAAATGTGAATTTATTTTCCAAGTCCTCGCCATCTTAATTCTATTGTAATTTGATTAAATAAGTTTGGGTGATAAGTACACGACTTATCAACCCACCCTCTGATTTGAGGGAACTTTAAGTCTAAAGCATCTACACACTATCTTCTCACTGACTTGTTGATTGGTGATTTTAAGTAAAATAGGTAGCTAATGAACCATCTAAGGTGATATGACTGGCAAGTTATTGTAGGTAACAACCCATAGGTAGGTTGTCCAGAGCCTAGTCACTGGACCATTCTCTTCTTGCTGCCTTTAGGTAAATCTTAGACTAGGGAACCCACCTACTTAAAAAAAAAAGAAAAAAAAAGAAAGTCAAAAAGAAAAAGAAAAAGAAAACAAAAGAAATAAACCACACTTCACCGCATGAGTATGAATGGCAAGTTGTCGGTGGTAACAACTCATCGATCAGTTGTCCACAACCCAACTCAAGAATGCATTTAAAATTTCCAAAACACTTAGGAAGAAGCAGAGAAGTAGAATAAACCGAGGAGATAGACGCTGGATTCACCCTTGTGTTGACCCCATAAAAATAAAAGTAGGAAGAAAGCTACCGGTCGTAAAGATACACCTTTAGGCAGAACTCTCTTTTTAAGATCACCTAGAGGCGTAGAAACACGAAGTCCATTCTAATTGCCGATCAACGAGTTATCACATTCACAATAAGATGCTTAGAACTTAGGGTTCTCATCAAATCTTGGGTGGGTTGAATGGCCGTAGAAAGCCATTCTTTAACCCTAAACTCAAAAATCAAAAAAAAAAATAGAAAAGAAGAAAAAGAAAAAAAAGAGATTTTTCTTTGAATAAGGTGAGGGCTTGAGGCAGTCTGTATTTTGGCAGATACCTGAGTGCTATTGTGTCTTTGAAAATTCAGATCCTGAGTAAAAATTTCTTAATGTAGAAAATTACTTACGCCAAAGTAATCCAACCTAATTCTTTTATAAATAGCATGTAGTTTTTGCTAGGGACTAGCAAAAGATAGGCATGGGGGTGTGATGTAAACATGTTTATATTACATAAACTGTCTATTTATGCGTGGTCTTAAGCATAGAATTGCATCACATACTATAAATATTGCATAACATGCATCATCTTGCATTTAGATTAGTTTGAATAAAATGTAGGTTAATTATCTCTTTTTATGGCCAGGGACATGGCAACTTGCTAATCGGGACCTCGAATTGAAGATCCAACCGTACGGATCTGATCGGGGCAGCGATTGGAGTTCAGCGACTCCAAGATCACCCTGATCGGACATCCGTAGCATCAGGTAGAGATAGAGGAACCCTAGAAGATCAAGGACCAAGATGCTGTTAATCCACACCTCAGACGACAAATCTGACCACACAGATGGGTTTGGATTGACGATTGCAGCCTAATCGCACGAAAATCGATCCAATCCGACACTCATGGGACCATCTACAACACTCAGAAGATGGACGGCCAAGATGGTGCCACGTGGCGCCATCCCAGCTGCCCAACTAGCCCCAAGGACCCCCCTCCACTTCTCTTCTTCACCTGCTCGACAAATCTGGGTCGTTGGATCTCCATCCAACGGCCACGAGCACGCGCGCTTAAAATGTAAACGCGACGAAGAAGCGACGATAGCACAGCGGTCGAGCGGCCTTGCGTGAACGCGAGGCGCGGGTTCGACTCATAATCAGTGGCGTGCGTGTGGGTAATCTCGACCGCTTGATTGGTGGTGGATGGTCCAGATCATCCAATCGGTTGCTTGCGCTATCAGACGCCCCTGCTTCACGCTTGAGTGCATGCGTAGGCGCGTGCAGTTGAGGTGCGGCGAGGAGTGATCTAAGCAGTCCGATCTCACGATTGGATAGCTAAGCTTTGAAGAACGTGAGCATGTGTTTTAGGTGCGGAAGAGGAGCAGGTGTGCTAGCGACGGGCACGTCTGCCACGTTCAGGCCTTTAGTGATGGATAAATTCGTCACTAATGGTCCTGAGTTAATGTTTTTCAAGTTGTAATGTCCAAAATGCCCCCACTCGTTGCAAATATAAAAGGAAACCCCTTCCATACGAATTTCTCATCCCTTCCTTCTCTTCTCTCCCTCTCTAAAGCTTAAGAGAAGCTTGTCTCACACCTAGGATGCTCCTTAAGAGAAAAAATCAATTTTCGCCCCCATTCTGAAAGCGGATTCCGCGACGACGATGACATGTTGCCTCGTTCCTATTCTTCCTGCGTCGACCTCCTTCTTCCCGCTCCGTTCTTCATCGTCCAGGCGTCGTCTCATCCGGCTCGTCCTCCAAGCGATTGTAGAGGAGGATAACTTCTCTCTCCATTCCTTTTTCCTACTTTCTAGAGTAGAATTTTCTTACTTTCTAGTTGTAATAGTTTTCCTGCTTTCTAGTGTAATTTCTCACTTTCTTAGTTGTACGAACCTTTTTCAATATCAAGTGGATGTTTTTTCTCTCTCTCTCTCTTTCGCTTATTGTCTATAGTATTTCATTTCATTGTAATAACTCCGCTTTTTAACAAAAACACAAAAAGAATATAATTGCGAATTTTGATCGACGTAGCCTCCCTGAGTTCGACTCGAGATTTCTATTCTAGTATAAATTTTATTTGTTGAACTTGAGTTCTTCGCTATTCAAACTATAACGACATGTTTTTAAAACCAAATCCGATAGCGTAGACCTCTAGGGTTTCAACATCAAATGAGCATTAAGGTCCAATAAGTGGGTTCATATAGACAGAAACGGGGTTTCATACATTCTAAGAACCAAATCATAACACAAAACCCTAATTTTAGACCTTCTTGAATTAAAGATGTTTTGATCAAGATAAAATTCATCTAAACCTCTTAAAATTCATAGAAAAATATTCTCAATGGTTTGGTACCCTTCGTTTGACTATCTAAACCTATTTTGACCTTGAACAGAGTTTACTATGAAAGTTTGCCCTAATTTGAGTTTTTATGCAAATTGCCCAATCAAACTTGGTCAAAACTGAAATCCAACTGCACAATTAGATTCCTCGGGTCTAAATTAGGTTTGTACTAAAATTTAGACCCAATCATAATCCATCTTGACCTAGTTTGCAATTTAGCCATTCAAAACTCTATTTTCTACATTTAACCCCTTAGGTTTCGAAGTCCTTACATTTAGCCTCGTAACTTCTCGTCATCTTCTTTAAAATGGTCCTTGATGCCATTAACAGTGTGAGCCCAAAGCTTGCGAGCTTCAATTTGGGATTTCTCTCTGATTTCTCAACCAAATCCCTCCAAAATTGGAGGGATTGATCCTGAGGACTTTCCCAATCAATTGAATCACATCTTAGGCACATATTTAGACCATAGAGCTCATGCGAACTCCATGATTTTTGGGATATTCTTCCCCAAAAATCCGAGCTTCTTGAGCTTCTTCCTAAGCTTGGAAGCCGCCCTTAGACCTTGAAACTGAACCCCCCTCACAAGGCCTTACTCCATAACGTGTTTTTGGCCCAGAAATCTTCTACCTCCAGCCTACTCCAGGCTCACTCCAGCAACCTCCTCCCTCCGGCTTCCTTGCCCACTGCCACATAGCAAAGGTAGTGGGAAAACCTTCCTCTCTTCATTCCACACCTCACCATACCTACGAGGAGCTCTTCGGCCCCTTCCTCGTTGTCATCCTCATCTCCCGAGCTTCTTCGTCTTCGGCGACGGCCAATCATAGCTGGCGTCGCCTCTACCTGCTCTTCATCTGCAACTACCCCTCTTCAACTCCTCTTCTTCCCCTAACTCTATTCACTCCCTGAGAATTTAGATTTGCACACAAATATGCTCGCCCTACCGTCACCTTCCCTAGCTCCAGCCGCACTCCAGCGAGCACTCAAGCCCTCCACAAACCACCAACCTCTCCGCCAACACTCCCAAAACCTCCGCCACTGCACTCTCACCAAAACCCCTTAGGAAATTGAGGGATTCACGCCCTCAACACCTCCACCAAACATACCTTCCTCCGTACACCATCTCGACTCCATCAGACCTCCACACTTCCCCTCACCGCATGTAAAACCCACCATCACGTTCGCCTCTTCTAGGGGAAGCTTCTGAGCTTTTCTGACAGAGCCGAGAGGCCATATTCCCCTTCTCAGGTACATCACCGGAGCTCCACCATTGCGACCATCTTCTTCGACCTCCACTACAGTTCTCTGG
Source organism: Thalassia testudinum (assembly GCA_037157565.1). Lineage (NCBI taxonomy): Eukaryota > Viridiplantae > Streptophyta > Magnoliopsida > Alismatales > Hydrocharitaceae > Thalassia > Thalassia testudinum. The sequence continues at coordinate 53,415,914 of JAZHRO010000035.1, read as the reverse complement.
CTAAGTTCATCGCTGCTACCTCCAGTTGCTGCAGAATGATCCCAAGTGCATCTCCAGGTCGCCAATTGAAGCTGTCAGGGCCTTCATCAACCCCAATTGCAGTAGTTTCACCTACAGCTATTGTGCGAAGGAGAGACCAGATCTTTAGTACCACATTGGGGAGGTAGGGGCTCACACAAACGTATAAGTTGAATTCTTCTTCTCAGCTATTCGCTTGAGACATTGGGGGGTCGAGTCCCCCACGCACTCAGCCTCGCACCCTCACTCACCCGCACACTCGGTGATCCTGGACCTGATTACCCACATTCTGACTCGATTGAGACTAGTTATGAGAGAGAAAGAGAAAGAGAATTAGAGAGATAGGGGGATAGGTTTTGCTCTGCCTTGGGATCCATGCCCTCTCACTCTCTCAACACTTAGCCTCTGCGGGCTCTATGAGAGGCCCATGTACCTCTGTTGGGTGCTGCTACCGTGCCTCTTCTGTAAGGCTTAAAGAAGGCCCTTGTGCCTTGTGAGTTGCTGTTGGTTAAGGCGTCTGAGGCCTTATACTGATGTCTAATCGTTGCTGGTGCTTGGTTCTGATTTACTATGGAAATATTAACTGTGATAAGTGGTTGAGAGTACTATGCATTTATTTGAATTAATTGTAAGCTTAAACTTAAGGGTTAATTTGGTCATTCAAATCACCATTTTAACCTAATATTTTTGCACTCTCATACTTGATTTCATTGATATGTTATTCTGAGCAAAGTTTTGATTATATTTTCATATCTTTTTGGAATACATTTTGATTAATGAATTGAATTACCATAACTGCTCCCTGTGATCGACCTCAGACTCCAATTTGATTCTGAGCTTTATAAATTTAAATGTTTTGTGTAATTTTGTCAACTATACTACAATGTATTTTCTAAACAACGATGATTTCGCGTAAACACTAAGCTTGCTAAGCTAGCTTAGCTAGTAGATGAGTGGAGTAGGAGGTAGAGGAGGTAGGGTTTTTGCTTGAGGAGCTGAAGAGGAGTTAAAAGGAGATGCATCTGAGCTGACTGGAGTAAATGGCTGCTGAACATAGCTGAAGTGGAACTTAGTAGCTAGTTTAGCTAGCTAGTTCTTTGCTAGTAAATAAGCTAGGCTAATCTGAGCTAGTTTTCTTCTATTCTGAGATGAGGTGAGTGGAAGTTAGCCTTCTTGAAGACTACCTAGCTAGCCAGGGGAGCTCGCTTAGGTCCAGTAGCTTAACTCAAATAAGTTGAGCTGATATGAGTCTTCGTGAGTTGGAGTTGAGGTAGCTGGAACTAGGTAAGGACTTCTTTAGCTGACTAGGCTTAGCTAGTTGATGCTAGCAGTTAAGCCCAGTTTAGTAGAGCTTCCAGTAAACTGTCTTGAGTTGGAGTGGAGCTAGGATCAATTGACTTGAGCTAGTTTGAGTTGCCAAATAGCTAAGGTGAGCTAAATGGAGCCAAGGTGGACTAACTTAAGCTACCATTCAGCTGAGATGAGCTGAATGGAGCTAAGGAAAGATTGATGCGACTAGAATTAGCTGGGATCCAGCTGGGATGAGCTTTTTCTTCATCTTTTTCCTTCTTGAGTGCCAAGGTTTGACGGATTTGACTCTCTCATTATCCCTGACACTCAAATAAACACATGAAAACTACAAAAGTAATGCAATGCATGCCTATCCTAAGAAATGCCTAAATGCAACTTGAAAATCCATTTGCGGAGTTAAAAACCTAAGAGCTAGATCTGTTGGCATAAGAACGATGATAAATTGGCATTTATCACAACCAGGTCACGACTCTTCTGCAAGTGAATGGCATCAATTGCATCCTTGTTCTTGCTTGTAGGTGGGTATGCAGATGATGACACATCAGTGAGGGATGGAGTCTGCTGGACGAATTGCTGTAGCTAGCTTTGACAGAGGCCTCTCCTCTAAAGACCTCAAAATTGGGCCTCTCCCAGACGAAAATTCAACATGGGCCTCTCCTTTGGAGACCTCGACTGGTCCTCTCATTTAGGAACCAACAATAAAGAAAGAGTTTCTCTCATGTGGGTACCTCAAACAATGAGACTCCCATATGGGATCACAATAATAGACTCTCACACCCCCCCTTTCAACCATACTCTATGGGAGAAGTAAACATAGAGAAAGAAGAAGACTAGAGAGGAGCTTCTCCCCCTCCTCTTTTAAAATTCATAATTTTTTTTCCTTTCTTCTTCTTTCTTCTTTTTTTTAATTTTTCTCTCTTTTTTTTATATTTTTCTACTCTTTTTTTTGTTCACTTCCTCTTTTTTTCTTTTCTTGCTCCTCCTTCTCCTCGGCAAATAAAGAAGTCACAAAAGATATAAAAAAGAAATCTTAAGGGGCAAAGGAAATAAAAGAACCAAATATCTCATGGGTTAACCCAAAAGACACGATTGTAGGTACTTGTAGATCTTACATGGATCTCTTTGTTTCTCCTCTTTGGTATAGAACACCTGCTTCAATGTCTCCTCCTTTGTCACCATTTGCAAAATTGTGTGGAGTAGACTCTCCATCGCCACCATCCACGTTAACTTCAGTGGCAAAGACCATGCGTGCCTCCAAGCATCACCATCTATGTTGCTATAGGAACCATCGTTTCCATCACCATCACTGTTAAGATCGATGCTCCTCCATGTTGCCTCCTTTGATGTTGCATGAGATTCAACCTCGTGCAATCTCTTATCTGCGTGGACCTCCGTTTGAGCATTTCCATTTGCCACCAAGGTCTTCTCCTTCCTCGCGATGTCATTGGAGACACTCACCTCTGTTGGTCTTGTTGCATCCTCATTGTGGCTATCCTCCAACAATGAGCCCATCTCCATGATTTTCGACATCGACTACAGTCGAGATCTTCCTTGCGTTGATGTTGAGATCAACGGAGAACTTTAAGAAAATTTGATAATGAGATAATATACACCCTAAACAAAAATTAGAATAACCTAAGATTGACTTGCTGTGATACAGTTAAAGTTTGCGGGAACAGAAAAAGTTGTAGTCCTTGGAAAACCTACACCTCTTTATATAGAGAGAGGTTTGGGTAAATTACATGAGAGGGTACATAAAATAATAAAATAGTAAAAACATCGCAAAACAACAAATAAGAAGGTACTGTAACACTCCCCCTAAAGTTGGAGCATAGATGTTTATCATGTTCAACTTGTCACAACAAGTACCAAAAGTAGCTTTATTCAGGGGCTCTGTGAAAATATCTGTCATCTGGTCATCTGAAGCAACTGGGGTTGTATAAATAATACCCTTGTAAATGAGGCTCTGGAATAGTGACAATCAATTTTAACATGCTTCGTGCACTCATGAAACATGGGGTTATTAGCTAAGTACATGGCTGCAAAATTGTCACATCTCATCTCCATGGGTCCTATCTACACATGCAAATCTCTCATAATAGACTATACCTAGACCATTTCAACTGTAGTTTGTGCCATAGCTCGATATTCAGACTTGACACTAGATCTAGATACCACAGTCTATTTTTTACTTCTCCATGTCACTAGGTTCCCTCTACATAAGTACAAAACCCTATGGTAGATTTACGATTTGTAAGACGCCTAGCAAAATCTGCATCAGAATATCCTCCAATAGTCATAGGAGACCCCTTATAAAATAACAAACCACGGCTTGGTGCCTTCTTTAAGTACCTCAATACCTGCATTGCAGCATTCCAATGCTGCTTGGTTGGCTTCTCCATAAATTGACTGAGTTTCCCAACTGCAGAGGAAATTTCAGGTCTACTAATAGTAAGATATAAATGCCTCCTAATCAATTGCTTGTAGCTTGTGTTCTCCACATGTTCTGTATCCACATCATACAGGTGCACTTTGTGATCCATGGGAATGTTAGCTATCTTGGCTCCTAACATCCCAGTATCCCTAAGAACATCAACTACATATTTCCTTTGACTCACCACAATGCCATCTTTTCCTCTTGCCTCCTCAATGCCCAAGAAAAATCTCAAGGAACCCAAATCTTTCATGATAAACTGTGCTGCCAGTTTCTCCTTGACATCTACTATTCTAGTAGCATCATCACCAGTTATAATAAGATCATCAACATATACATGAAGCACAACCACACCTTTATCAATTTTCTTGGTAAATAAGGAATGATCTGAGGTGGACCTCTTCAGACCCATGCCTTCCACAACCTTTGACAATTTCTAGAACCACACACGAGGACTTTGCTTGAGTCCATAAAAGGTCCTCTTTAGCCTTGATACACACTCCCCCTCATTATCAAAGATAAGGGGTTGCTGGATGTACACCTTCTTTTGTAGATCTCCATAAAGGAAGGTGTTCTTCGCATCCAACTGATGGAGCTCCCAAACTTTGTTTGCTGCCACTGAAAGGAGGATATGCATGGTTGGAACCTCACCACTGGTGAGAAGGTCTCAAAAAAGTCCACCCCATAAGTCTGGGTAAACCCTTTGGCCACTAAGCGGGCCTTGTGCTTAGAAATAGACTCATCTGTGTTGTACTTCAAGGCAAAGACCTATTGACAACCCACAACATGAGCTCTAGTAGGCCTTGGTGTAAGCTCCCACATGCCTCTAGAATGAAGGGCAACTATTTTCTCCTTCATGGCCTGATGCCATTCAGAATGAAGCATGGCCTCCTGATGTGAGGCAGGTAGATGAGATGCTGACAGAGCCATCGTAAACGTAGTAAATGAAGTATCCAAGCCATAACAAATGGATGCCCTTGCAAATCGATAATGTGCACAACTGTGAGGTGCCTTTCGTATTACTATTGGAAGGTCAATATCATCCCCTAGAACAACAATAGTGTCCTCCTCGGGAGTATTATCAGAACCTAAAGGAATGTCCTCTATGTGAGACTCTGTACCTGTAGGAATATCCTGATGAGAAGGAGCCTCCAGGTTCTCAACACTACCCAGACTAGGAGAAGACTATGGAATAGAGGAAGAGGGTTGCCTCTCCCTATAAGACATTGGCAACTGATAAGTGTGACCCTTAAACATGTTCCTATCCACTCGTACAGTCCTGAATGTGCTGGTAGATGGTCCTGTAGAAGGATGAGGATTGTTGCTATTTGAGAAGACACTAAATGACATAGGAGCAACTAGCATAGGAGCATACTCTGGCACACTTTGTAACTGTCTAGAAGCAACAGAAAAGCAAGGAACTACTTCATGAAAGGTAACATCTACACTAATGTAATGCTACTGGTGCAGAGTATCAAAACACCGGTACCCCTTATGAGAACGAGAGTAGCCAAGAAACACACACTTGGCTACTCGAGATCCTAATTTATCTCGACCAAGCTAAGAAGATGAACAAAAGCCACACACCTAAATGTCTCGCTTGGAACACCAAACAACTCTACATCTAGATAAAACACTGAGGAGGAAAGTTTATTAATGAGATAGCAAGCTATGAGAATTGTTAAACACCAATTTATCATCATTCTTAGGCTAATATTATACTTAGTTCCTAGGGTTTCTGCATTAACATTGTAGTATTAGCTTGCATTTAGCCATTCATGCATGGTTAGGGTTTGGGGATGCATTGTTAGGATTTTCTTCATTTTATGTATTCATGTACTTGTATTGTTTGTCAAGGATGAGGACACAGTAGAAATTAGATAAACCCTAACAATGTGAAAGGCACAACAAGAAGATGGAAGCTCACAATAGCTGTATCCAGCTCATCTCAGCTGGATCCTAGCTCATCCTCAGCTCTCTCCAGCTCATGGTAGCTCAATTCCAAGGAGCTTAGCTACTAACTTGGGACTAGCTAGCTAAGCTAGTTGAAAAGTCATCAATCGGATGAATTCTATCTCAGGTCAGCTCATTTCCAGCTCAAGAAGCTCAAGAAGCTTAACTCCTTCAAGCTTAGCTATTAGTTGAGAAGTAGCTAGCTAAGCTATTTAAGGAGTCTTCAGGAAGCTTAGCCCTAGCTCACCTAGCTCTAGACAAGCTAAAGTCAGCCACTTTCAGCTGAACCCTACTCAACTTAGCTACTAGCAAAGAACTAGCTAGCTGAGCTAGTTCTTGAGTTCACAGGTAGCTCTTCATCAACCTCTCTTAGCTCCATGGCAAAGACCAGCTCAAGTCAGCTCTCCTACCTACTCCTAACAAGGTGATTTTCGCGTGAGATTTGATTTTGGAAAATATGTCATCATTATCGTTGTTGCTTGTCGTATAGTCATGCTCAAAACCCTAATCAAGTAATTTTATATATTCATTTTAATGAAACTTGCATTGATTGATTTTTGTTTTCTTTTTAGTGTCGAGTCTTGTCATTCATCTTTGAGAGGCGTGGATGCGAAGGTAATTAGATTTGGATTTGAATTGCTAACCTAGTCTACCTAATTTTCTTTGTCTTTTTCTCTTTTGCATTTTTTTTTTTAGGATAACGATTTTTGGAAAACAAAAGCGACCACGACAATCTTAGATCTAACTACGCTATCAAAACCCTAAAAGACAATGTGTATCTAAGTGAGGCCATGGTGGCCATGCATGGTGTGTGAACCTAAGGGTGGACGACCTAATGGATGCTAAGGGAGAGGCATGCATTCACAATGATAAATTGAAGCAAGACAAGGAAATATTTACAATAGAAATCATCACAATGAAGATAACATAACTATCATTAATCATCTAAACATTACAATAAATGAAAGCATAAATAGAGAAGATCCCTCACATTAGAAACACCACTAAGGCCGTCGGCTTTGTGTGAGGGTGTAGGCTAGACCATAGGTACGAGCACCCATCTACATGCCTACCAACAAGAGAGGATGGCCAAGCAATGTATGGAAGACCTTGTTGCCTCCAAGAAGAAAGAGGAACAGAGGGGGCGTGGACCCTTGTGTCCTCCCTTCTTGTTTCCATACTGGAGAATCTATGGAGAAGCTTCTCTATGGTTAGCTGTCCTTGGTGCTTGGTGGAGGAAGAGGAGCACCTCTATTCATCCATGGAGGAGGAAGGTGGTAGCCTTGAGGAAGACAGGAGGAAGACAGGAGGAAGAAGGGCGACAGCCCTTAGGGGTTGGAGGGTTGGGAGCTACCAGTTGTAAAGTGGAGCCACCTTTTGTGTGACAACTTAAGGGGGTCTTATATAGGTATAGCTTGTTTAAGAAGGGTTGTTGTCATATCAATCATTTTAGGAAGGCTTTGAAAAGTAGATGTTGCCAGTTTTGGTGGGGAAAATTGTGTGTGCATGACTTTATGTATGTGTGTGTGGGTTTGAGTTTCGAAGAACTATGTTGTAGGTTTAGGTGCTAAATAGGTTGGGTCAGGTCCTAGTCTAATTAGGTGTAGTGAACCTAATTGCATTAGGGTTTAACCTAAATAGGTTAAGACTAGGTATAATTGGATGTGTGTGCGTGTGATTAGGCTAAGGTAATCCTAATAGGTGTAAACCTAAGTAGGTCTAGGTTGAGTCTAATTAGGTTCTACTGAGCCTAATTAAACTTATTTGGGTGGGTATGAGTCAATTAGAACCTGGGTGGATCTAATTGGGTTCAAGTGCACCCAATTAGGTGTGGGCTAGTTGATTGAGTTTAAGTGGAGTCCAATTAGGCTACCACGAGCCTAATTAGCCAAAGGTTAGCCTAATTAGGTCCAACTAAACCCAATTAGAATGTGGCTAACCCAATCGACTCAGATTGAGTCAATTGAGGATGTTATGGACCCTAAATAGGATTCTAGAGTGAGGATTGGATTGGGGATAAGTGGTTTAGGAACTTGGATATTGGGATAGGATGTGTAGATAGCAGGATAACACTGTGGATAGTGCTATCCAGGTTTTGTGATTATGAGTTTAGGTTATCCTAGGTAGAGGTTAGGGATAGGCATAGTGTGGATAGGAACATGGATAGTACTATCCTTGTTTTAGGTTCTAAGGCTAAGATGTCCCAATAGTAGTGGTTTTGGGTTTAGGAAGGTTATCCTAGGGTTTCTAAGGATAGGGATATAGATATCCTCCTCTCTCATCTTGTCTTGATCATGCTTTGCTTTCTTCTTCTCTTTCTCACTTTATTCTGCCTTATTTTGCTTTATTCCATATCCTGACTTATTCGAATCTTCATATTACCTACAAATAACAATAAAAGCATTAAGTAATAGGACAAATTCGCATTATTTTTTGTACAACAGTATAAAATGATGCAATGCATGACATGCATGATATGAATGCACTAATCACAAAGTAAGCTAGGTTCTAACATAGTTTAGGTTAATTAAGTCCCATGATTGCTACATAATCAACTCCTAACTCTGACTAGTTATTAGCTAACCTTAGCTAGCTAAGCTAGCTCCAAAGTCCACCTCCTACTCTCCTTCACCTAGCTCCTTACTCTACTCATCTCCACCATAATGTGCTGCCACATTTTTCCCTCCATGAATCACATAACTACCACCTAAAGGCAACTCTCCATTTCCCTCCCATTTTTTCCTCGAAAAGACATCCATACACCCCTTCATTTCCCTCCAAAAACATTCACACAACCCTTCATTTCCCTCAAAAAATACCATAACCACAACTCCCCTATTCTATATATATCACCCATAACCACCACATGTTCTTCATCCTTGAGTATAAAAACTTCTCTATATAAATCACCATTGAAGGCCTTGCAAGAAGAAGCTTGGATGTGCACATTGCAAGGGTCCCTTACCATGCCCTTGTAGTCTCTACACTCCATTCTTTTCCTTCCTTGTGCGCAAGTCAACGAGCACCAACTTGGAGGACAGCCATGCAAGGATTGAGGGTGGATGTCTGCCACCCTAGGAGGAGCCACAGAGGAGGAGTATTCATGTAAGGAGTAAGGAGAAGCTCCTTTTCAAGTCCAGGAGCAAATGTACTTGGAGCAAGGATATTCTTCTTCTCTAGATTTATTCAGCAGATTTTTCTATTTCTTGTTCTTTACTATTTTTATAGTAGAAGCATTCCTCTACTTGGGGATTAATTGTGTGGGATCCCTCTACACAATTGAGCTCTCCAAGTGGACTTGTAGACAATAATCTACTTTATTAAATTTCAATTGCCTTTCACCATTTTATGTTCTTCAAGTTCAAATAGCCTTTAGTTTCTTTAGTGCACCCACTCCACCTTTCCTAATTACCCTAGGCACACTTTCCTAGAGTGAACGTAGAAAGGTAGGTGATGAGATGTGGCTCATCATAGTTAAAATACCCAAGTTAAGCTTGAATATAGGTTAAACATTGCATAATTAACACATGAAATGGGTTAAGTGTGAGAATTAACAGAAATGACCTAAAACAACAAATTTGTATTAAAAACGTAAATTTAGGTCATAACATGAGATATTCTATTCAAAGTGTAATATGGTGATCCAAATTGCGTATTAAGCACTTTTTTGGGTTAAAATGTTTAAATTGAAAGTGAATTCAGCTTCCTAAATTATCAATTGGGTTTAAATAAAAATTTGGTTGCATTTGGACATCATTAGGACCTTGCATTAATGACTTTACATTTAGGTCGTTAGGTCATATACATTCATTCATGTTTAAAATCCTCAGGGACTCATTTGAAAGCTACTAGGGACCCACTTGTTAGACACGGGGACTGCGCTGCATGTTTTCTCACCACTTCTGGGTTTTGCTGCAAATTCTCTATCCCTTCACCCTTATGGGCTTTAGCGTAAATTCACTAACATACCTGAGCCAGCATGAGTACACTGTAACAACACAAGAATAGGCACGATCTCAGCCGTCATTCCTTTGATCCCATGATCAACGGCCAATCTCGAATCGAACTTTCGGGTGGCTTCACATGTAGCCTCACCTCCCATCCCAGATCTAATCCTATGGCTAGATTTCATCCATTTGCTTCCTATGCATCATCCTTCCCATCACCACTGCCCAAGCCCTAGGCGCTTGACTGCACCCTTGAGGTGCCTTGATCCACTCTTGAGGCTACTTAACCACCTCCTTGATCTCGTGCATAGGCTAATAACTCCCTTGTTGTTATAATTGTATTTTTTGATAATGACAAATGAGCTATTTCTTGGAAAAGATTAACATGTTGTAGGAAGGATTTAAAGTGCATGAAGGACTTAAAGATGAGGATCAAGGAAAAGGAAGGGCAAAAGATTTTATTTTTAGTCTATTTTTTAACCTTTTAGAATGTAAAAAACCTTGATGTCTTTTGATCTACTCGCATTCTTTAAAGTCTTATTTCTGTTGGTTTTTCAGACATCTCTCTTTACCTTCAAACGTCTAAATATGATTTTTAAGAAGTCTAATGCATTTTTCCAGACATCCAGGATCATATCCAGAACTTATATTCATTGCCAGATCTTGCAACCTCTGTCGTCTGAGTTTTTCAAACGTCTACTATTTATTTCAGATGTCTGGTTTAATGATTTTTAGATGTCTCATTGAGATTTTGATAATCTCTTTAACTCTTTAGAACAACGATCATAATCCTAGGAGTTATTCAGACATTTAACATTGTCTTGAGCCGTCTATATCCATCCAACATTCACTTTCTTTTCAACATTTATTTTGATCGCATTTAAGTACTTCTATTACACTTTGATTTTGGAACGTTGAAGGGCATCAGACGTCTGCTAGTTCTTTATGAGTCATCTGACCATATTTTATTAGATCCCTATTTGGGTCTAACTTCATTCCAGGAGCGAGCACTCTATCCCTGATGCTTTTTCAGACGTCTAATCTCATTTACAGATGCCTGACCATTTATATTTAAATGTCTAACTTTTGTTCAGACGTCCCTGTATTTGATCTAGTAACCACTTTGCTTTCCTAGAGTTCTGTTAGATGTCCTCGTTTATTTTCAGACTCTTGGAATAGTATTTTCAGACATCTGTCCTTATTTTTCAGATGCCTGATATAGTAAAATTTTGAGTAATGCTTTATAGTTGTTCTTTCTAAATTTATTCCAATTCAATTCAAATTCCAATGACTACCTAAGCTCAAATATGACCTCATACACCTATATATACCTCCCATAGGTAGCCTTAAGAATTTACAACAAAGAAATTCACATTCTACTCATTTGAAAGCTCTTGATCTCATTTGTGCTCTCTTGTGTGTTTCACTTGTGCTACTATTTTTGAGAGCAATTCTTCTTCCTGCTGCTCATAGGTTTGAAGAAGGGAGTATTCTTATTCTATCATTCAAGGCTTATAGATTTATATTATTTTTTGATTGTTTATTTGGGTACCCAGTTTGTGGATTTCTCGTTTCCTCTTAGTAGAGGGGTAAAACTCTTCTTGGGGTTTGTCAGGAAGAGGGTTTTGTAAGATTACTTATTGTTAGTAATTTCTACGTGGGTAGGGGCAAAATCCTAGATTGAGAGATCTAGGTAGAGGTTATTACCGCAAGGGTTTCCTCTCTAAATTCTTGTGTTGCTGCGATTGTTTGTATTTAATTTTGTTGCACAATTCAACCCCCCTTCTTGTGCCACTAACATCCCTCCCCCCTAAGCGGTTCCCTTCATCCATCCCCTTAGCTCCCCTACCTCAATTCCTCACCTATGGTGACAGAGTAGTTTCTCCTCCCTCCTTCAATCGCCTTTAGCCACCAGCTGCTGGCTCTTAAACACCTCCCTCTTCAGCTGAGGGTCTCCTCCATTTCATCGCCATCGACCTCCGGCTGGTGGACCTAGGACACCACCTTTATTTGTTAGATAGATTTACCGCTTTCGTAGCTTGCTTTTCCTACTTTCCAGATTAGTTTTACTGTTAGTTGATGTAATTTAGATCTGTAGGAGTAGATTGGATTGTGAAATCTATGATGAATTAGTTTAGGTTAGTTTAGATCTGACCCGACCTCTCTAATCAATTCAAATCAGAGAGGACTTTTCCTCATTTTTGCATCGACTCATATAGCTCTCTCATCATTTCTTGATCACGTTCATTGATTTCCCTCAAGTTCATTATCACAATTCACCCACTCATTGTAGCATCAATCAGATCTAATGCTCCCTAGCATCTAGATTTAATAGAGTGCTAATTTCACATGGGGGGTCTCCCACACACTATGAATTCACAAAGATCCCCTAATCTGGTTTGATTATGTCGAATTGCTTGATTTCTTTTAGATTTGTGTTTCATGCCTGATCCCATGATTTGGAGTCAATTCTGGTGTAAATGGATTTAATCAAGCTATTTGAGGATTTTAATTACATAATTGGGTTTGCAATGAGTCTTATGTGTTTTAATATGGATTTGAATTGTAGGTGAGCTTATGCCCAATTTGAGCTTTATTTTGGGTAGTTAGACCAAGGAAAATCAAAATTTCTGATTGAAGGTCAAAACAATGACCCATTGGTTTTTATGGGTTCCTTAAATCTTCTTGAACAGCAGTCAATGTTGTTCAAGAAGATTTAGTGATCAGGTCACTTGTGAACCCATAGTTAAAGCCCATAATAAGGCAATATGGTCCCTAAGTTCAAAATGACTTCAATCTGATTTTAAGAGTGTAAAGGAGCATTTAAGGAATGATATAGGAGTTTGGATTCATGTTAAAAATGCATTTGATGGTTACTTTTGATATATTACCTTTGCATTATCTATAATGTAAGGTAATGATCAAAACTAAAGTGATTAAGGTTTTTGAACATGAAACTTGGGTTTTGGGTCTCTTTTGATGATTTTTTTAACTTCCTGATTCTAAGATTTTAATGAGGAATTTGGATGGTCTGGGACTTGTATCATTTACATTTGATTTCCCAGACGTTAAGATGATTTTCAGAGTTGTTATAGCATAACTGACTAGGATTGAGTTTGCTACTGAGATAGCAGCAATGGCTACATATTATTTTCAATTGCAGTAGCAGCTTCCAGCTGCTAGTTTCACAGTAGATGCACTTTTGGCTATAGTAGTAACTGTAGCATCACTTAAGCCATCTGATTTCTTAAGAATTCATCTGATTCAGTTGTTGCAGTGGTTGCAGCACTTTATTTTTGTTGAGGCAGTAGCTATGGCAACAGCAGCAGTTGCTACTGTAATCTGTCATCAGCCACTAATTTGGCTAGTCTGAGAGAGATTTGAAGTGGATTTAGGGATTGAAACAAGCTGACCTTATGTTGTAATGTAAAAATCATCTTTTGTGACCATTCATGTACAAGTTTTTGAGTTTAATTTTATATAATTAGCATGAAAACCTTGTTTGAAATTTTTGTCAGCATCATTCATGTTCTTAAACTGTCCAACATGGAATTTTAGTGAATTTTGAGATGAAAATTAGGCTTAATTGCTCTAACGCCTTTCATATTATGTGTTTGGCCATTTCTGAGTGTTTCAGTTGCATGTTCAGCACATAGAGTCCATTTTAGAGCCTGAAGTTCTTTATGAAAAACTCCCTCAAGGCTTAAATTGTGCTTAACTTGTAAATTAATAAAAAATTACAAAAAAAAAACTTGTCTTGAGTAAGATCAGGTATTTTTCTAAGTGCTCGCTAAGTTTCAAGGTAATCTAAACCCCTGGCTTGGTAGAACATGTAGGATTTGTAATGCACAAGCACATTAGAAGGGGGGATGAATAGTGTGGAAGATAAAAATTTGCAGGAATAACAAACCACAAAAACACACAAGATATATAGTAGTTCCCCTCAATTGGGTACTCCACTACCTAAGTCTCCCAACTTAGGATTTTTAACCTGATTCCCTCAACCCGGAGGGAATCAATTTACTAATGACCTGAGGTAATTAATGGGTTACCGCAACCCAATTACGAGATATCAAAAAGAAATAAAGATACAGGTGTAAGTAAGATGCAAATAAAAGCTTACAACAAATTCCTAAGTCTCCAACAAGTATATTGTTTAATAAGAGTATATAAATTAATCTAACGAGAATACTAAGGTATAAACGAACGATTGAACAATGAAGAACACGATTGCCTTTGATGACTTGTTGCAAATAGATAGAGGCCTTGAGAAGAGTGCAACAAATCAAGTTTCTTTGCAGCTAGAAAACTTGAGAATTAGAGGTGTAGGCAAGGATAATATTTTTTGGCTTCTTAGTTGTGTGCGAAAGACACTCAAAGAGTGCTTATATAAGCCACTAAACACCTCTCCTATGAATACTAGCCATTAAGGGCAATTTGGAAAGTTTAGAGATAGGTTTAATTGCAAAATAGCCATTCAAACTGGTCATAACGATTAGTTGGTACCGGTACTAAACTTTTAGTACCCGTACGGACTACTTACAGTCAGCCCAACTAAGTCACTAGGTACAAGTACTCATGATGAGTACCAGTACTTGTGACACAGATTTGGGTCCTGTGACCTACATGTACTGGTACTCATGATGAGTACCGGTACTTGTAAGGTTCAGGAACTACATTAGTCTACAAGCTGTGAGCACCTTGTACCGATACTCATGACGAGTACTGGTACTTGTTGTTCATAGTTTGGGACTAAAAACCCAAACCTGTGCTAAGTACCAAGAATGAATTTAAGTCAATTTTTAGAGTTATCACATCTACTCTATACAACTTTATTTTGAAAGAATTGATATTTTGAATTTACGAATGAATGAACAATATTTTGAACCTTAATTATCTCTACTTTGATTTTAACTCTTAGATTATATTTTACTTGTTAGGAGACATACAAAGACTCTAAAATACAATTAATACAACAAAAACTATAATCATCTTCCTTCATATGCTATCTTGTCCCTTCAATGCTATCTTGTTGCTTACATCCATAGATTCTTTTATCTTATAATACTTCATAAACACATTCGATTTTAAAATGATTTTGTTAATACCAAAACACAGAAGAGAGGTGAAACTAGGTTTCAAAAGAACATACCAACCGATGATTAATAACAAAACCTAAATCAAAAGTCACAAAAAGAAACCTCTCCCTCACATGTCACTCTTTCTCTCTCATCTCCTACCTCTATTTTATATATAGAAGCTATAAAAATCAGAAAAGCCTTAAAAATACCCAAAAATACCTTATATATTATGTATGTACTTGTATATATAATTTAAACCTAAGTTATATTATATATTATATAATATGTATATAGTGTGTATAATTAACCTATATCTGTATTCTATATATTAAATTAGGTATTTGGAATGATTTGTTATATATATAAGTTTATTAGATAATTATCTATTAATTTATATTAATTAAATGTATAATAACATAAGTAATTATATAAACATATTATATGTACATATTTGTACCTAATTCTATACGTATGTATTTACCTATGTATTATGTACTGTACAGTACCTGTATTTTAATTTAATTAAGTATTTATAGTAGATAATTAAGTTATTAGGTTAATTATGTAATTATTAACTTAAAATAAAATAAAATAGTAATTGATATAGACACATCTATTTAGGTTAAAATGCCTAATCATGCATGTTCCTAGGCTTAGATTTGCATTTCATATTATAAATATTACATACCATGCATCATCCTACATTTAGAGTAGTATATATTTTAGGTTAATTAGGCCCTCTTTTATGGTCAAGAGAGGAAGATTTATTTCAAGGTGTCGGATGGACGATCGGACCATACAGATCTGATCAGGATGATGATTGGAGTCTAATGCCTCTGAAATCGTTTAAATTGGAGTCCCGTAGCATCATATGAAGTCCAAGGAAGATCAATGTCCAGGAGGCAATGCAACATCCATATGGGCTTTAGATGAAAAATCCGACCATACGAATGGATCCGGAGCGACGATCACAGTCCGAAAATGTGGGAATCATCTCGATTTGAGCACTGTGACACCCTTTGCAATAGACAGAAGATGGACGACCCAAATGGCGTCACGTGGTGCCTTCCAGGCTGCCCAACACCAGCTAGTAGCAACTAAAGGCGCTCACTCTTCATCCGCGACCTCCACTTCCAACCGTTGGATCTTGATCCAACGGCTGAGAGGCCTTCGCACCGCTCTTAGCTTTGTGACACAAAGGAAGGCTTAGCACAGTGGCTAAGCGCCCTCCTCAGATCAAAGGGGTGTGGGTTGGAATCCCGCTGAAGCATCCTCGCCTCATCAATTGAAATTTGACCACCGGATCTTCCTTGAGCGACCATGAAGCTCCCATGCTGTGCAATCCCATGGGCTAGATTTGCGTACGCATGCGATCACGTGAAATCACATGCACGATCGTACGCAGCGCGAACTTAAGACGTCCGCTGGCGTTCTCAACCATGTGATGCCAATCCAATGGTGTGTGCGTGCCTCTCTTCAATGCCAGCAGTGTGCATCTTCAAAGGGCGTGATCAGCGGGTGCTTGTGAGCCATCAGATCTTGATCGAGTGGTGGGTAGGAGATCCAACAGATGCCAGTGGAGATAGAGCACGAGCACCAACAAGCTTTAGCGACGATTGGGGAAATTGGCTGGCGCAGATCTACAACAATGCCTTTGATGTCACTAAATGCCCTCTACACAAATTGCCCTCTTCCCTTCACTATAAAAGGACCCCTATGCCTCCCCTTCCTCTTCATCTCTTCCTTTCTTCCTCTTACCACCTTCAAGGCTCTAGAGAAAGCTTGTCCCAAGCCTGGGATGCTCCTTTAGAGTAGAAAACAAATATTTTCCCACCTCTCATCCCCCCTTCGTGGAGCATCTCGTGGTCGTCTTCTCACCTCCCTTCAGGAAGAAGATCCTCGCCACCGCGCCGTCCTGCCGCACCCTCCGTCCTCCAGCTCCATCCCCGTTCGTCTCGCTCCTCACCACCTTCCTCCAGGCGACATCAGAGCGAGTCATCCTCCAAGCGATCGCTGAGGTGGATTCTCTCACCTCTTTCTATCTTTTTCGCTTTCGTAGTGTAGTTTTTCCTCTTTCGTAGTTGTAACAAACGTTTACTCATAAATAGATGATTTTTCTTCTCTCTCTCTTTCCTTTATATTTTGCAAGTAGATTAGCAAGATTTCATCGACTTGATCTCTTGCCCTATTAAAATACCAAAAAAAATTAGAAAAGACATAAACGACAAAAACAAATAAAAAGTGAAATGCGGATTTTCAAAACCAAACGTTCGCCTCCCTATATTCGACTCGGGACTCACTTTTTGAGTTTCGGTTATAAATTTTATATGATAGATACATTTTGCAAGCTACGACAACGGGTCCTCCGAACCCTAATTTTAATTTGCGAAACATGCCTCATCATTTTGGCATCGTTGCTGGGGCGGCAACACTCTTTGGGTTTTTTTTTCCATGTTTTTCCGCCTTATCTAACTTTTATCTCACTTTCTCTTTAATCTTACTGTGATTGCAAGTACTCATCCGAGGCAGGCCAAAGTGGTTAGATCGAAGAAAAGTGTGGATGAAGGTTTTGTAAGTGTACCCCCACCACCCCCACCCTAGTTTTCATTCCATAACCTAATAACTCAAACCCAAATCAACTTAGGTGCTTGCATAAACCCTAGGATATATTTTGGTTGTCTGATTGTCACTCCACTCACCTCACCCACCTGCATATATAAAAAAATAAAACATATTCTTCTCTTATGGGATTTAACTAAAAGCTACACACTTAACACCCACAACTTCTTATCCTAAGGTGCGCAATCACTTTGATTCTACCACTTAACCGAGACCTGACTTGTGGACTTGGTACACTTCAACTCAATACACATAAGTGAGTAGAAATCTAAATAGGTTAAACATTCTTGTGTGCCTTAACTAAGTGGTGCAACGGGCCAATTGATTGAGCTGTTTGGACCGCACCACTCAATTTAAAACTGATCCATCAAGTAGCTTGCCTCTTAGGGTTGATTTTTAGGGCTAAACCAAGCACTCCAAATTTTTTTTCTGATTTTTAAAGGAATATATCATCACCGGTTCTTTCAAAACTTGGAATGTTCTACTGAACCTTGATTGAATACACCTAAAGATTAAACCCTAAAAGCTACTAGTCAAGGTTGAACCCTAAAAGACACATCATCAAATAACCTTGTTTGCAAATCCTAGCTGTGCACGCACACACATTTGAATTGATCATTAAGGGCACAACCCATCTAAGGGGCCCATCATATTCCAAGAGAACAATCATCCTAAGCTTAATTAAAATTGAGTAGACGTTGGCCTTAAGGATTGATTCACTCTTCGGGGCTCAGACTGAGATCTTTCTTCGATTAATCTGATTCTGCTGGTCCATCTGATGTCTAGCTAGGGGAGTAGCATCAAATGACCGCTGCTAAGGGGTACACTAGGAATAAGAGGTGCAAGCCAAAGGAAGAAACTTCTCCCCAGCCCTTCCTTTTAACTAGTTGGATTGACTGGATAAAAGTAGACTAAATTGATTATAATCTCAAGATGGGTCCTGGGAGTCTGTAGGTCTTTAGGCTAACCCACCTAAGGACAGGGTTGATTGCTTGTATTGTTGGGCTCCTTTCTCTCTTTTGATTTTTCTCCTATTCTACCATGTATCCTTCCACATCCTACACTCATTTTCCATCCTACCCTCCTACCAACACTTATCTCCAGGATGATTACTATCCCGACGTGACTTGTAATTACCCATCCACTAGCCAAGATAATTTTGATTGGGGATATGAATATAGACCTCAGTGTCTAAGGCCTAACCCTGGACAACAAGGCTATGATTATTATCCTTCCCAGAGCTACAATGATTATAGATATTCATCCTTTGATCACCAAACCAACCCGATCTATAATCAAGAAAGATATAATGATTATAACACCTACCCTCCCCAGTATTCCACTGAATATAGGTCACCACCATCCTTTGAACAACCTGAAATGACCTACTATTAGGGAGGAACCTGAGAACCTCGATATCTTGACTCCCCTAGATTTAACTCAAACCCACCCAAACCTGAATCGAACCATTCAGTTTAGGTGAACCAGATTCAGGATAGGGTGTTGGCTAATTTGAGGAACACTGTACAATCCTTAGAAGCTTAGCCAACACCATGCACTAGAGCATTGGAGGCTATGATAAAAATGATTGATGAGCTGAATAACTCTTTATTGGATTTGCTCCAAAAATGTTAGGGATAGGGGCCTGGGTGAGTTTCTACTTGGGAAATTATTGAGGTTGAGGATGAAATTTGTGGTTGCCCTAGTCAAATCTTGGGATCATTATCAAGATGAACCCCCTTCAAGAGAGCTAATGTCTGAACCCGCTCAGGCACCTATTGGGGGGGATACATTTTCTGAGATCGGGGATGACCAGGCTAGGCTAGAGCAACCCATTGAGGATGAACTGATTGATTCACCCATTGAGGAAAAATATGTCTATGGATTAGGAAATCACATGCGATTTTGAGACATATAAATGAGGATCATGAATTCTTTGACTCTGAGGGTGAAGAATCTTTTGGTGAAGTCTCACTTGAACTTAAGGAAGAGGATTTTAGTGAGACAATCGGGCTCGAGGAGCATGGCGAACTATTTGATAGCCTGATCATTGAAGATTATGATCATGTTGGAGCTAACTTGGACAATTCGAATCCTAATGATTCAATCAATGGCTCCATTCCTCAACCACACCCTAAAGAGCTGAATTATGATATTCTTGAGATCACCAGACCTAAGTCAATCCTGGTTGAGCCACAATTATTTGACTTGGGTATTTTAGATGGGGTGTACAATGATTTGGAGGTCCCAGAAACCTTGATTTTGGAGGATAGGAAGTGGGAAATAAAAATCTGGGAAACTACTTCTGAGGGAACTATGAGTTTGGATTTAAGGGTTCCTGTTGACTTGAAACCACCTACATTCTACTAGGACCCTTATGATATCTTTCACGTGCAACCCAAGCTCGAAATAACTAATTATCTTTCTGAGCTGAACTTTAAAAGGACATTTGAACCTATTGAACCATCTTTACCCATTGTTTGACACTTTGGTATTGAGTTGCACACCAGCAAACTGCAGGCCTAGCCCCACAAGCACAATAATCCTCGATTTTGGGTGATTTTCATTTAGAACCTTAGAATCACTCGACCCTGAGGCATGGGTCTGCACCATAATCTGGTCCACGTCTGTGGACATCTTCTGCTGGTAGGTCTGAGGATAAATCTATTGATTTTGATTCTGACCTGCACTTGTGTATTCTCAATTTCTTCCTTGTATGTATATTATGCCTAACTGAAGGCATTAAATTTAGCACGTGTTTATATTCCATGTTCTCTGCGGAGCTAATTGGATTTTCACGTTATTCAAGTGATATTCCGTTTACTCCGCCCTTTTAATGTCTTTATTTTTACAATAAGGACATTGCATCATTTAGGCATGGGGGGATGGATAATTAAATCCTAAAATTATTTCATTAGCTCCGTAGAATTTCTTTTATTTTCTTTTTTTTTTAAATTGAAAATTCTAAAAGACAAAAAAATAGAATTAGGAGAAGAGAACTTAGTCTTTTAGGCGTTATTAACTTGAGGAAATGATGCGAGAGAACCTAAACACTTAGACTCTTCAGGTCTTTGGACTTAATTAGCCTGGGTGTCCTCTCGTATGTGGACTTAATCTCGAGTCCTCACTAATTCAAATTCATCTTTAATTTGGTGAATAAATTAGGGTGATAGGTATACGACTTATCAACTCGCCCTATGATTTGAGGGAACTTTAAGCTTGAGCATCTACACACTTTTTTGGCACTGACTCACTTTTCAGCAGTTTGTTCGGAAATTGGGTAGCTAATGAACTATTTAGGGTGGTATGGCTGGCAATTTGTCGGTGGTAACAGCTCATCAGCCGGTTGTCCAGAGCTCAGCTACAAGATCATTTTCTTCGTGTTATCTTTAGGTAAATCTTAGATCAGGGAAGCCACTTACTTTAAAAAAATAATAATAAAAAATAAAAAATAAAAGAAAAAAAAGAAAAAGGAGAAAATAAAAAAAATAAACAAATAAAACCACACTTTACCGCACGAGTATGGCTGTTAAGTTACCGTGGGTAACAGCCTATTAGCTGGTTGTCCAGAGCCCAACTCACAAAAATGCATAATAATTCCTAAAACACTTAGGGAAGAAGTAGGGAAGTAGAATAAACCGAGGAGATATACACTGGGTTTGCCCTTATCTTGACCCCATAAATAAAAGTAGGGAGAAAGCTACCATTCGAAAAGATAAACCTCTAGGCAAGGTCACCTAGGATCGTAGAAACCTGATGTACATTTTAACGGTCTCCTAGTGAGTCTTTCATTCTTTTCACTAGATGCCTAGCACTTAGAGTCCTTTTCGAGTTTTGGACAGGTTGGGTAGCCGTAAAAAGTTATCCTGAAACTGTCAAACTCCAAAAGTCCAAAAAAATTAGAAAAGGAAAAGCAAAAAAAATGTATCTTCCCTTTTCAAATAAGGCGATGACTTAGGAGGTTTGCATTCTGCCAGACACCCGAGTACTGTCGAGTCTTCGTAGTTTAGGACCTTAGTTGACATTTTCTATTGTTAATAAACAACTTAGCCCTAAGCGATCGTATCCTAATTCTGTTTTTATACATATCATGTAGTTTAATTTTGCTAGGGATTAGCAAAAGATAAGCATGGGGGTATGATATTGACACATCTATTTAGGTTAAAATGCCCAATCATGCATGTTCCTAGGCTTAGATTTGCATTTCATGTTATAAATATTGCATAACATGCATCATTTTCCATTTAGAGTAGTTTTATATATTTTAGCTTAATTAGGTCCTTTTTTTTCCTGTTAGGAGAGGAAGATTTATTTCAGGGCCTCGGATGGACGATCAAACCATACAGATTTGATTAGTATGACGATCAGAGTCTAACGCCTCTGAAATCGTCTAGATCGGAGTCCTGTAGTATCATATGAAGTTCGAGGAAGATCAACGGCCAGGTGGGCAATGCGACATCCATACGGGCTTTGGATGAAAAATATGACCCTACGGATGAATCCAGAGCGAAGATCACAGTCCGACAACGTGGGAATCTTCTCGATCTGAGCACTGTGGCACCCTATACATCAGACAGAAGATGGACAGCTAGATGGCACCACGTGGCACCATCCAGGCCACGCAACACCAGCCAACAGCAACTGAAGGCACCCACTCTTCATCCGTGACCTCCACTCCCAACCGTTGGATCTTGATCCAACAGCTGAGAGGCCTTCGCATTGCTCTCCTCTTTGCGACACAAGGGAGGGCTTAGCACAGCGGCTAAGCACCCTCTGCAGATCGAAGGGGCGCAGGTTCGAATCCCACTAAAGCATCCTCGCCACATCAATTAAAATTCGATCACCGGATCTTCATCGAGAGACCATGAAGCTCCTACGTGGTGCAATCTCGTGGGCTAGATTTGTGCACGTGTGTGATCATGCAAAATCACACGTACGATCGTACGTGGCACGAACTTAAGACATCCGCTGGCGTTGTTAGTCGTTTGATGTCGATCTAGTGGTGTGCACGCACCTCTCTTCAATGTCGGCGGTGTGCGTCTTCAAAGGGCATGACCAACGGGTGCGTGTGAGTCGTCAGATCTTGATCGAACGATGGCAAGATCCAACAGATGCTAGCGGAGATAAAGCATAAGCACCAGCAAGCTTTAGCAACATTAGGGGATTGGCTAACGTGGATCTACAGCAACGCCTTTGATGTCATTAAATGCCCTCTACACGAATTGCCCTCTTCCCTTCACTATAAAAGGACCCCTATACCTCCCTTTCCTCTTCATCTCTTCCTTTCTTCCTCTCACCACCTCCAAGGCTCTAGAGAGAGCTTGTCCCAAGCCTGGGATGCTCCTCTAGAGTAGAAAATAAATATTTTCCCTCCTCTCATCCCCCTTTGTGGAGCATCCTGTGGCCATCTTCTCACCTCCCTTCGGGAAGAAGATCCTCGCCGCGACGCCATCCTACCCCACCCTCTGTCCTCTAGCTTCATCCCTGTTCATCCCACTCCTCAGCACCTTCCTCAAGGCGATGTTAGAGCGAGTTGTCCTTCAAGCGACCGTCGAGGGGGATTCTCTCACCTCTTTCTATGTTTTTTGCTTTCTAATGTAGTTTTTCCACTTTCGTAGTTGTAACAAACATTTACTCATAAATAGATGATTATTCTTCTCTCTCCTCTCTCTCCTTTATATTTTGCAAGTAGATTAGAAAGATTTCATCGACCTAATCTCTTGCCTATTAAAATACCAAAAAAAAATTAGAAAAGACAAAAATGACAAAAATAAATAAAAAGCAAAACATGGATTTTCAAAACCAAACGTTCGCTTCCCTGTGTTCAACTTAAGACTTTTCAAGTTTTTGTTATAAATTTTATCTGATAGATGCGGTTTACGAGCTACAACAAGGCGTCCTCCGAACCCTAATTTTAATTCGTGAAACATGCCTCATCAGTAATTTAATCTAATACTGAAGTAAGTTGTAATGAACACTTGTATAAGAATATATTAAGTATTTTCATCCTATTTATACTGTATTTATAGTGTACTATAGTATATATAGATTATTTATATGTAAAACTATCTAAAACATGTATTTAATTGTACATAAATTAAAATAAAGATCCTAAAATATAATAAAAATATGTAATAAATAATTTATTATGTAAATTAACTCTGTATTAAGTCAATTGTATAATTAATTAACTAATTTATGCTTTAATTAAGAAATTAAACTCTAATCTAACAGGTACAAATAACAAACTTTGACTAATTTTATTTTATAACTAATTAATTTATTGCTCTAAATTAATTGTACCATTATGTAGCCCAATATAAGGGCATTATAATTTTATAATTTATTTGTAATGTAAAATAAATTATGGCCCTCGAATCGAGGGCAAAATCTCGTAAATCTGAATGCATGAAGATGCACTGCAATGTTGATTTGTCACTTGTCTTAGAACCACATTGGTGATTTTAAACCACACAAAGTGGTATTTGAGCCCTTTGTGCTAGCGACCTCCTCGGTCATCAGTGCAAGGCGCACAAAACATATAGGGTCAAGTCCTAGATTTGTGTGCTACGTGCGCCTGCGGGAGTGCGTGGGTGTGTGTGCACATGGTTGTGGGTGCGTGTGTGGGTGTGTGTAGGCACGTGGCTGGGCATATTGGGTCTGTGAATGCAGAAAAACACACCTAAAATGAACTAGGGTGGCCCATTAGTAGGAGTCTAGTCTCACCCGTATGGCATTATGTATCCTCCAAAAATAGCCTGCCTGCCCATTAAATACATTTTTGGCCCATTAATGAAATTGGACGTTTGATGAAAACTTAGACGACTTAAATCAAAAGGAGAAACACCTTAAGAAAATTCTAAGTGTTGAAATGCTCTTGTGTGCTATGCATGTGTATGTGTATATATGTATATAGTATATGCATACAATATAATAGCATATGTATATAGAAAATGTAAATAAGTAATTATAAATATGTATACGTATGTAATTAATATATGTAATAGTATAAGTAGAGTGGTATTTGTTTGAGCTCATATATATGCATATAAATAACAAAGAGCTTTAGTGACAGATAGATTCGTCACAGTCTATATATTTTTATGTTAGTGTAGGTAACTATTTTGCCTTATGTTATGTATATATTTTACTAAGGCTACAGTGACGCTTATTTATGTTACTGTAAATATAATGTATTATTATAGATATTAGTATGTGAGTATAATTTACTATAGTAGATACTATTAGTTATTTTTGTATATGTACTACTTATATTAGTTGTATATAACTAACATAGAGTAATTACATATAGTTTTTGATGCCTGCTTGTTGTATATATGTTTCAGGCATTGTAACACATATTAATTGATTCTTTTGTAAATAATTAATCAATTCATTAATTGATTGATTTATTATTCATTTTGTAAATAAATTTAAAATTTTCGAAATAAAATAATATTTTTGAATTTAGAGAGATGTATATTAATAACTGCCTCCCAGTAAACGACCTGGAAACAATTAGTACATAAATAAAATTGACACATCGGTTTGCATTCGTGACACATATATTACGACAACGACACATTAAACACCATTTTTTATTGCAAATTGGTCGTCGATGAGCATATTTTTGGTGCCATTGCTGGAGACAAAAACCCATCAACACTTTATTGGGATTGTTTGACGATTGTTGATGTCGCAGTTCATTCATATTACTAAGACTTCCTTTATTTCAATTTTAGGAATAATTCATACTTTGTTGAGTATATCTCATATTTCGTTGCCTGTGTTTTGGGAAAGACCTAAAAATTACAAAACCAAATATACAAAAAATGATTATTTTAGAAAGCGAGTGAGAAAGAATATATTGATAACTAACAATTTGGTCTCCTTGGATGACCCTTGATACTTCCACCATCTAGGTTATAAATTTTAAAAGTCGATCGAGTTTTACACGTACAATGTTTTAAAACCTACATTTACAAATCACGTATTTTCCGTATCACTTTTTGGCATTATTGCCAGGGAGGCACCATTTAGTTATCTTTATTTGCACTCTCTCTTACTTGTTTGAGTGTTCACTAGTTTTATTTTATGTTTTGAATTAGGTGCAAATCAAGGAAGAAGTGGGATTTGGAGTGACTTGGAGCAGAAGCTTGAAGTACTCTTGTCTTCCTACAGATTTCTTATTTTTTTCTTTTTACAAAGAGAAAGGATTAGTACCATTCACAATAATCATCTTGATTTATTAATGCCTATAGAAAGGAAGTTACAAGTTGGCTAGCCACAGGCTGACACTCGACACTACATCACCGAAAATGTTCTCAACCCATATATTTCTACCATTAAAGGTTACATCATTTCTAACTTTCCACACAGCCCATAGGACAATACCCATATATACCCATGGCTTGTCAGCAAATATGAAGCTGAACCACAAGACATCCCATGTTGGAAGAGTAAAGGAGCAAAACCTGATCCACACTTCGTTTGTCACAAAGCATGCACTGAACAAATGTCGAGTGTTATCCTCCTTGAAGCCATAAAGGGGGCATAAGACTTCAGTAGCACCCAACGTCGTCCTCCTAAAGGAACTGGTTATCAAACCTTCATGCCTAGCTAGTGATAGGTCCACTTTTGCATACTAAATTAGAGCCTAAGAATATTGTTATTGGAAGAAGAAATCAATTTAAAGCATGCATGGTATTAACTAAATTATGTGATCTTTACATTTATCATTTCATGCATTAATTACATTAATCTAGAGGGATTAATTATTCACTTTAGAGGCAAGGGCATCACATCAAATCTTAATTTGGGATACCATAATTATGGGATCCTGTTCTAGAAAAATATAGCAAGGGAATCATTTTTGCATCCCTTTATGGTTGTCATTCCTGATGGGAACACCATTATAAGCTCTAACTAGCCCATTTTGACCTAGAAAAGAGAACAAAAGCTCCTACATAACCAAATGGAGGTCCTAACTCAATGATAACCCTTCTGAAAGAAAAGTAAGAAATAAGGGGTAAAACTATAATTTTACCATTGCAGTGCAACAACAGGATTTCTCATGAGCTAAACATAGGTCAAATGATCTTAACAAGACAAAAAGTAGGTTGGTTCAAACAGAAAAGGGTTCATGTGAATTCTGGGAATTAAATGACTTCTTGTAACCCTAAAACATATCTACTTAATTTAACAA
This sequence comes from Thalassia testudinum, assembly GCA_037157565.1. Classification (NCBI taxonomy): domain Eukaryota; kingdom Viridiplantae; phylum Streptophyta; class Magnoliopsida; order Alismatales; family Hydrocharitaceae; genus Thalassia; species Thalassia testudinum. Next base: position 53,389,346 of record JAZHRO010000035.1, on the reverse strand, counting down.
GGTTCCGGTTAGAATAAAATTCACCTAAACCCTCTAAAATTCATGGAAAAATATCCTTTAGGGTTTAGAACCTTCAATTTGGCCCTTAGAACCTATTTTGACCTAAATTGGGGTTCGAGTCAAATGTTCGCCCTAAATTGGATTTTTATGTAAATTGCCCAGTCAAATGTGATCAAACCTAAAATCTAACTTCACCATTGGATTCCTTAGGTTCAAGTTAGATTTGCACCAAAATTTGGACCTAAGGGGAATTCATCTTGACCTACTTTGCAAATAGGTCCAGCTCAATTATATTTCTACCCCTAACTTTTGAAAACCTCTACAAAACCCCCCTAACTTCCTTGTCGTTCTTTGCAATTATGTCCCTCCTCCATTATAGTGGAGGGAATCCTACTTTAGCGAGGTATCAAGGGAAAGCACTCCCTGATTCCTTAGAGAATCCCTTTCAAAATTGAAAGGGAGATTCTCTGAGAAATCTCCTCTCATATGAACCCATTATCAACCCCTAATTTCTACCCAATCTCTCATGCGAATGCATGAGAGATTTGGGTCTTTCTGACCTTCCATCTCTGGCGACATGCTCGTGCTTGGAAGCTTGGCTTCCAAGCATAAGACCTCCTGCCAGGGCTTATAAAAGCCTCCTCAGATCATTCTGCACCTCCTAAGCTTGAGATTGGCCTGAGATACCTCCTAATTCGTCTCTTCCCCTCCAGCCAACACCACCCAGCAAGCTCCGGTGACCCCTCTCCCTCTCTCTTGTCGCTCTGCCACAACACCAGTGGTAGAGTTCCATTTATCCTCTTCGTCCACATTACGCTGCACTAGCCGACATCTCTACAACCCCCTCATCATCATCGTCCTCCTCCCACTGGGTCCTTTGTCTCCGGCGATGGCAAACATGAGTTGGCTGCCATCCTTGCCCCCTTCGTCCTTAGATTAGGTCAGACAATTCCTCTCTCCCCCCTCTTCCTATTCCCCCTCTTTATTTCTTAAACTACCCTCGACGCTCACAAACCACCGTCACCTTCTCCACCTCCAGCTAGACCTCTGGCGAGGTGTTCTTGCCGCTCCACACCTCCATTCACCTCGCCAACTACCTCACAAGCACCACCACACCTCACTGACCCTAAACCCTCATTCCATTCACCGTGCCATGCACCCAAACCACCTCCCAAACACACCCATTCACAAGACCACTGTACGCCCTGGATCCACCATTACAGCAGCTCCCATGCCATGCCAACCACCGCCACCTATTTGCCATGCCCTGGCAAAGCTTCCTGAGCACTTTGACATGGTCGTGAGGCCGATTTGGTGTTTTCAGGAATCCAGCAGCTGGCTGCCACTACTGACAACCTTGAAGCTTGCTTGTGAGCTTCTCCAGGTCCGTTCGCTCCAGGCGTAAGTCCCAGGTGATGCGGATTTGAGGCGCGAGTGTGTCCAGGCTACCAATTGGAGTCGATAGTTCGTGCAGCCTCACCAATAAAGCCCGCCATCTTCTACTGTGCACGCAAGAGGAAGGTGGGACATTTAGTCCCACCTCGAAAGTGGGTGAGCGGGCATATGCACATAAATTATTTTTGTGCATATGCCTTATTGCCTCAGTTACCACGGGGTGAGGTCCCACTCACACTTCACATGCCCCATCCGTGACCTTGCCTCTGTGGACCTGGCCTGACCTGTTTACCCGACCCTGCACTCCTCGCCCACCACCGCACGTCAGTGGGCCTGGTCTTAGGTGCGTACCCAATCCAATTACCCGAGATGGTGGCTCTGGGAGAGCGAACCTAAGAGAGAAAGAGGAGAAGAGTGCGCGTGCGGGTAGGGGTAGGTTTTGCTCTTGCAGGGAAAGGAGAAGAAGAAGAAGCCAAGGGTGAAGCCAAGGAAGAAGGAGGAAGCCGAAGAGGAAGCTAAGGAAAAGAAGCGAAGGTCGAAATCAGAAGATAGCTGAAGAGGAAAAGAGCCGCAGAGTAGCTAAGGAAAGAGGAAGAAGAAAGGAAGAAGAAAGAAGTTGAGGCTCTCAAGGCTAAGACCAGAGAAGAAGAAAGAGAAGAAAGAAGGAAGAAAAAGCCAAGGCAGGAAGGACTAGAAGAAGGAAGGAAGAAGAAGACAGAGAAGGTAAAGAAAAGAGAAGACAAAGAGAAGAAAGAATCAAAGCCAGAGAAAGGAAGAAGAAAGATTACAAGAAAAATCAGAGAAAGAAGAAAAATCAGGAGAAAGCACTATAGCATATGATTTTAAGACGTTTGATTTTATAATCTGACGTCCAATTCTTCATAAGTTCTCATTTACATTTTTTGCTACATTTTATTATCCATATACTTATGCTTTACATTTTTCATTAGATTTTTGAGTAATATTATGTGTTCAAATTGCATTCATTGAGTTTAGTGCATGAATTCCATTTGCTCCTTGTGTTCGACCTCGGACTTAAACTTCGAGTAATAAAATTCATTTGTTTTCAAAGTGATTTCAGCTATATTACAATGCTTTATTTTAAAACCTGATTTCGCCTTGTCAACAATTCCCTTCCTTTTATTTTCCCTCAAATCTCTTTCTTCTTGTTTTGGTAACATAAAGTCACAGCATTCTCTCTGATTTGTTCTCTCTTTATTTTATAACAGGAGGAAGACCAATAGAGGAGGATCATCTCCTCTTGGAGGAGCCATCCTTCCATTCATCATCTCCTTCCAACAAAGGGAAGAGTAACTCCACCACCGCGAGCCACCACCGTTAGCCTTGATGACAACTGCGACACTGCCACTACGTGCCCCATTGACCATGTCTCTGACATCATCACCGTGCGCCAGTCCCTTCAGTTAAGATGTTCGGGAACCTTCCCGAACATCTAGAGACTATGCACTCCCCCTCTCTGAAAGAGAGGCTGAACACCACCCATGCAGAGCCTTCTCTTTCAGGGGCGCTCCTCATCTTCTTCCGATCGCACCCTCATCTGCGCGCACTCTCCTCAGAGACCTTTGTTCTCTCCCCTCCCGCAGGACACCACCGCTCGACTTCCGCAACCTACTTCAATGCAAGACCTCAATAGCAGCATCACCACTCCACAGTGACTATACCGCATCCACGTCCTCCTAGCTCTTTCACCTCGTGCCTCCTCATGACAGTGCTCACCATCAACCGCGAGCCTCCATCGACTTCACCATCTTCTTCATCCTCAACCACTGCAACTTCAAGAAGGACCCAACATCACTGACCGCCATGACACAATAGCAGCAACCCCATCTTTGGATCCGCCTAACACGCAGCACCAGCGGCCTCCTCTCAACGTGTTGCCCACTTTTTTCACAAGGTTGCAGCTTCTACCGTCGCTCCAGCAATTGTGGCAAACATCCACCGTTGATCACCTTCTTGTTGTCGGTGGTTAGCTCCAACCCTTCAGGCCGCCACACCACCATCGGAGTGCTCCTCTCCTCTGGCCGATCTCCTCTAACCAAGTTTGACTACCGTTGCCCCTTTGATCCACGCAAGTACATACAAGAACTGCCTCCCATGTTTCACTACAGTCGGGAAGGCATTAGTTGGGTGAGGTTTTCCAGATTGAGAAGCACTATTGAAATATTTTTTACATTAGTTTATTCCATGCTTATTACATGCATGCCCTTCAACTTTCTCCTATTCTCAGGATTTATGTGATGAATAGCTATCTTAGAACAAGTGATTAACATTTAATTATCTTGCAATCGATTTTTCCTTGGACATGATTTCATGTGGAGACAATTAACAGATTATTGGTCTGTGCCTCCCTATGGATACGACTTAATCCACCGTGGTTAGTTTTCATTGTTATATATTTTTGATTTGGGATTTTTCCACCACGTGATTTTTACTGCGACGACATATTTTTCTGACATATCATTTTGATAATCCAAATCTCCCATTCAAATGGCACTGTTGCCGGGGAGGCAACATATGCAATAAATTCACCTGATTATTTCTTATTATTCTGAGGTACGCATTATCTGACCATTCTCTATCTTTCTATGAGAGAAATCTAACAAGACGATAGGTGCAATAGTGTGACGATGTTGACCTTGAGTGATGCCCACACACGAGAAGATGCAAAGAAAAGGAGACTTGGATCCCGCTTTCACTGGGGATTCTCATTCATCATAGAGTTTATTTCATTTTAGTCTTCTCGCCCTTATAGCAATTGGGGCTGATTTTTGGGGGTTTGTCCCCACTTTCTTTAGCAGCTAGGGGCTATTTTTCTTTGCGTGTGATTCATTTTTTGCCTGCTTGCTCTAAAAAGAAAAAGAATAAAAATATTGACCTGCTTGTTTAGGAGTTGCATACCCTTAGGTGTGCGTATTTAAGGGTGATTGAGCAGCATATTGGATCTCTTTCCTTACATTGCGGACATATCTGCACAGAGATTGCTGGAGACAAGTATAGCGTTCTATCTTTACATCCAACTACTGTTCACACATTGAAAGTGGATTAAATCTCAAGACTACCAAAATTGATTGAATTGATCTAATTTAGTAGTCGCCTAACTATAATTGGGACTGCTAATCAGATTCAACATTAAAATCAAAGTCACATTTGATCTAATCCAAAGGGACTTGAAAGTGATTCTTTTCAAATCAAAATTGATTTGCAGTGTGATGCACACTTCTGACATTGAGCACGTACACTAGGCACCATACTAGATCTCGGTCCCTTAAAGCTATAGGCACCAATCTCTTTATCGGTGTAGACCCTCCTATTTCACTTTGTGGTGGTGGTACTATCTTTTGACGAAGTGTTCTGATACTTCAAGGAGGGGGATACCCCTTAAAGGAACAAAAGGGTAGTTAAGAGGCACCGATTACTCATCACCTCAAAGGAAGGGTTCGCCCTACTTGCATCCTTTAGTTCCGTCCTTGGAGTAACTTCTCACTTGATCATCAGAGAGTATCATTGAAGCAAATTATAGGTCCTAGGGCACTCAGAGGTTGGATTAGGTCACATAATTGCATTGAATAACTTGTTTGGCCATCTATATCAACCAATTCTACATCTGCATTTGCCCCTCACAATAGAGGAGGTCAAGAGCTCAAGTCGTCACCCCCTTTTCCCCTTTTATACCACTTACGTGGAAATAGAGGGACATCGCCTTGACCTTTTTGACCAATCTATGGAGCACACTTACTCAATTGGTAAGAACTTAAATTGTGATTGATAGATATTGTATGCTTGGTAGATGCTCTCTTGAGGGTAGTCTAGTGTTTGATCTTGAGCCTTTCCCCTTAAGAGAAGAAATGGCTGATCAAGGAGCAAATCAACAAAGGATTCTGAGGGACTATTTCATTCTGACCAAACAACCTACTCAAGCACTGAGACGACCAAAAGGGGATAATCCATATGAGATCAAGAGCAGTACCGTATCCTTGTTGCCCTCCTTTTATGGTACTACTAGGGAGGACCCCTATCGACACTTAGAGGAATTCACTAAGGTCTGCTCCATGATGGAACTTCAAAACTTTACTGATGAAGCTTTGATGAGAACCCTCTTTCCCTTCTCCCTTAAGGACAAGGCAAAACATTGGTATCACACCTTGGATGCAAGGGTGAATGATTGGAACACTCTTAAGGGAGAATTCTTGAAAAAATAATTCCTGATGAGCAAAACCAACCACTTTGGGAGGGAGATCATGAGTTTTACTCAATTAGATGGGGAACAATTCCATGAGACTTGGGATTGCTTCTGATTCGACTATACCCCCATCATCAAGTGCCCAAGTGGCAATTGATAGAGAGATTTTATAGTGGATGATTTGATAAACATAGGAAAATAATGGATGTTGCTTGTGTTGGAACCTTTCTTACCAAAACGGAGGATGAGGCCTAGACGTTATTTGAGTCACTGAGTGACAATTCTCTCCACTTGACCTCAACCTATCAGGATAGAAAACCTTCCATCTTCCAAAGGAAAGCAAAAGCTAATGAAGCTAGGGCTACTCAGAATTTAGCCTTCCAAATCCAATTATTGAATCAAAAATTTGAAAGACTTATGACAAACCCCTTCACATTCCCGCAATCAGCTTCCCAAGTCCAGACTCTTTCTTAATGCTACATTTGCCAAAGCACTCTTCACGCCACTTTTGAGTGCCATTTGCCTAATCAATTCCCCGATTTAGTTCAGGCAGACCTGAATGCTGCCTAAGGGTTTCGTCCACCTACGAGGAACAATCCTTTTGGAAACACTTACAATCTTGGATGGAGAAACCATCCCAATTTCTCATGGAAGCAAGGTGATTCTTCCAACTCAGGGAGTTCAAGAACACAACCCACCCAACCCTTTCTAGCACAACAATTCCAGCCCCCTCCTCAGCCCAACAATTCTAAGATGGATGATTTGCAAGCTATGATGAAGGCCATGCAGGAATATCAGAGTATGATCATTCAATCTCAGAATAAGGCAATCCAAGAAATGAAATCTCAAATTGGCCATCTTGTTGAGGTTGTTAGACAATGTGATCCTAGGAGGTTGCCCGTCTCTTCTGAGGAGAATTCTAGGGGTAAAGGACCCTTCATAAGGGAGCACGCTAAGGTTGTGACCATTCTGAGGAGTGGAAAACAACTCTCCAAACCTAAACTTGCTCCTACAATCACCCCTTCTACCAACCTAACAAGCACTTACACATCCACCGAGGAAGAGCCACTTAGCCCTCCTGACTTGAAATCACCCATCAGGATGATGTTGTCCCCATTTTGCCCTTGTCCAACCATGACAACCCCTCCAACCAGAGGTCGAGAGTGCTGTCTAGAGCACTAATCCACCCCTGAGGCACCTGTTGCTGGCTCATCTGGAGACAAAGATAGGATGGAAGAAATAATGGAGACATTCAAGCAAGTTCACATTAACTTGCCTCTATTGGATGCTATCAAGCAAATTCCATCCTATGCTAAATTTCTGAAGGACCTGTGCACGTAGAAGAGGAAATTAAGGAAACAGGCCTAGGCTAAGGTCGTCCTACCTGACCTAGTCAGCTCGGTCCTACAACAAGGTACACCCCCCAAGATAAAGGGCATAGGAGCCTTGTATATTCCTGTGGTCATTGGAGATCAACGCATTAATGAGGCTCTCCACGATCTGGGTGCGAGGGTTAATATATTGCCAAACTCGGTCTATGAGCTATTAAGAGGAGGTGGCTTTAAGCCTAGTCCTATAATCCTCCAAGTAGCTGATAGATCATTGAAGACACCACGTGGGCTTTTAGAAGATGTCTTGGTGAGAGTGGAGGACTTCTTTCCTGTCGACTTTTTGATACCGGACACTAACCCATCCACCATGCCCACCAAACCCTCGATTATCCTAGGGCATCCCTTTTTGGCTACAGCCAATGCATCCATCAATTGCAAATCAGGGGTGCTCAAGATGGGCCTTAGGAATCGAAAAATCCAGCTGAATGTGTTTGATGCCTATAAACAACACAAATTGGAAGATTGTTCCCAAATCAAGGTGATCGATGAAGTTATAGAGGAGATGACTGATAAGACGATTTTCACTTTTGAATAATGTATTAAGATGATCTGTCGTTGTAGGAACAAGGTGGTGGAAAATCGCTTAACAAAATAATTAAAATTAAAATTAAACCACTCACAGAAGAGCGGGTCATGTTCACAGGGAGGCAATGATGCAATAAAATCATGAATATTTTTTTTCTCGTATTCGTTCAATCAAGTGAGAAATCCATAGTCAAATCTGACATGAAATGCGACGAAAGGAAGATACACAATAACTTGAAAATGTAAGGGTATATGTGAAATTTTTCCTCACTGAAATATTCAATAAATATGTGATGAATTTATGTAATTTCAAATTGACATGCATTAGAGAGAATTTATGCACATCTCAATCCAAAACCAATGTCAAAAGTTGTGAATAACAAAAGCCACGTAATTATAAGAAAGCATGTGTATGAAGTCGCAATTTCACCACAATAAAAATAATCATAAATCAAAAGTCATTTTCATGGCAATAGCATGAAATGTAATTATTAATTGTGAGTTTCCTGTAGCAAAACAAGGGAGAACTCCCCTTGGTGTACATGAGAAGAGGAAGGATCGGCTAGAGGCGTGGTCGCATAAGAAGGTCGTTAGTGGTGAGGGCTATGCATGGAGGTCGTGGCATGGTCGTTGGTGGTCGATGGTAGTCGGCCATAGGAGATGAAGCGGTGGCGGCAATGGCTGTTGCTGCTGCTCTTGCTTGCGCTATGACTGGAGGTGGGCGCGCGGGTGCTGCAGGCAGCAGGGGTTGAGGTGTAGATGCACATAGGGAGGTGAGCGCGGGGTGAAGTGGCTGCAGGAAGGCGTGCGGGCTTGGTCTGATGGCGTCGGCTGCAGGTGCTGTAGGGAGGCACGAGGAAGGGCTGAAGCAGGGGTGCTGGGGCGCACTGAAGGTGTTGCTGGATGGCACTCTGCAGAAGCAAAGGCACGCGGGCGTGTTGGCTGCTGCGAGCGGGAGGTGCTAAAGAACGCGTGCTGCGCATGGTGTGCAGGTGGCTGCTGAGGGCGCTGGTGATGAAGTGAGGGCGTGCGGTGGTGCAGGTGCTGGTGTGTGGGTGGATTGGAGATGAAGGCGCACAGGGGTAGGCGTGTGCGCTGGAGGTGGGTGCGCTGGAGGTGGGATGTGCAGAGGCTGGCGTGAGTTGCTGGCTGAGGTGAGGAGGTGTTGTAGAGACTCTTTGGCGGTGTGGGCTGTCACCCCACACGCCCACGGTGGTGGAGTCGTATGTCGCGGTAGGAGGCCAGTGGTGTGGAATGGAAGAAAAGCAAGGTCCTCTAAGCATAGTGAGGAATAAAGGGGTGGTGGCCTCGTCCTCAACGACAACTCTTCCTTCTCTTTTGTAGCTACAACTACCAAGATTTGAAATTCAAAACACCGTGGAATCAATGTGATGCGCAGGAGGCGGAGGCGGAGGAGTTACCAGCAAAGGAGAAGAATAAAAGAATAAAATAATTAGGGTTATCTATACATAACTCCTTAAATTCTATGTTAATTAAAGTAGTGCACCTAATTAATTAACTAATTAAATGTATGCAACCCTAGGTTAATTCTAAATGCATGAATTATACACTTAAGCTAAAAATTTGAATTAATTTATTTACATCCTAATGTATGCTATGTAATTGTTAAAATTAACTTAATGTCTAGACATTTAGATACTTAAATAGCCCACAAATATGGGCTAATCAAATACCCCCATGCTTAGTTTTTGCTAGTCCCTAGCAAATCCAAGCAAAACCTAGCACTCCAAGTAAACTAGCCAACCCAATTGGTCTTCCTTTAGAAATATATTAAGTTTAGACTTTAGACCTAAGATCCCCAGGTAGTTGTTAAGTTACAGACTAGGTCAGCTAAAGACAAGTTGCAGGCACAAGTTTCCCTGATTTCTAACTCTACCCTAAGGTTTATTGATCCCTGAGATTAAAGCATCCATGCATGTGCATTGGTCTGAGTTATTGGAGGTTGGTATGACTGCCAACCTAGAAAGGAAAAAGGATTATATATATATATATATATATATATTGTTTGATTCCTCTAAGTCTGACCTTAGATCAGCTATCAATATGGTCTGTGTCGGATTCATTGTCCCCATCACCGTACCTCGAAGGGTGCCTGGCTTTCGATGCTTTGAGATAGCATCGCCCATAGCGACCCTGAGAACTCCTGGCAATCGACACTTTGAGATAGTATCGCCCATGGATTTCTTAAGCAAATTCAGGCCTGTGGCAATCGGCACTTCGAGATAGGGCCGCCTATGGTACCTGAACCGCACAATGCACTTACATGCCCCTAGTAGGATGGATATCCTAAGAGACAAGTGCCGAGGAGGTAATATGTTATCATCACATCCTCAAGGTGAGTATATACTCCACCTCTCCTGTGGCAGGAACTCTTCCAATAAAATTGTGTTTTCAAGCTCTCCTAAGTCAAAACTAAGAGAACCAAATTTCTTTTAAGAAAGGAATTAAGGTGATCACTTACTCACACAAGACCAAGTGTGTGAAATTTGGATGCTTGGGTTACAAGGACCAGTAAACCAAAAGGTAGAACAAGACTCCAGGTACTACCCCACCTTTTAACTCAATCCCTAGCTTTCCTTCCTCAAACTCTTGAGGAATGGTCCACAACTTAACTCCTACTTAAGTTTTTAAGTTCACAAAGTACCCTAAAGGTCTAAAGCTAGTAGCTCATTTAGATTCTAAAGTTCGACCCTAGAATCAACTTAGTCTCACCTAGAGTTCTGATTTGCTTAAGAATGTAGGGCCTAGCCAGTTAAGCTCAAATCCTCTTTTTTTTTTTTTTAATATATATATATATATATATTTTAAATGCAACATGAATGAAAGCAAAATATATACATGCTATAAACAAATGCCTTAGGTCCTCTCCCCCATGCTTGGTTCAAAGAATGTCATTGAAAACAAAAATAGTTAAAGGAAGATATTACCTGAGGCGGAGAATGGTAGGAGTTAAGGCTCCCCAAGAGTGACCTCGTCAACCAGATGGCCATCCAAGGTAATGTATGGTTTTAACCGTTGACCGTTGACGATAAAGGGAGTTGCTGAAGAGGAAGGGCTTTTAATCTCCACAGATCCATGCGGAAACACTTTAGTGATTATGTAAGGCCCATCCCAACGACATTTTAACTTCCCAGGAAAAGGCTTAAGTCTAGAATTGAAAAGTCAGACTTGTTGGTTGGGCTCAAAGGTCTTTCGAAGTATATACTTATCATGCAAGACCTTAGTGCTTTCTTAATAAGCTTGAGAGGTGTCATAAACATCATTCCTCAGCTCCTCAAGCTCACTTAATTCTAGAAGTCGTGCCTTACCTGCCTTCTCTAAATCCATGTTAACACTTTGAATAACCCAAAGTGCTTTATGTTCCAACTCAACGGGTAAATGGCATGCTTTCCCATACACAATCCGAAAGGGAGAAGTACCTAAAGGGGTCTTATAGGCCGTGCGATACGCCCACAAAGCATCATCGAGCTTTTGGGACCAGTCTTTCCTATCAGGCCTAACGGTCTTTTCTAAAATATTTTTTATCTCCCTATTTGACACTTCAACCTGGCCACTCGTCTAAGGATGGTAAGGGGTAGTGACCTTGTGAGTCACTCCCAAACTCCTGATTAGCTGATTGAAGTGGTGGTTTCGGAAATGAGGTCCCCCATCACTTATAATGGTCTTAGGGCAGCCGAAACAAGATATGATATTGGCCTTCACAAATTTCAAAACTACAGAGTGGTCATTTGTGTGCGTAGGAATGGCCTCTATCCATTTAGAGACATAATCAACTGCCACCAAGATATATTCATAACCATGGGACGAATGGAAGGGGTCCATAAAGTCAATTCCCCACACATCAAAAGTTTCAACAGATTGAATAGGGTGTTGAGGCATTTCATTCCTCTTCCCAATCGTTCTAGTCCATTGACATCTAATACAGGCCTTAACAAAATTATGAGAATCCTTAAATAACGAAGGCCACCAAAAATCGGACTGGAGAACCTTAAAAGCAGTTTTCTTAGCACCAAAGTGTCCTCCACAATGAAGTTCATGGCAAAAACTCAGCACACTTTATTGTTCCTCTTCAGGTACACAACATCTCAATACTTGGTCTTGTCCAATTCTAAATAAATAATTCAGGCTCTTCCCAATAAAGATATCTTGCTTGGGAAATGAATCTCTTTCTTTTCTGCTCATCCCAAGAGCCAGGAGTTTCTTCAATGACCAAGTAATTTACAGTATCAGCATACCAAGGTAAAGTTGGTGTTACCGCCGTCAAGGTTTCATCAGGAAATGTCTCGCGGATGTCTCCGGAAAGAGAGTCATTAAGTGGAAGGCGAGACAGGTGGTCAGCCACAACATTTTCTACTCCTTTCTTTTCACGTATCTCCAAGTCAAATTCTTGAAGGAGTAGGATCCACCTAATTAGACGTGGCTTAGAATCTTTCTTAGCAATGAGATGTTTCACTGCTCCATGATCAGTGAAAATAACCACCTTAGACCCAAGCAGATAAGACCTAAACTTCTCTAGAGCAAAAACTATAGCAAGTAATTCTTTTTCAGTGACGGTGTAGTTTTGCTGAGGTTTGGTTAAAGTCTTGCTGGCATAATGCAGCACATAAGGTCTTCCCTCAACCCTTTGTCCAAGGACTGCTCCCACTACATAATTCGAAGCATCACACATCAGCTCAAATGGGAGTGCCCAATCAGGAGCTCGGAGAATAGGCGTAGAGATCAAGGCCTCCTTCAGAGTTTGAAAGGCCTTGGCACAATTTGAATCAAAATTGAAGGAAGATTCCTTCGCCAACAAGTCACAAAGTGGCCTAGAAATTTTACTAAAATTTTTAATAAAGCGCTTATAAAAGTCGGCATGGCCCAGAAAGGATCTAATCTGTTTGACGTTCGTGGGCAATGGGAGTTTGGAGATAGAATAAATTTTGGCTTTATCTACTTCTAAACCTTGCTCAGACACAACATGCCCAAGTACAATTCCTTTCTGTACCATGAAATGACTTTTCTCCCAATTGAGGACTAAACTAGTCTCCTTACATCGCTTCAACACATTCTCCAGGTGCATGAGACACTGGGCGAAAGATGAGCCATAAATGCAGAAGTCATCCATAAACACTTCAACACACTTGTCAATCATGTCTGAAAACATAGATATCATACACCGCTGGAAGGTTGCAGGGGCATTACATAATCCAAACAACATATGCCTGAATGCAAAAGTACCGTAAGGACTAGTGAATGTCGTCTTCTCCTGGTCATCAGGGAAGACTGCAACCTGGTTGTACCCAGAATATCCATCGAGAAAGCAATAGTCCTTATTCCCTACCAATTTCTTGAGAATTTGATCAATAAAAGGCAAGGGAAAGTGATCCTTCTGGGTAGCGATGTTCAGCCTGCAATAATCAATACAGACCCTCCATCCAGTTGAGGGTCTAGTGACAACTTGTTCCCTTGGTCATTGAATTCCACAATAAAGCCTACCTTCTTTGGCACCACATGAATAGGACTTACCCATTTACTATCTGCAATGGGATATATGATCCCAGCATCCAACCACTTTAGGATTTCCTTTTTAACCACCTCCCTTATATTAGGGTTCAGACGTCTCTGCATGTCCCTAAATGGCTTCATGAAATCATCAGTATAAATGTGGTGCATGCAGAGTGTAGAGTCTATACCCTTAATGTTAGCAATGCTCCAAGCAATAGCTTCCTTGTTCCTAGACAAGCATTCAATTAGGGCTCCCTCCCGTGCCTCAGATAGCACAGCTGAAATGATAATGGGGAGCATATCATTGACACCTAGGAAGACGTACTTAAGAGTGTCAGGGAGGGGTTTCAACTCAAGGTCGGGGGCTTGTATGGTTGAGGGTTTCATAATAGATGTCCTCATCTCAGGTAGCAGATCTACCTTGGGCAGAGATGATGGGGGAAGAGACTCAGCAGAAACACCTAGCAACTCCTCAAGTTCAAGTATATCCCCTTCACATTCCTCCAAGAGATGGGAATGCTCATTTAGCATGACATGCTGAAGGGGGTCATCACATAACATTGCAGGGGTTGCCTCTTCAATCAGGTCATCTATCACCTCAACTTGAGAACAATCCTCAAGTCCGACTTGTTTGTAAGCATCAAACACATTAAACTAGATTTTCCTGTTCCCAAAGCCCATTTTCAATGCCCTAGTATTGCAATTGATTGAAGCATGCGAAGTTGCAAGGAAGGGGCGACCCAAAATGATGGAGGGTTTGGTTGACTTCTTGGTAGGGTCTGTGTCCAAAACTAAAAAGTCAATGGGAAAGAAGAAATCCTCCACTCTTACAATGACATCTTCCAAAATTCCCCGCGCTGTCTTAAGTGATCGATCTGCAACTTGAAGGATTACAGGGCTAGGCTTCAGATTGCCTCCCCCAAGTTGTTCATACACGTAGCTTGGAAGGATGTTCACCCCCGCACCGAGATCAAGTAGAGCCTCATCAATCTGTAAGTCACCAATAACTACTGAGATGTATGGGGCTCCCAGGTCCTTAAGTTTCGGGAGTGTGCCATGTTGAATAATTGAGCTAACAGAATCAGGCAGGACAACTTTTGATTGGACCTGTTTCCTATATTGCCATTTTTTCATGCACAGGTCCTTTAAGAACCGGGCATAAGACGGAATCTGCCTGATAGCTTCAAGCAAAGGTAGGTTAATCTGCACTTGCTTGAAAGTTTCCATGATCTCATCCGTCTTATCTTTGGCTCCAGATGAGCCAGCAGAAGTCTGCCCAAAGGTGCATAAGCGCTCTGGAAAGGGCACTCTCGATCTCTGGGTGGAAGGCTTGTCATGTCGAGTAGGGTGGAATGAGGGCAACTTCTTCCAGTGGGGTGATTTCAAGCAGAGAAGATTTGGGCAAGTCTTTTCCGGTGGGGGTGAAAGTCAGAGTGGATGGTTTTTTAGGAGGTTAGACTATAGGAGCATAATGTTTGGAAATTTCTTTCTCACTCCTCAGAATAGTCACCGCCTGAGCATGCTCCCTAAAGACAATCCCTTTTCCTTTAGGATTCTCCTCAGCAGCACTAGGGAGCTTCCCAGTTTCCCTCTATCTAACATCCTCAACAAGGTGTCCTATTTGTGATTTCATCTCATGTATAACCTTGTCATGAGATTGGATGATGATACTTTGACTTTCTTGCATAGTTTTCAACATTGCCTTCAATTCATCCATCTTAGAGGTCTTAGGTTGGGCAAAGGTTTAAGGTTGGTTCATTTGATGCTTTTGAAAGTATTGTGGTTTATAATTCCTTAAATTCGAGACGTTGCCTTGTCTCCATGAAAAGTTTGGGTGGTTCCTTTATCCCTCATTATAAGTGTTGGAAAAAGGGTCATTACGAGGTCTAGGACGGAACCCTTAAGCGGCATTCAGATTCGCTTGTACAATCTCAGGGAATTAGGAGGCCAAGTGGCAATCTACAGTGGCATGTGTATTGCCTTGGTAAATGGAGCATTCGGAAGCTTGGGATGTGGAGGTGTTAGATACGAATTGACTCAGGTTCGGCATAAGCCTTTTCATGTTTTGATTCAATAATTGAATCTGATAGGCTAAATTCTGGGTGTCCCTTGGCTCATTCGCCTCCAACTTTATTTTCATGAGAGTGGGCTTTCTATCCATGTAGGCATAATTCAAGTGAATAGAATTCTCACTCAAAGTATCAAAAAGGTTCCAAGCTTCATCCTTAGCCTTAGATAGAAAGGTTCTTACACAGGCACCATCCACAGTTTGCCTATATGAATCATTAAGTCCAGTGTAGAACCTTTCAACCAATTGCCACTTAGGCACCTGGTGATGTGGGCAAAGTCTCAGCAAGTTATTAAAGCGCTCCCACGATCATGGAAAGCTTCCCCATCTTTTTGAACAAAACTTATAATTTCCCTCCTAAAGTGATTGGTTTTTCTCATGGGGAAGTACTTCAAAAACTCCTTCAGGGCATCCCAAGTGTTAATATCATCAAGGGTGTGATACCAATACTTGGCTTTGTCCTTAAGGGAGAAGGGAAAGAGGGTCCACATTTGAGCGTCATCAGTAACACCCTGTAGCTTCATCGTATAACAAACCTCGGTGAATTCCTTTATATGCCTGTAAGGGTCTTCCCTAGTAGTACCATAAAAGGAGGGCAACAAAGATATGGTATTGCTTTTGATCTCATAAGAATTATCCCCTTCAGGTCTACGTAGTGCAAGGCCAACTTGATTGGTTGCAATGAAATATTCCTTAAGGCTCCTTTGACTAGCCATTTCTACCCTTGGAAGGTTTCTTCTTAAGATTCTTTCAGGTTCAGGATCAAACACAAGTTGTCTCCTAACAGAACGCCTACCAAGCATGCACTACAAATACAATTCAAAAGGACTTGTTCAGTCTTTACAAATTTAAGCTTTTGACTTTAGTTCAAATTGTAGGTGACAAAGCAAGTTACCCAATCAATTACGTGCCTATTGTTAACCTTCGAAATGCCTAAAAAAAACTTAGTTGGAGTTTAAGTGTTCTTCCCTAAATCTCAAATGGTAGAGCAAATCCAAAGACGGAAGATCGAGGGATGCAAGTAGGCCTAAGCCTTCCTTTGAAGCTGTGCTTTCGCGGTGCTTCTCAACTACCTCCAAAAATCCGTGACAGGGTATCCCCCTCTTTAGATTTACAAAACCTTTGATCTCAAGTTCCAAGCACTTCAGAATCCAACGATAGGAGGGATCTTGTCCTAGCAGTTCTAAGACTTAGGAGTGTCTAAATGCGTGTTGTGGTGAAAGAGATATAAGTGTGCATACATCGCAAAAATATTTTGAATTTTGAATCTCACGCCACATTTGAAAATCAAATCCTTGGTTTTTAAATGTCCCTCCTTTAATTAGTCATTTTTCAAGAATATATGTGACCACTTGTTAGATCGCTTCAAGACAGATTATGTGGTCTAAAAATTAATTCAAATGCATTTACATGACAGGTAGAAATGCGAAGTTAGAAATGCATACCTGATTCCAGCATTCTTCATGCAATATGCAAGACAAGAAATTAGATCTAGATGTTGCTCATTCAGTCCTAAATGATTCAACCTAAGGGCAGGCAGCTTCTAGCAGGTAGCTCATTTTTTTCTTTTTTAGCTACTTATGCACAAGCAAAGTAAGGGTAAACAATCCACAAAATAAATTAAAAACCTAAATCAAAGAAAAGGGAACAGGCTCCCAAAAATCAGCCCTAATTACTACAAGGGAGAGAAAACAGAAATAAAACTTATGAAATGGAGAATTTCATATAGAGGCAGAATCTAGGTCTCCTTCATCTTCCCCGCGTGTAAGCATCACTCAAGGTTAACGTCTTCTCCCAAATGTGCCTATCACCTCTCTCAATTTCCTTACTCAAATTCCTCGCAAAAAAAAAAAAAAAGGTCAGATCACTGTGTAATGAGAAATAATCAGAAATAAAATTAGGTGAAATTATTGCGTCTGTTGCCTCCCTGGCAATGGCGCCATTTGATAAAATGATTTTCACTTTTGAATTATGTATTAAGATGATTTGTCATTGTAGGATCAAGGTGGTGGAAAATCGCTTAACTAAATAATTAAATTAAAATTAAACCACTCACATAAGAGTAGGTCATGTCCACAATGAGGCAATGATGCAACAAAATCATGAATATTTTTTTTTCTCGTATTCGTTCAATCAAGTGTGAAATCTATAGTCAAATCTGACATCAAATGCGGCGAAAGGAAGATACACAATAACTTGAAAATGTAAGGGTATATGTGTAATTTTTCCTCATTGAAATATTCAATAAATATGTGATGTATTTATGTAATTTCCAATTGACATGCATTAGAGAGAATTTGTGCACATCTTAATCCAAAACCAATGTCAAAAGTTGTGAATAACAAAAGCCACGCAATTATAAGAAAGCATGAGTATGAAGTCGTAATTTCACCACAATAAAGTAATCATAAATCAAAATTCATTTTCGTGGCAATGGCATGAAATGTAATTATTAATTGCAAGTTTCCTGTAGCAAAACATGGGAGAACTCCCCTTATTATGCGCGAGAAGAGGAAGGATCGGTTGGAGGCGTGTTCGCGCAAGAAGGTCATTAGTGGTGAGGGCTGCGCATGGAGGTTGTGGCGTGGTCGTTGGTGGTCAATGGCGGTCGACCGGAGGAGATAAAGCGGTGGTGGCAGTGGTTGTTATTGCTGCTCTTGCGCACGCTACGGCTGGAGGTGGGCGTGCGAGTGTTGCAGGCAGCGGGGGCTGAGGTGCAGACACACACAGGGAGGTGCGCGCAAGTTGAAGTGGCTGCAGGAAGGCGTACTAGCATGGTCTGATGGCGCTGACTGCAGGTGCTACAGGGAGGCGCAAAAAGGGCTGAAGCAGGGGTGCTGAGGCGCACTGAAGGTGCTACTGGAGGGTGCTCTGCAGACGCAAAGGCACGTGGGCGTGTTGGCTACTACAAGCGGGAGGCGCTGAAGAACGCACGCTGTGTGCTGTGCGCAGGTGGCTGGTGAGGGCGCTTGTGCTGCTGGTGATGAAGTGAGGGCATGCGATGGTGCAAGTGCTGGTGCGTGGGTGGATTGGAGATGAAGGTGCGCAGGGGTAGGCACGTGCGCTGGAGGTGGGTGCACTGGAGGTGGCATGTGCAGAGGCTGGTGTGAGTTGCTAGCTGAGGTGAGGAGTTGCAGAGACTCTTTGGCGGTGTGGGCTGTCACCCCACATGCCCACGGTGGTAGAGTCGTACTGTCGCAGTGGGAGGCTGGTGGTATGGAATGGAAGAGGAGCAAGGTCCTCTAAGCATAGTGAGGAACAATGGGGTGGTGGCCTCCTCAACGACAGCTCTTTCTTCTCTTTTGTAGCCACGGCTACCAAGATTTGAAATTCAAAATACCGTGGAATTAATGTGATGCGCAAGAGGAGGAGGCGGAGTTGGAGGAGTTACCAGCAAAGGAGAAGAAGAATAAAAGAATAAAATAATTAGGATTATTTATACATAACTCCTTAACTTCTTTGTTAATTAAAATAGTGCACCTAATTAATTAACTAGTTAAATGTATGCAATCCTAGGTTAATTCTAAATGCATGAATTATGCACTTAAGCTAAAAATATGAATTAATTTATTTACATCCTAATGTATGCTATGTAATTGTTAAAATTAACTTAATGTCTAGATATTTAGATACTTAAATAACCAACAAATATGGGCTAATCAATGACACCATCTCATTTGTGTGATGATCCCTTCCAAATGGTCATGTTTAAGGATCGTACCTTAAATTTTGAAGTAGGAGAGGGAGATATGCCTAAATTAGAAGAGCTGTTGGGTGTCAAGGCCGAGTCCCTCTCCCCACCATGGACAATTAAGGTAAATCCGCTACCGGAAGTGGGGACATCGAACATAATTCCCTCAATTCAAAAAGCTCCCAACTTGGAACTTAAACCACTTCTAGAGACCCTCAAATATGTTTTCCTTAGGCCTAATGATATGCTCCCTGTCATCATCTTGACTGCTCTATCCGAGACACAGGAGGGAGCATTAATTGAATGCCTATAACGACATAAGGAGGCCATTGCTTGGACTATAGCTGACATCATGACTCGACTCTCTGCATGCATCACATTTACATGGATGACTCTGTGAAACCCTTCTGAGATATGCAACGGCGATTAAATCCCAACATGCAGGAAGTTGTGAAGAAGGAAATTTTAAAATGGTTGGATGCAGGGATAATCTACCCCATTTCTAATAGTAAATGGGTTAGTCCTATTCATGTGGTGCCCAAAAAGGCAGGATTCACAACGGAGACTAATGAAAAAGGGGAGCAACTCACCACCTGACCCACAACAGGATGGAGGGTATGCATAGACTATCGTCGCCTAAACACCGCTACCTAGAAAGACCACTTCCCTTTGCCATTTATTGATCAGATACTGGAGAGATTGGCGAGGAATGAATACTTCTATTTTCCCAATGGATATTCTAGGTACAATCAAATTGTTGTCTTTCTAGATGACCAGGAGCGCACTACTTTCACGAATCCTTATGGTACATTTGCCTTCCACCAAATGCCATTTGTACTATGTAATGCTCTAGGAACATTTCAGTGGTGTATGATGTCCATCTTTTCAGACATGATTGATGAGTTCATTGAGGTTTTCATGAATGACTTTTCCATATACAACTCATCATTTGACCACTGTCTCTCACATTTAGACAAAGTTCTCACCTGCTACGAAGATACAAGATTAGTGCTCAGCTGGGAGAAGAGCCATTTTATGGTTTAACAGGGCATTGTTCTTGGGCATGTAGTGTCTGCATGAGGTTTAGAAGTGGATAAGAGCAAGGTTGAGTCCATTTCTAAGCGTCCACCACCCACCAATGTCAAGCTAATTTGATCATTCCTGGGCTATGCTGGCTTTTATAGGCACTTCATTAAAGACATTAGCAAGATTTTTAGGCCACTTTGTGACCTGCTGGAGAAGGATACTGCCTTCATCTTTGATGCAAAGTGTGCTGAGGCCTTCCAAGTCTTGAAGGAGGCCCTCATAATCACACCTATTCTGCAAGCACCTGATTAGACCCTCCCATTTGAGTTGATGTGTGATGCCTCAAATTTTATTGTGGGAGCGGTCCTTGGTCAAAGGGTTGATAAGAAGCCTCATGTGCTATACTATGCTAGCAAGACCCTTACTGATCCATAACAAAACTACATTGTAACAGAAAAAGAACTTCTTGCGATAGTATTTGCTTTGGAGAAGTTTAGGTCTTATCTTCTAGGATCCAAGGTTGTGGTGTATACTGATCATTTGACCTTAAAGCACTTGCTCGCTAAGGACACCAAACCTAGGCTGATCCATTGGATTCTGTTACTACAAGAGTTCGACCTTGATATTCGTGACAAGAAAGGGGTTGAAAATATAGTCATAGATCATTTATCCAGGATCCCAATTAAGGCTTCGAGCCTGTCAGGAGACATTCATTACACCTTTCTTGACAAAACGGTAATGGTCGTACAACCAACGACACCCTGGTATGCTGATGTTGTCAACTACTTGGTCACTGGCGAAATCCCCAATACATGGAATAAGCATAAGTGAGATAGGTTTCTTGCTGACACTAAGTATTATCACTTGGAGGACCCCGAGCTCCTTAGAATAGGCCGTGACAAGGGACCACGTTGGTGTGCTCCAGAGGAAGAACAACAAAGTGTCCTAAATTTCTTTCACACACTACACTATGGAGGACACTTTAGTGCAATGAAAACTGCACATAAGGTTCTCCAATCTGGTTTCTAGTGGCCTTCACTTTTCAAAGACACATACTTATGTGGGGGCATGTCTTCATTGTCAAATGATAAACACACATGAATTCATAATAAAATGCTTATTTATGATAGTTCCTAGGCTTAACATTACATATCATGTTATAAATACTGCATAACATCCATTGCATGGCATTTAAGGTAGTTGTGTATTATGTACATTAATTCTTCCATTTTATATGGCCAAGAGGTAGTGTGACATCTTTACGGGCTTTGAATGGAGAATCCGACCATATAGATGAATCCAGAGTGACGATCGCAGTCCGTCAACGTGAAAATCACCCCGATCAGAGCTCCATAGCACTCTCTACAAGAAAAAGAAGATGGATGGTCCATATGGGGCCACATGACGCTATCTAGACCGCCCGACATGAACCACGGCCACCCCAGCTTCACGCATGGAGAGATCTCAGCCGTTGAATCTCAATCCAATGGCTGAGGGCCGCTCTACATTGCCTCACCTTCACAAGAGAAGAGCTTAAGATTATACCATGACCGTTGGATGAGAATCCAACGGCCACGATCGCACGATTAGTGGACGCCATATCACCCTTCAGTTGACCATCCACCACCTTGGTGCAACGGTGAGGGGCCTGCTCCTCAAAGGTGGGGCGCAAGTTCAAAACCCTCCAAGCCCCCCTAATTGCTCAATTAAGGCAACTCCAGCGCTTCAGCCAGCGCATGCGTGTATACGTGCGTGCACCAGCCCGTGCGCCTGCACAGTAGCGCTAGCATAGCACCACAACACCAACACACACGCATGCGACACGGTGCGTGATGGGCGTGCAAGCACAACAGCAACATGCGTAAGTTGGCGCGGACCTTTAGCAACAGCCTGGACGGACCTTTAGTGACACTTATAGCCATCACAAATTTCTTGTAGGCACAAGGCTAGCTGCAGGTGTGAGTGGTGGGGGTGCAATCTTCAGCAACAACTGCATGGCATCTTTAGTGATGCTTGCAGTTGTCACTACAGCCTTCTACACGAATTTCTTCTTCCCTCCACTATATAAACACCCCTACACCCCCCATTCCTCTTCATCTCTACCTACTCTACTCCCACCTACTGTTCGTACGCTTTTGTGCGGGTTTAAAAGAATCTCACATTGTAATATAGCAGACAAAACGTTCAAACAAATAGAGAATTTTATTACTTGAAAACCGAAGTATCCGAGGTCGAACACAGGGAGCAATTGGAATTTACTACTAATCAAAATGTAATTGAACACTCTAATTTACTTAAATTCAAACATGAATGTATGCGGGTAAAGAGTAATTAGGATAAAAGAGTAAAATTGGACGTCTGATCTTGTGATCAGACGTCTTAAAAGTATTTTCCCTTTTTCTTTTGCTTTCTGCAGTCTTCACTTTGCCTTTCCTTTTCTCTTCTGCCTTCTTCTTCTCACTTTAGATTCTGCTTCTACTTCCTTGATCTTCTGCCTTGGCTTTTCTTCTTCTTTCTCTGCCGTCTCTCCTTCCTTCTTGGCTTCTGCGAAGGCTTCTCCTTCTTCCTTAGTCTTCTGTTCTTCCTGCCTTTGCTTCTCTTCTCTGCTTTCTTCTCAGCAGTCTCTCTTCTTTTACTTCCTCTCTTCTTCTTCCTTGCGGCTAAGTCTCTCTTCCTAAACGTTCAACCTGCCTACACAGAGAGCAAAACCTACCCCTTTCCCTCTACCCAAATGTCTCTCTCTCTCTGCAATTCTCTCAAGGACGCTCTCCTAGAGCCACGGGTATTCGGGTCGGATCTCGCACTCGGGACTAGGCGCACCTGCAGGTGGGTGATGCACGAGGAGTGCTCAGGTTAGGGTCGAGTCGGTTCCCGCCAAATCCGCGAGGTGAAACTGCAGACGAGGCGAGTGGGTCAGGTGAGGGACCTCACCCCTGTGCTTTCGGAGGCGATAAGCAGATAACACAAAAACAACTTATACTACAGCGGCACCTCGTATTTCCGCGATGTGAGACTAAAGTCTCTGCCCCAATCTCGCGCACGCCCGCAGACCTGTGTGCAATCGCTACAGCTGCAGACTTCTCAGCGCTCCTTGCTGAGCCAGACCTCTTCGCACCGCTCACGCGAGTCTGCTGCGCCTGAAGCTGCTGCGAAGCTGCTTCAACCTTCGTCAATGGCGGCAGGAGCTTTGATACTGTCAAACACAAAACGAGCCTCTCGGCTCAATCAGACCAGCTGGGGACCTTTGCCACGGCACGGCGAAGGTGGTGAGCCATGCGACAGGCCGTGGGATGGCCTAGGCGTGCGTGCCTAGGTCAACCTGTGGCCGGAAGTGTGGGGTTGTTCGGGGGACTGTGGTGGAGGTGTAGAGGGATGGCTGATGGGCGGAAGTTGTTCCTTGTGGTGAGGCAGAGCCTCTGAGTTGGTCGGCGAGCCGTGTGGAGGGGCAGAATGGTGGGAGCGGCTCGCCGGAGGTTGGTCGGTGATGAGGAAGATGGAGGTGGTCAGCGTCGGTCGAGGGCCAATTAAATGAAATAAAAGGGGGAAAAGAGAGAGGGGAAGATGGAGAATAGTTTAAGCCTAACTGTGGGGACGAAGGGGGATGGAGGGCGGACAGCTGTACCTGCTGTCGATGGAGAAGACGTTGCCCAGTGGAGGACGGCGGCGATGACGGGGCTGAGGCCGCGTGCGCGGGTGTTGCGCGACGCGGAGGGGAATTAGGAAGATAACTCTGCCATTGGTTTTGTGGCAGAGCGAAGAGGGAGGGGAGGGGGGCTCGCCGGAGCTCGCTGGGTTCTTGGCCGGAGAAGAAGAGACGAATTGGAGGTGGACGTCTGGCCAAGTCAAGCTAAAGATGAGCGGCCGGAGGTGTGGGTTCTTTTATAGGCACTGGGCCGTGCTTTCAGAGCGTGGAGGGCACGCCTATTGCCTCTGATGGCTCGCTGGAGTAGGAAAGAGGTTAAGATACCCAAATCCCTCGTGCTTTCGCACGAGGGATTGGGTTCACACCAGAGATTGTGATTGGCCGTAGATGGAAGGGAATTCCTCAGAGAATCTCCCTTCCATTTCTGGGGGGGGATCTCTGAGGAATCAGAGAGTAATCCCTCTCTAAACCTCGCTGGAGGTTGCTTCTGCCCTAACAATGGCGGCAGGACCTGATTGCAAAGGTGGCGAGGAAATTAGGGGGCTTTCTGCAAGGATTTTTAAAAGATAGGGACCAAGTTATGATTTGGGTGTACTAAATTGCAAAGTAGGTTAAGATGACTTCCCCTTAGGTCCAAATTTTGGTATAAACCTAGTTTGGACCTAAGGAATCCAATGGTGAAGTTGGATTTTAGGTTTGACCTCGTTTGACTTGACATTTTACGTAAAAACTCAAATTAGGTTACTTGAAGAGCTAGGACCCTAATCTCGGTCAAACTGGGTTCCAAAGGAAAAATTAAGTGTTCTAAACCCTAGAGGATATTTTTCCATGATTTTTAGAGGGTTTACTTGATTTTTATCCTGACCGGAACCTTGTTAATTTAAGCGGGTCCATTTTAGCGTTACCAAATGTCATTTAATTCCTAAATTGCACATGAACCCATTTCTGATTGACTCAACCCACTTTTTATCTCATTTAGACCATTTGAGTTATGTTTTGCCTCTGAGAAATCCCGTTTATGTACTGCAATGGTAAAATTATAGTTTTAACCTTTAATTCATGTTTTCTTCTCAGAGCACTTATTCCTTCATTTAGGCCTTCTTCTAGGTTTTGTAGGAGCTTTTATCTTCTTTATTAGGTCAAAATGAGCTAGTTATGGCTCATGATGAGGCTCTCATCATACCCCCATGCCTAGCTTTTGCTAGTCCCTTAGCAAAATTTCAAGGTTTTAACTTCTGTTCTAGACCCAGAGTGTCTGTCAATAATCATGATAAGTGCTTCTTCTTTTCTTTTGTGATTTGGTAGGAATGCCGACAATAAGCCTAGAGGTACTCAAGTACCAACCAAAATCCGGACCTGACCCGCTTTAGCCTCAGTCCTCCGCAAAGGCTTCTAAGGCCCACAAAAACTAACCTAGGGTTTATTGGACTCCGCGGTTAAAACACCCGTGCTTGAGACATTTGTAGCCAAAGTTCAGTTTGCAGTGCATTTTTGTAAGAGAGAGATAGAAGATTTATTTGTTTGGAGAGCTTTTCTCTCTCTTTTCTTTTTATTTCTAGCTTCGGATTAGCTTCTCAACACGGTCTGTATCGGATTCCTCATCCCCATCATCAATCCTCAAGGGTCCTTGGCTTTCGAGATTTCGAGATAATCTCGCCTATGGCAACCCCCAGAACCCTGGCTTTCGAGATTTCGAGATAATCCCGCCCATAGCATTCCGTGGCCGAATTCAGACCCTGGTGATCGACATTTCGGGATAATGCCGCTCATGGTTTCTGAACCAGCAGAGTGCTTACATGCCCCTAGTAGGATATTTAAATATCTTAAGAGACAAGCACCGAGGAGACGATATGTTATGCATCTTCGAGGGGAATTTCCCACCTCTCCGCGCTGGGAACTCGTCCAAATCAACTTATGCTGATTGGCCGCTCCTAATCTAGTGACTTTTTCAGAACATTAAACGCTTTTGCGTGATTTTGATATTTATGTGCACTGAATCGGACTGTGTGTGAATTTGGGGTGCTTAGGTTACCGAATCCTGCAAATCGGAGATCAGTTAACGAGGCCGAATGCTTCCTAAGCCTTATACCTAATACTTAAGCTTTACATTTTCCCCAACCTCTTGAGAATTATCCAGATTTTAGCGGATAGATGAATTTTTAAACTAAAGAGTCTAGCCCAAGAGGCCTAAGACCAGCGTTCCCGCTAATCTCTTGTTATGTCTTCTTAGCACTTTTTCTTTTATTTCTTTTCTTGATCTGATCTAGAACTTCAGTTAATTCCTTAATCTTTTACTAATGACTATTTCTTTTTCTTTTTCATTTTGTGCTCCTTTTTGTCATTTTTCTCTTTTTCTCCTCCTTATGAATATGTGGCTCACAACATTTCCTCCCTCCCCCATTTTTTTGTTCTTTGTCATAATTTTTCAATTTTTTTGTGTTTTTGACATATGTGAATTTTTTTGTGTGAGAATCCTTCTGATTTTTCTTGGTTCTGTATGTATGCACTTTATCACCCCCCCCATGCCTAAGTTTTGCAATGTCCTCATTGTAAACGGAGGGTGTGAAATAGTGTTGAGGTCAGGGACTTAGAACATGATACATCGGGTGGGTGAATGGGTCGGAAATGACTGATGCGGATGATTTTAAGCTCTGATACGTGTACCAGAGGTGGGATCAACTGTCAAAGGCTGAACTCAAGGTGCAATAGACGTGGAGTACAGACGGATAATCAGACGGGTCTCTGTTTTTGAGATGACGGGTTGCCTCCCGTTAAGCATTAAATTTGATGCCTTCAGCCGAATGGAAAATGGGGTGGAGAGGGAGTGGTCAAATCAATGGAGTTTTGAAAAACAAGCACCTTAATTAAGAGCCTGGTTGGTCCAACAAGGTTCTTATTCAGATCAGTGGGCTGATGATGCAGCCCAAACCCAATAAGTCTGGTGGGTTGATAGATGTAGATCAGTAGATGCGGCACCCACCATATGCAGTGAAGTTCTGATGGATATGGAAGTGAAAACTCGGGTTTAGGCTGAGTCAACTCAGCCTGGTCAGAGTAGGGTTCCGAAAAATAATCAATGTAAGGTGTGGAATCCCTACAGGGGTGATCAAAGAATGATGGCTCCTGACTTTCGGTCTAATCAGTGCCCGATACCCGATATAGATATGGAGTTGAATCATCTGCAAACAGCTCAGTGAGAGGTGAACCGGAATAGAAATTGAGTCCGGTTGCGGGTCGGGGTGGGGAACGGGTTGTGATTGGTTCTGTATATGTGGAGCAGGTGGCTTCAAAGAAGATTGGCTTGTTATAATCAGGAAGTAGACTTTCTCCGATGTTATGGTCAGATTCGAAATCGTCGGAGAGTTTGCAAAATCAAAATTTGAATGAGATTCAAGATCATGAGTTCCACCATAGAATAAATCTTATGTTGCAGATTCAACAGCCTGACTGGGGTCTAGCATAAATGTGAATTCTGAGCTTAAAAAGGTGTCCCTATCTGATAGAGGCTCAGGTTCTAAGCTAGTATGGTAGACCCAATCGAAACCCTGCTCGTCCAACTCCTCGATTTCTATGTCGTAGATTGGCATGACTTCCGAAAAATCGATTCGTTCCTCTGAGGATGTTGGTGAGGGATATTCATCAAATCGAGGCCCAAAATCATATTCTTCATTGAAAGATTGATCTTCTTCATCTGGGGCCTTGGAATCTTCAAAATATGTTTCAGATCTAGGTTCTAGGCTTAGGATGTGGGTTGAATTACTGGAATCTAGGTCTGAATAACCTTTGAGGGTCACCTTATTAGAATAAGGGACGGAATTTACACCCTCGAGAGGTTCAGTTCTACTCTCATTCTTGCAGGAGTCTTGGGATTCTAAAATGGGCTCATCATGGTATTTTCCTGCATTTGGAGCTTCCCAACCTTCTTCAATATCAGGTACATTGTACTCCATCTGGGTTGGGAATCCACAACCATTTTGTGCCTCAAACCCGAGATCAGATTTATCCTCGATGTTGTCCCAAGATAGCTCCTCTGTTTGTGGTATATATGGGTATTTCTGGTCAATAACTTGTTTTACTAATCTCATTATCTCTTCCCATTTTTCAAGACTATCTTGGTGTTGCTTCCAAAGTCGAGGATTTGTCATACATTGAAGGTATTCAATATTGTGTAGTTTTTCTATCTCAATGTATCCAGTAATGATCAAGTCACGAGTTGATCCTTTGTTGGCTTCTGTTAATAGTACTTAGGCACAAGTTATGACAAAGGTTGTGGTTGT
Organism: Thalassia testudinum; assembly: GCA_037157565.1. Classification (NCBI taxonomy): domain Eukaryota; kingdom Viridiplantae; phylum Streptophyta; class Magnoliopsida; order Alismatales; family Hydrocharitaceae; genus Thalassia; species Thalassia testudinum. Next base: position 53,361,621 of record JAZHRO010000035.1, on the reverse strand, counting down.
TGGGACATCAACCTGAATGTTTCCTACTGTTGTTGAGGTTTTTTCATTTTCATAGAATTTCATGGCATCCTCAATCATTTTATCTCTCATGGATCTCTGATATTCAGGTGGTCCTAAGTGGTTTGGCTGCATATTTGGATCAGGTGGTGGAGTCAAGATGTAGAATCAAGTTATGAAGCGATCAGATCTGAATAACGAGTCCCACTGAAAATGTGTATGTGTGCTCTAAAGAGAAAAGATGAGGGACTGGAGATGTTTTTGACCCAATCAAGACACCCAAAGATGTTTGGATGACTATGGAGGTTCGGGGCAGATGAACCCTTGGATCAGAAGATCGTCCACCTGAGAATTACCTGGGCAGCCAAAGAGGGAGAGTCCCGCAAAGACCCCTACACGGTAGAGCGTCCCCACAGGTTACAGGGTTTCCCCCACCCGACCTCTCTTGTCACTGCGGTTCCAAGTAAACCAGAATGGGGACCTTGACCTCTTAACTCTACCACTTTTATTTCAAAGGTGCTTTAGGGTTCTCACTTGAACTTTAGATGTTTTGATATTGTAACCTAATTTAGAGGTTGGTTGACCCAAGGGGTCAACTTCACCTGACCTGTCCTATAGATGGCAGAATGATTCTAAGTTTAAAGCCTAGAGATCACCCTGATTTGACTCCCAGGTTATTAGGTCCAGAAATTTTAAAATTCAAGTGATTTTAGAGCTTCTTTTCTTCTTCGGGTTTGTCTTGTTTAGCTTTCTTCAATCAAGGTCTTGGGTAGCACACTGATGCGGGAGGGTTTATTTCCTTTTATGCAGGCATGTGTGGCTAACACTCCAAGATCCTACCGTAGAAACCCTAATTTGGTTCTATTTCCAAACCTCTTTTCCTTTTTCACAAAAATTCTCTTTGGACTTGAAAGCAAGAAATGTGTTGTCCACAGAGATTAAGCGTTATTTCTATTAGGCATATGAATTTGTGGGATGGAATCTAAAAAAAAAAAAATCGCCCTAACTTCAAGAACATTTGAAAAAATTTTCGGAAAATTAGGAAACGTTTGCCTTAAAGATGGTGATTACTATATAAAGAAGGCAATTGATTCCTAAATTGATTTTCTTCCTTTTGTCTTTTCAGGATTAGGGGACAGTTTAAGGAAGAAAAGAAATTATCTGCCCTGGAGTGGTTGACTTGCGGGAGGGATTTTCTCGTGAAATACCTGCAAGATCAAAACAAAGCAAGGTAGGGCAAGTTAGTGTTCAATATGATAAAAAGAATGTAGAGACTAGTGATAACTTGTGCGTTGCTCCCCGGCAACGGCGCCAAAATATTCGTACGCTTTTGTGCAGGTTTAAAAGAATGTCAAATTGTAATATAGCCGACAAAACGTTCAAACAAATAGAGAATTTTATTACTAAAAAATTAGAGTATCCGAGGTCGAACACAGGGAGCAATTGGAATTTACTACTAATCAAAATGTAATTGAACACTCTAATTTACTTAAATTCAAACATGAATGTATGCGGGTAAAGAGTAATTAGGACAAAAGAGTAAAATTGGACGTCTGATCTTGTGATCAGACTTCTTAAAAGTATTTTCCCTTTTTCTTTTGCTTTCTGCAGTCTTCACTTTGCCTTTCTTTTTCTCTTCTGTCTTCTTCTCACTTTAGATTCTGCTTCTACTTCCTTGATCTTCTGCCTTGGCTTTTCTTCTTCTTTCTCTGCCGCCTCTCCTTCTTCCTTCTTGGCTTTTGCGAAGGCTTCTCCTTCTTCCTTAGTCTTCTGTTCTTCCTGCCTTTGCTTCTCTTCTCTGCTTTCTTCTCAGCAGTCTCTCTTCTTTTACTTCCTCTCTTCTTCTTCCTTGCGGCTAAGTCTCTCTTCCTCAACGTTCAACCTACCTACATAGAGAGCAAAACCTACCCCTTTCCCTCTACCCAAACGTCTCTCTCTCTCTGCAATTCGCTCAAGGACGCTCTCCCAAAGCCACGGGTATTCGGGTCGGATCTCGCACCCGGGACCAGGCGCACCTGCAGGTGCGTGATGCTCGAGGAGTGCTCAGGTTAGGGTCGGGTTGGATCCCGCCAGATCCGCGAGGTGAAACCGCGGACGAGGCGAGTGGGTCAGGTGAGGGACCTCACCCCTGTGCTTTCGGAGGCGATAAGCAGATAACACAAAAACAACTTATACTACAGCGGCACCTCGTATTTCCACGATGTGGGAGTAAAGTCTCTGCCCCAATCTCGCGCGCACCCGCAGACCTGCGTGCAATCGCCACAGCTGCAGACTTCTCAGCGCTCCTTGCTGAGCCAAACCTCTTTGCACCGCTCACGCGAGTCTGCTGCGCCTGAAGCCTGGAAGACCTGACGCCTAGAGCTGCTGCGAAGCTGCTTCAACCTTCGTCAATGGCGGCAGGAGCTTTGATACTGTCAAACACAAAATGAGCCTCTCGACTCAATCAGACCAGCTGGGGACCTTCGCCGTGGCACGGCGAAGGTGGTGAGCCATGCGGCAGGCCGTGGGATGGCCTAGGCGTGCGTGCCTAGGTCAACCTGTGGCCGGAAGTGTGGGGTTGTTCGGGGGACTGTGGTGGAGGTGTAGAGGGATGGCTGATGGGCGGAAGTTGTTCCTTGTGGTGAGGCGGAGCCTCTGAGTTGGTCGGCGAGCCGTGTGGAGGGGCGGAATGGTGGGAGCGGCTCGTCGGAGGTCGGTCAGTGATAAGGAAGATGGAGGTGGTCAGCGTCGGTCGAGGGCCAATTAAATGAAATAAAAGGGGGAAAAGAGAGAGGGGAAGCCTAACTGTAGGGACGAAGGGGGACGGAGGGCGGACAGCTGTACCCGTTGTCGCCGGAGAAGACGTTGCCCAGTGGAGGACGGCGGCGACGACGGGGCTGAGGCTGCGTGCGCGGGTGTTGCGCGACGCGGAGGGGAATTAGGAAGATAACTCTGCCACTGGTTTTGTGGCAGAGCGAAGAGGGAGGGGAGGGGGGCTCATTGGAGCTCGCTGGGTTCTTGGCCGGAGAAGAAGAGACGAATTGGAGGAGGATGTCCGGCCAAGTCAAGCTAAAGATGAGCGGCCGGAGGTGTGGGTTCTTTTATAGGCACTGGGTCGTGCTTTCAGAGTGTGGAGGGCACGCCTATTGCCTCTGATGGCTCGCCGTAGTAGGAAAGAGGTTAAGATACCCAAATCCCTCGTGCGTTCATACGAGAGATTGGGTTCACACCAGAGATTGTGATTGGCTGTTGATGGAAGGGAATTCCTCAGAGAATCTCCCTTCCATTTCTAGGAGGGGATCTCTGAGGAATCAGAGAGTAATCCCTCTCTAAACCTCGCCGGAGGTTGCTTCTGCCTTAACAATTTCGGCAGGACCTGATTGCAAAGGTGGCGAGGAAATTAGGGGCTCTCTGCAAGGATTTTCAAAAGATAGGGACCAAGTTGTGATTTGGGTGTACTAAATTGCAAAGTAGGTCAAGATGACCTCCCCTTAGGTTCAAATTTTGGTATAAACCTAATTTGGACCTAAGGAATCCAATTGTGAAGTTGGATTTTAGGTTTGACTTCGTTTGACTAGACATTTTGTGTAAAAACCTAAATTATGTTACTTGAAGAGTTAGGACCCTAGTCTAGGTCAAACTGGGTTCCAAAGGCCAAATTAAGTGTTCTAAACCCTAGAGGATATTTTTCCATGATTTTTAGAGGGTTTACTTGATTTTTATCCTGACCGGAACCTTGTTAATTTAAGCGGGTCCGTTTTAGGGTTACCAAATGTCATTTAATTCCTAAATTGCACATGAACCCATTTCTGATTGACTCAACCCACTTTATCTCATTTAGACCATTTGACTTATGTTTTACCTCTGAGAAATCCCATTTATGTACTGCAATGGTAAAATTACAGTTTTAACCTTTAATTCATGTTTTCTTCTCAGAGCACTTATTCCTTCATTTAGGCCTTCTTCTAGGTTATGTAGGAGCTTTTATCTTCTTTATTGGGTCAAAATGAGTTAGTTATGGCTCATGATGAGGCTCTCATCATCTACTCTTAAGCTCTAGTAGCCTACCAAAGCTCCATTAGAGCTTACTCTCAAGCTCCAAAGGCTGCCTGTTAGTGTAGCATTCCTTTATCCCACCGAATATTCGTCCCTCATCCCATGACCTTCATAGGTTGCCTTGGAGCTGTCCTCCCACCTTCATTCCAGTAGCAGATCGCCTTCGCCTCCTTACATCGATTCTAGAGCCTCCATGAAGCATTCCTGTACCCGACATCCTCTTGCATCTCACCTTCGTCGTCTCGCTCCTCAACTCCTTCCTCCAAGCTTCCGCCAGGTGCAGTCGTCTCGTCGAACAGCCGATTCAGGAGATTCCTTCTCACCTCTCTCTCTTTTATGCTTTCGTAGATTATTGTAATAGACATTTGTGCAATATAGTATATTTGATTCCATCTATATTGTCATCCATCTTGTTTACGTCCTTTATAAATACAAAAAAATAGAACAAAACAGCAAAAAGAAACAAAATGAAGTACGGTTGTAAACAAAGTAAATGTCGCCTCCCTTTGTTCGACTCGAGATTCCCTTGGAGCTTCGGTAAAATTGTATTTGATAACTAGTTTTGCGATTATGACGACGGGTTTCTCCAAACCCTAATTTTAATTTGCAAAACATGCCTCATCATTTTGGCGTTGTTGCTGGGAGGCAACGAAATTTACTTTCTTATTTTCTACGCTTCTTTGCATTTACATATTATTAACCCCTCTTATCTCTGATCTACTGTCTTGCGGGTATCCTAGCATGGAGATCCAAGTATGGTAGACCAAAGTAAAGTGCGGGTAAAATAATTTGTAAGTGTCCTCCACATTCCCCCCCCCCACTTGTTTCATTTCATCACATTCATAACCAAGACCTAATCTACTTAGGTGTTTGCATAAACCCTAGGATAGAATTTGTTTGTCTTGTTTGTCACCTCCACTCATCTCACCTCCACATTCCCCGCATATTATAAAAAAAAAAGCAAAAAGATACTTTTTGTGGGATGAATCAACATACACACTTTATACACCCACATTTGATGCACGTAACATAACTTGATTTTTATCAACTCAACTGGGATTCCGACCTACGGAATCGGTACACACAAATTAACACATAAAGGAGTAGAAATCAGTCTAGGTTAATCATCTCTGCGTGCCTAATTGGTGGTGCATCTCGGTTACTTGATTGAATTGTTTGGACAACACCATCCAATTTAAAACTGATTCATTTTATAGCTGCCCCATATGATTCAATAATTAGGTCAAGCCAGGCACTCCATATTTTTACTTGAATTTGTGATTTCAAACTTGGTTTGCCTCTTGTAAATTTGGTTGAATATACCTAATACTTGAATCCTGAAAGCTACTAAGCAAGATTCAAATCCTAAAATTCACCTCATCCTCAATAATCTTGCTTGAAAACATTTTAATTGTGCACATACACACATTCTCAAACAAATCATTAAGGGCATAACCCATTAAGGGCCCATCACATTCCGAAAGTACTAAATATCCCAAGCCTAACTAAAATTGATTAGATGTTGGCCATAAGGATTGATTCACTCTTTAGGGCCCAGATTGAGATTGTCCACGACCAACCTACTTATACTAGTCAATCTGATGTTTAGCTAGGGGAGGAGCGTCAAACGACCGCGACTGGAGGGTACACTAGGAACCGGAGGTGCAAGCCAAAGGAAGAACCTTCTCCCCAGTCCCTCCTTCTAACTGGTTGGATTGACTGGATACAAGTAGAGTAAATCATCTATAATCTTAAGACGGATTCTGAGAGTTTGTAGACCTTTAGGCTACCCAACCTAAGAATAGGCTTGTATTTTTTGTGCTGCAGTGTCCCTTCTCTTCCCCATCCTTTCGACTTCCTTCCAGTGTATGCTTGGAAGGAGGTCATTGAACCCTCGTTTGGAAGGACCTATTGACCATTCCCGGAGGCAGAGGTTGAGTTATAGCCAAGTAGATCCCATGGCAGATCAACAACCACCTCCCTCGCTCCTAAACCAGCAAGAGCTGATTCAGAGGCAGTTGGAAGAATTGCAGCAGATGCAGCAATGGTTCCAATGAATGAATGGTCAGGGTGCTCGGCCCTTGAAAGATTTTTATGATCCTTCAAATTATGAGGATCGTCCCGATGTTGTGATCCCCATTGATGATGTTGAGATCAAGCCCCAGGTTTTGAGTCTAATTAAACACTTTCACTGGCTTGGCTCAGAGGACCCATTCCAACATTTGGAGGACTTGATCACTCTAGTTCAGACCACTAAATCAGGGAATGTGGATGAAGAATAGATGCTCATGAGGCTTTTTCCCCATTCACTAATGGATAAGGCCGCGCATTGGTATCATACCATTGGAAGACCGAATGCTACCTGGACAGCTTTGAAATCGGCCTTCCTGAAGAAATCCTTCCCAATTGAGTGAACCAATGCGTTGCGATGGGCAACTACCACTTTTGCCCAGTGGCAGGGGGAACTGTTTTGTGGGGCCCGGGAGAGATTCCAGGATCTGTTGAGGAAGTGTCCACACCACGAGGTGCCTAAATGGTAACTTATGCAGATTTTTATCATGGGTTGAATGATCAACTCTGTAATCATGTAGATGCTTCTTGCATATGCAATTTCCTCAACAAAGACGCAGATAGCACGTATGATTTGTTTAAAAAAATGAGTGAAAACTCTTTAAACCATGCCTCCATGGAAACCTTCAACCGATCCCAACAAACTAGATCAAATGCCAATGAGGTCCAAGATTCTCATTCATTAGATATGGAATTAATCTGCAATAAATTAGATAAGATGGATATGGTTGCTAAACGAATGGAAGAGTGGATGTCCGTAAACTCTAATTTTTCTAGATCCACTCAATCCCACAGATCGGGATTCCATTCCTCGCAAGATCCTACGGGACGAGAGTTTATGAACTAGCTGGAGTCGGCTCGACCTTCAGGCTAGCTCTTCTCGGAACCTTATGGGTTCCAAACTGGGGCCTTTGATCTTAGTTTTTCTAATCCTTTTTCATCCTCATCTTATGAGGATGTTCATGTTGTGCAAGAGAATGTTAGGTCCAATCCTTACTCAAATTCCTACAATTCTGGTTGGAAAATCACCTTAACTTCTCTTGAAAAGATCAGGGGCAGTAGACCCAATATAGACCCAACAACTATGTATCACAAAAACCAATGGGTCAAGGTCATGTATATACTCAATTGCCCTCGAATCAGGTTAATCAGTCCATGTGGAATGCTCAACAACCCACTGGGTAGGCTAATTTAAACCTAAAGATGGTAGAAATGCAAGGGGCAATGCTCCAACTCATGTAACAAATGAAAACTTCGCTGGACACCTTGCAATCTGGACTGGGTGCAAACCATTGACATCTCAGATCTCTACCATCACAACTTGTACCAAACCCAAGGAATGTACAGAACCAAGGCATTGGGCCTCATGGGTTTGGTAATAATGGGGAGTTGTATGCTTAAGCTCATGCTATCTATTAGGCTACCCCAGCCCCTCTTGGAGCGAACCAAGTTCCTACCATAATCAATCGGGCGCCTCCTATTTTGCCCAACCCTCCCCAAGGCACTAACCAACAGCATTTTGCCACGGCAAACACCATCACCTTGAGGAGTGGTAGTAGACACAAGGGACCTACCCAACTCCATGTCAACACCATTATGCCCCGTAGTAAGAATTCTCGACTCCCAACTTAGAATGTGATCAACAAAACATCAGAGTCTAATTTGGGAGTATGTTGTTGTAATTCCCTGGTTGGAGGGGGTGAGATATGTATGACATAATAAAAAGAAATTGTGGAATTAAAATAAATAATCTCACAAAATGAATAATCACACAATGGGCACAAGTATTTTTAGGTGGAAACCCAAATCGGGTGAAAACCACCACCTAACCCTCTCGAGTTAGGATTTCCTGATCGACCTAGTCGATTAAATCCACTAAACCCAGTCACTTAAACGACGGTTACTGAATCTCAATTACAACCACACTACTTAGACTGAGGGTAGTGTACCTCAACACCCCTTCTCTTTACAAGAAGGAATTTGTCTCGCAAAGGAGACAGGAATTCGCAAAGCAAATATCCAACCAAAGATAATATAAAGTACAACAATCCTATAGAGCCTCAAATATTTAATCCTAGCTTCTATAGGAGTTAAGAAACTTCCCTTTGGTGGAAGTGCATCGAAGTGACGCTGCGGGCGTGTGAACCATGCGGCGGCGCTTTGTCACTCTCGTAATCACAGAGGGAGCGCGGGTGCGTAAAGGGATGAAGCTCTCTAGATATGAAACAGATGCTTGGAGAGCTAGAGCTTCAACTACTTCTCTTGGGCATAAAAGATGTGGAAAGTGGTTTGCTTAGTGTGTCTTGGTGCATATTACAAGCCAAGGGGTTCTCCTCTATTTATAGAGGCCCTAAGAAGGCTTTGGAAAGCCTTGGAAGGCTTCCATAGCTATTGGGTGCAAAGCCAAAGAGAATTAGGTCGTAGTCAGAATTAATCATGATTCTGACAGGGTCATCAAATGTTTGGTCCTGGCATCAGATGTCTGGAAAACCCATTTATGACGTCTGGGAACTAAGTCAGACGTCTGATTTTAGGCAGGTTTCCTTCCTGACTTGAATTAGACCGAAACAAGGTTCTAATGTAAGTTCATCAGACGACACATAGGATGTCTGGCACAAGGTTTGGACGTCTGAAAACCTATTTGATCTCTGGAAATGGATTCCCAACGAGTCTAACGGCTATAAAATCTCTGAAGGAAGATTTTGGGTCAGTCAAGGCAAAAAGGTCACATATCAGACGTCTGGGGTCCTCTACGGATGTCTGATACAAGGCTAACGGTCATTTCCTCAATATTTGCTAAGGAAGCCAATGGTCCACTAATTGGACGTCTAGCAAAGGCATCAAACGTCTCCTAAGACGTCTGAACTAAGGTCTATACATATGATTTCATCAGACAGAACTAACTAAGTCCAGCCTAAATAATTGAACGTTTGAGTCAACAGTCAGATGTCTTAAAAGTTTTTATCAGATGTCTGAAATTCAGATTAGACGTCTGAAAAGGCTATCTGATCCCTATTTTGATATCCTAAGGTAGTGCAGGTGTTCCTAGGACTACTTTAAGGATCCTTTAAGGCTCTTTAACAGATATTCTAAGAAATGAAAAAGAGCAAGAATATAATGACAAAAGTACATAGAAAAAGATAAATAGAATTCTATCATATTCTTCTTGTCCTTCCATCTTCAAGCTTTCGCTCCTCGCGAAGTTCCTCCGCCTCTGTCCACCTCCTCCAATCCGCCATGGATGCGAGCTAGAACTCCATCTAAACACCTGTCTCCATTTACAATTTGACCTGAAAACTAGGACTCAAAAGCAAATGTTAAAAGACACGTGTTTTGTTATTATCAAAATAAACGATCGTGGTGCTTTAGCACCAACAATCTCTCCCCTTTTGATGTTGACAAAATCAAAAATGATAATGCATAAAATCCTTTCCCTTTTTGACATTATCAAAAAGGTTTTTATCAATTTTAAATATCCTATATCTCGCCCTTAAAACATGCTCTTCTATAATTGTGTTGAATTTCTTTTAACAAGAATAACGTCCTCCCCCTCTTTGTAACAACAAGATAGCTATTGTTTTTCACCCCCTTTCTAAAGGAAATATAGCTAACAAGATCTCCTCCATAATGATTGGCACATGGCTCATAATTTTAACTCCCCCTATCTATATGCTAATGATAAAAAGATAGGGTTAAGGGTTACCTCACCTACCATGGCCAATAGAATGGCCCAAATGGAGGTCATGGATGCCATATCGGATGAGGCTCTCATCCGTAGTTTGGAGGCCTGGGCATCGGTGCCAGTCTCCAGTCTGGCAGCCAACGTGCGACGGATTGTTCGGTTGTTCGTCGTCTCGTCGGTCTTCTTGTCCTTCTCCTTGGTCTACTATTTGGTCCTCCCAACTCGAGTTGACCGTTCTTAAGCTTATAGGTCCAATCTCTTGTATTATAGTCACCCTTGAACCTATAAAACAAGATTCTAATTCTTTCTTCGGTATCCAAGTGAGCTTGGATCAGGATCTGTTAGCGGGTCTCCTTGACTGATATCCTTTCTCAACCTTAGGGTTATATAAGTTATCTACGTTATTATCAAATTATTTGATTTCTCCCTAAGACATGCAAGTTCACCTTCAATAGCATGCATCTTGGTTTTAAGCTAGAAATTTCAATTTTTAAACTAGTGCTTTCCTCAATCAACTTATTATTTTCATCAATAAGGTTATGATTTTCTAACAATAAGTCATCATTTTTAGGACTAGCTTCTAGATCCTTAAGTTATTTTTCTAACCTTTCTTTTTCATTTTTAAGAAAACTAAGGTTCTTTTGAATATTTTTATTTTCTACCTTAAGTGATTTACTAAGCTCAAATAATTCATTGAAAGCATCTTGTAAATCGGGATTTACCTCATTATTGTTGTTGTCACTGTCGATATCACTTCCTATGGCCATGAAGCCCATGCAGGTGATTTCTTCCTTAGGGTTCTGCTCTTCTTCTTCCTCTGAGCTCGTGTCGTCCCAAGTTACTTGGAACACCTTCTTCTTAGACTTCTTATCCTTTTCCTTCTCCTTCTTGAGAAGAAGGCACTCTAGTTGTAGATTCCCTTTCTCATTGCAGTTGTAGCAATGTCTCGGCCTTTCCTTCTTCTCCTTTTCTTTCTTTGACTCCCTACAAAACTTGGAAAACTTTTAAGTAAAGACTTAAAGTCTTTGTCATCGGAACTTACCTCGCTATCTGATGCAGCTCTGAATGCGAGGGTCTTCTTTGGTTTTGGCTTCGGTGTATCCTTCTTCTTCTGCTTCAGCTTTGTCTCGTAGGCCATTAGATTGCCTAGGAGATCTTCCATGTTAAGCTCCTCCACCTCGTTCGCTTCCTTGATGGCGATGACCGTTTGCTCCCATTCCGATCCAAGGAAACAGAGTAGTTTTCCTTGAAGCTCCCCCTTGATGGTCTTGCCTAAATCTTTTAAATTATTTACAATGAGAGTGAACCTAGTGTTCATCTACTTAGAGATTCGTTAGACTTCATTGAAAAAGACTCAAATTCTTGAGAAAGTAAATTTATTTTAGAAGTCTTTACCTTAGAGGTACCTTCGTGAGTTACCTCGAGTGTGTGCCAGATCTCGTATGTGGTGGCACATTGTGAGATTCTATTAAACTCTTTCAGGCTCAAAGCGCAATACGATACGTTCATTATTTTTGCATTTAGATAGAGCTCCCAGATTTGTTGTTGCGAGTAGCCTCCCGTGGGTTTCTCCATAATGTCAAACGGCATCTCGCATCTGGCCCAAATCGTGAAGTCATTGGCTTGCAGCCAAGTCTTCATCCGCAGCTTCCAGTAGGGGTAGTTGTTCCCGTCGTAGACTTCCCCTCGGAAATCCTGCTTGCGGAGCTGCTTCCCTGCATGATCTTCTTGCTGGGTGTTATTCCAATTTTGCAAGAACCTGCTCTGATACCAATTGTAATTCCCTGGTTGGAAGGGGTGAGATATGCGTGACGTGATAAAAAGAAATTGCTAAATTAAAATAGACAATCTCACAAAATGAACAATCACACAATGGGCATAAGTATTTTTAAGTGGAAACCCAAACCTGGTGAAAACCACCACCTAACCCTCTCGAGTTGGGATTTCCCGATCGACTTAGTCGATCAAATCCACTAAACCCAGTCACTTAAAGGAGGGTAACTGAACCTCAATTACAACCACACTACTTAGACTGAGGGTAGCGTACCTCAACACCCCTTCTCTTCACAAGAAGGAATTTGTCTCGCGAAGGAGACAGGAATTTGCAAAGCAAGTACCCAACAAAATATAATATAAAGTACAACAAACCTATAGAGCCTCAAATATTTAATCCTAGCTTCTATAGGAGTTAGGAAACTTTCCTTTGGTGGAAGTGCATTGAAGTGATGACGAGGGTGCATAAACCACGCGGCGACGCTTTGTCGCTCTCGTAATCGCAGAGGGAGAGCGGGTGCGCAAAGGGATGAAGCTTTCTAGATATAAAACAGATGCTTGGAGAGCTAGAGCTTCAACTACTTCTCTTGGACACAGAAGATGTGAAAAGTGGTTTGCTTAGTGTGTCTTGGTGTATATTACAAGCCAAGGGGTCTTCCTCTATTTATAGAGACCCTAAGAAGGCTTTGGAAGGCCTTGGAAGGCTTCCATAGCCGTTGGGTGCAAAGCCAAAGAGAATTAGGCCGTAGTCAGAATTAATCATGATTTTGACAGGGTCATCAGACGTCTGGTCCTGGCATCAGACGTTTAGAAAACCCGTTTAAGATGTCTGGGAACTAAGTCAGATGTCTGATTTTAGGCGGGTTTCCTTCCTGACTTGAATCAGATCGAAACAGGGTTCTAATGTAAGTTCATCAGACGACACACAGGACGTCTCGCACAAGGTCTGGACGTCTAGAAACCTATTTGATCTCTGGAAATGGATTCCCAACAAGTCTAACCATTATAAAATCTCTGAAGGAAGATTTTGGGTCAGTCGAGGCAAAACGACCATATATCAGACGTCTGGGGTCCTCTATGGATGTTTGATACAAGGTTAACAGTCATTTCCTTAATGTTTGCTAAGGAAGCCAACAATCCACTAATTGGATGTCTGGCAAAGGCATCAGACGTCTCCTAAGACGTCTGGACTAAGGTCTGGACGTCTGATTTCGTCAGACAGAAGTGACTATGTCTAGCCTAAATAATCGGACGTCTGAGTCAACAGTCAGACATCTTAAAAGTTTTTATCTGACATCTAAAATTCAGATTAGATGTCTGAAAAGGTTGTATGATCCCTATTTTGGTTTTCTAAGTTCTCTATAGAAAACCTAAGTATCCTATTGTAGTGCAGGTGTTCCTTGGACTACTTTAAGGATCCTTTGAGGCTCTTTAACAGATATTCTAAGAAATAAGAAAGAGCAAGAATATAATGATAAAAGTACATAGAAAAAGACAAACAGAATTCTACCCTATTCTTCTTGTCCTTCCATCTTCAAGCTTTCGCTCCTCGCGAAGCTCCTCCGCCTCTGTTCAGCTCCTCCAATACGCTATGGATGCGAGCTAGAACTCTGTCTAAACACCTGTCTCCATTTGCAATTTGTCCTAAAAACTAGGACTCAAAAGCAAATGTTAAAAGACACATGTTTTGTTATCATCAAAATAAACGATCGTGGTACTCTAGCACCAACAGTTGTTGTATGGGTAAACAGAAAAAGTTGGAGAAATTGGAGGAAAAGATGTCCTTACTTTAGGCTTTCAAATTGACAATCATTTTACTCCTTGCGGCTATTAGGTCAATCCCTACCTATGCTATAGGTTTACTGAATTCATATAAAGCAAAGCGTAGAGTGGAATTTGAAAACATTAGGAGAGTAGTTTTGTCTGATAACACAAGCACACTAATCTTAAACAAGCTACCTCCTAAGAAGCAGGATCAGGGAGTCCTACTGATTTCCTGCACAATAGGAAACATCACTTCTGATCGAGCCCTTCTCGACTTGGGTGCTTCCATTAATGTGAACCCCACCTCATTACACATGGAATTGGGTCTAGGCTACCCGAAACACACTGACATAACCTTGTAGTTAGTCAATAGATCCATTACAAAACCAAGGGGTATTTTGGACGATGTTTTAGTCAAGGTTAATGATTTGCATTACCTTGCTGATTTCATGGTCCTGGACAAGGAAGCACCAAACCAGCTCAACCACACCCCGATTATTTTGTGAAGACCTTTCTTGGCTACTGCCAAGGCAAGGATTGATTGTGAATTATAAAATATAGAAATGGCCTTTAGGAATAAAACAAATCGATTTAATATTTTTGAGGTCTCAAAGAAGAATAAAATTAAGTGCGGTTTAATAGAGAAGCTTGGCAGAATAGAGGAGGTAATGGCCTGTTGTGACTCGTAAAGCGCATGTTTGATAAGAAAAAGTATCGTAGTATAGTGCACAATACGATTAAACAAAAATATTTTATAAAGGTAATGAGACTTTAGTCTCGATCCTTCGTCTTTGGGAGGAATTTATGGAAATGCAAATTTGAAATTGATCTCTTTTGCTCTACTTGCTTAAAATCTCATGCTAGTTTATGGTGATTTACGTATTGATGGACGACATGCTATTTGCCAAAAGATAGTAATTAAAAGTAGGCAACTTCAATTACACAAAATATTTTGCAATAAGCTTATGGTGATTTTCATGGATATATATATATATATATATATATATATATATATATATATAGAAAAAAAGGTTTTCATTCATTCAATTCATGATAGTGGCTACAACATTAAGCTCGTGGAAAGCTTATAAAGGAATGCTTGGAAATACAAATCTAGCTAGCTAAAACGATCGCATACATGAATCTAAGGGGAGATTATGCATGCATCATTGGGGGAGAAGTAAGGAACTACACTATTAAGTAGTAAATAAAGCATCTAAATCTAAGAAGAACTATAATCTAATCTAGCAGAAATAAAGGCATTCGGAGATGGGCTTCGATGGATTTTGAGTGATTGAGAGGAGGAGGGGCGGCCAATGGTGCTTAGGTCGGCCCTTGGAGAGAAGTTGGAGAGGTGATCTAGCATCTTAGCATGGAGATGGTGGTGGCCATGGTGAAGCTACTCGTGGGCATGGAGGTGGAGTGGATGTGGAATGAAACTAAGCTAAATGGAACCAAGAGTGGATGAGTGCAAATGGCCACCCCTTAGGTCTTTTTATAGACCTAAGGGAAGCTCTCTAGAGAATTATGGAATTCTCTAGTGAGGCCTATGGTGGGAGCTCGTGGGAGAGTGAGAGAGAGAGGGGTGGATGGTGGTTTTTACATCCACCAAATGTGGATCTAAAAATTGAATGACTCTTGGTTGCTAATTTTACCAACCAAGGAAACAACACATGGTAGAGAGTTCTAGAGAACTCTAGGTTAGGTATTTTCATGTGGATGGTGTGTGTGGGTCAAAACTTAGGTGGCTAGGTTGATTAGGTTAGGTTCTAGTGGGTTTAGGTCAAGGTCGGTCTCAAATTTGGGTTGTAAACCCTAATTCACTAAGGTAAAGTGCAATTAAACTTAATACAAGTTTAATTAGGTGTGTGAAAACTTAACTGAGAGTAAAATAACTCAATTAAGTCAGGTCTAGGTCAATTGGACTCTCATTGAGTCCAATTGGATAGTGTGTGCTGAGATCAGGGGTCAATTGGACTCAACGAGTGCAATTGAATTGACTGATGGAATTGACTAAGATCCAAGTCAATTAGGTTTAGTGAGGACCTAATTAGGTCCTTAAGGAGGTCTAGAGGTGATGTAATAGGGTTAGGGCACCTTAATTTAGGTTCCTATGGGGTTAGAATTGGGTTTAGGGGGCTAGAGATCCAAGATCAAGACTTGAATTCCAAAACAGGAACTGAAGGACAGTATCAGACGTCTAATAAAGTTGTTAGACGTCTTATAGTGAAAAATCAAAAGTCCAGACTTGTTGTATGGACATCCAATCAGAGTCAGGAGAGATTTTGGATTCTGTTTTAGGTATTCTGCAGAAATTGAACATCTGACCAAGTGTCTGGACGTCAATAACACTGCAAAAGTGGGTTTAAGGTGTGCGGGAGTTGGCTAAGGGTTTTGGATGTCCTATAACTCATGTGGACGTCCAGATAGAGGCTAGAATTAGGGTTTTAAGGCTTCCTAGGGTGTAGTGACCTAATTTAAGGGTGGCTAAGGCTTGGGGGGGCTTCTAGGCTGTCTTAGGGCTAGGATGGACCTAAGTTCTTCATAATTTATTGCTTTATTCCTACTTAATAGAATAGCATACCTTAACTCCCTTACATTATTATCTACTGTATCTAATCTAGGTCTTCTGCTCCAACTCTACTGTAATACCAGTTATTCATTATTCTTCAGATCCAGCTTTAGATCCAACTTTAGATCTAGCTTTTGATCAGTTTATTACTTGCAATTGATATAATGCACCTAACCGAGTGCCAACGATAGACATCAAATGAAGATCCGAGGGTGGGGAGCATGCCACATGTCAGCTCTAGAGGTGATCAACACTTAGAGAACAATTTAGAAGGCCTTTTGAAGCGCGATCTGATTCGTTGATCTCCCGATCAATGGATCTAATTAATCTGAGGTTGTTGCATGAGTTGGAGGGCTTAAATGCCCACTTTGCCCCTCAATGAAGCTATAAAAAGAGCCCCAGGGCCCCTAGTTGAAGAACAACTCTCTCCAGACCCTCTCCAACTCTCCAGATCTTCTTCTCCAGCTCTCTCCCTCTGAAGCGCCCACCAAGCCACCTTGGTGCACAGCTGCTGCTCTTCCCAACCTCTCCAAAAGACCACCACGGACCACCCATGGTGCCCTTATTCTAATAGATAGATAGTTATTTTTAATTCTTGCTCTAGCTTTACATGTCTTAGTGGTAAACTCTAGTTTTATTTAACACCTCATGATCAACTAGCTTATTTGATTCGCTTTATATATATTGTTATTAGTGTTTTGGATAGCTCTAAATTAGCTTTTGAAATCAAAAGCATTTTCTACCTCCCTGAGTTCAACCAGGACTCACCTCTCGTTAAATTTGTATTTGTTTCGATGTATTTCGCACTATACTACGATGCATTCATTCTTTTAACACGATCTACGAGACAAACAGTGGCTTGGAACTAAGCATGTCCTAGGAAAATCACAAGGGGCTTGTGTAAACCCTTACCCTTTGTTTGACATCCCTCCAAGTTTGTCGCCGCATTTTCTAAGGGAATTAGGAGCGATTAATGAATCTTAAATCCCAGATATCAAGCCTAGTTTTTGTAAAGTCCTTATGTAGTCAAATGACTACTTGTTTTAATTAGGCTTGGGTGCTTAGATGTGCATGGAAATGTGAAGGGTGTTGATTGGGTTGATGCCTAGTTATTTCCTTTTTTAAGGTGTGTGTGAATTGGACGGAGTGAGTCCAATGTCAAAACAAGGGATTTGTCACAATTTTTTTTGTTTTTCTGTTTTTAGGGTTCGATATTGTTTAATGTCTTTTAGGGTTTTCTTCTTATGATTTAAAACAATTTTGAATTTCACAATAAAAAAGGAAAATAGCTGTATCGGTGATGGTAGATTTCCTTTAGAATGCTGGACTACAAAATGAAAAGAAACCCTGAATGATTTGAAACCTAGGCAGAAAATTCATATTGCCCTACTAGTATGCAAATTCATTCCTTGGGCAAACACCCACTCCCTCACTACTGTTCTACTGCTATCTTCTCCAGGGAGTATACTCACCCTAGTTAGTAGATTACTTATATATCTATTTGGGGAACTATATAGGGTATCTTTCAATTTTGTATTCATATTCTGCTATACTTGGGTATTCGACCTGTCAGATCCCTATCTCTTTCTTGTGAAGGGAGAAACCTCTGTTTTGGGATCAAGGGTAGGAATCGTAATTAAGGTACACTACCCTCGTTTTAGGTAGTGTGGTTAGTGGATTGATTACTAAGTGATCAGAAATCCCAAGCCAAGGCTAACTTAGGTGGTGGTTTTCTCCTAGTTTGGGTTTTCACCTAAAAATTATTGTGTTCTTATGTGATTGAAATTTTATTTGCTTATTACATCTTCAATTTTTGTATTCACCCCCCCTCTAGTTCAATTTCAGTTGATATCAGAGAGAGGTTCCCACATCTTAGGAGTAATTTCCATGGGAGATCAATGGAGGGGATGATCATGTCCACAAGCTGCACGTAGGGACAGTCCACCACTCATCCACCACTCTTCAATGGGAGCAACTACTCATATTAGCTCTAGATGAAGATGTGACTTCAAGCCAACGACTTCTCCAGGAGATTCTTAACAAGCTGGAGGTGCGATACACTGTGGAGCAAATCCACCACCTCGAATTGAATGCGAAAGCGATGAACTCGCTTTGTTGTGTACTCAGCTTAGAGGAATTCAACTGCATTAGCCAATGGACTACAGCCTTCAAAATTTGGAAAACCTTAGAGGTAACCCATGAAGGTACATCCAAAGTCAAAACCTCTAAAATTAATCTCTTATCATAGGAGTTAAAAACCTTTACCATTAAAGAAAATGACTTGGGGACATATATACTTGATTCACATTAATTGTGAATAATATCTCAAATCTCTTGGAAACACTTTCATCCAAGGAGAACTTCAAGCCAAGCTTCTTCATCCCCTTGGATTGGAATGTGAACAAAAGGTGATGGCAATAGAAGAAGTAAACCAAGTAGAGGATCTTAACATGGATGATCTACTTGGAAACCTCATGGCATACGAGACCAAGATGGACCAAAAATGGAAGTCAATTGCACCCAAGCCAAAGAAGAAGACCTTAGCCTTCAAAGCCACTTCGGATAATAGGTAAGTACCGATGACAAACACTTCATTTATTAGGTAAAAAGTTCAAAAGGTTTCTCAAGAATCGGAAAGATATCAAGGGGAGGAAAAAGGAATGTGAGCCTATTGTATGCTACAATTGCAAGAAAAGGGGCCACAAGAGAAAGGAATGTCCCTTGTTGAGAAGGGATGAAGAGAAGAAAGGCAAGAAGCCATTAGACCACAAGAAATTATTAAAGACAAGGTCATTCAAGAAGAAGGCATTCCAAGCAACTTGGGATGACTCATGCTCCAAAGAAGAAGAGGAGTCAAATGAAGAGACTGCATTCTTAGGGCTCATGGCAACAAGTGGAGCCTCTGAATTTGACTCCAACAAAGCCAAGGTAAACTCCTATATTTTAGATGCATTACAAGATGCATTTGATTACTTATATTTAGAGTTCGAAGAAATTAAGACTAAAACCAAGTCACTAAAAATAGAAAATCTAGAAACCAAGGAAGTAATCAACAATTTTAAAGAAAAGAACTTAGCTCTCACAAATGAAGTAACCGACTTATCCATGCAAGTAGGGAATCTAATCATAGAAAGGGAATCATTGACTAATGATCTATATAAAGCAATGAATGAACAAAAAATCCTAGATAGAGAAGAGCTACTTGACAAAATTCACATTCTTGAGAAGACAAACTCCTTTAAAAGAGATGAAAATGGTTTACTAAAATTTGAGATTAGAGGTTTAAAAGACAAAATAGATAAAATAAAAGTAGAAATAACTCACCTTAGAGAGAAATTAAATCAATTGCTTGAGGACTTAGCCAAATTTACTAAAGGAAAGGCAAATTTAGATAATCTCATTGCCCGCAAAAAGCCTTTCTCTAGCAAGTTTGGACTAGGTTACTATGAGGCTAGTAGTAG
This sequence comes from Thalassia testudinum, assembly GCA_037157565.1. NCBI lineage: Eukaryota > Viridiplantae > Streptophyta > Magnoliopsida > Alismatales > Hydrocharitaceae > Thalassia > Thalassia testudinum. Next base: position 53,342,267 of record JAZHRO010000035.1, on the reverse strand, counting down.
CCAAAATGTGTCGAGAAAGGATCCTCCCTTAAAGAGGACCACTAATAAATCCTGATCCATGCTAATGTGGATACCAAAAAGACAACTCGAACTTTGTTTTGTAGGTTTCAAGGGAGACTATAATGTCAAGAATTGGATCTATAGAATGAAGGACAACTCAAAGTAGAATGACCTAAGAGTTCTCAAAGTCACCAAAGAAGGTCTTTTGTAGGAAAAAGAATACCTACAAGGAGGACGACAAAGAGACCACCACCAAGGAGGCCGATGGGTGATGGATTCTGGATATTCGAAGCATATGATGGGAAACAAGCATCTATTCTTGGACCTCCAACCTACGGATGGGGAAATGGTTACATTTAGCAATAATCAAAAGGGCCATATTATTGGTCTTGGTAAGATAGGTAATCCATTATCCCCTATTTCAAATGTCTCTTTAGTTAAAGGATTAAAACATAACCTATTGAGTGTTAGTAAATTTTGTGATAAGGGATATAAGGTTCTTTTTACATCCAAAATGTTTGAAATTATGCATGCTTCAACTAATGAAACCCTTCTTAAGGGAACTAGGTTTAAAGACATTTACATTGTAGAATTTGATAAGAATGGAACTCATGAATGACTTGTTGCTAGTAATGGAATACATGTTTGGCATAGGAGACTAGGACATGTTCATATGAGAATAGTCCATAAATTAGCCAAACATGAACTAGTTCAAGATCTTCCTAAAGGAAAATTTGTAGAAGATATTGCTTGTGATTCATGTAAACTAAGAAAGATCATGAAATCTAGTTTTAGAAACAAAGAAGTCATATCCACATCGAGACCCTTATAATTGCTTCACTTGGATTTATTTGCACCAACAAAATATGAGAGTATTAGTGGACACAAATATTGCCTTGTAATTGTAGATGATTTTTCATGATTTTCATGGCTCTCCTTCTTGAGATCCAAAGATGGAGTGTTTCTCGTATTTTCCATTTTTTATAGGAAAGTTCAAATTGAAAAAGGCTACCATATCACTCAAATTCATAGTGATCATGGGGGTAAGTTTGAAAATTCCTTGTTTAATGATTTTTGTCAAGAGCATGGTATTGCTCATGAGTAATCTTTCCCTCGAGCTCCTCAATAAAATGAGGTCATCGAGAGAAAAAACTGCACTCTTCACGAGTGTGCTCGGACATTACTCATAGATTTTGGTTTACCGAAATACTTTTAGGCCAAGGTAGTTAACACAGCTTGTTACATGTTAAATCACATCTTAATTTGATTCGATTTGCGAAAAACTTGTTTTGAACTATTTTACGGTCAATACCCAAGATTAGTTATTTTAAAGTTTTTGGATGACGTTATTTTGTTTTGAATAATTGCACTGATTTAGATAAATTTAATGCCAAAGGTGAAGAAGCCATCTTCATTGGTTACTCTTCACATAGTAAGGCATATCAAGTTTTTAGCAAGACCACATTGGTTGTAGAAGAGACTCTTCATGTCTCTTTCGATGAATCACCCAACTCTTCTCCCATTGACCAGATCAATGTTGAAGATGAGGATGATTCTTTCATCAATGTGTCTAACTTTCAAGATTTAAATATCCATAACTCCCAAAAGATTGGATATTTCAAAGGGATCATCCCGAAAGTCAAGTCATTGGAAGTATTTCCGATGACGTTAAAACCTGATCTAGATTAATTGCTCTTTTGGCCTCTCCACCTTTGTATCTCAAGTTGAACCGAAGAGAGTTCAGGAAGCGTGCTCCAATGAGCCTTGGTTGATGGCTATGCAGAAGGAAATCAACAAATTCCAAAGGAATGAAATTTGGGATCTAGTACCCAAGCCTGAAGGGCAAATAGTAATAGGAACCAAGTGGGTATTCCAGAATAAGTTAGCTGAATCTGGTGTAGTTATTTGAAATAAGGCAAGATTGATAGCACAAGGTTATAACCAGAAAAGGGGATTGACTTCGATGAGGCCTACACTCTTGTAGCTCGACTCAAATCAATTTGCATGCTTCTTACTTATGCCACCTTCCTCGACTTCAAACTCTTTCAAATGGATATTAAGAGTGCCTTCCTTAATGATTTCATTAAAGAGGAAGTTTTTGTAAAGCAACTGATTGTCGAGAAATTCATGCGAGAAAATCAGGGCTTAGGGTTTCTCATAACTAGCTCAATTTGGTCTGATAAGGTTGATAAAAGCTCATACTTATCCATCAGAAGTCTTAAGAGCATATTATTTTATTTTGAAAAGAAGAGAAGATTACAAGGTTATTTCTACAAAATTAATAGCATTTCATAAATACAGAATAACCAGGGGTATTTCAGGGGTTTATTAAAGGTCCAATGGTCATTAATGTCTAATAAGTGGGTTCATGCAAACGAAACAGGTTTTTACGCATTTCAAGAATTAATGGACATCTAAAAACCTAAAATAGACCTGCTTAATTAATTAAGGTTCTAGTTAGGATAAAATTTATCTAAGCCTTCTAAAAATCATAGAAAAATATTCTCTAAGGTTTGGTACCTTTGGTTTGACCATTGGAACCCAATTTGACCTAAAACAGTCTCAGACAGACAGTTGCTCTAATTTAGATTTTTGCATAAATTATCCAGCCAAACTTAGCAAAAACCAAAATCCAACTTTACCATTAGATTCCTTGAGTCCAAATTAAATTTGTACAAAAATTTGGGTCCAATCTGAGATCATTTCAACCAAGTTTGCTTTTTAATCTTGCTCTAACTCTTTTTCTTACAAAAAGCCCCTCAACTTTCAAAAAGCCTTACAAGACCCCCCTAACTTCATTGTCTTCTTCAATTTGGGCCCCTTCTACCATGGCAGGTGTGAACCCATTAGATTCAAGCTTCAATCTTTGATTCTGCCTTGATTGATTGACCAATCCCTTCCAAATTTGGAAGGGATGACCCTAGGGAGTTTCCTGATCAATTAAACCTACTCCCAAGCTCCAAATCTATCTCAATCGACGGTGCGAATCCAAGGATTTCAAGAATCCTTCTTCCTAAAAAATCAAACCTTTAGAGCTTTTTTCCAAGCTTGGAAGCTTGTTTCAATGCCTATAAAGGACCTCCCTCGCATGCCTCACTTCCTTAGCAAGTTTTGGCCTCAAAAAAGCCCTCTTCCTCCTTCTCCGGCCACCTTTGCACCTTGCTCCGGTGACCCTATCCTCTCTCCTCCTTCGGTCATCCAATAGTCAAATTGGACAGCCCATTGCCTCCCTCTCCTCGTCGCGCGCCTCTCCAGCCAAAGAGAGGGAGCCTCCTTGCCTCTTTCCTCATCACAGTCTCGCTGCCCTCTTCACCTTCTTCGACTTCGATCGACCAACACCGGAGCTCTCTGACCACCTTCCTCTCCTCCAAGGTTGTTTATCTTCTCCTCTACTCCCCTATATCACTTTCCCCCTCACCTGCACTTCAAATCAACCACGCTACCACCTACTACACCATCGTCTTCCTCCACTTCGATGAAGCCTTTCCGCCATTCCACCGCATGACACTCACCGCCGCCACCTCCATTAGCTCCACCTTGACTCACCCTACAAAAGCCCTCAAGAAATTGAGGGGTTCACCATCCCAATCGCCCCACCGAAGACAACTCCATTCGCACATCTCCCCTTAGGTCGTTAGACCTCCACTCTTCACCAAACACCACGAAACTGCCACCACTACGTTCGTCATGCTCCGGCAGACCTTTTGAGCTATTTTGACAAGGCCGCGAGGCCGTGTTGTGGTTTTCAGGTATGCCACCAGAGCTCCGCCACTGTGCCCTCCTTCTCTGACCTTGATCGTCTTGTTTGTGACATGTTCTTCCTCACTTCCATGCTTAGGTGAAGTGGCTCCACTCCAGGTGCATGCCTAGGTTGTCAATTGAAGAGGCCAGCCACCCCTTCATCCGCAATTCTGAGCTTCATCATCTATAGTTGCTACGCAGGGGGAACTGGGATGAATAGTCCCACATCATGGGTTGCTGAAGCTCGCATGCAACATAAGAAGATTTTGTGCTCTTGGCTATTTGCCTCAATGAGCATAGGGTGAGGTCCCTCTCTCCACGTGCTCACACACACCTGCCTACCCCGCGACCACGCCACGTGTGTCTGGGCTCTGATCCTATTACCTAGCTAACCCAGGTTTAAGAGAAAGAAGATAAAATAAAAGTGAGGAAGGGGGGTGGTTTTGCCTCGCTCTCTAACTCTCTAACACTTGAAGAATTTTAGAGAGGCCTTTGCCTCTATTATGCGTGGCTACTGTGCCTCTCCCTGAGGTTGAAGAGAAGAGATCTCTGCCTCTATGCGTGACTTGAAGAGAAGAAGAAAGGCCCTTTGCCTTTGATTGGCTAAGGCATTTGAGTACCTACTCTATCGTATGATATTCTGAAGGGAGTTGATATACTATGGTTGAAATTAAGCTTTCATATATTAAGTGCTTGTAAAACTTAAAGAGTAGTTTGGTGATTCAAATCACCATTTTACTCTAATCTTTTTGCACTTTCAGACTTTGTGTTCTCTGATATATCACTTCTAATTATTCTTGTTATAATTCTCATATTTCTACTTAAAATTGTGATTGGTGAGATTACTTTGCAATTGATTGCTCCCTGTGTTCGACCTCAGACTTTCTTGACGATCTTTTGAGTTATAAATATTATTTGTTTTCGTGCTATTATGGCTGTAATACAACGCATCTTTTATAAAACCTCATTTTCACACGTTAACACCAAGTCATCATACTTTCATAGGAAAATTTGATATATCAAATAAATTTTACTCAGACTCAGTGAGTCTCGGGTCAAATGTAGGGAGGTGATGTTTGATTTTTAGAGAAATCCACATTGGTTTATTTATTTTTAGTATTTTTTGCCTTTATAATTTTTTTGTGATTTTATATTAGCAAGATAACAGGTGGAATAATTCTAGGCTAAGCTAACTATTCTACTTAGAGGATAAATAAAGCGAGAGAGAGAAAGAGAGAGAAAATTACTTTAGATAAATGCTTAAATAATTATTTAATATAGAATAATTGCAAGGAATAAAATCTACAATAGAAAGTAGTAAAGAGAGAAAGGGGAGAGAAGTTATCCTCCTCGACGACTGCTTGGAGGATGAGCTACTTGGATGGTGCCTTGAAGAATGAGAATGGGGATGGAGGAAGTAGGGATTAAGCAGAGCAACGCCGTAATGGGATCCACTTCCCGAAAGGGTGGTGAGAGGACGATCAGTAGGTATTCCATGAATGGGGGTTAAGAAGGTGGAAAAATTATTTTAGTTACTTTAATAGAGCATCCCAGGGCTTGGGACTCACTCAAGAAGGATTCTTGATCTCTAAAGTGCCAGAGGAAGGAATCGGAAGGGATAAAGAAGGAGCGGGTGTAAAAGGGTATTTATTTATAGGGCTTTAGAGAGGCATGCCTAATCATTTGGCCACACAACGCATCAATGCACCATGCAAGACACAGGCGTGCACACACTGCCCACGCATAGCTACACGCAACATAGTGCACGCACATGCGCATTGCACTGCTCTGCTATCTTCACGGGCACCACTTCCACCGTCAGATGGAGATCTGAAGGCTCTGATCGCTTCTCCGATCGTGCGCTCACGATCGCGCATCGCACTCGATTGATATGGCTTCGACATGTGGTATGATCCGTGGCTTCAATCATGCGCCCCTTAAGTTTGTGAGGCTTGCACAGGGTTGACATGACTAATCTAGGTCGTGTGATGAAGATCTCACGGTTGAATTTACGTGTGGGTGCTGCGAGGATTTGAGGCGTGTGGGGACTCGAACGAGCATTGTGCATTTGAGAAACATGAGCATTGCCATTATGCTGTGGTGGGGCGTTCTTGATCCAGACCATTGGATCTTCTTGCAACGGTCGCTATTGCATCTCAATTGATCAGGGGAACGACAACATGGTAGCTTACCAGCCATTGGATGACAATCCAATGACTAGTAACGCACATGGCCATCTCCTTCACATCTTGTGAGGCATGTGCTAGAGGGCGATGTGGATAGTTCTCAGCTGTTGGATGGGCATCCAATGACTCAGATCACGTGCTAGGAGCTCTTTAAAGTAGGGTGGGTGGTCCTTAGGCAGCTAGGATGGCACCACGTGGCGCCATTTGAGTTGTCCATCTTCAAATATTTATAGGGGATGCCACGGATGTCCGATTAGGTTGATCTTCATGACGTTGGGCTACGATCGTCGACCCGAACCCATCTGTGCAATCAGATTTGTCATCTAAGGTCTAGATTTGCATTCTCCTGCCCCTTGGCTGTCGATCTTCTATGGCTTCTAGTGAATGCTACAGATGTCTGATTGGGGTGATTTCAGAGGCATTAGACTCCTATCATCGCTCTGATCACATCCGTATGGTCAGATTTTCCGTCTAAAGCCCAAAGATGTGTTGCCCTGCCCCTTGTCCATTAAAATGCATAAATTATCATACAATTTATATAAGTTAAACTAAATGCATAATGATGGATGCAATGCATTACCTACAATGCTAAATGCTTCTCAATAGCTTAGGAACCCACATAATAGGCATTTATCTCAAATAAATATGTATTTATCAACAACCTCCCGATTTTGAGTCTCATGATAAACTGAATTTTGTCTACAAATTGAATAAGTCATTATATGGGCTAAAGCAATCCCCTAGAGCTTGGTATGAGAGACTCAAATATTACTTGTTAGGTGCAAACTTTTCTATAGGAGAAGTCAATTCCACATTATTTATTAAAAGAAAAGGAAAAGAAATCTTACTAGTTCAAGTCTATGTAGATGATATTCTATTTGGAGCTACTAATGAATCTCTTTGTAGAGTGTTTTCTAAGACAATGTAGGATGAATTTGAGATGAGCTTGATGGGTAAACTCAAGTTCTTGGGTTTACAAATCACTCAACTTGAGTTTGGCACCTTTGTGTGTCAATCCAAGTACACAAAGAAGATGCTCCAAAGATTTAGAATGGAGAAAAGCAAAGGTAAAAATACTCCAATGAGTGTTCCAACTTCACTCCATCTGGATGAATCAAGTACGTCTATTGATCAAAACTTATATCATAGCATGATTGGTTCTTTGCTATATTTGACTTCTAGTAGGCCTGATATCTTGTTTAGTACTTGCATGTGTGCTAGATTTCAATCAAATCCTAAGCAATCACACCTAAATGTAAACAGAAGAATATTTAGATACTTAGTTGACACATTAGATTATGGCCTGTTGTACCCTAAGAGTAACAATTTTAGCTTAGTCACATATAATGATGCAGACTACACAAGTAGCTTCATCGATAAGAAGAGTACTAGTGGGATGTGCCAATTTTTGGGTGAATCACTAATCTCTTGGTTCTCAAAGAAACAATCTAGTGTAGCCTTATCAACCATGGAGGCTGAATATATAGCCATTGCTCTAGCATGTTCCCAGGTCTTATGGATGAAACATACTTTAAAGGATTTTGATTTGACATTTAGTAAAATAAAAACATTATGTGATAATACTAGTGCTATCAGGCTCTCAAAGAACCCGGTACATCACTCCCGTGCAAAGTGTAATGATGTTGGACATCATTTCTTGAGAGACAATATACTTAAGGGAGAATCAAGGTTGAATTTATTTGTATTGACTTGTAATTGACTGGTATTTTCACTAAACCTTTGATCCATTATTGATTTAATTTCATGCATAGAAAGTTGGCCATATGTAATCTCGCTGATATTTGAAGGGTTTAGTGGGTTAGTTACATTTTGTCTGTAATGAACATTGAGGGGACGTTGACCATGTCAAGTCAAGGCTCCTTTAAACTTGTTCAAACATTAAAATGCATAATCTGTGTAATATCAGACATCTTATATGAGTCCCAAATATCTTAAAAATGAAAATTGGAAGTCTGATGCTTGGAATAGGTGTTGAACCGATTAAATAAGTTAGAAACAAAAAATATTAAAATATTGCTTGTCAGACGTCCAAACCATTATCCAGACCTCTGTACCCATCATTTGATGCCATTAGCCAGACGACTAAAATATCTCAAGGTCAGATCTCAAGAGTTCCTAAAATCAGAGATCAAACGTTTGACTTATTATTCAGACATCTGGTTTGTTGTCTAACACAAAAATCAGCTGACATTTGAAACAAATCTAGGAGTCCCTAGTTTTAGAAATTGGACGTTTAATTTTTAGATTAGACGTTTAATTCGTCGTTTGAAAAAAAAATCAGGCAACCTAGAAAGAGTTAAAATCCCTAACTCTTGATCTCAGACATCTAAGATTAACTCCAGACATCTGATACTGGCAAAAATCAACTCCACAGTTCTATTTTAGGGGTTGTTTCAAATGTAATTAACCCTAACTTTGGGGAGACTTATCCTATACCCCTTAGGGTATGTAACCCCCTCCCTCTTCCCCCAAAATTGTCATGAGCCACAAAGGCCCAAATCACCCAAACTCCAAGCTGATGGCCCCCTCTCATCTACCCTAGCCTTGCTAGTCGAGCGCCACCCGCCTCCGATGATCGATGGCTAGCGACCTCTCCTCCATTGTGTCAAGGGGAGGGCTCCTCCTCGATATAACCCCTCATGCTCCATCCCTTTTCCATGATTTGTTTTGAATCGATCCATGGCTTAAGAAAACCCTTGGTGGGTTCTTTAGGTTTCTCTCTTAATCAACCCACTTAAGTGATGGCTTTTTCAACAAAGTTTGGTGGTCTTGCTTTTTCTTCTATTTAGGACAAACAACTTGACCGACCATGGTTTAGGATTTTTCCCTAAGATTCACCTACCCAAATAGTTTGAACATTACTTAAAATGATGACTTTTAGAAGTCATTTGATGGCAAGTGATGTGGTGTGGCTCATCATAGCTAAAATGCAAAAGTTAAGCTAGAAACTAGGTTAAATAATATATTATTAACATAATGGGTTAAGTGTGGAATTAATGAAAATGACCTAAAACATCAAATTTGTGTTAAAAATGCATAATTAGGTCAAATAATGAGATATTCTATACATAAACACAAATTGATGATCCAAATGTCAATTGAACACCTTTTTAAGCTCCAAAGTACAAATTAGGGGTTGAATTACGTTCTAACATGTTTAATTAAGCTTAAATAAAAATCACAGCATTTAGACATCATTAGGACCATGCATTTATTAGTTTACATTTAGGTCCTTAGATCAACACATTTGTTTACAAATAAAAGTTGCAGGGGCATACTTGTAAGGCTTGTTTCTATCACTAATGGTCTTCTTCTGCTATTTTTCCACCATTGCAATATAAGGTCATAGGTGAAAATTCACCAATAAACTTGACACTATTCATTTCCTCTCTAACGCATGTGACGAACTGGAGGAGCAGCAATCGTCCGTTGCATGGATGGCTTGATTAACAATTGATCTTCAGTGATTCATCACACGCCCTTGCGTGAAGCATCGTGACCACCTTCAGATCCCATCCAATAGTGGAAGTTTGGCTTAAAAGTTCCTGCGCTCACCTCCTTCTCATCCCCACCATTCACTCCTAAATCGCTTATCGCCACCTGTGGTGCCCAAATCTCCCTCCAACACGTACTTAAGCAGCCCCCCTGAGCTTGCACGACCAAGACAAATCCCCCTCCTACTTCCTTGGGTTCTCCATTCTTCCTTCTCCAGTTTCTTCTTCCATGTTCACTCGACTCCATTGGTGACAGCGATGGAGTTCTTCCTTGATCATCCTTGCCGCTAGGGATGATGTATGGCTGAGGGCAACCCTGGAGCTCCTCTAGTGGGCTCTTCAATCCTTGGAGATCCTCTCTCCATTCTTCCTCTCCACCGCCGGTTGGAGATCCATAAGTCCCATTCTTAAGATTAGATTAGGTTTTACTACTACATCGTAGAATAGTTTATAGCTTTCTAGGTAGTTTTAAATGCTTTTTAGATTAGTTAGGAGTAGAATTAGATAGTTGATTCATCACTTGTTAGTTTAGATAAGGAGTTGCTTAGATTAGCTCTGATTTCACCCTCTCTGATCAATTCAGATCAGAGAGGTGTTTTTCCACCTTCATGTCGATTCACTCATCTTTCTCTATGCTTCACAATCCCTATTCTACCATTTTCCTTGTATTTTAATCCATACTCCACCCCATCCACCCAATTGTTTCTAGATCCTAAGTTCTTGAACTTCTCGATCTAGATAGCGCTCAAATCCACCTAGGGATCTCTCAATTCATTTCATATGTTCACAAAGACCCCCAATTTGGATTGAATTGCCTTGATTTGCTCGATTGCTTTGTATTTGGATTTTATGCCTAATCGCAAGATTTGGAGTCAATTCAGTTTTAAATGGATTCAGTAGAGCGATTAGAGTTTGGATTTGCTTAATTGGGTCTAATGTAAGGATTCTAATGTGTTTTAATTCAATTTTTATTTGTAGATGAGCATAAACCCAATTTAAGCCTTGTTTTGGGTAGTTTAGGCCAAGGAGAAACATAACCACTGATTTGAGGCCTTAACCATGACTCAATGGTTTGTATAGGATTGCTTGAGGTTCTAACATGGATTTCTAATGTTTAAAAGCTCATGGTGATTAGATCACCTGGGTAAATCCCACACAAAAGCCTAATTAGGGGCAACATGGTTTCTTAATTCAAAAGTAGTTTCAATATGAAAGTTGGCGCTTGACAGGGATTTTGAAGATTAAAATGAAGGTTTAAGGTTGTTTGAAATGGTTTAGAATACCTAATATGATCTATTTCCTCTACAATGTCTGTAATGTAAGGAAAAGATCATATTAGGGTCTTTAGGGATTTTAAAGAGTATGAATTGATTCTAATGCTTTCAGACCTCCAAAAGATGCTTTGCATGGTTTTAAAGTTAATTTTTAGTGGATTTGACGATAAAGGTTGATTTGATGGATTTTATAATTCTTAGATCTGATTTCTCATATCAGAGAGTGGATTTTTGGAGTGTAATTCTAGACACCAATAGTCTGAATCAAATGATTTCAGTAGTAGCATTCTATTGCTAAACTTTGCAGCTAACATCAGCAGTTTAACTGTGAAGATTTCAATAGCAACAAGGGTAGCAGAACTGATTTGCCGCACATGAGTAGTAAGAGTAGCTGCAACCTTTGTTTTGAATTGATCTGAGAAATTCAAGTTGGGTTTTATATCTACTTGAGCTATCTGATTTATTACACTGTTAGAATTTCATGTCTGAGCATTCATGTACATGTTTGAGCTAAAATTAAATCTAAAATAGCTTGTCTACATACATGAAATGGTGTAATCTGTCCACTTCTAAACTTTGATGAATTCAATGATATAAATCATGTTTATTTTTTATTAATGTTTCATGTAATGTGTTGAGCGTTTCTAAATGTTTGAACTACAATTCTAGCCACTTGAACTAATTTCTAAGGCTTAGGTTCTTTGTTGAAAATCTATTCTAAGCCACATTTGGGTGAGATTGAGAATACATAAAAAAATACAAAAAAAATTGTAAATAAATCAAATAAAAGTGTCTTGAGTAGGATTAGATATTCTTCTAGGTGTGTGCAAAGTTTCAGAGTATTCTAAACACTCTAGCTGGTAAAACATACCAATAGATAGTTGAGTCTACTTTGAAACTGAATAAATGAACTCAATAGCAAAAATACAAAAAGAGACTTCTTCTCTCTCATCTCACCTTGTCTCTCTCCTCCTACTTCTATGAAGCATAGAAATACCATAAAAGCTTTAAAAAGTCTAAAAATACACCAAAATACCTTGTATATGGTATTTATACTTGTAAATAATAACTAAATACTAAGCTAAATGTAAATAATAAAATATTTAAATATGATGTACATAACTAACTTATATATGTATTATATATATTTAAATAAATATTTAAATTGAGTTATAATATATATATATCTTAATTATATAATTATCTATTAATTTATAGTAGATTATTTGTATATAAATCGATATAATTATAAATAAATATGTAGACATGAACAAATGTATTTTCAACTATATGTATGCATTTAAGTAATTATTATATACTGTATTATACCTATAAATTTATTTATTTATGTATTTATTGGATAGTTAAGTTATTAAGTTAATTAGCTAAGTTATTAAGTTAAAATATATTAAATTAATAAATTAAGTTATTATTGAAGTAAGTTATCTTGTATAATTGTATATAATAATTTTGATTGTTTTCAACTTATTTATAATATATTTATACTATATAATAGTATTTATACCTAAATTATGCATTTATCTCTTAAAAACATGCATATAAATGTATATAAATTAAAATAAACGATGAAAAATAAATTAAAAATGTGTAATAAATACTTCATTATGTATATAAACTAATTTATAGGTTAATTGAGTGATTTCATTATTAATTTGTACTTTAATTACGTAATTAAGCATTAATTAAACATCAATAATAATCAAACTTTAACCAAATTTTAAATATAATTAAATAAGTAATTATTATAAATTAAGTACATAATTATGTATCCCTATGTATAGGCTTTCTAATAGTATAGTTTATTTTGAGAAAAGACCTTATTTGGACACGAAATCGAGATCCAAAATAGGCTTCACTAAATGGCTTTGAACATGATCTGCATAGCTGAAATCTATCATGTTAGTCCTACATCATGTGGGTTTAAACTGAGATGTGGTATATAATGTGCAGCGCTCACGACCTTCTCGGTCGTCAGTGTTGGGTGCACATACATGAGTATATTTAAGGGCATATTCTTCGGGTGCATGCGTGCTGCAGGCACATGCTTGGGTGTGTGCATGTGAGAGTACATGTGTAGGTGTATGCAGGCACATGGGTGTGGGCTTATTGGGCCTAAAATTAGATAGAAATACACCTAACTAACAAACTAGGGCCTAGTCTAGTAGTTGGCTGATCCGACCCAATAGGGCTGTTGATCCTACGAAAGACATGGGCTCGCCAACCAATAATTTTACACTAAGTTATAGTTAATTAAGTTTAAGTTAAAATAAGAGACTAAGTGTTGAGTTGTGCATATATGTGTTAATGCTGTGTGCGTGTGTGAAGTTAAGTTAAATAAGTAGTGTTGAGTTGTATGCGTGTATAGTATGTATGTGTATATATATATATATAGCCATAGTATATACCTATACATGTATGATGTGTATGTATATATAGTAGAATAGATTAGAATAAGTACCTTAGTTTTGTACATATGTTTCTAAGGCCTTTCTTAGTGACGTTTACATATGTCACTATAGATAGTATATATGTATGTTATTTTTGTGCCTCATTTTTAGGCATTGATTGGTTTAGTTAATAATAACTAACATAAAGTAGTTTAGATTGTTTTTGATGTCTTCATACTTGTGTATATAATCAAGGCATTGCAAGATTCATTTTGTACATAATTAACTTGATTCATTCATGATTTCATTCATTTATTCATTTTTAAATAAAATTTAACATTTTTGGAATAAAAAAGCATTTTTGGATAATAGAGAGATATATATCAATAATTACCTCTCAGTAAACGACCTGAAATAAACCAATAAAAATTATGTAATTAAATAAATGATCTGACATCCGCATGGATTGCATCTATACTACAACATAACGACATTAACAAGCGACCTAGTTGGTTGATCAATTTTTAGCTCCATTGTCAGGGAGGCAACTCTCTATACACTAAAAGTATTCTTTTATTCTTTTTGTTGTAAATATTTTTGATTTGATTGTAAATTGTCATTCCTTTATTCACATTCTTTGTTGTATATACATTCTTTGATTCAATTACATTCTTTGATTTGTTTGTACATAATTCTCTTATTAATCATTATTTATTTTTGCAGCACTTGAGGAGGACTAGGAGAGGAGTGTCGTCTTCTTGGAATTCTTCTTCCAGGAGGATCTACTGCGATTCAGACTCTATTTCTAAACGAAGTTTTTCCCGATGGAGCTGCAGCTTTCCTGCTTTCTTAATGTAGTGTAGATAGTAGCTTTAGGCTTAGGTATATACATAGGAAATATTTATTAGTCATAAGTTGTGAGAGCCTGTTCTCACACACAAGGTTGTAATAACTTGGACTATGGATTTTCTCTATTATCTCTCGACTCATCTCTCTTGACACGGGTTTTTCCGTATCACCTTCTTTTTCGATTTGATTTTGTTTGTGCATTATCAAAAATAAAAAAAAAAAAGAAGAGCAAAAATGCCAAAAAGATCTCATCTCTTATGTAGCAACAACATCTCATAGGCATCCATACTTAGGTTGCACATATCTTGCTAGATTTCAATTCAGTCAAATTGCATAAATTGTAGAGTGTTGGAGACAAGTACACATCTCTATCTCACTTAGCTCTTGCCATCTCTTGCATTTGACTTAACTAAACAAGAGCACCCTTTGTTTGAAAAGATTAAAAAGCGAGATCTTCTTCCTACTATTCAAATCTTAAGAAGAATCAAATTCAAAAGGAGACAAAATAACTTGCTTAAAACCCTGATTGGGTTTTCACCGCATTCTATTGTTTGATCATTGTGTACACATGACACGATCAGTTAAGACACAACACAAGGTTTCTATCTCATCTCCTTGTGCAGCCACAGGAATCTGGATTCACACGTCGGTCTTATCCAGATTCTGAGTGGATTTGAGAGGTCTGCACCCCATTAAGTTTTCCATAGAATGCGTACATTTGTACTGAAACAATTGTTTGTGAACTATTTACTTTTCGTAGCAAACCTCAGGAAAAACATACGTGTTTTCTCGCTTGCTTATTATTGATTGGTCTTGATATTAAGATTGTGATTGATTTCTTGGGATTTCTGGTTTTCTGATTTGAGATTGAGAATGAGATACTTTCCTTGAGTTTGTGATTGATTTATAACGTGTTTTCAAAAATAGACTCATGGATGGTAGGAGATCCCAAAATCCATCTTTAGTACCTCCCTTGGGTGTTGATGCCCAAGCTTCTACCACTTCTTCTATGCCTTCCACATCAAATCCTGTACCTCTTGAACCTTAAACTCCCATCCACCGCTCCATTCATCCAGATGATATTGATTCTACATAGTTCGAGGACTTTGAAGAGCTTCCTCATTTTGCATATCATCCTCCACCACCACCACCTCTACTACATATGTTTCAACCTCCCTATCCTAACTTTCCCAATCAACCTCAACCAAAGAGAGGTGCAGCAACACCTATACAACACTAAACTGCAAATGAATACACTTACACAATAGGTGCAACAGCTGACACAAGCTGTTAATCTTTTAGCAAACCCCCATTCCCAGCCTCGTAGACCTCAACTACAGGATTACTAGAATCCCGCAGTTGCACATCCTATGCCTACAGTCTGATATCCCGCTGGAGGTTGTGTTGCTGAGTTGAAGCCTAATATAATTGTCTTAATTCCTCACTTCCATGGTCTTGCTTCTGAGACCCTTTTTAGCATTTAGAGGAGTTGAAAACTTAGCTCAGACCCTGGGTTTGTAGGGCCATGACCAACACACATTGCTAATGAAAATGTTCTCCTTGCTTAAAGATAAAGTCACCTTCTGATACAGAACCCTTGCATGGACTAGACCTATAGAGACTTGGCCTTCTTTGGAACATAAGTTCCTAAAGATGTACTTTCCTGTAGGCTGCACTAACGCTCAGAGGCATGCTATCACTACCTTTTCCCAGAATTCTAGAGAACAGATGCATGAGGCTTGGGAGAGATTCCGCAAGCTTCTGAGAAAGTGTCCCCATCATGGTTTCCCACGCTGGCAATAGGTCTAGATCTTTTATCATGGCTCTATAATGACACAATAAACTTTGTTGATGCCGCATGTGGAGGCAATTTCTTGTGTCAGGATGAGGATTCTACCTTCGAGCTCTTTGAAGGCATGGTTGAAAACTCTATTAATAACACTTCGATGAGTGTTTTTAATAGGAAGTCCTCACATTCCCACACACACTCCAGGATACACAAAGCCTAATCCAACACACATGATTTAGAGACACTGGTTAATCAGCTGGATAAGGTGGGCTTAATTGAGAATAAGGTAGATGAAGTATGGAAGTTTCTATCTAAATCTCCATCTTCTTGTTCTCAGTCACCACACTTCTCAGTTTCTTACAGGGAGGGAAACTGTGAATAACCTTTCTGTGACACATTCTAACTATTCTGCGTACTATCCTTCACAACCTGCTGGAGGAACTTTTGTTCCTCCATACATTGAATTCCCTGCACCTCATGGAGCTTCGGAGGAGCTCCACGCCATTCACAACAATCCATATTCCCAAACCTATAACCCTAGATGGCATAATAATATAAATTTCTCATGGTTGGGGAATACACAGAGACCCAATTTCCAACAACCCTCTACACCATAACTACAAAACTTGACCCAAGCACCACCTCCACCACCACACGCACAACTACATGGGCATCCACCACGTGCCTACCAGCAACCCCAACCAAGGCTCACCTAGTACTCTCAATGTGGGCTTGCACGAGATGACTAGTTGGGGTTTATCATGAACACTCTTGCTGATATGCAGCAACAGAACAACTATGCAGCAAAAGCAGGACACGACTTTAGCTAAGATGAGAGTCCAGCTTTGACAATTAATGAAATCCCGTCAATTACATTCACTCCCATCTCAAGCACAACCCAAACCTCTTATGCAAGATCAAGCACGTTTCATTACACAAACCTTGCATGTTCCAGAACTGTTTCTTGATCCTACTTCTGACTATCCTGAACTTCAACCACCTATTCTGCATAATCTTGATTCACCATCTACGTCTCAGGCTAATCTAAATGTCGTCACTACTAAGAGTGGTAGAACCACAACTGATCCACTAGTTCCTACTTCTACATCTAAACCTGGACCTTTCACTACATCTGATTTACATATGACCCTAAATCTTCTGAGCCTTTGATTGATCCTCCTACTACCAATTCAGTACCTTTCCCGGAGGCCTCAGAGAAGAAGAGTAAAGGAAAGAAGAAATCTGATGTGGCTCCTGAGGATGACTTGCTTAAGCTCTTTGGGCAAGTCCACATAAACATCCCCTTATTGGATGCAATCTGCCACATCCCACCTTACATTAAGTTTTTGAAAGACTTATGTACACCTAAGTGTAAGGCAAGAATTTAGAAGGGAGTAGTCCAATTATCCTATCGGAACAAGTGAGTTCCATCATTTCTAACTTCCTTATTAAAAAGAAAGACCCAGGCACCCCTCTTCTCTCTTGTATGATAAGAAACACCACATTCAATAGAGCTTTGTTTGACTTAGGTGCTTCCATCAATCTTATTCCAACATCTCTCCTGACTCATTTTCAGGTTGGTAATCTGCAACCAACTGAATTTTTGACAAAACCCCATTAGAGGGAGACCTTTCTTGGCAATAGCCAAGGCAAATATTTACTGTGAGGAGGGCTTGTTAGAATTGAAGTTTGGAGATTAGAAGATGAAGATTGATATCTTTTAAGTCTAGAGGGGACCATCTTGTAGCTTAATTGAGGAGATATACTCTTTGGATTCTCTGGACAAGTTGGTCAAGGATACATTGATTGATTCAGTCACATTAGAGCCTTAATTCCCTTCTACATCTGACTTGACTCTTCCTGACACCAGCAAGAGAGACTTTGGACTTACCTCCGATTCCTTTAGTGTCTTTAGGATCTTTCAAGATCTCCACACCTACTCCTTCACCTGATCCTACACCTATTGAACTCAAACCTCTTCATGATTCTCTGAAATATGTCTTCTTAGGACAATATTAGACTTATCCTATGATTATCAACTCTCAATTATCATCTAATCAAGAACCATGACTTATTTCTATCCTAAGAGCACATAGACAAGCAATAGGATGGAGCTTAGCAGACTTCACTGGCATTAGTCCTTCTTACTACACTGATAGGATTTTCACTGAGAAGGATCTAGACCTACCCATCAGCCACAACATAAACTAAACCCGACACTGTAGGAGGTGGTTAAAAATGAGATGATTAAGTGGTTAGACAATGGTACAATCTTTCCCATCTTTGATAGTTAGTGGATAAGTCCTATTTAGGTTGTGCCTAAGAAGGTCGGACTTACTATTATAACCATTGAGTCTGGAGAAGTCCTCCATATACTAATTGCAAGCTCATGGCGAGTATGTATTGACTATCGCAAGCTCAACCAAGCCACGAAGAAAGATCATTTCATGTTGCCTTTTATTGATAAGATACTGAAAAGACTAGCAAGGAATAGATTTTTCTGCTTTTTGGATGGCTATTCAGGATACAATCAGGTGGCAATTCACCCTGATGACCAGGAAAAATGCCCTTCACCTGCCTCTATGGAACATTTGCTTTCCATAGGATGCCATTTACATTATGTAATGCACTCACTACTTTTCAGCGATGTATGTTTGCAATCTTCTCCAATTTAGTAGGTGATTGCCTTGAAGTCTTCATGGATGACTTCTCAGCCTTTGGGAGCACATTTGAGACCTGCTTAGACCACATGACTAAGGTCCTACAAAGATGCATTAAGGTGAATTTGGTACTTTCTTAGGAGAAATTGCATTCCATGGTATTAGGACTTGTCTTAGGTCACCTTGTATCAGAGAGTGGAATTGAGGTTGACTGTGCGAAGGTAAAATTGATTTCTAACCTGCCATTACCTTCGTCGGTTAAACAAATTCAATCTTTTCTTGGGAATGTTGGTTTTTATCGTCGCTTTATAGTGGACTTCTCGAAAAAAGCCTGACCTCTCACCAATCTCCTCTTTAAGGATGTAGAATTCTAGATCTCTAATGATTGTGTTTGTGCATATACGACACTTCATGATCTGATTACCAAGTCACTAATACTGCATTTTGAGATCATGTGTGATGCCTCTGATTATGCAATAGGGGTTGTCCTTGGGCAAAAATTAGATGGGAAACCTACAGTCATTTACTATGCTAGCAAGACCTTCGATGAAGCACAAAGGAATTACATAGTCACAGAAAAGGAATTACTAGCAGTAGTATTTGCACTTGAAAAATTTAGACCTTATCTTTTAGGTTCCCACATCATAGTCTACACTAACCACATAACAGTTTGACATCTTCTCGCCAAGAAGGATGCGAAATCTCATTTGATTAGATGGATCCTGCTTTTACAGGAATTTGATTTAGAGATTTGTGACAAGGCTAGGAAGCAGAATGTGGTAGCTAACCACTTAGCCTGCCCTCTTTCTAAACTGATTTCTCCTTCACTTCTAATTGTTGGCCACTTCCTTGATGAGTAATTGTTGGTGATTCATTTTGATTTTCCCCAGTATCCTGACATTGTCAACTACCTGGCTTCTGGAGTAGTTCCCCCTGATTGGACTAGACAACAGAAAGATAGACTTAGAGCTGAAGGCAATTATTATCTTTCGAAAGGGGAAGAACCTTGGTTGTTTAAGCATTGCCTTGACTAGATCATTAGGAAGTGTGTCCCTTATAAGGAGATAGAAAGCATCCTGTCATTCTGCCATGAGGCTTGTGGTGGTCATTTCTCTAGCAAAAGAATCGCTGCCAAGATAATGTAGAGTGGTTTTTATTGGTTCATGCTATTCAAAGACACATGCGATTTTAGTAGGGCATGTTCACGCCGTCAGTCTCTCGGCAGTATTGGCTACCGAGACATGATGCCCTTAAATCTGATTTTAGTATGCAAGGTCTTTGATATATGGGGCATTGACTTCATGGGACCTTTTCCAAATTCTCATGGCTTCGAGTACATCTTGTTGGCTATAGATTATGTTTCAAAATGGATTGAAGTCATCCCCTCAAGAACAAATGACCATAGAGTTGTGATACAATTTGTTCAAGATTATATCTTCTCTCATTTTGGGGTACCAAAGGCCATCATTAGTGATGGAGGGTCTCACTTTAGGAACATCCACTTTCAATCCTTGCTACAAAAGTATGGGGTGACACATAGGATTGCAACACCTTATCACCCATAAACTAATGGACTAGCTGAATTGTCCAATCGGGAGATCAAGAAAATTTTGCAAACTACCATTAGACCAGACAGAAAAGATTGGTCTTCTTGCCTTTCTGATGTGTTGTGGGAGTATAGGATAGCTCACAAAATCCCATTAGGAATGTCTCCTTTTAGACTGGTATATGAGAAACCCTGTCATCTTCCCGTAGAACTTGAGCACAAAGCCTATTGGGCCATCAGAAAGTGTAATTTGGACTTAAAGAAGGCTGGTGATCATAGAAGACTACAAATTTTCAAGTTGGGGAATGAATCTTATGAAAGCTCGAGGGTCTATAAGGATAAACTCAATGCCTTCCATCCCACCACATTCATAGGAAAGCTTTTCACCCTGGTCAGAAACTCCTTCGTTTTGACTCACGACTTAAACTCTTCCCATGGAAACTTAGATCCAAGTGGACTGGACCTTTCACTATTTTGAGAGTATTTGACAATGGAGTTGTGATGAGGTGTGGCTCATCATAGCTAAAATGTCTAAGTTAAGCTAAAAACAAGGTTAAACACTATCTAATTAACACAATAAATGGGTTAACTATGGGAATTAATGAAAATGACCTAAAACATCAGATTCATGTTAAAAATGCATAATTAGGTCAAATGAATGAGATATTCTATTCATAAATGTAAATTGATGATCCAATTGCAAAGAATACATTTCTAAGTTCAAAAGTTTAAATCAAGAGTGAAATTAACTTCTAACATGTTCAATTAAACACTAATAAAAATATCATGGCATTTGAACATCATTAGGGCCTTGCATTAATGATTTTACATTTAGGTCCTCAACCATTCACATTTTATTCACATCTAAAACCTTTAAGGACCTATTTGATAATCCACAGGGACCACTTTGTAAGCGACCAAGGACCACTCTATACTCATTTCTACTACTTATGGGCTTCTTCACAAAATGCACACTGGTTCACTATAAGCCCTCCTTTGCAATTTGCCTTTTACACTTGCACCTGCGAGTTCACTGTTAACGTGAAGAAACGGTGCATAGGCACCGTTGATCTCTTGCTCCTCAAATCCAACAGCTAATCCATCTCCATTCTCCTCGTACCTTTGTGCGAAGCTTCGTTACTCTTCCCAGATCTGATTCTACGGTGGGATTTGTTCCTAAAACTTCTTGTGCCTCTTTCGTACCCATATTCGACGTTAACCCTATTGTGATTAAACGCACATGCTGGTGATTTGATCTACTCCCTTGCCTACTTAAGCAAACCTCTACATGCACCATCAGCCCCTCTCCTACTTTTCTTAAGCTAATCAATTTGTCCCTCCGATTTTCCCTTCTCATCAGACCCTAGTTCCATCACCATTGCGGTGGAGCTCCATCTCTCCAACTCTCCTTGCCACAAAGGATCACATAACTCCCCAGGGCAACCCTAAGCTCCACTAGGGAGCTTTCTATCAACCAGAGCTCCTTCCTCACTCCTCGCTACAGAACCAGTTGTAGTTTCTCCCTAGGTCCCATTTTTCCACTTGGAGTAGGATCTATTACTTTATAGGATAATTGTAGTGTTTGTTAGTGTAGTGTAGATCATATAGGAGTAGAATTAACTAGTTATTCCATAAATTTGGTAGTTAGATAGGAGTAGACTAGCATAATGCCATTATGCCTCCTCTGATCAATTCAAATCAGAGGAGATGATTTCATCCCTTCATAGTGTTCATATAGCTCCCTCACCACTTCACTATCATCTTCACTCACTCTTCTTGTTATTTTGATTATCACACCACTTCATCCATCAGAACCACTATAGATCTAAAGCTCCATAGCTTCTAGATTCATAGTGCATTCAATCCCACTTAAGGGTGATCCCATTCTCTCCATTAGATCACAATCACCCTCTCTATGATTTGAATTGAACATAATTGGTCAATTGAGCTCAATTTGATTGTTGAAGTTGATCAGAGAATTTCTTGAATAATTGAGTTTTAATTGACTTTAATTGGCCGAATTGAGTTTTTATACGTGCAATTGGATTGATTGCGATGGACTTAAGCTATTTGGATTTGATTTTAATCACTTAATGTGCTTCTGCCCAATTTTAACCTTATTTTATGATTTTTTATATCGTCTGGATAGCTTAAGTCCTTGATAATCAGTTGCATTGATTTGAGGCTTAAGTAGTGATCCAATGGGTTTTAAAGAATTGCCTAGAGCTCCTACACACCAATCAATGGTGTGCAGGATCTCTAGATGATCAAATCATCTTGGTGAGTGAGATTAAGAGGCCCTGGTGGGCGACATCTAAAACTGATTTCGAAGAGTTTAATCCGTGTTTGGGTTTTGATTGAAAGGGTCTAACAAAGATTTGGAAGTGATATGTTGAATGAGTTTAAATGCCCTCCTTATTTTTCTTCTTTTATGTTGCCCATGGCTTTGAAGGAGAGTCAATTAGGATTTCTAGGGTTTTTGATCGTTGATCTGGTTTTAATGCGAATCCAGACCTTCTGGGAATATTATGATGTTTTCAAAGTGAATTTTCTTGGATTTTATACAAGGATTTGGACATTGTAGATTGCAGCATCTACTGCTGAATTGAGTAGCAACAGCAGCAGATTAGTCCCTATTGGACTGATCATGCAACTATGTAGTAGAGTATGTAGATCAACAGCTTCAGTAACTGATATCTGCTGAAATTTAGTTGTTGCTGCAGTTGTTGGATTGTTGGATTCATTTTAGTTGAGTAGCAATTGCTGTTGTAATTTGACAGTAGTTGGACTGGAAGAGGTGACTTAGGGTGGATTTTGGGTGAATTTGAGAATTCAAATAGCTGACATTGTTTGTAATGTGAGAAATTAATGTTATAAGCATTCATGTATAAGCATTTGACTTTAATCTGATTTTAATGGCATGAAATCCATGTTTGGATTCATTGTCAACTACTTGTAATTGTATAATTTATCCTTAGTGAGATTTAAACTGAAATTGAGTTGAAAATCATGTTTAAATGTTTATATATCTTTCTTGATATGTGCTGAATGTGTGTGAATGCATGAACCAGCTGTACAACCCTTAAAACCGATTTTAGTGCCTTTGGTTCTTTATTGAAAGCTCATTCATGGCCTAAGTTGGGTGAACTTGCCAATATAGAAAAAAATACAAAAAAATGTAAATAAATAAAACAAACTTATCTTGAGTATGATTAGATATATTCTTAAGTGTATGCGAAGTTTAAAAGTATTCCGAACCCTCGAGCTGATAGAATATATTAGTCGATGGTTCGGTCTACTCTGAAACTTGCATTGAAAAATCCAAAAAGAATTCTCTCTCTAATCTCATCTTTTCTCTCTCTTTTCTTACCTCTATTAAATATATAAATACCCTAAAAACCTTAAAATACCTAAAAATATACAAAAATACCATGTATATACTATTTATACTTGTAAATATAACTTAATACAAAATTAAATATAAATATTAACTTATATAGATTAAATGTACATAGATAACTTATATATTTATTATACTTATTTAAATAAGTATTTATGTTAACTTATACTGTATATATATTAATTATGTAGTTATCTAATTATCTATGGTAGATTATATGTATAAACACTTAGATAATTATACATAATATATATACGCTGTTTAATAGTATTTATAATTGTATATACAGATTAAGGTAATCATTATATATTGTATTATACCAATATATTGATTTATTTATGTATTAATTAGATTCTTAAGTTAATTAGGTAAATTATTAAGTTAAAATAAAATAAAATAGTAAATTAACTTATTACTGAAGCAATTTATATTGTACACTTAAATATATTAATTTTAAATATTTTCATCCTATTTATAATATATTTATACTATATAATAACATTTACAACTAAATTATATAGGTATCAATTTATAACATGTACATAAATGTACATAAATTAAAATAAATGTTGTAAAATAAAATAAAAATGCTTAATAAATACCTTATTATATAAATTAACTATTTAAAAAGTCAATTGCACCATTAATTTATTAATTTGTACATTAATTAAGTCATTAAGCCCTATATTAATGTGTACCTATCAGTAACTTTAAGCAATTTTTATATATAATTAAATAAGTTATTATTCTAAATTAATTATATAATTAAGTAGCCCTATGTAAGGGCTTTCTCATGGCTCTCAATTAATTATTCTAAATTATTTTAAATTTGGATTTAATCTTGGCTCTCAATTCGAGGCCAAAAGTTGGCCCCAGTACATGTATGCATATGCTGAATTGGTCACCTAACATAGTGCCACATCGGTACTGTTGAGGTGCCTGCAATCACATAAATTGAAGTCTGCTCAATGGCTTCCCAGTCGTTAGTGCAGGGTGCAAATTAAAACCATTACCCCTATACCTTGAGTGTATGAATGAGCATTTGGTGGGCTGAGAGCTCGATGTGCACAATATTGGACCTGAATGGGCCTGATATGGGCCTGATATGGACCTGGTGGGCTGAGAGCTCAGTGGCAAGACGACCCAAGATCCACCCTATCCAAGCCACTCCTAGCCTGGAAGTTTAGAGCCTAACCCTAGGGTGGTTATCCAGGACAATCCTATCCCAGATCAAGAACCTGAAACTATCCTAGAGGAACCTACATAGGTTCCATTTCCTAAGGCCTTGACTAAAAGAAAAAAGAAACCCAAACCCATGGCACTTGAGGAAGATCCGGTGATGAACACAAAAATTCATGATAAATTACTTATTTATGATAGTTCCTAGGCTTAGCATTGCATATCATGTTATAAATATTGCATAGCATCCATTACATGGCATTTAGGATAGTTGTATGTTTTGTATTTTAATTCCTTCATTTTATATGGTCAGGAGGGCAATGAGACACCCATACAGGTTTCGGATGGAAAATCCGACCGTACGAATGGATCCGGAGCGACGATCACAGTTCGACCTCGCGGGAATCATCTCGATCTGAGCACCGTGGCACCCTCTACAGGAAGAAGATGGACAGCCCAGATGGCACCACGTGGTGCCATCCAGGCCTCCCAACACCGGCCAGCAGCACCGCCCAATTCCTTCTTCATCCGTGCCCTTGAATCCTAGCTGTTGGATCAAGATCCAATGGTTGGGAAGCGTTTGCACCAAGCTTCTCCTCGCGACACAAGGGAAGGTCTAGCGCAACGGTTAGAGCGCCTATTTGCAAGGGAGGGGCGCGGGTTCAAATCCCCGTAGCCCCCCCAATTTGCAATTTGGTCAGGCGCATGGTAGCAGCAACGGCAACACATACAAAGCGCCAGTGCATGGCAACGTGCACACAGTATGGCACGCACGATCAGCGCGTGTGATAGGCGGGGCAGCACAGCGCAGGCACAAGCACGGTTGGGGCCAGCTTTCAGCGATAGCTGGGCTGACCTACAACAACGCTTACAATCGTCGCTATTTCATTGCAAGGCAACAGAGCAAGCTAAGGGCGTGAGCGGATGTGAGCTTCCTACACAACGTTTCCAGCGACGATTTGGAGGTCGCTAAAGGTCCTTTATCCATTTTTAGCCTCTTCTCCTCCACTATAAAAGGACCTACACCCCCTCCCTTCCAAGCCATCTCTACCTACTCTACTCCCACCTACTCCCAAGCTCTAGCAAGCCTACCAACCCTCCATTAGAGCTTGTTCTCAAGCTCCCAAGGTGCCTATCAGTGTAGTGAACCTCTGCCCCAGCAAATACTGCAACTTCCCATCTCCCTTCATAGGTCACCTTGGAGTTGTCTTCCCACCTCCATTCCAGTAGCAGATCAACTCCGTCTTCTCACCTCCATTCCGGAGCTACGTCGAAGCTTTCCTCAACCCAACGTCCTCCAGCATCTCACCTCTGTCATCCCGCTCCTCACCTCCTTCGTCTGAGCTTCCGCCAGGCACCGTCGTCTCACCGAACAACCGATTCGAGAGATTTCCTCTCACATCCCTCTCTTTATATGCTTTCATAGTTTCTTGTAATTGACATTAGAAGTAATATATATCATATTTGTTCCATATCTCTATCTTGTGATACGTTTGCTTATTTTCTTTTATTTCAAAAATACAAAAAATATCAAAATCCTAAAATGCCAAAAAGAAATGAATCGAAGTGCGATTTTTACGTAAAGTAAATGTCGCCTCCCTGTGTTCGACCCGGGACTCCCTTGGAGTTTCAGTATAAATTTTATCTGATCGACGTATTTTGCAACTACGACGATGGGTTACTTGTAACCCCAATTTCTAACACGTGAAACATGTCGGACCATTTTGGCACCGTTGCTGGGGAGGCAATGGAATTTACTTTATTGTTTATTGCGTTTCTTTGCATTTACATAGCACTAACCCTACTTGTCTTTGATCTACTGTCTTGCAAGTACCCTAGCATGGAGATCCAAGTGCAGTAGATCGGAGTAAAGTGCGTGTAGAGTACTCTATAAGTGTCCCCCACATTCCCCCCCCCCCCCACTAGTTCATTTCACCACAATCATAACCATGACCTAATCTACTTAGGTGTTTGCATAAACCTTAGGATAGACTTTGTTTGTCTTGTTTTCCACCTTCACCCATCTCACCCCCATCTTATAAAAAAAATAAAAAGATATTTTCTGTGGGATGAATCAATTTACACACTCTATAACCCACATTTGAGGCACATAATCGAACTCGATTTTCATCTACTCAATCGGGCTTTCGACATATGTACCCGGTACACGAATTCAACACATAAAAGAGTAGAAATCATATTAGGTTAACCACCTTTTTGTTTACCTTAATCAGTGGTGCATTTGAGCCAATTGATTGAATTGTCTGGGCCGCACCACCTAAATTAAAAGAGGTTCATTTTCTAGCTGCCTCATAGGATTCAATAATTAGGTTAAGCCAGGCACTCCATATTTTTCCTTGATTTCTAAAGGAAAATACTTGAACACATGCTTTCAACAACAAACTTGGTTTGCCTCACAAAACTTGTTTGAAAACACCTAATATTCGAATCCTAAAAGCTATTAAGCAAGATTCGAATCCTAAAACTCACCTCACCATTAATAATCTTGCTTGAAAACTTCTTGGTTGTGCACATTCACACGTTCTCAAACAAATCATTAAGGGCACAACCCATTAAGGGCCCATCACATTCCAGAGCACCAATTTCCCAAGCCTAACTAAAATCAATTAGATGTTGGCCCTAAGGATTCATTCGCTCATCGGGATCCAGATTGAGATTATTCATGATTAACCTACTTATACTAGTCAATCTGATGTCTAGCTAGGGGAGTAGCGTCAAACGACCGCGGCTGGGGGGTACATTAGGAACCGGAGGCCCAAGCCAAAGGAAGAACCTTCTCCCCAATCCCTCCTTCTAACTGGTTGGATTGCCTGGACATAAGTAGAGTAAATCATCCATAATCTTAGGACGGATTCTGAGAGTCAGTAGACCTTAGGCTACCTCATCTAAGGACAGGCTTGAATTCTTATGCTGCAGGGTTCCCTCTTTTCCCCTTCCCTCCGACTTTTTTCGAATGCATGCTTGGGAGGAGGTCATTGAACCCTAGATTGGAAGGACCTTTAGACCATTCTAGGAGGCAGAGGTTGAGCTATAGCCAAGCAGAT
Source organism: Thalassia testudinum (assembly GCA_037157565.1). Lineage (NCBI taxonomy): Eukaryota > Viridiplantae > Streptophyta > Magnoliopsida > Alismatales > Hydrocharitaceae > Thalassia > Thalassia testudinum. The sequence continues at coordinate 53,314,655 of JAZHRO010000035.1, read as the reverse complement.
CCCATGGCTGATCAACAACTACCTCCCCCGCCTCCGAACCAACAGGAGCTGATTCATAGGTAGTTGGAAGAATTGCAGCCGATGCAGCAATGGTTCCAAAGTATGCATGGTCAGGGTGCTCGGCCCTTGAAGGATTTTTACAATTCTTCAAACTATGGGGAACATCCCGGCGTCATGATTCCCGCCGGAGACATAGAAATCAAGACCTAAATCTTAAGTTTGATTAAGCATTTCCATGGGCTTGGCTCGGAGGACCCATTCCAGCACCTGGAGGATCTGACCACTTTGGTTCAGACCACCAAAGCAAGGAATGTGAACGAAGAGCAAATGATCATGAGGCTTTTCCCCCACTCTCTCAGGGATAAGGCTGCACATTGGTACCAAACTATAGGAAGGCCGATTGAAACTTGGGCTGCTCTCTAGTCAGCTTTCTTAAAGAAATTCTTCCCTATCAGAAGGACCAATGCCTTGCGACAAGCGATTACCACTTTTGCCCAGCTGCTGGGGGACCATTTCATGGTGCCTGGGAGTGATTCCCGAAACTTTTGAGGAAGTGTCCACACCATGTGGTGCCAAAATGGCAACTTGTGCAGATTTTCTATCACAGGTTGGTTGAGTAAATCCGTAATCACGTGGATGCCTCTTGCGGAGGCAATTTCCTCAACAGGGATGCAAATAACGCATACGACCTATTTGAGGAAATGAGCGAGCACTCAATTAATCATGCCTCCATGGATGCATTCAACTGGTCCCAACAACCTAGGTCAAGTGCTAATGAGATTCAGGATTCTCATGTGTCCCTCTCAGATTCGTCGATGCGCGGGCATTCGTCCTGTCAAATAAGCCCATGGAGTCATTATTTATGGAGTTCTCGCACATATTTTCGAGAATCTCCCACACCGTGTCCTCATGTTGACCCATGATGTTTCCTCCGCACGTTGCATTGACGAATAAACGAATGTCTTCACGGAGTCCCTGGTAAAAAGACTGGACTTGTTCCCACTTAGGAACTTCGTGATGGGGGCACTTTCGCATGAGATCTAAGAATCGATCCCATGCTTCATGAAGAGGTTCTCCCGGTTGTTGAGTGAAATGAGTGATCTGGTGGCGCAAGGCATTCGTCTGGCCAACGGGGAAGAATTTTTTCAAAAATTCAGACTGAAGTTCCTCCCATGTGTTGATCGGATGGGTCTGAGTTTGATACCAATGTGCGGCCTTGTCCAAGAGGGAGAACGAAAACATTTTCATGAGTAGGATATCCCGATTTTGTACATCTGACCCGAAGGTCTGGGCCAGATGCTTGAGTTGTTTAATGTGTTGGAATGGATCCTCAAAGTTAAGCCCGTGAAACTTTGGTATGGCATGAATCATATTAGGCTTCAGTTCAGAATCAGGTCCTCCAATCAGGATTCGTACTCGAGGTTCGATCGCCACCGCAGCGGGATTATAGTGATCTCGCATCAAAGGTCGTTGCGGTGGGTTTACAAAGTTCTGAAAGAGATCATTAAGGCGTTGAAGTTGGTGTTCAAGGTTATTCTCCTCTTCAATGGGTTGTGCCATGATGGAAGAAGGAGAACCAGGGTCTGAATCAGATGAAATATTTATGTGGAGGGGTTGCTGCACAAACAAGGGCGTCGAGGCTTGGCCTCGACGAGAGTGAATTTCTAAAGGAGGTCTTAAGGGTCCTACCGAACATGCACCGAAGGATGTGATGAGATTAGAAGGTGCTGGACCCAATCAAGACACCCAAAAATTGTTGGGTGACTATAAAGGTTCGGGGCGGATGGACCCCTTAGTCAGAAAGGTCATCCACTTGAGAAATACCTGGGCAACCAGAGAGGGAGAGTCCCGCAAAGACCTCTACACGGTAGAGCGTCCCCACGAGTTACAGGGTTTCCCCCACCCGACCTCTCTTGTCACTATGGTTCCAGGTAGACCAGAATGGGGACCTTGACCTCTTAAGTCTACCTTTTTTACTTTAAGATCAAGGTGCTTAATGTTCCACTTGAACTTTTAGGTATTTTGAGTGAAAAAGTGACCTAATTTTAAGGTTAGTTGACCCAAGGGATCAACTTCACCTCTTGTTCCCTTAAGAGCTTTTAGGTCCTTTCTTTTAAGGTTCAAATGGATTAAAAGCCTAATTTGCTTAGGGTTCCTCTTGTATAGATCTTTTCAAACAAGGTTTAGGCACACCTCTTTTCTGGAAAAATTTGTTTCTTTGTTTAAGATAAAGTGTGTCTCTAAAAACCCTAGCTTTTTAATCCTTAAATTGGCTCTAGTGGGTCAAATTTAGTTGCCTCAGAATTTAGCACCTAGGGCTCAATCAAGAAAGTTTTAGCCCTAGTTACCTTAGTTGGATAAGCAGATAAAAATGTGTTGAAATGAAAATCAGGCAACTTGATGAGTTACTAAATATGAAATAGGTAGCTCTAAGTTGATTGTTCTTTCCTTTTTTCCTTTTCAGGTTTTTAGGGAGTTAAGAGAGAGGGCTTATGGAAATTACCTGTCCCTTGGAGTGTCTGTTGTGCAGCTGCTCTTCTTTCCTTTTTGCGTTCCCTGTTTGAGCACAACAACAGAGAAGAGTTAGGTCAAATATTGGATAGAAAAGTTGTAATCAAAAGCTTTAAAAGTGTCCGTTGCTCCCCAGCAACGGTGCCAAAATGTTTAATCGTGCTTAATCGGGTTTTAAAAGATAACACGTTGTAATATAGCCGACAAAGAGTTCAAACAAATAGAGAATTTTATTACTCGAAAAACTAGAGTATCCGAGGTCGAACACAGGGAGCAATCTCAGTACTTTTAAAACTAAGGAATACAACTTTTAAAAGAAGAACAATTGATCCAAAGAGAGAGAGTTATAAAAAGAATTGCTAAAAGATAACAGGATTAGACGTCTGATTTCTATATCAGACCTCTTAAATGCAACTATTCTTCTTCCTATTTTGATTCTGCCTTGGCCTTCTCTGATTTTTGCTTGCTCTTCTCTCTTCTGCCTTCTTCTTCTTCGTAGGTTGCTTCTTCTTCTTTTCTTCTGATCTACAGGTCTTCTTCTTCCTTGAACTTCTCTTTCCTGCGAAATCTTCTCCTTCCTTGGTCTTCTTCCTTCTCTCTGCAGTCCTTTCTTCTTCTCTCTTCTCTTCTTCGCTCAGCCTCTTCTTCTGCTTCTTTTTCTCCTTGCGGCTAAGTCTCTCAACGCTCAGCCTGCCTACACAGAGAGGTGGAAGCAAAACCTACCCTGTCCCTCTACCCGCACGTCCCTCTCTCTCTCTCTGAAATTCACTCAAGGACGCTCTCCCAGAGCCATGGGTAATCGGGTCGGATTTCGCACCCAGGACCAGGCGCACCGGCAGGTGGGTGATGCGCGAGGAGTGCTCAAGTTGGGTCGGGTCGGAGCCCACCAGATCCGCGAGGTGAAACCGCGGACGAGGCGAGCGTGGGATAAGGTGAGGGACCTCACCCCTGTGCGTTCGGAGGCAACGAGGTAATATCACAAAAACAATTTAAAGTATACCTGTGCTTCTCGTTTCGCCGATGTGGGACTATTGGCTCTGCCCCACTCCCGCGCGCACCCGCAGAGCCTTCGTGCAATCGCCACAACTGCAGACGTCGCTGCGCTTCGAGCTGGACTTAGATGCTTCGCACTACTATCCCGAATACGCTGCACCTGAAGATCGGAGAACCTGACGCCTGGAGCTGCTGAAGCTTGGAGCTGCTCTAACCGTTAATGGCAGCAGGGCTGAAATCCTATCGAACACAAATACGGCCTATTGGCCTAATCAAACCAGCTGGGCACCTTCGCCGTGGCACGGCGAAGGTGGTGCACAGTGCTTCAGGTCGTGGGACGGCCTAGGCGTGCGTGCCTAGGTCGTCCTGTGACCGAAGGTGTGGGTGAGTTCGAGGGGCTGTGGTGGAGGCGTAGAGGGATGGTGGATGGGCGAAGAGTGTTCATTGTGGTGAGGCAGAGCTTACGAGACTGTTGGCGAGCCGTGTGGAGGGACAGAATGGTGGGGGTAGCTCGCCGGAGGTCGGTCAGTGACGTGGAAGATGAGGGTGGTTAGCGACAGTCGAGGGGCAATTAAACGAAATAACAGAGGGAAAAGAGAGAGGGGAAGATGGAGAAGGTATCTGGAGTGTTCTGGAAGGGAGGGAGGCAGCGGAGTGGACGGCTCATAGCTGCCGTCGTCAGAGAAGAAGAACCCTGAGGGAGAGTGCGGCGACGAGGACGAGGTCAGGAGAACGCGCGCTTGGTACTGCGCGACGTGGGAGAAAGAGGCAAAGTGGACTCTGCTGCTGGTATGGCAGCAGAGCAACGAGAAGGAGGGGAGGAGGTCGCCGGAGCTTGCGGGTTTATTGGCCGGAGATGAAAGAGAGGAAAATTTGGGGGAATTTCCGCCAAAACAAGTCTGAAGATCAGCGGCCGGGTTTGGGGATCCTTTTATAGGTGCTGGCTGAACATTCTATTGTGCAGAGGGTTGCGCAATTATCTCCGACGGTTCGCTGGAGAAGAAAAGAGGGTGGATACCCAAATTCCTCGTGCGTTCGCACGAGAGATTGGGTTCACACCAGAGATCGTGATTGGCCTTAGATGGAAGGGAATTCCTCAGAGAATCTCCCTTCCATTTCTGGGAGGGGATCTCTGAGGAATCAGAGAGTATTCCCTCTCTAACCCTCGTCGTAGGTCGGTTCTGCCCTAACAATGGTGGCAGGACCTGATTGCAAAGGTGGTGAGGAAATTAGGGGGCTCTCTGCAAGGATTTTCAAAAGATAGGGACCAAATTGTGATTTGGGTGTACTAAATTGCAAAGTAGGTCAAGATGACCGCCCCTTAGGTCCAAATTTTGGTACAAACCTAATTTGGACCTAAGGAATCCAATGGTGAAGTCGGATTTTAGGTTTGACCTCGTTTGACTGGACATTTTGCGTAAAAACCCAAATTAGGTCAGTTAATGAGCTAGGACCCTATTCTAGGTCAAAATAGGTTCCAAAGGCCAAATTAAGTATTCTAAACCCTAGAGGATATTTTTCCATGATTTTTAGAGGATTTACTTGATTTTTATCCTGACCGGAACCTTGTTGATTTAAGCAGGTCTGTTTTAGGGTTACCAAATGTCATTTAATTTCTAAATTGCACATGAACCCATTTCTGATTGAATCAACCCACTTTTTATCTTATTTAGACCATTTAACCTATGTTTTTCCTCTGAGAAATCCCTTTTATGAACTACAATGGTAAAATTGCAGTTTTAACCTTTAATTCATGTTTTCTTCTCAGAGCACTTATTCCTTCATTTAGGCCTTCTTCTAGGTTATGTAGGAGCTTTTATCTTCTTTATTGGGTCAAAATGAGCTAGTTATGGCTCATGATGAAGCTCTCATCAGGTTTGCTTTAGGGTAACAGAATGTCATTTAATTCTTATATCTCACAATAACCCTTTTCTGACTGAACCATCCCACTTTTCTTCTTATTACGTCCAATTGACCTATGTTTAGCCCTTGAGAAATCCCATTCATGTACTGCAATGGTAAAATTATAGTTTTATCCTTTAGTTCATGTTTTCTTCCCAGAACAGTAATCCCTTGAATTAGGCCATCCTTTAGGTTATGTAGGAGCTTTTGTTTACTTTCTCAGGTCAAAATGAGCTAGTTAGGACTCATGATGAGATTCTCATCACCAGACGCTCGGGAACATGGCTAAGAGAGATATGATGCCCTTGAACCCAATTCTTTCTGTCGAAATTTTTGACATTTAGTGCATCGACTTTATGGGACCCTTCCCTCCTTCATTTGAACACCAGTATATTCTGGTCACTATTGATTACATGTCCAAGTGGATTAAGGCAATTCCCACTCAGACCAATGACCACAAGGTAGTCATCGATTTTGTGAAGAGAAATATCTTCAATCGGTTTGGGGTTCCTAGGGCAATTATCAGTGATGGTGGCACACATTTCACTCATGCCCAGTTTTAGAATTTACTGGGGAAATACAGGGTGAGCCATTGAATTTCCACACCTTACCACCCTCAGACGAATGGATAAGCCGAGGTCTCCAATCAGGAGATCAAGAACATTTTGCAGAAAACTGTTAGGCTTGATAGGAAGGATTGGACGCAAAAGCTAGATGATGCTCTTTGGGCTTACTGTACGACATACAAAACGCCTATCGGTATGTCTCCATTCTGTCTGGTGTTTGGCAAGGCGTGTCACTTACCCATAGAACCTGAACACCGGGCATTTTGGGCCATCAAAAAATGTAATGTAGACCTTGAGTTGGCCGAGAAAACTAGGAAACTCCAACTATCTGAGTTGGAGGAGCTTCGAAATGATGCTTATGAAAATGCCAGAATCTATAAGGCAAGGACCAAAGCTCTCCATGACCAGATGATTTCATGTAAGAGCTTTGAGCCAAACTAGAAGGTCTGGCTTTTCGATTCTTGATTAAATCTTTTCCCCAGTAACTCTGGTCTAAGTGGGGCAGCCCGTTCATTATTGAGTGGATTTTCCCTAACGGGGCCATTGAAATCTTTGACCCAAAGACGGGTAATATTTTCAAGGTCAATGGACAGCGTCTCAAACCCTTCATTGACCATGTGCTCCTTGAACCCGTCTTGGACAAGGTTGCTCTTACCTTGCCATAACCACTACGGGTTGATCATCGCCCAGCTGAAAACACTAAACTTAGCACATGTAAAGACTGTTCCAAGCAGACCAGAGTCTCACGGAAACCAAGTGCTATTCTTCCACTTCTACTCTCCTGCATGCTTTCATTTTTCACAATGAGGACATTGCAATAGCTAAGCATGGGGGGGTGGACATGTTTTATAACCATTTTGTCAGCTGTAACATTGATTTCTTGCTATTTGATTCTTGTTAAAAAAAATGAAAAAAGTGACAATTTGAAAAAGATAAAAAATTTAGAATTAGAAGATGAGAACTTAGGCATTAAACCTTAGGAATTGATACCTTGAGACCTAAATACTTAGACTCTTCAGGTCTTCGGGCTTAATTAACCCAGGTGTCTACTCGAATGTGAATTTAGTCCTGAGTCCTTGACAATTAAAATTTATTTTAATTTGGTAAATAATTTGGGATGATAACTATACGACTTATCAACCCACCCTCTGATTTAGGGGGACTTTAAGCCTAAGCATCTACATACATTTTTTGCACTGACTCACATTCCAACGATTTTTACAGAAATTGGGTAGCCAATGGACCGACTTGGGTGGTATGGCTGGCAAGTTGTCGGTGGTAACAGCTCATCGGCCAATTGTCCAGAACCCAGCTTACACAAAAAAAAATGCACAATAATTCCCAAAACACCTAGGGAAAAAGCAGGGAGTAGAATAAACTGGGGAGATATACACTGGGTTCGCCCTTGTGTTGACCCCATATAAAAGAAAGTAGGGAGAAAGCTACCGATCGTAAAGATAAACCTTTAGGCAAGGTCACCTAGGGTCGTAGAAATCCGAAGTCCGTTTTAACGGCCGTCTAGTGAGTCTTTCACTATTTTTCACAAGATGCTTAGCACTTAGAGTCCTTTTCGAGTCTTAGGCGGGTCGAGTAGCCATAAAAAGTTATCCCATAACTCTTAAACTCCAAACGTACAAAAAAATTAGAAAATAAGAAAAACAAGAAAAAATAAATTTATCTTCTCTTCTCAAATAAGGCGAGGGCTTGGATGGTTTGAATTCTGACAGGCAACTGGGCATTATTGAGTTTTTGTAATTAGGTTTTGGGTTTGAGATTTTCTAAAGCAATCAATGAATTTTGCCTAATTACTCGAACCCAAATTCTAGTTTTATACATAGCATTTAGGTTAATTTTGCTAGGGACTAGCAAACAATAAGCATGGGGGTATGATGAACACACATAAATTCATGATAAATTACTTATTTATGATAGTTCCTAGGCTTAGCATTGCATATCATGTTATAAATATTGCATAACATCTATTGCATGGCATTTAGAATAGTTGTATGTTTTGTATATTAATTCCTTCATTTTTTATGGCCAGGGGGCAATGCAACATCCATATGAGTTTCGGATGGAAAATCCGACCGTACGAATGGATTTGGAGCGACGATCGCAGTTCGGCATCGCGAGAATCATCTCGATTTGAGCACCGTGGCACCCTCTACAAGAAGAAGATGGACGACCCAGACGGCACCACATGGCACCATCCAGGCCGCCCAACACCGGCCAGCAGCACCGCCCAATTCCTTCTTCATTCGCACCCTTGAATCCTAGCCGTTGGAGCAAGATCCAACGGTTGGGAAGTGTTTGCACCAAGCTACTCCTCGCGACATTAGGGAAGGTAAACCATAATGGTTAGAGCGCTGGTTTGCAAGGGAGGGGCATGGGTTCGAATCCCCATAGCCCCCCCCCCCAATTTGCAATTTGGTCGGGTGCATGGAAGTAGCAACAACAGCATGTGCAAAGCGCCAACGCATGGCAGCGCGCGCGATCAGCGTTCGTGATAGGCGAGGCAGTGCAGTGCGGGTGCAAGCACGGCTGGGGCCAGCTTTTAGCGACAGCTGGGCTGACTTACAGCAATGCTTACAGCCGTCGTTATTTTATTGTAAGCCAGCAGAGCCAGCTAAGGGCGTAAGCGGATGTGAGCTGTCTACAGCAACGTTTCCAGCGACGGTCTGGAGGTCGCTAAAGGTCCTTTAATCAATTTTTAGCCTCTTCTCCTACACTATAAAAGGACCTACACCCCCTCCCTTCCAAGCCATCTCTACCTAATCTACTCCCACCTACTCCCAAGCTCTAGCAAGCCTACCAACGCTCCATTAGAGCTTGTTCTCAAGCTCGCAAGGTGCCTATTAGTGTAGCGAACCTCTACCCCACCAAATACTCCTCCAACTTCCCATCTCCCTTCATAGGTCGCCTTGGAGCCGTCCTCCCACCTCTATTCTGATAGCAGATCAACTCCGTCTTCTCACCTCCATTCCAGAGCTACGTCAAAGCATTCCTCAACTCGACATCCTCCAGCATCTCACCTCCGTCGTCCTGCTCCTCACCTCCTTCATCCGAGCCCCGCCTGGCGCCGTCGTCTCGCCGAACAGCCGATTCGGGAGATTTCCTCTCACCTCCCTCTCTTTATATGCTTTCATAATTTCTTGTAATTGACATTGGAAGTAATATATATCAGATTTGTTCCACATCTCTATCTTGTGATACATTTTCTTGTTTTCTTTTATTTCAAAATTACAAAAAAATATCAAAACCCTAAAATACCAAAAAGAAACGAATCGAAGTGCAGTTTTCACGTAAAGTAAATGTCGCCTCCCTGTGTTTGACCCGGGACTCCCTTGGAGTTTCGATATAAATTTTATCTGATCGACGTGTTTTGCAACTATGAGGACGGGCTACTTGTAACCCCGATTTCTAACACATGAAACATGCCCGACCATCTGGTCATGCTCTTTAAGCAAGTCTAGAAAAACATCTCCTTGATGGATCCGATCCACCACGTATTGACGTACGCATGATTTCTGAAGAATTTATATACACCTAAGCGTAAGCCGCGAACCAAAGATGGGAGTCCAATCGTACTGTCTGAGCAAGTCAGCTCGATCATTTTGAGCAAGCTCCCACAAAAAGTAAAAGATCCTGGCACCGCTTTGATCTCCTGCAAAGTTGGTGATCTAGAGTTTGATCAAGCATTATTGGATTTAGGAGCCCCCATAAATTTGATACCTACATCCCCACTAGACCATTTTGAGGAAACTAAGCTCAAACTGACAAAGGTGACTTTGCAGTTAGCAGACCGATCAGTCATGTCACCTAGAGGAATTCTCAAGGATGTTCTGGTTCGGATTCATGATTTCTACTCCCCAGTGGACTTGATAGTATTAGACATGGAGACTCCTAAAACTCTAAGGAACACACCAATCATCTTAGGGAGACCATTCCTAGCCATAGCTAGAATTAATATCAATTGTGAAGAGGGCTAGATCGAGTTAAAATTTGGGAACCAAACATTAAAGATTGATATCTTTAAGGCCCAGAAAGAAATAAACTGTGGGGTAGTTGAGGAAGTATGTGACATTAGTTTTATGGCTGAGGACCCACTTGCAGAGGAAGACCCAATTATTCCTGATCCTCAATCACAAGAGGAGCCCACAACTGACCTAGATTCACCTTTAGGTCCCACCTTATCTTCTGAGGCCCATCCTGAACCCCCACCTATTACTGATAACCCGGTTATGGAGTTGAAACCCCTCCTAGATCATCTGAAGTATGTATTCTTGGGTTCTAATCAAACGTTTCCTATGATTATCAATTCCCGACTCACACCTTATCATAAAACAAAGCTAATTTCTATCCTCCAGCAGCATCGAAGAGCCATTGATGGACACTCGATGATCTAACTGGTATCAGTCCCGCCTATTGCACACACCGTACCTACACTAAAGAGGACTCATGACCATCTCAAGAAATGCAAAGATGACTCAATCCGAAGCTTTAGGAGGTTGTGAAGAAAGAGATCATCAAATGGTTAGATGCTGGTATCATCTACCTGATCTCTGATAGCCGCTGGGTGAGCTCGATCCAGGTTGTGCCTAATAAGGCAGGGCTCACCACTATCATGACTGAATATAGAGAAACAATCACGATTCGCATTGCGAATTCTTGGTGAGTTTGCATTGATTACCGAAGACTAAATGCCTCCACGAAGAAAGATCATTTCCCACTTCCATTTATTGATCAGATTCTCGAGAAGTTAGCAGGAAATCGATTCTTCTATTTTTTGGATGGTTACTCTGAATATAATCAGGTGGCAATTCATCAAGAGGATTAGGAAAAGACCACCTTTACCTGCCCCTACGGTACGTACGTGTTCTGTAGGATGCCTTTTGGGCTATGCAATACACCCACCACCTTTCAACGGTGGATGCTAGCCATATTCTCTGACATGGTGGGTAAATGCCTTGAAGTATTCATGGACAACTTCTCGGTATTTGGTGAATCTTTTGATGAATGCCTCCTACATCTAGTCTAAATCCTCAAAAGATGCATTGAAGTGAACCTGGTTCTCTCCTAGGAAAAAAGCCACTTCATGGTTCCTGAAGGCATCGTTCTGGGACACATTATTTCTAAGAGATATATCCAAGTCAACCAGGGTAAGGTGAATTTGATTTCAAGCTACCCGTACCTAACTCGGTCAAAGACATCCGATCATTCCTGGGGCACGTTGGATTTTATCGTCGATTCATACTTGATTTCTCTAAGATCGCACACCCCTTGACAAACCTCCTATCAAAGGACACACCTTTGAGGTGTTGAGTGAGTGCATTCACTCATTTGAGAACCTGCATGACCGAGTCACCCAAGCACCAATCCTGCAATCCCCTGACTGGTCTCAACCCTTTGAGATCATGTGTGATGAGTCTGACTGTGCAGTGGGAGCGGTGTTGGGTCAAAAAATCTATGGGAAACCAGTGGTCATATATTATGTTAGCAAGACATTGGACGAGGCTCAACATAATTAAAATGTTATGGAGAAAGAGCTGCTGGCTGTATTATTTGGCCTGGAGAAATTCAGGTCTTACCTCTTGGGATCCCACGTCATCATTTACTCGGATCACACCGCAGTGAGGCACTTACTCATGAAGAAAGATGCGAAGCCTAGATTAATCTACTGGATCTTGCTATTGCAAGAATTCAAGCTTGAAATTCGTGACAAGGTGGGAAAGCAGAATGTGGTAGATGACCACTTATCCATCTTCCTTCTTCACTCATTGACCCTTCTGGATCTATCACAAAGCACTTTCCTGATGAGCACCTCCTGACAATCAAAACGGAACTTTCATGGTATGCTGATATGGTAAATTATTTGGCATCGCATCAGATTCTGTCTGATTGGCCAAAAGCTAAGAAAGACAAATTACTTTCAGATGCCAAATACTTTGTCTGGGAAGATCCGTATCTATTCCGCATCGGTGCTGATCAAAACACCAGAAGATGTGTTAAGAAATCTGAGTTCCATGGAATTCTATCCTTCTGCCACGACCAGGTCTGCGGTGGTCGCTTTTCAGGACATAAGACCACAATAAAAGCCCTCCAGTGTGGATTCTAATGGCCCACGATTTTTAAAGATGCACACAACTACTGTAAGGCATGCACTTGTTACCAGACCTTAGGCAACATGAGTTAATGTGACGTGATGCCTCTACAATCGATTCTCATGTGCGAAATCTTTGACATCTGGGGGATTGACTTTATAGGTCCCTTCCCAAAATATGATGGTTTCGAATACATCCTCTTAGCTGTGGACTACGTGTCCAAATGGATCTAAGCCATCCCAACCCGAACCAATGATCATAAGGTTGTGATTAAATTCATTCGTCAACACATCTTCTCTCAGTTCGGTATTTCGCAGGCCATCATCTTTGATGGAGGGACCCACTTTGCTAATGTGCACTTCTAGTCCCTAATGAAAAAGTATGAGGTGTCGCATCATATCTCTACTTCTTATCACCCCCAGACTAATGGATTGGCAAAATTGTCAAATCGAAAGATCAAGAGGATCCTTCAGGTCACTGTTCGGCCTGACAAGAAGGACTGGTCTGCCCGCCTTCCGAAAGCATTATGGGCCTATAGGATCGCCCATAAAACCCATCTAGGCATGTCTCCTGGGAAGGCATGTCACCTCGCCATAGAAATGGAGCATAAAGCCTACTGGGTAGTACGGAAGTGCAATCTAAATCTTTTGAAGGCTGGAATCCACCGCCGATTGCAACTAAGAGAGATCAAGGAACTATGCAATGATACGTACGAGAACTCGCAAATCTACAAAGAGCGGGTGAAAGCCTTTCATGATAAGCACATATCATGAAAATCCTTCCATCCTAGCCAAAAAGTGCTACTCTTTGATGCCAAACTCAAGCTCTTCCCAGGCAAACTCAGATCTAAATGGATTAGACCATTTCTGGTAAGACAAGTATTCGAAAATGGAGCTGTCAAAATCAGTGAACTCAGCCTTGATTTTGAACCATTTGTTGTGAACAGTCAGAGACTCAAACTGTTCGTCGAACTTACTGACTCAAACTATTCGTTGAACTTACTTCTGATCTCCATTCTCTCTGAGCTTCATTGTGCCCAACTGATGGTGCTAAACTTAGCGCTTAATGAGAGGCAACCCATCATCTTTTGAAAACCCCAAAACCATCCTAACATATCCTTTTGTTGAATTCATATTGCACTTTAGGATTCGTCCATTAAGGCAGCCAACTCCACCTTTGGTACATGTATCAAAGCTTAAAATCATTTGCAACAGTCATTTCGACCTGTCCACCACCCACCTGTTCTAATGTACGATCTAGATTAAACTCGAACCCACCTAATTTACAGTAAGGACATTGCAAATCGTAGGAATGGGGGGGTATTAAAGTGCAAAACATTATGAAATCAATTGCATCGAAGGGTTTCATAAAAAAGAAAACAAAGAGAGAGGAGAAAAGAGGAAAGGAGAAGTCAGTTTGAATTGAATGAAAGAGGAAAAGAAGAAAATAAAAGAAAAGAGAAAAAGGAGCAAATAAAAGAAAAAAAGAATAAAAAGAGTCCCTGGAAGCTGAATATGGAACTTACCTAACTTTTAGGTTGGATCGGATGATGAATTAAGACCTGGAAGGCTAAAACTTAGGGAATTAGTGGTGGATACAGACCTTGGGCCTCTTGGATCTATTCTAGGGTTTAAACACAAGTATTTGTTAAGATCTGGATTAATCCTCAAGAGGTTGAGGAAAGTGCAAGGCTAATGCATTAGGTCTAAGACTTAGGGATTATTCAACCCCGTTGCCTGCCCTTTGGTTTGTGGGACTTGGTAACCTAAGCACCCAAAAATCACACACTTAAACTAGTTTAGTGTGCTTAATAAAGAAAAATCATGCCAAAAGTGTTCTATTCTGAAAAGCCATCTCGAAGATCAAGCTTAGGAGTGGCTCAACAACACAAGTTGATTGGACAAGTTCCCGATGTAGAGAGGTGGGAAATTCCCCTTGAAGATGCGTAATAACATATCGTCTTCTCAGTGCTTGTTTCCTAGGATATTTAAATATCCTACCGAGGGCATGTAAGCACCTTGTGCTAGTTCAGGTGCCATGGGAGGGATTATCTCGAAATGTCTATTGCCAAGGCCTGAATTTAGCTATAGAATGTCGTGGGCAATACTATCCTAAAGTATTGAAAGCCAGGGTTCTGGGGGTTGCCATGGGTGGTGCTATCCTGAAGCATCGATTACCAGGGACCCTTCAAGGATTGATGATGTGGACAAGGAATCCAATACAAACCATGTTTAGGGCCAATTCGAGGTTGGATTTAGGGAAAAGTAAAAGGAAAAGACAGAAAACTTTCCAAATGAAAATCCTTCTATCTATTTCCTACAAAAATGCACTGGCAAACTAAACCTAGACATGTTACATTTATGCACAGGTGCTTTAACCGCTAGGGTCAACGAACCTCTGAGCAATTTTTGCGAGCCTTAGCAACCTTCGCGGCAGACTCAGAACTGAAGCTAGTCAGATCTGGATCTTGGCCGATTCTTGAGTACCTCTAGGCCTATTATTCGCATTCCGATCTGATTTCTAGAGATGCAGCTTAGTAAGGCACCCTGACGGTTACATCTAACCTAGAAGCCTAGTTTGATCCATAAAATGTTTGCTAAGGGACTAGCAAAAGCTAGACATGGAGGTATGATGCAAATACCATCATAGGCTCTAACTAGCCACTTTTAGTCTGGAATAAAAGATAAAAGCTCCTACATATCCATCTGAGGGTCATAACACCACTTCAGGCTATTTTAAGAAGAGAACAGAGAACTAGGGTTAATTTTGTAATTTTAACAGCATATCATGAACATAGAATAATCGAAGGGTTCACTAGGGGTTAACCTAAGGCTAAATGGTCATTAATGACTAATAAATGGGCTCATGCAGACAAAATGGGGTTTTCGCACATTTCGGGAATTAACAATAACCAAAAACTCTAATTTCAAATTTGCTTGAATAACAGAGGTTCTAGTTAGGATAAAATCCATATAAACATTCCAAAAATCATAAAAAAAATTTCATGACATTTGCTACCTTTGATTTGACCTTTGAAACCTATTTTGACCTAAAATAGAGTCTCAGAAAGAAAGTTACCTAATTTGGGTTTCAACGCAAATTAACCAATCAAACTTTGTCAAAACTGAAATATAACTTCACCACTAGATTTCTTGGGTCGAAATTAGGTTTGTACCAAAATTTGGGCCCAATCAAAGATCATTTTGACCTAGTTTGCAATTTGGTCCATTTAGACTCTTTCTCTCTCATATACAACCCTAACTTTCAAAAATCCTTGCAAACAACCCCCCAACTTTGTCATCTTCTTCGCAGTTGGGTCCCTGCCGCCATGGCAGGTGTGAACCAATGCACCTAAGCTCTCAATCAAGGATTCCTCCCTAATTACTTGGTCAATCCCTTCTAAAATTGCAAGGGATGATCCTGAGGAAATCCCTGATCGACTAAACCTAAATTCCAACTCCAAATCTCTCCATATTGATCGTGCGAATCCTTGGACTCCAAAAATTTTCCTCCTGAAAATTTGAGCTTCTCAAAATTGTTTCCAAGCTTGGAAGCTCGCCTGAAGCTCTATAAAAGGGTCCCCCTCGCCAGACCGAACTCCTTAGCGAGTTTTTGGCCCAAGAATCCCTCTTCTCCGCTACCTCCAGCTGGCTCCAACTATGCTCCAGCAACTCTCTTTCTCCAGTCTCCTTGCCTGCTGCCACATACTATAGACATGAGATTCATCCTCCCCAAGTACCTCTGCACCTCGCCATACCTGTGAGGGGCTCTCTACCCCTTCAAAGCATCGTCGTCTACCTCGCAGAGTCACCTTCGTCTCCGGCATCGACCAATCATAGTCGGTGCCATCTCCGCATCTTCATCGTCCACAATTTCCCTCACTCAACTCCGTGCCTCCCACTGATCTGTTTCACACCCTCGCTACCCGCTTCAGAACTCTCCCTCGCCTGTTCCACCGTCGTCTCCCCGTCGTCTCGCAAATCCACTACACTCCACCAAAACACCTCCCACTTTCTAGAAACATTCACCGTACTTCATTGACCAAAATATCTTAAGTATTTGAGAGGATTGGCTGTTTACCACCCCACCCAACACAAACACCTTCGCACCGTCATCTCGAGGTCGTCAGACCTCTACACATTCACACACACCACACCGCACCCACCACTGCACTCGCCACTTCACGGTGAAGCTTCTAAGAATATTTGACATGGTCGCAAGGCCATCTTTTGCCTTTCAGGTCTTTACCAGACGACGGTCGTCGCTCTCGACTTCTCCGATGACACCTGCAGTCCTCTGACCACGACCCCTCCAGATAACACCCCCAGATGCTGAGGTTGACCTCTAGGTGCATCTCTAGTCTCCTGATTGGAGCCTACATATGTAGCTGCATCCTCAATCAAAGCCATCCTCAACTACTGCTGTGTCGCTACAAAGAAGGGACAAGATAGTCCCATTTCGTGGATTCTTCAGCTAACCGACAAGGATAAATTGATTTCGTCAGCACCATTGTTCGCCCAAGAACACGGGGGTCGGGTCCCCTTCACCCTTACACCCGCTTACCTGATCAAGTACTCCTTGCCTGCTAACGAGTTGAATTTTTGCTTTCGAAAATGATGATTAAGATGATTTGCCATTGTATTTCTAAGTGGTGGAAAATCGACTAATTAAACAATTAAAATAACCACTCAATTAGGAGCGAGTCGTGTCCACAGGGAGGCAATGGCTATTACAAACTTGCGATAATTAAAAATTATTGTTCACAAATGATTTCCTCAAGAAATTGTGTCAAAATCGCGTAGATATGATTTTAAATAAAAGTGCAAGTTGAATAGAAGAAGAGGTGGTTCTTGGCCTTTTCTGAGCTAAGGAGCACGGTTATTTAATGAGGGTCTTTTATAGAGCTTTAGATCGAGCTCTAAATCAGGGAGAGAGCTTGTTCAAGTCAAGATTTCAGGGAAACAAGATCCCCTAAAATCTCGAGCTCACTTGAGATCTAGGGATCGTTATAGGGTTTCCTAGTTGGTTCAACAGATCGGGAAGGTGCTCGCGATCAATCCCTCCAATTTTCGGGGGATTTGGATATGATTTGAGGGAGGAATCCTCCCTCAAATCTCGGATGCAGAGCTTTCACACTAACAATGGTGGTAGGAACCAAAATGAAGAAAATGATGAAAAGTTAGGGACCCATTTGCAAATAATTCAAAACCTAAGGGGCTAAATGTAAGAAATAGAGTCTTAAAGGGTTAAATTGCAAACTAGGTCAAGATGGACTCTGATTTGACCCAAATTTTGGCTTTAACCAAATTTGGATCGAAGAAATATAATGGCGAAGTTGGATTTTAGTTTTGACTATGTTTTACTGGGCAACTTGCATGAAAGCCCAAATTAGGCAAAATCCCATCTGAGACTCTATTCAAGGTCAAAATGGGTTCAGATGGTCAAAGCAAAGGTATCAAATCTCTTGGAATATTTTTCTATAAATTTTAGGATGTTTAGATGAATTTTATTCTAACCAAAACCTCTTCAATTTAAGTGAGTTGAGAATTAGGTTTTTATGTGCTGTTTTGGTTCTCGAAAAGTGTGAAACCCTATTTCTGTCAGTGTTGACCCATGTTTTTGGAAATTTGAGCTCATTTGACCTTAATTTAACCTTTAAGTGATCCCATGGTTAATTTTTGTTTGTGATGTGCTGTTAAAATAGTACAATTAACCCTTATTTCTCGTTCTTCTCTCAAATCAGAATAATACGGAATTACGACCTTCAGATGATTATGTAGGAGCTTTTAACAATCAATCCTGACTAAATGTGGCAAGTTAGGACCTATGATGGTGTTCCCATCAACTGCTGCATGAAAATCAGCAACTACTGCTGCTGGTGTTGGTCCAACTGAGTAGCCAATTACTACTTCTAGGCTACTGTATGAAGGATCCAGCAACTGATGTTGATGGAGCACTTTGAAAACCCAACAGTTGCTACTATACATATGAATCCAGCAGCTGCTTACTGCTACAACACTCAATGCCCAAAAATTTCTCTCTCAGATCTAAAAATTCATAGCTAAGAGCTACAAATTCCAATACTCATGCTCAAATCCATTGAGAACCACTTGACAGTCAGTGTAAAGCATTTCTAAAATCCACTTAAAAGTATAGAATCCATAGAATCAGTTCACACTCTTTACAAATCTCTAAAGACCGCAAGATGATCTTCACTCTACATTAGAGACAATGTAAAGGGAAATGATCACATTAGATATTTGAAATCATCTCAAAACCTTGCAGAACTTCGTTAAAATGCTCAAATACCTTAGTTAAACCCAAAAATAAAATTAGAAGTTTTTTGCGTTTAAAAGACCATGTTGCCATGTTTTGGGCTTTCACTTTAAATTGATTATGATTAGCCCATATTTGTGAGCAATTTAAGTATTTAAGTACCTAGACATTAAGTTAATTCTAACATTTATTTAGCATGCATTAGGATGTAAATAGATTAATTCATAATTCTGATTTAATTACATAATTCATGCATTGCATTCATAACTAAATGCATTTAGAATTAACTTAGAATTGCATTAGTTAACCAATTAGGTGCATTGCATGCATTGTTTTAATTTAACATAGAAGTTAAGGGCTTATGCATAAATAACCATAATATTTTATTCTTTTTTTTTCTCCTTTACACAGGTAACTCCTCCGGCTTCGGCTCCGCTTCCTCCTCCTACGCATCACATTTACGCCACGCCATTTTGAATTTGAAACGAAGGCCGTGGCTACAAAAGGAGGGAGGCTGCCTTATACGAGGAGGCCACCATCCCTGACCCACCACTGTGCAGAGAGTTAATCTCTCGTCCGTTCCACCACCACCGGCCTCAACCGTGGCAACGAGCCTCCACCACCGTGGGTGTGTGGCGTGACAGGCCACACCGCCATCTGGAGCTTGTCTGCATTACTGTGAGCACCTCAGTGTGCACCACCCTCCGCACGCGTGTAGTCCAGCGCGTGCGCCTCCTCGCCAGGAGCCTTCCCGCACTCCACGCACGGCCAGCAGTCACCGGAACCTACCTCCACCGCAGCTCCGTCCGGCCACCTCAGGGCACCTCGCACTTCGCCGCGACTGCCATCACGGAGCCCTCTATCTAGAGATCCTCCTCTGAGCTTCACACCTCCGGCCATTCCTTCCTCCTCGCGCACGGACAAGGGGAAGAAGTTCCCCTGTTTTGCTACAGTAAAAGCTATATTAATATTTACATTCTATGCCATTGTCAACTTTTATTATTATTTTATTAAGCTGCATTAAAAAATATATCCTTTAGTTGTTCAAAATTGCCATTTCAGCATGTTCTCTTGATGTTTTCTTAATCTGAAGGCAGATTTGGCTTGATTCTCGTCGAAACTAACTGTGAACATATGTTTTTAACCGGTGTGAGTTTAAATGTCATTGCTTCCCTGTGGACACGACCCACTCTTCTGTGAGTGGTTATTTTAATTATTAATTAGTCAATTTTTCCACCACATAGAACTACAAACGACGCGTCATTGTATGTGACAAACGACTTTAAAAGCGAAGAATCGACTCGTCAAATGGCGCCGTTGCTAGGGAGGCAACAGACGCAATAATTTCACCTAATTTTATTTTTTATTATTTCTCATTGCACAGTGATCTGACCATTTATTATTTTTTCTGTGCGAAAAATTTATGCGAGGAATCAGCCATCGTGAGAGGTGACCCTTGACGTCGCCAGAGGAGAAATTGATCGAACTACCTTGCAAAGGAGGGGAAGGATGAGGACGCGACGATCATCTCTGTACATTTAGTCGCTGATTTGATTAGAATAGGATTAAGATTTTAGACTTAATTTTTCATTGCACATTTGGTTTGAAACCCTTGTTCTGGGGTATATTTTGAAGGGTTTGTTCCCCAATTTTGTTTTAAGCCCATGTTGGGTAATTTTTGGGAGCTTGTTCCCTTTTCTTTAAATTTAGGTTTTTAGTTTATTTTGTGGATTGTTTACCTTTATTTGCTTATGCATAAGTAGTTAAAAAAATAATAATAATAAAAAAAATGAGTTGCCTGCTAGAAGCTGCCTGCCCCTAGGACGAACCATTTAGGTTGTATAAGCAGCTTCTAGATTTACTTCTCTACATTGCGTGCATTCTCGCATCGTTGGTTGCTGGAAGCAAGGTACGCATTCTCCTACTTTGCATCCTATTCTTAATCACGCATTGCATTTGGACTTAATTCGAAGACCACAAAATTTATCTTGAAGCGATCTAACAAGTGGTCACATATATTCTTGAAAAAGGACTAATTAAAGAAGGGACATCTAAAAATCAAGGACTTGATTTTCAAACGTGGTGTGCGATTCAAAATTCAAAATCTTTTTGCGGTGAATGCACACTTATATCTTTTGTACCACGGCATGCATTTAGACACTCCTAAGTCTTGGAACGACTAGGACAAGAGCCCTCCTATCATTGGATTCTGAAGTGTTTGGAACTTGTGATCAAAGGTTTTGTAAATCCAAAGAGGGGGATATCCTGTCACGGATTTTTGGGGGTAGTTGAGAAGCACCGCGAAACCACAGCTTCAAAGGAAGGCTTAGGCCTACTTGCATCCCTAGATTTTTCGTCTTTGGATTTGCTTGACCATTTGAGATTTAGGGAAGAATACCTAAGCTCCAACTAGGTCTTTTTAGGCATTTCGAAGGTTGACAATAGGTGCATAGTTGATTGGGCAACTTACTTTGTAACCTACAATTTGAACTAAAGTCAAAAGCCTAAATTTGTAAAGACCGAACAAGTCCTTTTGAATTATGTTTGTAGTGCATGCTTGGTAGGCATTCTCTTAGGAGACAACTTGAGTTTGATCCTGAACCTGAAAGAATCTTAAGAAGAAACCTTCCAAGGGTAGAAACGGCCAATCAAAGGAGCCTTAAGGAATATTTCATTCCAACCAATCAAGCTGGCCCTACACTACGTAGACCTGGAGGGGACAATCCTTATGAGATCAAAAGCAGTACCATATCCTTGCTGCCCTCCTTTTATGATACTGCTAGAGAAGACCCTTACAGGCATATAGAGGAATTTACCACGGTGAAGCTGCAGGACGTTACTGATGACGCTCAAATGCGGATCCTCTTCCCCTTCTCCCTTAAGGACAAAGCCAAGTATTGGTATCACACCCTTGATAATATTAACAGTTGGGATGCCCTGAAGAAGGAGTTTTTGAAGAAGTACTTCCCCATGAGCAAAACCAATCACTTTAGGAGGGAAATTATGAGTTTTGTTCAAAAGGATGGGGAAGCGTTCCATGATGCGTGGGAGCGCTTTAACGACTTGCTGAGAATTTTCCCACATCACTAGGTGCCTAAATGGCAACTGGTTGAAAGGTTCTACACTGGACTTAATGATTCGCATAGGCAAACTGTGGATGGTGCCTGTGCAGGAACCTTTCTATCTAAGACTGAGGATGAAGCTTGGAACCTTTTTGATACTTTGAGTGAATTCTGCTTACATGGATAGAAAGCCTACTCTCATGCAAATAAAGTTGGAGGCGAATGAGGCAAGGGACACCCAGAATTTAGCCTATTAGATTCAATTATTGAATCAAAGCATGGAAAGGCTTATGTCGAACCCGAGTTCATTCGTATCTAACACCTCCACATCCCAAGATTCCGAATGCTTAATTTGCCAAGGCAGTACACACGCCACTATGGATTGCCACTTGGCCTCCCAATTCCCTGAGCTTGTACAAGCGGATCTGAATGCCACTCAAGGGTTCCGTCCTAGACCTAATAATGACCCTTTCTCCAACACTTATAATGAGGGATGTAGGAACCACCCAAACTTTTCATGGAGACAAGGAAATGTCTCAAATTCAGGGAATTACAAACCACAATCCTTTCAAAACCATCAAATGAACCAACCTCAGACCTTTGCCCAACCTAAGACCTCTGAGATGGATGAATTGAAGGTGATGTTGAAAACTATGCAAGAAAGTCAAAGTGCCATCATCCAATCTCATGACAAAGCTATACATGAGATGAAATCACAAATAGGACACCTTGTTGAGGCCGTTAGATAGAGGGAAACTGGGAAGCTCCCCAAAGTTGCTGAGGAAAATCCTAAAGGAAAAGGGATTGTCTTTAGGGAGCATGCTCAGGCGGTGACTATTCTGAGGAGTGGGAAAGAAATTTCCAAACCCGATGCTCCTATAGTCTCACCCCCTAAAAAGCCATCCACCCCGACTTTCACCCCCACCGGAGAAGACTTGCCGAAATCTTCTCCGCTTGAAATCACCTCATCGGAAGAAGTTGCCCCCGTTCCACCCCTTACTCGACATGACAACCCCTCCACCCAAAGATCGAGAGTGCCTTTTCCAGAGCGCTTATCCACCTCTGGGCAGACTTCTGCTGGCTCATCTGGAGCCAAAGATAAGACGGATGAGATTATGGAAACTTTCAAGCAAGTGTAGATTAACCTGCCTTTGCTTGAAGCTACAGGCAGATTCCATCTTATAACCACTTCTTAAAGGACCTGTGCATGAAAAAGCGGCAATCTAGAAAATAGATCCAATCAAAACTTGTCCTGCCTGATTCTGGTAGCTCAATTGTTCAACATGACACACCCCCAAAACTTAAGGACCCAGGAGCCCCATACATCTCAGTAGTTATTGGTGACTTACAAATTGATGAGGCTCTACTTGATCTGGGTGTGGGGGTGAACATCCTTCCGAGCTACGTGTATGAACAACTTGGGGGAGGCAATCTGAAGCCTAGCCCTGTAATCCTTCAAGAGCAGATCGATCACTTAAGACACCACGGGAAATTTTGGAAGATGTCCTCATAAGAGTGGAGGATTTCTTCTTTCCCGTTGACTTCTTAGTTTTGGACACTGACCCTACCAACAAGCCAACCAAACCCTCCATCATTTTGGGCCGCCCCTTCCTTGCAACTTCACATGCATCAATTAATTGCAATACTGGGGCATTGAAAATGGGCTTTGGGAACAGAAAAATCTGGCTTAATGTGTTTGATGCTTACAACCAAGCCAGACTTGAGGATTGTTCTCAAGTTGAGGTGATAGATGACCTAATTGAAGAGGCATCCCCTGCAATGTTATGTGATGACGCCCTTCAGCATATCATGCTAAATGAGCATTCCCATCTCTTGGAGGAATGTGAAGGGGATATACTTGAACTTGAGGAATTGCTAGGTGTTTCTGCTGAGTCTCTTCCCCCATCATTTCTGCCAAAGGTAGATCTGCTACCTGAGATGGGGACATCTATTATGAAACCCTCAACCATACAAGCCCCCGACCTTGAGTTGAAACCCCTCCCTGACACCCTCAAGTACGTTTTCCTAGGTGCCAATGATACGCTCCATGTTATCATTTCGGCTGTGCTATCTGAGGCACAGGAGGGAGCCCTGATTGAATGCTTGTCTAGGCACAAGGAAGCTATTGCTTGGAGCATTGCTGACATTAAGGGTATAGACTCTACACTCTGCATGCACCACATTTATACTGATGATTCCATCAAGCCATTTAGGGACATGCAGAGATGTCTGAACCCTAATATTAGGGAGGTGGTAAAAAAGGAAATCCTGAAGTGGTTGGATGCTGGGATCATATATCCCATTGCAGATAGTAAATGGGTAAGTCCTATTCATGTGGTGCCAAAGAAGGCAGGCTTTACTGTGGAATTCAACGACCAAGGTGAACAAGTTGTCACTAGACCCTCAACTGGATGGAGGGTCTGTATTGATTACCGCAAGCTGAACACCGCTACCTAGAAGGATCACTTTCCCTCGTCTTTTATTGATCAAATTCTCGAGAAATTAGCAGGGAATAAGTACTATTGCTTTCTCGATGGATATTCTGGGTATAATCAGGTGGCAGTCTTTCCTGATGACCAGGAGAAGATGACATTCACGAGTCCTTACGGTACTTTTGCATTCAGGCGTATGCCGTTTGGATTATGTAATGCCCCTGCAACTTTCCAGCGGTGTATGACGTCTTTCTTTTAGGACATGATTGACGAGTGTGTTGAAGTGTTTATGGATGACTTCTCCATTTATGGCTCGTCTTTCTACCAGTGTCTCCTACACCTGGAGAATGTGTTGAAGCTATGTAAGGAGACTGGGTTAGTCCTCAGCTAGGAGAAAAGTCACTTCATGGTACAGAAAGGAATTGTACTTGGGCATGTTGTATCCGAGCAAGGTTTGAAAGTAGATAAAGCCAAGATTGATTCTATTTCCAAACTCCCATTGCCTACGAACGTCAAACAGATTAGATCCTTTCTGGACCATGCCGGCTTTTATAGGCACTTTACTAAAAATTTTAGTAAAATTTCTAGGACACTTTGTGACTTGTTGGTGAAGGAATCTTCCTTCAATTTTGATTCAAAGTGTGCCGAGGCCTTTCAAACTCTAAAGGAGGCCTTGATCTCTGCGTTTATTCTCCAAGCTCCTGATTGGACACTCTCATTTGAGCTAATGTGTGATGCTTCGGATTATGCAGTGGGAGCAGTCCTTGGACAAAGGGTTGAGGGAAGACCTCATGTGCTGCATTATGCAAGCAAGACTTTAACCGAATCTCAACAAAACTACACCGTCACTGAAAAAGAATTACTTGCTGTAGTTTTTGCTTTGGAGAAGTTTAGGTCTTATCTGCTTGGGTCTAAGGTGGTTATTTTTACTGATCATGCAGTAGTGAAACATCTCATTGCTAAGAAAGATTCTAAGCCACGTCTGATTAGGTGGATCCTACTCCTTCAAGAATTTGACTTGGAAATACGTGAAAAGAAAGGAGTAGAAAATGTTGTGGCTGACCACCTGTCTCGCCTTCCTCTTAATGACTCGCTTCTGGAGACATTCGCGACACATTTCCCGATGAAACTCTGATGGCGGTAACATCAACTTTACCTTAGTATGCAGATACTGTAAATTACTTGGTCACTGGACAAACTCCTGGCTCTTGGGATGAGCAGAAAATAAAGAGATTCATTTCCCAAGCAAGATATTTTCATTGGGAAGAGCCAGAATTATTTAGAATTGGACAAGACCAAGTATTGAGACGTTGTGTACCTGAAGAGGAACAACAAAGTGTGCTGAGTTTTTGCCATGAACTTCATTGTGGAGGACACTTCGGTGCTAAGAAAACTACTTTTAAGGTTCTCCAGTCTGATTTTTTGTGGCCTTCCTTATTTAAGGATTCTCATAATTTTGTCAAGGCCTGTATTAGATGTCAACAGACTGGAACAATTGGGAAGAGGAATGAAATGCCTCAACATCCTATTCAATCTATTGAAATTTTTAATGTGTGGGGAATTGACTTTATGGGCCCCTTCCCGTCGTCCCATGGTTATGAATATATCTTGGTGGCAGTTGATTATGTCTCTAAATGGATAGAGACCATTCCTACGTGCACAAATGACCACTCTGTGGTTTTGAAATTTGTGAAGGCCAATATCATATCCCATTTCGACTGCCCCAAGACCATTATAAGTGATGGGGGCCCTCATTTCCGAAACCACCACTTCAATCGGCTAATCAGGAGTCTGGGAGTGACTCACAAGGTCGCTACCCCTTACCATCCTCAGACAAGTGGCCAGGTTGAAGTGTCGAATAGGGAGATAAAAAATATTTTGGAAAAGACCGTTAGACCTGATAGGAAAGACTGGTCCTAAAAGCTCGATGATGCTTTGTGGGCATATTGAATGGCTTATAAGACCCCTTTGGGTACTTCGCCCTTTCGGATTATGTATGGGAAAGCGTGTCATTTACCTGTTGAGTTGGAACATAGGCACTTTGAGCTATTCGAAGTGTTAACATGGATTTAGAGAAGGCAGGTAAGGCACGACTTCTAGAATTAAGTGAGCTTGAGGAGCTGAGGAATGATGCTTATGACACCTCTCAAGCTTATAAAGAAAGAAATAAGGTCTTGCATGATAAGTTTATACTTCGAAAGACCTTTGAGCCCAACCAACAAGTCTGGCTTTCCAATTCCAGACTTAAGCTTTTTCCTGGGAAGTTAAAATCTCATTGGGATGGGCCTTACATAATCACTAAAGTATTTCCTCATGGAGCTGTGGAGATTAAAAACCCTTCCTCTTCAGCAACTCCCTTTATCGTCAACGGTCAACAGTTAAAACCATACATTACTTTGGATGGCCATCTGGTTGACGAGGTCACTCTTGAGGAGCCTTAGCTCCTACCATTCTCCGCCTCAGGTAATATCTTCCTTTAACTATTTTTGTTTTCAATGAGGACATTGTTTGAACCAGGCATGGGGGAGAGGACCTGAGGCATTTTGTTTATAGCATGCATACATTTGCATTAAAATATATATATATCTAAATAAATAAAAATAAAAAATAATTAAAAAAGAAAGTTTCTAGCTTAACGGGTTAGGTCCTGCATTCTTAAGCAAATCAGAACTCTAGGGTAGACTAAGTTAATTCTAGGGTCAAACCTTAGAAGCTAAATGAGCTACTAGTTTTAGACCTTTAGGGTCCTTTGTGGACTTAAAAACTTAAGTAGGAGTTAAGTTGCGAACCATTCCTCAAGAGGTTGAGGAAGAAAAGCTAGGGTTTGAGTTAAAAGGTGGGGTAGTACCTGGAGTCTTGTTCTACCTTTTGGTTTACGGGTCCTTGTAACCCAAGCATCCAAATTTCACACACTTGGTCTGGTGTAAGTAATCAACTTAATTCCTTTCTTAAAAGAGATTTGGTTCTCTTAGTTTTGACTTAGGAGAGGCTTGAAAACACAATTTGATTGGAAGAGTTCCCTCCGCAGGAGAGGTGGTGTATACACTCACCTTGAGGATGCGATGATAACATATTACCTCCTCGGCGCTTGTCTCTTAGGATATCCATCCTACTGGGGGCATGTAAGCGCATTGTGCGATTCAGGTACCATGGGCAGCCCTATCTCGAAGTGCCGATTGCCATAGGCCTGAATTCGTTTAAGAAATCCATGGGAGATACTATCTCGAAGTGTCGATTGCCAGGAGTTCTTGGGGTCGTTATGGGCAGTGCTATCTCGAAGCATCGAAAGCCAGGCACCCTTCGAGGTATGGTAATGGGGACAATGAATCCAACACAGACCGTGTTGATAGTTGATCTGAGGTTAAACTTAGAGGAATATTAAAAAAAAAAATCCTTTTTCCTTTAACTCAAATAACTCAGACCAAAGTACATGCACGGATTCTTTAATCTTAGGGATCAATGAACCCTAAGGTAGAGTCAGAAATCAGGGAAACTTGTGCCTGCAACTCGTCTTTAGCCGACCTAGTCTGTAACTTAGCAACTACTTGGGAACCTTAGGTCTAGAGTTTGAACTTAATATGTTTCTAAAGGAAGACCAATTGGGTTGACTAGTCTACTTGGAGTGCTAGGTTTTGCTTGGATTTGCTAAGGACTAGTCCCCTAGAATTTAGCATGCATTAGTTAAAGTCCCCACCAAGAGGTTTTGCATGGGGGTATTTGATTAGCCCATATTTGTGGGCAATTTAAGTATTTAAGTGCCTAGACATTAAGTTAATTCTAACATTTATTTAGAATGCATTAGGATGTAAATAGATTAATTCATATTTCTGATTTAACTACATAATTCATGCATTGCATTCATAACTAAATGCATTTAGAATTAACTTAGAATTGCATTAGTTAACCAATTAGGTGCATTGCATGCATTGTTTTAATTTAACATAGAAGTTAAGGGCTTATGCATAAATAACCATAATATTTTATTCTTTTATTTTTTTTCTCCTTTACACAGGTAACTCCTCTGATTTCGGCTTCGCTTCCTCCTCCTGTGCATCACATTTACGCCACGCCATTTTGAATTTGAAACGAAGGCCATGGCTACAAAAGGAGGGAGGCTGCCTTGTACAAGGAGGCCACCATCCCCGACCCACCACTGTGCAGAGAGTTGATCTCTCGTCCGTTCCACCACCACCGGCCTCAACCGTGGCAACGAGCCTCCACCACCGTGGGTGTGCGGCATGACAGGCCACACCGCCATCTGGAGCTCGTCTGCATTACTGTGAGCACCTCAACGTGCACCACCCTCCGCATGCGTGTAGTCCGGCACGTGCACCTCCTCTCCAGGAGCCTTCCCGCACTCCACGCACGTCCAGCAGTCACCGGAACCCACCTCCACCGCAGCTCCGTCCAACCACCTCAGGGCACCTCGCACTTCGCCGCGACCGCCATCACGGAGCCCTCGGTTTAGAGATCCTCCTCTGAGCTTCACACCTCCAGCCATTCCTTCCTCCTCGCGCACGGACAAGAGGAAGAAGTTCCCCTGTTTTGCTATAGTAAAAGCTATATTAATATTTACATTCTATGCCATTTTCAACTTTTATTATTATTTTATTAAGCTGCATTGCAAAATATATCCTTTAGTTGTTCAAAATTGCCATTTCAGCATGTTCTCTTGATGCTTTCTTAATCTGAAGGCAGATTTGTCTCGATTCTCGTTGAAACTAACTGTGAACATATGTTTTTAACCAGTGCGAGTTTAAATATGTCATTGCCTCCTTGTGGACATGACCCGCTCTTCTGTGATTGGTTATTTTAATTATTGATTAGTCAATTTTTGCACCACATAGAACTATAAACGACGCGTCATTGTATGTGACAAACGACTTTAAAAGCGAAGAATCGACTTGTCAGATTACTGATCAGATCATCTGATCTTCTTGAACACCATTGATTGGTGTTTAAGATGAGCTAATGATTTTATCATAATCACGTGGGTCCTTGTTCATTCTCAAATCAATACAACTAATTGTCCTTGACAAAACTACCCAAAACAAGGCTCAAATTGGGTACATGCTCATCTGAAAATCAAATCCGAATTCAAACACATATGAATCCTTACAATACACCCAATTAAGCAAATAGAAACTTGAATCGCTCAATTAAATCCATTACAACTCAAATTTACTCCAAATCTTGCGATTGGGCTTAAATTCCAATTACAAATAAATCAAACAAATCTGATCGATTAAATCCAGATCGAGGGGAGCCTTTATGAATAGATGGAGTGAGTGGGAGACCCCCTAGGTCAATTTTAGGTGTGAATTCAGATCTAGAAGCCAAGACCTCATATCTGAATTTGACCTTAGTGGATGGGTGGATTGCAAATTAAATCATCGAGGAAATCAGAGAATGCGAGTTATGAGATGATTAGGGAGATTAATGGATTGAAATAGTCATCGAAAAATGCCTATCTGATCTAAATTGATTAGAGAGTGTGATCAGGTTTTTATGCAATTTGTAATATGCGGGTTTTATAAGTCGTAACATGAAAAAATCGATTCTCTTTTAAAATTTGTAACCTAGATAGTGGAAGTATCTAGGGTCGCCCAAGGAGTCAAATTTTTTCAAATTCAGATCTCTTACTTGAAAAATAGGAAATCAACTTTCTTTTTGATATTTTTGAATATAAGATTTTTTTGGAATTTTTAAACAATAGGTGATTACGCAAATGAACACAAGTAACAATTACACCTACATGCTAATGCCACTACCAAAGTGACACAAAAAGCCTCTCTAAGCTCACCCTAGGCACATGGAGGCCGAGGGTAATTAGAGAAAGGAAGTGAAAAAGTGCTAGAAGTAATGATTAGCAAAGATGTAACAAAAATGAAAAGAAGGCAACTTTGATTGAATAGAATTATGTTTTACAAAAACATGTAGAGGAATGCTTCTACTCTGAATTACAAAATACAAAAGGAGTAAAACACAAATCCTCTTGATATATTGGTGAAGAAGAGAGGCTTCTTGCTCCAAGCTTAGCTGCTCCTTGGCTTGAAAAGAAGATCTCCTCCTTCCTTGAAAAGCTCCTCCAAGTTGGTGTCTTCCTCTTTGGCAAGCCTTAAGGGGGGGCGTGCCTTGGCTCCTCCAAGGTTGATGCTCTCCACCTCAAATGTCTCCTCTAAGGGTCAGTGTGTACCACCCTCAAGATCCTTCTCCTAGGGTAGGTGCGTACCCTAGGTCTTCTTCCTTGCTTGGCGATCTTCCTTAGTTCCCTTGGCTTGGACCAAGGAAGAAGGGAAGAAGAAGAAGGCACCAAGGAGGCAAGGGATAGCCTGCTTAATCTTCTTTCCTCTCCTTCCTATGGCCAACCATATAGTATGTGTAGGTAGAAAATTATGTAGCCAAAGGTGAATTAATGGTGGTGGGTGTTGGTCTTTTTATAGGAGTGGAAGGGGGTTAAGGGTAGTTAATGGATGGAGGGTTAAGATGGCTTACGGATGGTAGTTAGGAGATCCTAAGGTTGATAATGGGAGGTGCCAAAATGTGGGGATGCTTGGTATTTGGTGCCAACCCTAGGTGGGGACTAGGGTTAAGGATTGATGGTGGTAGGGTTAGGTGGCATGTAGGATATGCGTAGGGTTAAGATGGTGTTGTAGGGTGGTGGTTGGTGAATGGACGATAGATATAAGGTGGCACCAAAATGAGGGATGCATGGAGTTGTAGCTATGGTGGGGTTAAGTGGTTTTGGCGCCACTTTAGTATGGTTAAGGGAGAGGGTTAGGTGGTTCCAATATGTGTAGGGTTAGGATAGGTTGTGGTGGTGATTGAGGGTGGTGTTGGCGCCAACATGAAGGGGTGTGGGTAGAAGTTTTTTTGGAGCCAACTAGGGGTGGTTTAGGGTTGGTTAGGTGTAAGGTTAGGTGGTTAAGGTTGGCGCCACATAAGTCTTCTATAAGGGGTTTATGTGTAGGGTAGAGATGGCCTTATGTGGTTATGTGTAGGGTGGAGATTTAAGGAAGTTTGGCGCCATTTTTAAGGGGTGCAAGTGGTGGTTTTGGCGCCAAATTTATGGTGTCCCTTGGTGGGTGATATGGGGTGAAGGGTGGTGAAGGTTGGTGGCGCCAAGTAGCTCGGTTAGGGTTAGGGCTTAGTTAAGGTTAAAGAGGAGGGTGGATGGCCATGGAGGTGGAGTTGGTTGGGAGCTTAGCTAAGCTAGCTTAGCTAGTGGGGTAGAGGATGGTGGAGCTAGGGTTTGAGGAAGAAGGAGCTAGGAAAAAATTCTGAAGCTAGACTGATGCTATACTGGAGCTGAGGAAGCTGAGGGAGTCTTCATGAAGACTCAACTACTAGCTTAGCTAGCTGCTTTTCAGGCTAGTAGCTAAGCTAGGGTAGTTGAGTTGGTATGAGCTGACTTCAACCTATCTGGAGCTAGGTTGAGCTGGAGCTGCCTAAGATGGGGACTCTTGAGCTAGCTTAGCTACTAGTTGACAAGTAGTAGCTAAGCTAGGAAGAGTTAAGCTGCAATGAGCTAAGTAGAGCTGGAGAGAGCAGGCCCTAAGCTGATGTCAACTTAGTTAAGCTAGTTAGAGCTCCCAATGAACTAAATAGAGCTGGGATGAACTAGACTCAAATAAGTTGAGCAGATTATGGGCTGACTTGAGCTAAGTTTAGCTAGGATGAGCTACCTTGAGATGCCATCCAGCCAAGAAGAGTTGAATGGAGCTAGATGGAGCTAACCCTAACCCAAGCAAGCTGGTATCCAACTATGAGGAGCAAGATCTGGCTGAGTCCCAGCTAAATTGAGCTTCTTCTTCACCCTTTGCCTTCATGAGTGTCAAGGTTTTAGGGTTCTGCATATCTATTTTATCCCTAACACTCAAATAAACATGTTAAAAATAATAAAATAATGCAATGCATGCCTAACCT
Organism: Thalassia testudinum; assembly: GCA_037157565.1. NCBI lineage: Eukaryota > Viridiplantae > Streptophyta > Magnoliopsida > Alismatales > Hydrocharitaceae > Thalassia > Thalassia testudinum. The sequence goes on along the minus strand of JAZHRO010000035.1, from coordinate 53,282,886 downwards.
ATGTGATGCCTAAATACAGCCCAAAAACTCATTTGCAGAGTTAAAATCCTAAGAGCTAGGTTTGTTTTAATGCGTAAGAATGATGCTAAACTGGCGTTTATCAGGGTGAGATCGATTCCAAACTACACTACTCTAATCTGAGCTAACACATCACTGAATTCAACATCTAAACTACTCCTACTGATCTAAAATATACTAATTATCACTATAAATAATCTAGAAAGTAGGAAATCCTAATCTAATGAGAAGAATGAGACCTTTGGATAAACAACCGACAACTAAAGATGAAGAATGGAAGGAGGTCTCCAGCGAGTGAAGTGCCCATGAGAGAAGCTCCAGGGTCACCCTCAGTCTTACATCATCCCTAGCGGCCTGGAGGAATTGAGGAAGAAGAGCTCCACCCATGTCACTGATGGAGTGAGTGAAATGGCAAGAAGAAGCTAGAGTGGAAGAAGGATCAGCTCGAAAGGTGTAGGAGGGGGCTAATGACGCGCGCAGGGGTTTGAGCAAGTGCTTAAGTAGCTGCACGAGTGATTCTAGTCACTATGTTGTGGGATTAGTTGATTAGGGTACAACGGTGGATGGAGTTTGCAGCTCAATTGGGAGACTCCAAACTAAATACCCACCGTCAGATGGGATCTGGGAGAGGTAATGGTGCATCATGCAAAGGCATGCAAGGATTGGTGGCAGATCCACCGTTAGATCAAAGAATCAAAGGAATGACAGCCTAGGTGGGTTGTGTTCTTAGGTGAATAATGGATCAGGTGCAATCGCATGTCTATTGGAAAAATTTCATAGAAGCAGAATTGGCAAAACGGTATGAAAATTGTGAGGGAACCCATTAGTGAAGGGAAGGATGGCAGCACGATCCAAAATCTTACAGAAGGGTCCCTAACAACTTTTCAAAAAGGACCTTGAACTCTAAATGTAATAAGAATGGTAATGCATGAGGACCTATATGTAATCTAATAAATACAAGGTCCTATTGATGTCCAAATGCCATGAAGTTTTTATTAAAGCTTAATTGAACATATTAGAACATGATTTCACTCTTGATTTGAACTTTTGAGCTTAGAAATGTGTTCAATTGGCCATGGGATCATCATTTTACATTTATGAATAGAATATCTCATTAATTGACCTAATTGTGTTTTTAACACCAATTTGCTGTTTTAGGTCATTTCCCTTAATTTCTACATTTAACCCATTTCTTGCACTAATTGATAGTGTTTAACCTAGTTTCTAGCTTAACTTGGACATTTTAGCTATGATAAGCCACACCTCATCATACCCCATGCTTAAGTTTTACTAGACCCTTAGCAAACAACTCATTCAAGTGCAAAGCAATTAAGTACCAGCTAGATAAGTGTGATGAGATATCTATTTTGTCTTTTCCAATTGTTAAGTGTTTAGAGATGATCTTTAAGCTAAAATTTTTCTGATAAGCCAACTGTGTTTATGTCTGGACATTGTGAGAACCAACTGCTTAGGAAGACTAACTAGAACTTAAGACAGATATAACATAGACCATCTCTCGACCAACAAGGACTCTTGATATTTAAACCTTAAGTGAGATTTCCAGGACTCAAGAGGGTTTTACAAAGGTCAAGACTAACCAAGTGAGCTTTAAAACTCAATCCCAAGGTTTCACATTTTTTTAAGTCCAAGCTGGTTCTAGCTTCAGCTCATGTCTTTAGATTGACTCTCAAAAATGAGGAAGACTCAAACCCAACTCTTATTGCATTGTGACTCAAAGAATATTTGGTGGAAACAAAATATTTGTAATGCACCCTAAAAAATATTTTTGGTGGAAAGTATTTACAGGACTTTAGATAACATACTTGACTTATTCTAAAGAATGTCTTTTTCTAAAAATTCTTTTTGACCTTTTCTTTTTTTTAAAAAAAATAAGTGTCAGTATGTCTCTGAAAGCTTTATCTAGTTGAGTTCACTTATTTGATGGGTGAGTACTTTGGTGGAAAGAGCTTCTCCTAAACACAAGACTAAAGACTAGGATGAAGAGTCTACCTGCATGTACAAGTAAGGACTCCACCATCCCTAATGAATACTAAGGTTGAATTTTAAGTTCACAAGGTCTTTCCCGACACTGTGTAGTGTAAACCAAAGTTACTTAGAATCCTAAGCCAAAGCAAACCAGTAAATCTTGTACTGGTGACTCAGGTACAAGAATACATCCTAAGCTAGGAGAGATCCTGGTTTATCTTGTCAATGCTTAAAGTATATTAAGCCAAAGCCTGAGCGAATCAAGTTACAGTGGCCTGAAAAGTCTAACCAGTAAAGGTTGAATGTCCATAAACACTTATTCTATTTTGTTTTCAACTACAAGATCATAATTAAACACTTATAATTCTTTTCAAAACATTTTCTGTATTAAAAATTTTATTTTTAGAGTTCTCCCTCAACAATAAGTTCATTTGGTCCCTTACTATATTTTTGGAATTTTTGTATTTGACATTTTTTTTTGTATTATTGACTTTATAATTTTTTCAAATTTTTTGGTATTTTTAATAATACTATACTATATACACTACTTGTGTGTCAATATTGCATTTCAGCATCTGATTTCACCATTTACACCCCCCATGCTTAAATGATACAATGTCCTCATTGTATGAATAGGGTGGATACAAATGCATTCTCTGCTTTTCACTAACTTAGGCTGGGTGATAAAAGGAAGTCGGAATGATGAGATAAAAATCTTTGTGTGGATGATTTCAAATATGATACAAGATCAGAGTTGAAAGTCGAGCTAAGTAGTGAAATGCATGACAAGTGTGACTATGAATGCATGCTAAAAATGTAAGGGTAAACACCTAAGAAAGAAATAAAGAAAGATAAAAATATCTATATACAAAAGATAGGTTGCTAAGTTTAACGCCTTCATCTAGGCGTAAACCCAGTAGAAGTGTCAAAAGAAGTAGATTCAAAATATTGGAGCAAAATGATGGAATTGACAAGTCTGAGATCATGCAACTCAATGAAAGGTTTCAATATCTATCCATTCATGGTGAAAGGTTCTAATTTCTCAATCTCACCTCTATTGTCAAAAACTCTCAAGATTTTGAAAGGTCCAGTCCATTTGGATCTAAGTTTCCTTGGGAAACTGGGAAGAGTTTCAATCTTGAGTCAAATAGGACTTTTTGACCAGGGTGAAAAGTTTTCCTGTGGATGTAACGGTCATGGAAGGACTTTAATTTATCTTTATAAATCCTTAAGCTTTCATAAGATTCATAAGATTCTTCTATGATCACCAGCCTTCTCTAAGTCCAAGTTACACTTCTTGATGGCCCAATAGGCTTTGTGCTCAAGTTCTACGGGAAGATGACAGGGTTTCCTATACATAAGTCTAAAAGGAGACATGCCTAATGGGGTTTTGTGAGATGTTCTATATGCCCACAACGCATCAGAAAGGTAGGAAGACCAATCCTTTCTATCAGGTCTGATGGTAGTCTGTAAAATCTTCTTGATTTGATCTCCAATTTGACAATTCTACTAGTCCATTGGTTTGAGGGTGATAAGGTGTAGCAATCCTTTATGTCACCCCATACTTTTGAAGTAAGGACTAAAAGTGGATATTCCTAAAGTGAGACCCTCCATCACTTATGAAGGCTTCTGGTACCCCAAATCTAGAGAAGATAAAGTGTTAGACAAATTGTGTCACAACTCTATGGTCATTAGTCCTTGAGGGGATGGCTTCAATCCATTTTGAAACATAATCAACTGCCAACAAGATACTCGAAACCATGAGAATTTGGAAAAGGTCCCATAAAGTCAATGCCCCATATATCAAAGACTTCACATATTAAAATTGGATTTAAGGGCATCATGTCTCAGTAGGCAATACAATCAAGAGATTGACAGCATAAACATGCCCTACTATATTCTCATGCATCTTTGAAAAGTGTGGGATAGTAAAAACCACTCTACAAAACTTTAACATTGGTCTTTTTGCCAAAGAAGTGACTGCCACAAGCCTGGTCATGGCAGAACGACAAGATGTTTACTATCTCCTTATCAGGTACACACTTCCTAATGACCTGGCTAGAGAAAATTTTGAATAGCCAAGGTTCTTCACAGAAGTACTACCTAGCTTCAGTTCTAAGTTTGTTGATTTGGGATTTAGTCCAACCATTGGGTACTACTCCAGAAGCTAGGTAGTTGACAATGTCAGCATACCAGGGAAGATCAGAATGGATGACCAGCAATTGCTCATCAGGGAAGTGGTCAGTAATAGGAAGTGAAGGAGAGATCATTTCAAAAGGAAGGTGGGATAAGTGGTCAGCTACTACATTCTACTTCCTAACCTTATCATGAATCTCTAAATCAAATTCCTACAATAGCAAGATCCATCTAATCAAATGAGATGTTGTGTCCTTCTTGGTGAGAAGATGTTGCACTGTTGTATGGTCAGTGTAGACTATAATGTGGGAACCTAGAAGATAAGGTCTGAATTTTTGCAGTGCAGATACTACTACTAACAATTCTTTTTCAGTGATTGTAATTCCTTTGAGCTTCATCTAAGGTCTTGCAAGCATAGTAGGTGACTATGGGTTTCCCATCCGGTTTTTGACCAAGGACAGCCCCACTGCATAATCAGAGGCATCATACATGATCTCAAAAGGGTGAAACCAATCTGCAAGTTGTAGTATTGGGGCCTTGGTAACCAAATCATGAAGTGTTGTATATGCACAGACACAATCATCAGAGATCTAAAAGTCTACATCTTTAGAGAGGAGATTTGTGAGAGGTCAGGCTATTTACGAGAACTAGGCTATAAAGCGACAATAAAAACCAACATGCTTCATAAAAGATTCGATTTGCTTACCAACGAAGGTAATGGTAGGTCAGAAATCAATTTTACCTTCGCATGGTCAACCTTAATTCCTCTCTCAGAAATAAGGTGACCTAGGACAAGTCCTTCTAGTACCATGAAGTGTGATTTCTCCCAGGAGAGTACTAGATTCACATTGATGCATCTTTGCAGGACCTTGGTTAGGTGATCTAAACATGCATCAAATGTGCTCCTAAAGATCGAGAAGTCATCCATGAAGACTTCTAAACAATTACCCACTAGATCGGAAAAGATTGCAAACATACACCACTGAAATGTAGCAGGTGCATTGCACAATCCAAATGGCATCTTACGGAAAGCAAAGATTCTGTAAGGGCAGGTGAAGGTCATTTTTTCCTACTCATCAGGGTGAATTACCACCTGATTGTAGCCTGAGTAGCCATCCAAAAAGCAGAGAAATCTATTCCCTTCCAATCTTTCCAATATCTGATCAATGAAGGGCAATGGGAAATGATCTTTCTTCGTGGCTTGGTTGAGTTTGCGATAGTAAATACATACTCGCCACGAACTAGCAATCCTTGTAGGGATGACTTCTCCAAAATAAGTGGTTATGATGATAAGTCTAGCCTTCTTAGGCGCAACCTAAACAGTACTTACCCACTGTCTATCAAAGATAAGGGAAAATTATTCCATTTTCTAACCACTTAATCATATTACCACCTCTTGAAGTGTGGGGTTCAATCTATGCTGTGGCTATCGAGTAGATCTAGATCCTTCAATGAATATGCTATGAGTGCAATAAGAAGGACTAATGCCAATCAAGTCAAAGAGGTTCCATCCTATAGCCTATCTATGTGCTCTCAAGTCAGATAAGAGTCGTGACTCTTGATCAGACGATAAATGGGAATTGGCAATCATGGGATAAGTCTGATCTAGTCCTAAGAAGACATATTTCAAAGAGTTAGGAAGAGGTTTAAGTTTAACAGGCACAGGATCAGATGAAGGACCAAATGTGGAGAGCTTAGAAGATCCTAGAGACACAAAAGGGATTGAAGGTAAGTCCTCAATCTCTAAGGCAATTGTCTCAGGAAGAGTCAAGTCAAAGATCAAAGGGTGTTGAGGTTCTAAAGTGAGTGAATCAATCAATGTATCCTCGAACAACTTGTCCAAAGAATCCAAAGAATAAATTTCTTCAATTAAACTACAAGATGTCCCCTTTGGGCCTGAAAAATATCAATTTTTATCCTATGATCTCCAAATTTCAACTCTATAAGGCCCTCCTCACAATTTATGTTTTTCCTTGGCTATCTCTAAGAAAGGTCTCCCTACTATGATGGGTGTGTTCTATATATCCTCAGGTACTTCCATGTCAAGGACAATAAAGTCTACAAGAAATTAAAAATCCTTGACCCGCACTATACATACACCAACACTCCCTAAGGTGTCTTAACTAATCGATCAACTAATTGCAGGGACACCTCGGTTGGCTTCAAATTGCCAACCTTGAAATGTGTCAGTAGGGAGGTTAGGATAAGATTGATGAAAGCCACTAAGTCAAGTAAGGCTCTATTGAATATGGTGTTTCCAATCATACAAGAGAGAAGAGGGGTGCTTGGGTCTTTCTTCTTAGTAGGAAGGTTTGAAATAATGGAACTCACTTGTTCCAAGAGGATTATAGGACTACTCCCTTTATGAATTCTACCCTTATACTTAGGTGTACATAAGTCTTTCAAGAACTTAGCGTAGGGTGGTATGTGGCAGATTACATACAACGAAGGGATGTTTATGTGGACTTTCTCAAAGAGCTTAAGCAAATCCTCCTCAGGTGCCATAATAGACTTCTTCTTCTTTTCATTACTCTTATTCTCTAGGGCCTCTGGGAAGGGTACTGAAGTGGTAGTAGAAGGATCAATCAAATGCTCAGAAGAGTCAAGTGAAGGTAAATCAGTTGTAGGAGTGGAGGTGGAAGGTCCAAGTAAATATGTAGAAGTCAGTAATGGTGGATCAAATGTACTTCTACCACTTCTAGCGATAACGACATTTAAATCAGCTTGTGGCGTAGATGAAGAATCAAGATCAGGTAGAATAGGTGGTTGTGGATCGGAATGAGAATTGGGATCATGATAGAAAGTATTAGGATTAGTGTGAAGCTCAGGTTCTTGCAAGGTTTGTGATATGAAGTGTGCTTGACCTTGAAAAGGAGGTCTGCGTTGTGTTTGAGATGGGAGTGAATGTGTTTGATGGGATGTAGCTAAGTGTTCTAGCTGAGCTCTCATCTTAGCTAATGCCATGTCCTGTCTCTGTTGCATAGCAATATTTTATTGCTGCATATCAACAAGAGCTTTCATGATAGTCCCTATTAATCATCTCGTGTAGGCCTATATTGAGAGTATTGGGTGGGCATGGGTTGCTGGTAGGCATGCGGTGGATACCCGTGTTGTTGTGGAGATGGTGCTCGAATCAGGTTCTCAAGTGGTGGTGCTGAAGGTTGTTGGAAGTTAGGTCTTTGTGAATTTTTTGACTACGAGAAATTTGGATGATTACGCCATCCAGGGTTGTAAGTTTGTGAAAATGTGTCATTGTGTATGGCATGGAGCTCCTTCGAAGCTTGGAGAGGTGTAGGGATTTCAGTGCAAGGAGAAACAAAAGCTCCTCCAGTCAATGAAGGATAAGGAAATGAATAGTCAGGTAGAGGTGGTTGTGTCACAAATAGGTTGTTCACAGTTTTCCTTCCTGTGCAAAACTAAGAAGTACGAGGTGCAAGTGACTGAGAAGAAGATGATGAAGGTTTAGATAGGAATTTCCATACTTCATCCACTTTCTTCTCGATTAAGCCCACCTTATCCAGCTGACTAGCTACAATCTTTAAGTCTCATGTGCCAGATTGGGCTTCGTGTACCCCTGAATGTGAATGGGAGGACTTCCTATTAAACACGTTCATTGAAGCATTATTAATAGAGTTTTCGGCCATGCCTTTGAAGAGCTCAAAAGTTGAGTCTTCATCCTAACACAAGAAATTGCCTCCACATGCAGCATCTACAAAGTTCCTTGTCATCATGGAGCCCATGGTAGAAGATCTAGACCTGTAGCTAGCGTGGGACACCATGGTGGGGACATTTACATAGAAGCTAATGGAATTGCTCCCAAGCCTCACGCATTTGTTCTCCTTAATTTTGTGTAAATTTGGTGATAGCACTCCTCAAAGCATTGGTGTGTCTTACAGAGAAGTACTTCTTTAGAAACTCATGTTTCGAAGAAGCCCACGTCTCTATTGGTGTAGTCCGTGACAGTGTTCTAAACCAGAAGGTGACCTTATCTTTCGATGAAAAGAACATCTTCATCAGCAAGGTGTGCTGATCATGACCCTGCGGACCCAAGTGATTTGCCCATATTTGCGGGCTATTTAAGTATGTGAATGCCTAGATAGCTAATCCAAGGTTAGACTTAGAGGAATCATACAAATATATATATATATATATATATATATATATTAAAAAAAACTCCCTCTTACTCTCTTTCTAGGTTGGCAATCATACCAACCTCAAATAAATCAGACAAATGCACGTGCACGGATGCTTTAATCTCTAGGACCAATAAACCCTAGGGTAAAGTTAGAAATCAAAGAAACTTGTGCCTGTAACTTGTCCTTAGCTAACCTAGTCTGTAACTTAGCAACTACTTGGGTACCATATGATCTAGAGTTAGATAGTTCAACCTAATTTATATGAAAAGGTCAATTGAGTTAGCTTGGATAACTTGGAGTGTTAAGTCATGCTTGAATTTGCTAGGGACTAGCAAAAACTAGGCATGGGGGCATTTAATTAGCCTATTTGCGGGCTATTTAAGTATGTGAATGCCTAGACATTAAGATATCTTTAACATTTAGTTAACATGCATTAGGATGTAAATAAATTAATTTATATTTTTAGCTTGATTGCATAATTCATGCATTGCATTCATATGCATTTAGAATTGACTTAGTTAACCAATTAGGTGCATTACATGCATTATTTTGGGCCTAACATAAAAGTTAAGGGTCCGTGCATAAATAACCCTAATATCTTATTTTATTTTATTTCTCTTCTTCTTCACAGGAAATGGCTCCGCTTCCTCCTCCTACGACCATTCACTCCAGCCACGAATCTTCTTAATGGCCATAGGAAGTGGATCTACTCCAGCCTCTCCCATTTCAAATCGAAGCATTGCAGCTACAAAGGGAGAGTAGGGTCTGCCATGCTCGAGAGGCCTCCACCCCCATTCACCACTATGCAAAGAGCCAACCTCTCAACCGCTCCATCACTGCCGGCCTCAACCATGTGCACAAAAGTTCACACCAAAGCGGGCAAGCGGGGTGATAGACCATCGCACCACCAGTGACTTGTGCAACTCACCGTAAGAGTATGCCTAAAGGCACGCATTTATCCTTCTTCTTCTTTTTCCTCTTATGCATCCTCAAGGAACCCATCATCACCACCTCCCGCAGCCCGCACTTCCACGCTCATGACTCCACCTCCATGCACCACCATCATCAACATCCCTCTCTTTCTCATAGTCCTCCTTCTCCCTTGTGTGAACTAACACCACTTCCACCATCACCGCACCATTCACCTTCATCTTCATTATCTCCCCTGAAAAACAACCCATCACCTCCAACGTCGACAACTACCAGCCACTACCTCCTCCTTCCCACGTGCGGCCACCAGTCATGCCATCGCACACACCCGTGCATTCACATCCCACGTGCGGCCAACAGCGTGCTCGCACGCACCTCTAGCAGCACGCACCTCCCCTCATCAAGCCTTCACCCACATGCAGTAGTGCGCCTGCACGCACCACCACCAGCCACGCACGCGGCCGCACACACCTCCAGCAGTCCCTCTTCTCTATGCACCTCCATGCGCCCATGCGCACCAGACCAACTCCACCGCCACCCATCACCTTCCACAGCTCCGTCCAGCCACCTCAAGCCACCCCACACTTTGCCGCGACCGGCATCGCAAAGCCCTCAATCTGGAGATCCTCCTCCGAGCACCTCACTACTGACGAAGCCATCCTCCATGCGTGAGCTAAGGGGAATGATTTCCCCTTTTTTCACCTCAATTAGTTATTACCAATCATGCCATTACCACTTTCATTTTTTTAATTTCATTATTGTAGTGAATTTATGATAACTCCCTTCATTGTTTAACTTATTTGTCAAATCAATCTCTTAACCTTAATCTAGGTGGGTTTTCATTAAATTCGTAGAAGAATCTTGTTATAGGAGAAGATTTATTTGTATTAACATTCAAGTGCCATTGTGAGGATTTTATTCTTATTTTATTGTGGTGCACATTACATTAAACTCCCTTTTATTTGTCATAAATGTGATTTCAACTTCCACTTTTATTTAAACTCATATCTATGCAATTTTCGACACAATTTCTTAAGGAAATCATTCGTGAACAATAATTTTTTATTCTCACGAGTTTGTAATAGGCATTGCCTCCCCGTAGACACGACCCACTCTCTCAAGTGGTTATTTTTCTTTATTTTGATTAGCGATTTTCCACCACTTCAATACTACTTTGATGCGTCATTTTATGTGCAAAACTTCTTCCAAAGTGAAAGTTGTCTATTCACCAAGGTTTGGGTAAGATTTTTCAGCTCTTCTAAATGCTGAAAAGGGTCCTTAAAAGCAAGCCCATGGAAGTGAAGAATAACTGCAATGATATTCGGCTTCAGTTCAGCAGCATGACCCCTAGCGGGATAGCATACCGCAGGCATAGGTGGTGAACCATGGGATTATAGTAATCTCGTAGTTGACATCTACGAGCTTGGGGAGCCTAAGGATAGGGGTTTGCTAGAAGATTAACAGCTTAGTAAGTTGTTGCACCTATTGGGTAAGGGTATTCATCTATAATTGTGAGTCAAACAGGTGTTGACGGTTAGGTTGTGGACCTCTCTCCAGTTGTGGTTGGTTAGGAAAGCTTGGGTAGGGAAGAGGTTGGAACCTATGAATTGGAGGTGGTGGTGGAGGATATGTGGTTGGACGTGTTTCATGTGTTTGAAATCAAGGTTATAAGTAACCCGTTGTCGTGTTGCAAAACTCGTCTATCAGATAAAATTTATACCGAAACTCGAAAAGTGAGTCCCGGGTCGAACACAGAGAGGCGAACGTTTGGTTTTATAAAATCCACTCTTCGCTTTTATTTATTTTTGGTTGTTTTTATCTTTTCTAATTTTTTTGATACTTTTAGCAAGCAAGAGATTCGGTCAATGAAAACTTTATCTACTTGCAAAAATAAGAGAGAGGGAGAAAGAGAGAGAGAAACAATCATCTATTCATGAAGAATTGTTTGTTACACTATGAAAGCAGAAAATCTACACTACAAAAGTGTAAAAAGATAGAATGAGGTGAGAGAAATCCCCTTCAACGGTTGCTTGGAGGACGACTCGCTTTGACGTCGCCTAGAGGAATGTGGTGAGGAGCGGGATGAAGGAGGACGGAGGATGGGGTAGGACGGCGTTGTGGCGTGGATCTTCTTCCCGAAGGGCGGTGAGAGGACGGCCACGGGATGCTCCATGAATGGGGATGAAGGGAGGGAAAACTATTTGATTTTCTACTCTAAATGAGCATCCCGATCTTGGGACAAGCTCTCTCTAGAGCCTTGGAGGTGGTGAGAGGAAGAAAGGAAGAGATGGTTTGGAATGGTGGTGAGTAGGTCCTTTTATTGTGGAGGAAGAACAAATTCGCATTTAGGTCATTACTGACGTCCATAAACGTCGCTACAGCTGTCGCTGAAGATCTGCCCTTCAATTCCTCTTTCTGGTGCATGTAGACCATTAGTAACAACAGCAAGCGTCACTAAAGGCCCACGTCACTGAAGATCCGCTCCCGCCCCGTTGGCACGTGCATCGTGAACTGTGCACTTCACGTGCCTGTGCTCCCCACGTCGTGTCGCATGCTCATTCGCTGGAATGCACTGCACTACTGCTGCACGCAGCTACGGCTATGTGCGGTGCGCTGCTGCTGCACGCAATTGCGGCTATGCATGGTGCTGACCAGCGTTGGGCGGCCTGGATGGTGCCACGTGGTGCCATCTAGGCCATCCATTCTTCTTTCTTTTGTAGAGGGTGTTACGGTGCTCAGATCGAGATGATTCTCACATTGCTGGACTACGATTGTCGCTCCAGATTTATCCATATGGTCAGATTTTCCATCCGAAACCTGTATGGATGTCGCATTGTCCCCTAGCTATTGATCTTCCTCGAACTTCGTATGATGCTACGGTTCTCTGATCCAAATGATTTCAGAAGCATTAGACTCCGATCATCGTCCTAATTAGATTCGTACGGTCTGATCATCCATCTGAGGCCCCAAAATAAGTCATCTTCTCTCCTGACCATAAAAAGGACCTAATTAACCTAAAATATATACAACTACTCTAAATGCAAAATGATGCATATTATGCAATATTTATAACATGAAATGCAAATCTAAGCCTAGGAACATGCATGAATAGGCATTGTAACCTAAATAGATGTGTCTATATCAATATGCAAAAAGATGAGGAGGAAGCTCTTCAAAATCCTCAAAATGTGTAGAATCATGTTCATCCTTTGGATGAACTATTGACGTTGCTTTCGTTGAGTTTAAAATATGTGTCGTATAGTCAACAAAAATGAATCGACATTTAAATTTATAAGCTCGGAAATCAAACGTAAGGTCGAGGTCATTTCCAAAGAGCAAATATGGAATCCATGCACTAGTCACAATGATAAACGAATGAGCACAATAAATCACGATAAAAATATGCAATGAATATCAATCCAAAGTGTATTCAATAAGATAAAATGTATCTCAAAAACCACTAGGATAAAAATAATAAAATCCTAAAAATGGTGATTTGAATCACCAAGTTAACCCCACAATTAAGCACATATCCTAATATTTCAAACCAAATCAATTTCCAACAGTGGTCTTAAATGACTAACCATCTAATATCCACATCAAATAATAAGTCCAATATGTCCATAGTATCAGAACCAAGCCAAGCACAGAGCACAAGCCTTAACCTTAGCCAACTCAGAAACAAGCACAGTCACAGCTAAGTGTTAAGCGAAGGGGGGGCATGAATCCCAATGCTCCATAGTGCAAAACCCCCCTCCACCTCTCCTCAGAATTTCTCCTCTTTCTCAATCGGGTAAACGAGTGAATAAATAGGGTTATTGGGTCATGAACTGACACCAGTCCCACTAGCGTGGTGGTGGGCGAGGAGTGGAGAGCAATGAGAACTTTTTAATTTCTACCAGGTAGTGATACGATGACCTATTGGTGCATAAGTAATTAGGCACCACATTAGACTTTAATGATGATTTTGATGATGACAAACAACTCAAGTGATTAAGATTAAAATTATATGTTATGCATAGTTGTTGCAAGATTAATTTTAGGTTGAAGCTCTCTTGACGAATTATGAAGCCAAGAAGAAGAAGGAGATCATGCTCTTCAAGTTTAAGTCTTCTTGTATTATAGGAATTGAGTTATAATATTTTATTCTTTAGAATGTATGAAGAACCCCAATTAGATCTCATATTAGCATAAACAAAATGGGTTCATATGTAATTCTCACAAGAACACCACACATAGCCTAAATAGGTCAAAATATGATAAAACATATCCTTAGGTGTTAAAGGATCATCGTAGAACCCTATAGAATCATCAAGACTCATTTGGACAATTAGAGGACTTTTTACAGTCCATCTAACATTAGGTAGTATATACTTAACGTTAGGTAGTAAGGCTGAGGTCGCCTTGAGCTCCAAGGAATAACGAACTTTGTACTTAACTTTGTACCTAACGTTAGGTAGTTGAGCTAACGTTAGATAGAGGTTGCCTAACGTTAGGTAGGCTATTTTGGGCCAAATTGGACATCTCCAGGAGATAGTGAACTTTGCACCTAACTGAGTACCTAACGTTAGATAGTTCACCTAATGTTAGATGACTTTTACCTAACGTTAGATAAAGTACTTTTGGAGCATATTAGTTAGCCGTTGGCAAATCCAATTGGGAAACTTTTTAGCCGTTGAAGAGGGGCCTTATGCACACCTAAACTAGTCCATTCACCCCTCTATATTTATAAGATGGTTTCCCACTCTTTGCAAGAGAGAGAACACCCCAAAAACACACTCTAAAGTGCATTCAAGTCCACATTCAGCTAAAGGATTGATTTTGTGTTCTTGGAAGTGATTGAAGCTTTGATTCTCCAACTCACACTTACTTGAAGCATCATCACGTCAACTCCCAGCAGCATCATCTTCTCACAATCACTAAGGGAGTTCTTTTAGTCTCCTAGATAGCTAGTGCATATAAGTAATTGCATATCTTATTGGGGTTATCCAGAGGAGCTAAATTGTATTTTAATTCTGTTTTATTCCTTAATCTACTTGTAATCTGAGAGCTCGGGTTGTGGGTTCCATTCCTTTTGAGAAAGAGGGGTTTGCTCTTGATTGGAATATCAAAAGGGATTGAAAAAGGGTTTGGTATCCATTGCTCTTGATTGGAATATCAAGAGGGTTTGTAAAAGGGTTTGGTACCTCATAAGTACTGGTTAGTATTCCAAGTTAGACTCGGGGCAAAATCCTAGATTGGGAGATCTAGGTAGTGGTTTTTCCCAGGATTGGGTTTCCACTGTAAATCCTTGCGTTCATTTGTGGTTTGCTTAAGTTTATAGTAAATATGCATTATTTACAATTAGTTGTTTGTTTATCACCTTTAGCACTAATCACCCCCCCTCTAGTGCACTTTCACGACCAACCGTCTTGAACCAATAGGCGACCTTATCTTTCATAGAGAGAGGAAAGAGACTCATGAGCCACAGATCTTCCCGCACATTGCGGGAACGAATTGTCTAAGCGAGGACTGTCAATTCCTCAAGGTGGCTAAAAGGGTCCTCTCTTGGAAGACCATGGAAATTTTGATAAGGTTCAAGATGGTAGGTTTGATCTTGAGATCCCCTTCAAGTATCACCACCCCAGGTCTCTCTTTATAATTGGAAGGATCATAAAAATCCTTAAGAGGGACGAGAGGTTCCTCGAGTAGTTGACCTTACCTTTAGTTGGCTAGGTTCTTGACAGTCCTAACTAATTATTGTTGAGTAATTTGAAGTTGAGACAGTTGCTCGAACATCATAAAGAGAGGATTTGGTGGATTTTGATTCTATCCTGGCTGCTCTGGATTTTGAAGATTTACTAACCCTAGTTTAGGGATAGGCATATCAGGCTCTGGAGGTAGAGGCGAGTTAGATCCTGAGGGGTTAGGTTGAGTGGAGGAAGAGGTAGAAGGGTTTCTAGACCTAGTTTGATTGTTTTCCATTTTTGTAGTAGAGGAATGCAAATGAGTAGAAGGTCTTTTTATGCGAGGGGAGAAATTAAGTGGTCCCTCCAAGTGTGGATTCTGTGACCATCACCTGTGCATACACTTTAGAAGAACAAGAAGGAGAGGAGAAGGGAAAAGGAGAGAGAAGAATGTGTGCAATCCAAGAAAATAAAATTTAAGCCTAACTTAAGGTTGACTCCTTAAGAAAAACCTAAGACTTAGGAACCCAAAAAATCAAGAAACCAATAAGGGAACCTACTTCCCAAAATTAACCCGGCTAGACTAGAGAGGTGGCCTGGGCCCAAGCATGTTTTGGGAAAATCAGTAGGGGCTTGTATAAACCCGTACTAATCGTTTGACTTTTCTCCTAGTATGACATTGCATTTGATTAAGGGAATTAGGAACGATTAATGATTACTTGAGATCTAGATATCAAGCCTAGAATTGGATGAAGTCCTTAGTGATCAAGAGACTATGAATTTTAGTTAGGCTTAAGAACTTAAAGTGCATGGAAAGTGATAGAAGTTGATTAGGGTAATGCCCAATTGTTTCAATTTGTGTGTGTGTGTGAATCAGGCAAGAAATGTGATGCCCAATTCAAAACAAATAGGGTCTGCAAACAAGGATTAGGGTGAATGATTTTTAGGGTTTTATCAAGATTTATAGATTTCGGAGTTCTCACTTTTTAAGATTTCAACCAAGGTTTTGAAGTTCCACAATAATAGAAAACAAGTTGTTTTTGGAAGTCAATTCCTTTAAAATTGATTGTAGTACTAAAGAGAGATCAAAACCCTAAAATTTGAAAATCCTATGTATGCAACTCCTAATATGAATCTATTTTCTCAAAATCTTTAAAGGTGGTGGTCCAAACAAGACAAACAACACCACCACCTGACAGGAAATCAAACAAGGACTCTAAAGATGATTTTTTTGTGATTTTAGAAACTTGTTTGATATTTTTTGGAATTTTTTTCTGAATTGGCGTCGAAAGGCAAAAATGATAGATTTGGAAAATTGATTCTATAGAATCCCTAAACAACCTCTAAAATTTTTAAAAATTTATATGTTGTAGATATTTTTCTAAGGTTTTCAGAAATATAAATTTTGTCCAAATCTGATAAGTAGAAAATTTTAGAAAATTCGCGGATAGTAAGAAAACCGTAAGGAATTAGAGTTTGACCCCTGCTTAGTCCATGAATTTTTTAATGTTTTCTATTTATCCAAACTTATGAAATTTGGAGACTAGGTCTCCGACACAAAGGGGCTTCCTTGGATGAAGCTTGGGGATCTTAGGAAGCCTCTAAGTGTCCAAACCTAATTTTTGAAAATCAAGACAGAAGTCAAGATTTTCAAGAATTAGACACCAATAAAAAAAGAGTGGTGGAACTACAAGTCAAATAAGCAACAAAATCAATTTTAGGGTTCCACCAGCTTAAATTTTTCTTGTTTTTGATTTTTTTGATAATTTAAAGATTTTTAAAGAGATTTTTGTTTTTAATTTGAAAGGATTTAACTTGGGGTACTTACCTGGAGTACGTGGGAAGAAAAGATGTCTTGAAGCTTCCGCTCCAAGCACTCCTAATCTCGCTCTCACTCTTGACTTGCACCTGAATCAAAAACCAAAATAAGGGAGTGAAGGCTCAAATAAAGCAAGAGACATATGAATGAAAAACTAAGTCGTGACTCCTCGGCAACGGTGCCAAAAAGTGGTGCGAAATTTACTAATTTTATAAACATGAGAATTAAGTCGTTGAGATGTGCATGTAAAATCAATCAACTCTTAAAATTTATAACCTAGATAGGATGAGTATCTATGGTCGTCCAAGGAGGCACTTTAGTTCTCAATTCGAAATTTCTCTCTCTCGCTCTCTCAAATCAACACTTGAATTTTTGATTTTGTATTTTTTTCAATTTTTGCAAAGATAATCGAGAAATGTTGAAAAAAATGAAATTGAAGTGACGCCCTAGTGATAGGAATTAAGTCTCTTCTCTAATCTCACCCTAGATACATTGAGACCTAGAGTAATTAGAGAGAGTGTGTGTGTGCACTAAGCTATCAAAATTAATGCTTGAAATAAGACACAAATGAAGAAAGGCACTTTATATTAAGGGAGACTAAAGTTTTACAAAATAGCTAGGGAGCTCAATTAGGTAGAGGAACTCCACTCAATTAATCCATAGGTATATGAATGCTTCTAATACACAAAATAAAAGGAAATAAACAAGTAGAGAAATTCTCCCAAAATGATGAAGAAGATAGCTCTTACTGTAAGTACAGCAGCTCCTGAGCTTGAAAAGAGCTTCTCCCAGCCTCCAAGTTGGTGCTCCTCCTATCTCTCCAAATGGTGGACGTCCTCCACCTTTCCTTCCTCCTGCCTAGCCGTCCTCCTAATGGTGCTCCCAAGCTTGAGGCATAAGGAAGAAGGGAGAAGAAGAATGAACACCAAGAGGGCAAGGGAGATCCATCTTGATCACCTCCTTCTTTCCTCCTCCTTGGCCATATGTAAGGTGGATGTAGGTAGAATCAATGTAGCTTGGGATGGTTTAGAATGGTAGGAAGGAGGGTCCTTTTATAGGCTAGGTAAGGGTGGTGGTTAAGGGATGAAATGCTCTTTTTGGTGGCCGAACATGGGTGGAGAGACACCATTCTTTGGCGCCATTTTTGGCTTCTAGAAGGCTAGTGGTTGGTACCAAGATGGAGGGTTAGGATGGGTTAGGATGGGATGTAGGGTTAAGATTGAAGAGAGCAAGTTGGCGCCAAAAATGGGTGGGAGTTAAGGGTGGTAAGGCATCCTTTGGTAGTCGTCCACCATGAAGAGATGTCATGGTTTTTTGTGCCAAGGAGGGGTCTTCTAGAAGGCTTTATGTTGGCAACAATAATAGATGGATGGGATTGCATCTGATGGTGGTTGGATGGTGGAGATGGATGGGTGGTTTGGTGCCAACAAGGGGGCTTGAATTCGACCACAAAGGTGGTGATTATAAGGCTCATTTTGGCGCCAATTGAAAGGGTGTCAAGGGAGGGTGGTGGTTACCCTCTTTTGGCACCAAAATAAGGAAGGATTGGTGGTGGTTTTAGGGTAGGTTTAGGGTGGACGGCCATAAGGGTGGAGGACTAGGAGTAGAGGTGGAGCTTATTGAGGAGCAGGCTAAGCTAGCTAGTAGTTTAGCTAAGTAGATGGAGGAGCTAGATGGAGCTTCTTGAGCTAGCTTAAGCTTCCATGGAGCTTGGAGAAGTTGATGAAGAGGTGCCTGTGAGCTCCACAACTAGCTTAGCTAGCTAGTTCTTTGCTAGCTACTAAGTAGAGTCGAGTAGAGCTGACTTGAGCTAGCCACATCTCTTCTGAAGTTGAGATGAGCTGGCTAAAGTTGAATGATGACTCTTCAACTTGCTTAACTTAGATAGTTCATGACTAGTAGCTAAGCTAAGTAGGAATGAGCTTCCATGAGCTAAGGATGAGCTGGAATTGAGCTGGATCTAGCTGAGATGAGCTAGGATCCAACTACTGGAGCTTCTATCCTCTTTTCTTTTATACTTGTGCCTTCCACATTACCAGGGTTTAAGTGATTTCTATTGAATTCTCATCTCTGACAATCAAATGACAAAATACATAAGATGATGAAAAAGAAATGCCAATGCATGCTTTAAACCCTAAATGCAAATGTATACTAAATGCGATGAAATGATGTAATGCAATTATCAAAACCCTAGGAACTAGGTGTGAATGATCATTAAAGATGATGATAAACTGGTGTTCATCAAGTGTACCTCGATCCCTCTTCTTCACGGCGAGAATTTTTGTCTCACAAAGGAGACAAGAATTCACCATGTGAATACCCAACCAAAACAAAACAAAAATACAAAGACACCTATAGAGCCAAAAAAAGATTTGAAACCTAAGCTTCTATAGGAAAAGAGACTTCCCTAATGAGAAAGTAGATCATTATGATCGCACATCATATTGGTGCTCTCAGATGTGAAGTATAGAGCTTGGAGAGCAAGACCACAATCTTCTTATTGAATTCTCTCCTCTAAACACTAAAAATGGTGGAAAGAATTGTATCAAGGTATATCTCAACAAAGGATAGGTCCTCCTCTATCTAAAGAGGCCTTAGGAACCTTCAAGAAGGCTTAGGAGAAGGCTCTTAGCTGATGGGAAAGATTCCAAGACAAATCAGGCTGAAATCAGGGTCATAATGACTCTAACAGTAAAATTAGATGGCTAATTTTAGGGTCAGACATCTTATTAGATGTCTAATTGAATTTTTGGATGTCTAATCTTGAAGGGTGGTCTTCCTGAAAATGTTTGGATCTAAGTAGGGATCTTACCAAAATAGATAAGAAGTTTGAATAGGAGTTTAAGATGTCTAATACTAATATTGGATGTCTAATCAAATGGGTGTTGGTTCTTGGATTCAACTAGATCCAAACAGGTTTCTAGTGTACAGTGGTCAAACGTCTTAGTAGATGTTTGGTCAGACTACTGGACAACTGATGGAAAAAGTTCTCTACGGGAATTGATTCCCAAGAAGCCAACGGTTAGACTTGGTCGGACAACGTTGGATTTTGGTCTAATGTTTCTTTATCAAACGTCTACGAGTCTCTCTAGACATCTGGGAATAATAATAAAATATTTCTAAGTGGGTTCGCAAAGATATTGGCCTAACAGGCTAACGATCCTATTATTGGACGTCTGTCAAGGTTATCAGATGTCTGAAAGTTCATCTAGAACAAGGTCAGGTCATCTAAATACAGAAATCAAAGACCAAGGTTTCAAGCCTAGGTTATTGGACGTTTGGTGAAAATATCAGACAACTTAAAAGCTGAGATCAAATGTCTGGAAAAAAGGATTGGACATCTGATCAGGCAGTCTAATTAGGTTTTTCCTTTCTAAGTCAGTTCTAAGAATTGCCTAAGTATCCTAAGATTGTGTAAGTATTCTTATGACTAAGGGTGTTTATACTTTAGGCTCTTTACAACAATTCTAAAGAAATAAAGAGAAAAAAGAAAGACAAATACATGAACATTGAAATAGAAACTTCTAAGTCATATTCTTCTTTAAGCTTTCGCTCCAACACTCCACGATGCTTTTGTTCTCCCATCAAGCTCTGTTGAGTCTCATAAAATGTGGATTTGATTAAGAAAACATCGTAGTATAGTGCAAATTACAATTCAAACAAAACTTAATAATGAGACGGTGAGTCCTAGTCGATCGCAGGGAGGCGTAATGGCGAAATTTATTTTTAACTTATTTTCTTCTTTTGCTTGCTTAAAATTGAACGCTGATTTCAAGTCTGCGAATGTAAGTTTCAGCAGTTGCGTTGTTAACCCTAACTACGTGTGCATGCGTCAAGTAAACAATGAATGTGAAAGTGAGTACTAGTGCACACAATTCTCACTTCGCGATGGCTGTTAACAAAAAATGCATCGATCTCATCATTAATGTTTTTCATAGCTTACATTTTGTTGCAATAGATAGATATATGAAGCAAGCAACTGTTGTTTTTATTTCCTCAAAATAGTGTTATTACAATCATTTCTAGAGGAATGCTTGTACATGGAAATCAAAATCTACTGAGCTATCAAAAAAGAAATGCACACATGGATCTCGGAAAGATTATGTGTGCATTCTAGTAGGGGGATATTACTATACTACTAGTAGGAAAATAATGTGAGAATTAAACTAGGAAGAACTACTATGCTATAAGAAATCAGGACACCGGAGGTGGTCTCTAGTGGCCATGTGGGCTTGAGGTGGTAGGAGGGAAAAGAGGGATGGCCAAGGTGTGTAGGTCGGCCTCTTGATGAAGGTGGTGGAGAGCTTCTTGGATCTTGGACGTGAAGGTGATGGTGCTTAATGATGAACTCGCCAATGGAGTTGGAGGTGGAGATGGCATCCAAGATGAAGAGCCTTGGCCATCCAAGATGGTCTTCTTTTATAGGTTGAGGAGCCCTTCAAAAGGCCGTCCAAGAAGCCTCTAGAATGGCTTAAGTGGCAGCTACTTTTGGAGAGGAGTGGGTCTTCTTAGATCCACAATTTATGGATCTAAGAAAGACTAGGTTTGGTTTTTTAGAGTTATCCTAAGGTGGCACCAAGTGTGTGTAGGTGTGTGTGTGTGTGTGCGTGACATATGTGGGTGTGTGTGCATCCCTTAAGTGGTCAAGTGGTCCACTTCTAATTAGGTCTAGGTTGATCCTAAAAGGTAGGTCTATTTAGGTTTCTAAAAATAGGTTCATCCAACCTATGGCTAAAGTGATTGATCCAATTAAGCTTAACCAAGTTTAATTGGGTCAATGTGTGTGTAATTGAGGTAGAGTTCTCAATTAGGTTGGGCTTGAGTCAATTGGACTCTCACTAAGTCCAATTAGACTTATATTGATTGAGATTTGAACTCAATTGGACTCTGAGTCCAAATGACCAGGTAAAGTGTAATTGACTTAGATCCAAGTCAATTGGATTTAGTGAGAACCCAATTAGTTTCTTAGGAGGGTCTTAGGGTAGCGTACTAGGCTTAGGATACCTTAATTTAGGTTTCCTAAGGTGTAAGATTGGGTTTAGGGTCCTTAGGAATCAAGATCTAAGTTTGAATCCAAAACCAGCAATAGGAGGAGAGTTCCAGATGCCTGATCTCAAGATTAGATGACTTATACTTCAAAATCAGAAGTCTAAGTCTCTAGTCTCGACGTACAAGACTAAATCAATGTGGAGTCTAGGCTCTATTTTGGGTTTCTACAGAAATTGAACATCTGACACCTTGTCTAGACGTCCAATTTTGTAACAAATTGGTTTCTAATTCCTGTACGTGGTATCTAAGGAGCCTGGATGTCCAGAGGTGGGCTGGAATGTGGATTTTGAGGTATTCTAGGCTAAGGTGACCTAATATATGGGTAGCTGGGGTTTGGGAAGGTGTCTAGGGCTGTCTTAAGGCTAGGGATAGGTGTAGGGATGTCCCATGCTCTTCATAATTCAATTCACACATTAAAATCCCACAAGTAATGTTGTATACCTCTTCCCTACATTATGTCTTCAGCTTAAGTAGCTTTATTCCAAGGCTTTTGCTCCAGCTCTACAGCAACTCCGTCTTTTATCCTACTTCAGATTCAACTTCAGTCCATCTTCTGAGCTTTTATTACCTACAAACCAAATAATACACTAATCAGTACATTGTTAGAGCATTATTTCATAAATATCTAACTAAAGTAGGAAAGATGCAAGGTATGCTACTAATGCATGAATTATACCACAATTATGCTAAGTTCTACCTCAATTCAAGTCATTTAAGTCCTGCTCAATCAAGCTCCTCCATATGCCTTTAAGAAGTCCACCTTCCACATAAAAGCCTTCTTCTTCCTCCTTACCCATCCAGACACCATCTCCTATGTCAGAATAAAGGACTTCTACAGGGATCTACCCTTCAAGAATGCCGATTGCACAGGGCTGATAATAAACCGCATAACACCCCTCATGCGGTTGGCCGGTACGTTCCCAATTATTAGATAAATAGAATTTGATAATGCTATGGGTCTAAAGTTAGAAAGAGATTTGGCACCCGACTTCTTTGGAAGAAGAAACAAAAGTGATCTGTTTATCTTTTCCAAATTGAAATTGCCCCTCTGGAACTCATCAATGACAACCAGGACATCATTTCTAATCATTTTCCAAAACTCCTTATAAAACAAAATCTGAAAACCGTCCAACCCAGGTGAACCCTCTACCTTCAAGTCCTTCAGCGCCATCACAACCTCCTCTCCTATCGCTCTACAAAGAAGTTGCCCCTCCTCACTCAAGCGTGGCATGTCAGAACTAGACAATCTCCAGGTCCCCCTTGGACTTGCACGTACTATTTCAAATAGTTAATTCATTATCCTTACTTGTCTAATCTCTTTTGTGGACAAACACAACCAAAAGAACACATACATATGCCTAATATTTATTAGCTCAAGTTAATGAGGCACATCTAGTTCATGTGCCATTTACATATTTAAATTGCTCGCTAAGGACACATAACTCCAACACCACATACACATATGTATGAGGTCCAGTAGTCATTTATGTAGGATCTAGAATTCACAAGCTCATTAGAAGGGGGATGAATAGTGTGGTATATAAAAATATCATACAAAAAAATCACATCATAAAATCATGCATAAGATATATAGTGGTTTCCCACTTGAATACTCCACTACCTAAGCTCTCCAACTTAACATTTTTAACTCGATTTCCTCAACCCCGAGGAAACAAATTTACTAGACCGTGGTAATTACCAGGTTACTTTAACCTAATTACAAATACCAAGTTATCACAACTCAAAACAAAGCAACAAAGTTTGTTACAAATATGGCACTGGTGTAAGACAAAAATAAATCTTACAACAATTAACCTAAGTCTTCCAATAATAATTAAAATAAAGTTTACCAAGTGATAAACTTAAGAACATTGATGAGTAGCGAATTGAACATGAAATCGAGCACTTTTGCGAGCTTGTCTCAACGGAGAATGAGTGTAGAGAAAGAGTAGAGACAATAAGCCTATTTTTGTAGAGAAATGATGAAAGAGGTTTCCTTTGAGTACAAATATATTTCTCAATTTTTTTGGTGTAAACTAAAGTTTCAAGGACCTATTTATAAAGTTAGAATCATAAAAATACTAGTCGTTAGTATTTTAATCTCAACATTTAAATCTTCAAATTCAATTATTTAGCCGTTCATATTTGACTCAAATGATAGCTGATACCAATACTAAATGACTACTACAAATACTAGTGACTTACAATAATACCTCTATGGTATCGAGACTAAGAGTATCAATACTCACTAGCCCCAAATTTGGGTTGAGAACACAATACACAAATCTATAACCAATAGATATTGGTACTAAGAATGAGTACCGATAATTGATGGGTACAAGTTTGGTTCTTTGACAAAATCCAAACCTATAACTCATAGGTACCAATATTTAGTGTTGATACTTATAAATTAACAAGTATCACTTTTACTAGAATTTACTCATTTGTTAAACCATTTTGAAAACATCTTTTAACTTGATGCTCGATGTTTTGAACAATGTGTACTTTAAGATTTCTTAAATGATCGTACATAAGAGTTTTAGTTTTATCTCTAATTAATTTTAAAATCTAATTTAGATTATAAGTTGAGAGACATACATTCTAAGAAATAACAAAAGCTTACTCTATTCAACTTGAATTCTTGAAACATGTCTTGAAAATAATCTTCCACCACCGACCTCTATCAAAATCTAAATTCTAAAATATCACTCAATTGCAAACGTTAATCTAAAATAATTTTATTAACAATAATTGTTACAACCTAGTTCCCGAATCCCTACAGGACCCGAGATCGGCTCGCCTCAACTAATTCCAAGACCTAGTCGTCCAACGAGAAATAACAAAAAGCAGAAAATAAACCACATTCACATATGCAATATAACTTAGCAGAAGAAGAAACGAAACAGTAAAGAAAAGTAGAGCAAACTGTCTCAAAATAGTACATGCCACCACAACAACAGCGGAAAGAAAATAGAAAGTAACAGGAACAGTAAAATAGAGTTCCAGTACTCACTACAACAGCAAAAAACTAAAGAACTGGAAAGAACCGACTACAGCTGGGCTCGGCTGGGCCCAACACCCTCTACAGCCGGAAACTCGGGCTGCACAACTCTTGGTCCTGAACAGAGTTACGAAAAGACAGAGTCAGAGAACGCTAAGTAGAGTGGTATTTACATTATTTATGTCAAGTAAAACAAACAGCCAGATTTTATTCTCATTTCTATTTATCTCATCTATGTGTTTCTAGTTCATTTGTTCCATAAAGGATCCAAGTATTTCTTGATCTTGCTTGTTCCTCGTGGAAACAATCTTGATTGCAGTCTTTTCCGTTGAGTAGAAGGTACACGTGGTGCTCTCCTGGTCGGGAGAGTCCCCCGTGGTAGTCCTACACCCAGTCAACCACCCCGAGGTTACCGTCGCGACGTAGCGGTGACTACGGCAAGCATAATAAGCGCACAGGTAGCTACCCCACACTGACATGCCGTTAGTCGTTTCCACTAGCAGGTACGCCTAATGTACAACATGAAACAGTATAGGGCCTTGCCCTCTCAGAACAGGGGTCTCACCCCTCAGAACCAAACAGGGGTCTCGCCCCTCCACAGTCCGCGTACCCTTGTCTGATTACCCCGGTTTGCCCAGCAGGCCTAACAAAGTTGGTGTAGGGTGGCTAGCTTAACCCTGAGCCACGTGAGGTGGCTAGCTCCCTCCCTACAGTAGTAGCACGCCTCGGTACCACGTACGAGAGGACCTACAAGAGTCGGTGTAGAGTAGCCAATCCTAACCCCGGGTCTCAACCCAAGGGAGGTTAGCTCTACTCTACACTAAAAGAACCACTATGCTCCTTGGTATTACGTGCACAAGGGCCAACTCACTTCCCGCCTGCATTCCAGATTCTTTTCATACACAGGAGTTCTACTCCTAATTCCCCATAGGGTTCATGCTCATTATTCATCTCATTTATCCACATTCAGATCTCATGTTTTCAATACTCGTTCCTCATCCATACACAGGTAGCTCGTGTTTTCATAATTTAATTCTGAATTATTTACATGCAACTTGTGGTTTCACCGTTCACTTTCTCATTCATATACAGGCAACTCGTATTCTAACATGCATCTCATAATTCATTCACATACAGGCAACTCATATTCTAACATGCATCTCATAATTGCACTAATACCATTTGTTAGCAATTTATTTAAAACATGCATCAAGTAAATAGTACAGCTCAAAATAGGCTCATACATTTCTACCTTAGGGTTCATTCCACATCCTAGAGTTTGATCCGATTATTCCAAACAAGTACATTCTTATTTAAATATTAACAATTGAATTAAACCACTCTACCGGGTATCACGGGAGGAATGGGGGCCTGCACCGCATATCTCATCGTCTCCACAGGCCCCGAACATGCCACCGGCTGGTAACCTGTACCAATGACTAATTTATGTCAGGAGAACTCAAGATAGTAGGTACTCAACACGAACACGTTGAGAAACTCGATTGGAAAACAACGATACTTCGTTTACGGAAAATCGACTCCGTTTGTGCCCTAAATGGGCCAAAAACACGATTACTATTCAAAATCAGATGTCTGCGACTATTCCCAGACATCTTAAAAGACGTCAGATCTTACCTCTCACTTCTTGTAGCTGCTTCAAACATCCAGACTCTACAACCGTCTGAGGGAAGTCCCATACGTCGGACCTTCCTTCCAGTCATCTGGACGTGCTGTCAAAAGTGCCCGAAAAGGCGCATCGCACGCCTTTCCAATGCCCTGCAGCTGCATATGAAGATGCAGACCCATTTTCATCCAAAAACCCTGCGTTACAGTTTGCATGAGCGGACTTATGCAGACAACACACCTCAATGCGAGAAATGTGCTTTCAGACATCCGACTTCAACTCCGAACATCTCGATACCTCTCTAGATGTCTGGTCGATGTCCCAAACGTCTGATACTGGAAAGCCAGTATCCAGAACTTCCTCTCGTGATCCTTCCTCGTCCACGCAAACTCCTCCGCACTGCCTATCGCCTCAAAAGATTATGAAGCTCCCTTCGCGAGCTCCCCCCCTCCTCGCATGGCTCCGAACTCCTCCAGCTCAAGCTCACGAGCTCTGCGAACCTCTCTAGAGCTCTCCCCCCTCAAGTTCCTCCTCGAGCTCACGCCGCCGCACCCGCAGCAAGGCACTCCCTGCGCATGAGCTCTTCCGCCGCACCTCCTCTCCCACATGCTCCTCTCACCCCCTCTCCCTAGATCTCCCCTTACTCCCCCCCCCTCACTCTCTCGCTCTCGCTCTCCCCAACTCTCCTCCGCTCTACCTCATTCGCTCTCCTCACCGAGAAGGTGGAGGTCGCTAGCACAACGGAAAGGTCAAGGTGGCGGTGGCTGGAGTGGTGGGGGTGGAGTGGAGATGGAGTGGTTTAAATAAAGAAGGTTAGGGTTTGGGTGAGGAGAACGGAAGGGGAAAAAGAGAGATGCATGCGTGACGCCTGCGCACTAAAAGCAGGCGAATGTACAGTTTTCCCCTACTTTCAGACATCCGACCCTCAATCCAGATGTCCAGACAGACATCTGACCAATCTCCCAGACGTCTTAAATATCCCTAGGGTGGCAGGTCATTTCAATATAACAAACTTAAAGGAAGTTTCATCCCTGAAACTTGAGCCAAGTAGGGTGCGAAAAAGTAACGTAGAAGCGCATAACAAACTTAAAGATAACCGAAGTAGGTCCGAGAAGACGTACCCTCAAAAAGCTCCGGGTACCACTCCTGCATCGCCGCCTCAGGCTCCTAGGTCGCCTCCCCATACCGTTGGCTTCTCCATAGAACCTTCGTCAGTGGTACCTGCTTCCGTCTCAGACTCCAGATGGCTCTGTCTAATATTTGTACTGGCCTCTCGGGATAGGTCAGGTCGTCTCCCACCTCGATGCTCTCATGGCTCAAAACGTGGTTGGGATCAACAACGAACTTCCTAAGGTTGGACACGTGGAACACGTCGTGTACTTCGGAAAGCTGGGGAGGAAGGGCAAGCCGGTAAGCAACGGGTCTCACCCACTCTAGGACCTCAAAGGGCCCCACAAACCTTGGCACAAGCTTCCCCTTCACCCCAAATCGCTGCAAGCCCTTCATGGGTGAAACACGGAGAAGGACGTGATCCCCATCCTCGAACTGCACCTCTCTACGCTTCTTGTCGGCATAGTTCTTCTACCTACTCCTAACAGTGTGGAGTTGTCTGTTAATCTACTCTATTACCTCCTGACGCTGTTGGATCAGCTTGGGACCAACCTCCCACTTGGTCCCCACCTCGACCCAACTCAAGGGTGTAGTACACCTCCGTCCGTACAGAGCCTCGTAAGGTGCCATGCTGATGCTCGAATGATAGCTGTTAATGTATGCAACTCAACCAAGGGTAAACGCTCCTCCCAGGAGTCTCTCGAGCCTAGTACACAAGCACGTAGGAGGTCCTCGAGTGTCTGTATGGTGCACTCTGACTGCCCATCGGTCTGGGGGTGGTAGGTTGTACTGAACCTCAGACACATCCCCAAGGCCAGTTGGAACACTGCCCAAAACTGGGAGATGAAGCGATTATCTTTGTCGGATATGATCTCGCGAAGGACTCCGTGCAGATGCACCACATCTCTGACGTATCTCTCTGCTAGCTGTGCTGGCCCAAAAGTGACTCGGATCGGTAGAAGCCATGCCATCTTCGTCAACCGGTCTACGATCACCCAGGCTGCGTCGTGTCCCCCCTGAGTAATAGGTAGACCCACTACCAAGTCCACGGCGATGCTCTCCCACTTCTACTCTGGCACAGAAAGTGGCTGCAACGGCCCTACAGGCCTCTGGTGCTCGTCCTTCACCTGCTGGCATACCAAACACTGCTGGACAAACTCACCAACATCCCGCTTCATCCTTCTCCATCAAAAGTCGCGTCGCAAATCATGGTATATCTTTGTGTTCCCAGGATGTATGATGAACCTGGACCCATGCGCCTCGGTCAGGAGCTCTCTCAACAACTCCTCGTCTCTAGGAACGCATAGGCGTCCCCTCATGCGCAGTATCTCGTTTGAGAAGAAAAAGTCTCCTGCGTCCCCTGCCAACACTCTGTCCCGCAATGATGCAATCTATCAACTCTGGTCACACCTGCCACATCACTGTCATTGCCCCACAGTACCCTCGTGACTCCCGGGGTCGCCAACCGCCCAACTCCTCCATGAGTCTCCAACTCTATGCCTGTAAGCTGACCAAGTGGGCGGGCACCCTCCGGCTCAAGGTGTCAGCCACCACATTGGCCTTCCCCAAGTGGCAAGAGATGCTGCAGTCGTAGTTCGTTAGGAGCTCTAACCAACGTCTCTACCTCATGTTGAGCTCTATCTGGTCAAACAAGTACCTGAGGCTCTTATGATCTGTGAAGATCTCGAAAGTTTCACCTTAAGGGTAGTGCCTCCATGTCTTCAGTGCAAAAACAACTACTGCCAGCTCTAAATCATGGGTAGGGTAGCCATGCTCATGGGTTTCAATTGCTGCAAGCGTAAGCGACAACGTGACCCTGCTGCATGAGCACACCCCCTAACCCCTGCAACGAAACGTCGATGTAAGCCACAAAACCACCACTGCTATCCGGGATGGTGGGTACAGGAGCTGAAGTCAGTCTCTCCTTCAACTCCTGAAAACACGCCTCACACTCATCTATCCAGACAAAGGGCACATCCTGCCAAGTTAGCTGGGTCATAGGACGCGCAATCGGAGAGAATCCCCTGATAAACCGTCAGTAATAACCTGTCAATCCCAAAAAAGCTGCGTATCTCTGTTACTGTGCGTGGTCTCTTCCACTGAGTACGGCTTCTACCTTGGCTGGGTCCACAGCCAATTCATCTCCTGAAATCACGTGGCCTACGAAAGTAACCTATGGGTTATGAGCCTACCACGCTTCCGCTGTGCCACTCTGATCCTGAGAGTAGACCCATATGCCCCTGAAGGTCACCACCACAACAGATCTAAGTATGGCCTGAAAACATGGTTCATCAAATCCATAAAGGCTGCAGGGGCATTGGTCAGCCCAAATGGCATGACCAAGAAACCGTAGTGTCCATACTGGGTATGGAAAGCTGTCTTGGAGACGTCGGTCTCCTTGATCCTCAACTGGTGGTAACCTGACCTCAGGTCTATCTTGGAGACACTGTGGCATCTCGCAACTGGTCAAAAAGGTCGTCGATACGAGGCAGCGGGTACCTATTCTTGACGTGATCCGATTCAGTTATTGGTAGTCGACACAAGGTCACAGGGTACCATCCTCCTTCCTCGCAAACATACAAGGGTTCCCCTACAGGGATGCGTTGGGTCTCACAAAGCCCTCCCCCAACAGGTCCTGTAACTAAGACTTGAGCTCTTGCAGCTCAAGTGGGGCCATCCTATACGGTGCAGTAGGGTGGGGTTGGTCCACAGTACCAGTGAAATCTCGAACTCGATCTCACGCTCAGGCGGTAGTCTTGGCAGCTCCTCTGGGAAAATGTCAGGTACTAACAGACCACTGGAACACATAAGCCAAGAAGCCCTCACACCCCTGGCTCAAAAGCCTCGCTGCCTGAAGCGCGGATGCATCTGAAACCTCCATCCACAGGCTGGCCATGAAACTCAAAGGGAGGCAACTCTGGTATGGAGAAGATGATCTTCCTCCTGAAACAATCCACCAGGGAATGATAGGCGGACAGCCAATCCATCCTCAGAATCATGCCGAAAACCTCCCTCTGGATCACAATCAGGTCAGCGAGGAGGCTATGTCCCCCTATACTGACCTCACAGCCCATGTAGACCTCCTCGGCTACAAACAAATGGCCACCTAGGCCTCTGATCACAAACAGATCCTCCAACAGTACACTGCCCTACCTCGAACTAACGGCAACACTCATAGCAACGAAAGAGTGGGTGGCACCGGAATCAAAAAGCACGTACACTAATCTACCAAAAAGAGTAATCATACCTGCCACCACAAAACCCATAGCCCTAGTTTCTCTGTGTGTTAGGGTGTTGATATGCCCCTCTGCTCTCGATGCAAACGAAGCAGCTACATTCTAGGTCGAGCGAGTAGTAGCTGGTCGGTACCCTCCTCACGATTGCGGTCCTCCCCTACGCGCTTGGCGACCACGTCGCCAGCTCAGCCTCCAGCGCTCGATGCGGGGAGCATCCGTTGTGCTCCAGCCTTAGATGGGCAAACCCTCCTGAGGTGGCCCGGTTGGCCACACTGGTAACAGAGAGGTACACGACCTCCTCCCGCAGTAGGTCCCTGCTGGCGGCTGGGTGGGGATTTGATGCTAGTGGCTGGCCGCTGTCTGGGGCCCCCAAAGACCACTGGTGGTCCTGCAAAACGAGATGGCTCTCCTGCGGACGCTGTATGCCTCCTCTCCCAACGACCCTGTGAGTGCCCCAACTGGTAGGGCCCCCTCTGATCTCCTCTGACTCGCCAAATGCCAGGGTGACTCCGCCGTGCGGCAGGAGGCTCCCCTTCCACACCCTCGGAGGTGGTAGGGGGTGGCGAAGCCGGCGGAAACTGAAATTCCTCTCATACTACCTCTTAGATCAACTGGACGAGGTCGTGGGTTTGAACACTCAAGAGGAGAGGTGAGGCAGCACTGGTCCCAAGCCCAACACATCTACCCCTGCGCCTACAACTAGGCATCTCCTACAAGGAGATGAAAGTGAAAGAACAAGGATTGTCAATAACACCTGGTTACATGAAGAAATACGACTTGAAGGAGAAGATCAAAATTAAGCGTTGTGGTGGCTACCTAAGCTATATGCATATGAGTGGTCACTTCCAGACCATTTGGTTCATTTCCAGGAACGACCTTCCTCTGATACCATCTTGTTATGACCCGATTCCCGGATCCCTATAGGACTCGAGACCGGCTCACCTCGACTAATCCCAAGACCTAGTCGTCCAACAAGAAATAACCAAAAGCAGAAAATAAACTACATTCACACATGCAATATAACTAAGCAGAAGAAGAAACAAAACAGTAAAGAAAAGTAAAGCAAACTGTCTCAAAATAGTACATGACGCCACAACAAAAGTGGAAAGAAAACAGAAAGTAACAGGAATAGTAAAATAGAGTTCTAGTACTCACTACAACAGCAAAAAACTAAAGAGATGAAAGGAAATGACTACGGTTGGGCTTGGCTGGGCCCAGCACCTTCTGCAGCCGAAAACTTGGGCTGCACAACTCCTGGTCCTGAACAGGGTTACGAAAAGACAGAGTCAGCGAACGCTGAGTAGAGTGGTGTTGACATTATTTATGTACAAGTAAAGTAAAACAAACAGCCAGATTTTATTCTCAATTCTATTTATCTCATCTATGTGTTTCTGGTTCATTTGTTTCATAAAGGATCCAAGTATTTCTTGATCTTGCTTGTTCCTCGTGAGAACGATCTTGATTACAATCTTTTTCGTGGAGTAGAAGGTACATGTGGTACTCTCCTAACCGGGAGAGTCCCTCGTGATAGTCCTACACCCAGTCAACCACCCCGAGGTCACTATCGCGACGTAGCGGTGACTACAGCACACATGATAAGTGCATGGGTAGCTACCCCGTGCTGACATGCAGTCAGTCAATACGCCTAAGGTACAGCACGAAACAGTATAGGGCCTTGCCCTCTCAGAATAGGGGTCACGCCCCTCAGAACCAAACAGGGGTCTCTCCTTTCCACAATCCGCGTACCCTCATCCGACTACCCCGGTTTGCCTAGCGGGCCTAACAAAATCAGTGTAGGGTGGCTAGCATAACCCCAGGCCCCGTAGGGTGGCTAGCGTCCTCCCTACACTAGTAACACGCCTCGATACCACGTATGCGAGGGCCTACAAGGGTTGATGTAGAGTGGCCAATCCTAACCCTAAGTCTCAACCCAAGGGAGGCTAACTCCACTCTACACTAAAAGAACCACTGTACTCCTT
Organism: Thalassia testudinum; assembly: GCA_037157565.1. NCBI lineage: Eukaryota > Viridiplantae > Streptophyta > Magnoliopsida > Alismatales > Hydrocharitaceae > Thalassia > Thalassia testudinum. The sequence goes on along the minus strand of JAZHRO010000035.1, from coordinate 53,250,196 downwards.
GGTACTACGTACACAAGGGTCAACTCACTTCCCATCTACATTCCAGATTCCTTTCATACACAAGAGGTCTACTCCTAATTCCCCGTAGGGTTCATGCTCATTATTCATCTCATTTATCCACATTTAGATCTCATGTTTTCAATACTCTTTCCTCATCCATACACAGGCAGCTCGTGTTTTCACAATTTAATTCTAAATCATTTACATGCAACTTGTGGTTTCACCATTCACTTTCTCATTCACATACTTGCAACTCGTATTCTAACATGCATCTCATAATTGCACTAATACCATTTACTAGCAATTTATTTTAAACATGCATCAAGTAAATAGTACAACTCAAAACAAGTTCATATATTTCTACCCTATGGTTCATTCCACATCCTAGAGTTCGATCCGATTATTCCAAACAAGTACATTCTTATTTAAATATTAACAACTGAATTAAACCACTCTACCAGGTATCACAGGATGAATGGGGGCTTGCACCGCAGATCTCGTCGTCTCCGCGGACCCCGAACACGCCACCGGCAGGTAACCTGTACCAACAACTAATTTATATCAGACGAGCTCAAGACAGTAGGTACTCAACACGAACATGTAGAGAAACTCGAGTGGAAAACAACGGTACTTCGTTTGTGAAAAATCGACTCCGTTTGGGCCCTAAACGGGCCAAAAACACGATTACTGTTCAAAATCATACGTCTGGGACTATTCCCAGACATCTTAAATGATGTCAGATCTTACCTCTCACTTCCTGCGACTGCTTCAGACGTCCAGACTCCTCTGCAACCATCTGAGGGAAGTCCCAGACATTGGACCTTCCTTCCAGTCGTCTAGACATGCTGTCGGACATCTGGCGAAGTGGTCAGACGTCCAAAAGTGCCTGGAAAGGCACATCGTGCACCTTTCCAACACCCTATAGCTGCGTACAAAGGTGCAAACCCATTTTCAGCCAAAATCCTACGTTACAGTCTGCATGGGTGGACTTGTGCAAACAACACGTACCTCTGCACGAGAAATGTGCTTTCAGACGTCTGGCTTCAACTCCGAATGTCCCGATACCTCTCCAAACGTCTGGTCGATGTCCAAGACGTCTGATACTGGAAAGCCAATATCCAGAACTTCCTCTCGCGATCCTTCCTCCTCCATGCCGCCTATAGTTGCTATACCAGCTGCCTCAGAAGGTCATGAAGCTCCCTTCGAGAGCTCCCCCCTCCTCGCATGGCTCTGAACTCCAACTCGAGCTCGCAAGCTCCGCGAACCTCACTAGAGCTCTCCCCCCTCGAGTTCCTCCTCGAGTTCATGCCGCCACACCTGCAGCACAATACTCCTTGCGCGTAAGCTCTTCCACCGCACCTCCTCTCCCACACGCTCCTCACTCCCTCGCCCTTGCTCTCCCCTTACTCACCCCCCCCCCTCACTCTCTCGCTCTCGCTCTCCGCAACTCTCCCCCGCTCTACCTCATTCTCCCTCCTTGTCAAGAAGGTGGAGGTCGCTGGAGCAAGGGAAAGGTGAAGGTGGCAATGATTGGAGTGGTGGGGGTGGAGTGGAGATGGAGGGGTTTAAATAGAGAAGATTAGGGTTTGGGTGAGGAGAACAGAGGGGGAAAAAGAAAAAGATGCATGCATAACACCTACGCACTGAAAGCAAGACAACATACAGTTTTCCCTTACTTTCAAACATCCAACCCTCAATCCAGACATCCAGACAGACATCTGACAAATCTCTCAGACATCTTAAATATCCCTAGGGTGGCAGATCATTTCACCAATAGTAATTATTATTATTTATCTTTTTTATTCAAGGACATTGTATTTGCAGATATTGTTTACAATCAGATATAATAGCATGGTTATCAATGAAATTGTAACTATCGATTTTACCATATATGAGACAAATCACGACAAGATTCATTCTGTACTTTCATCATTGTTGAGAGAATTATTAGAGCAGAAAATCAAAATCTATGGTCTATCAAATTCTTGGCCAGCATTAAAGATAGAATTTATGTTGAACTCGTAGAAATGTCCTTTAAAATATAGGCAGCACAAGCACACACACCTGTATGATTATACCCTTGCTTTTTGAATCTAATGACGGTGTTGGTCGGACATTTTTGTTTTAATGAATAAATGTACCAATTTCAATCACATTTGTTCATGTGCAAAGGATAGGGATACTGTCAATGTAATCAAGGGGTATTATAAATTGTACAAACAATGCAACGGTGTAACTGACACTGTACCAATGATCTCTGTCTATAAATAGTGACCCATTGCCGTGAGAGAAGGATAACAACCTCTCTCCAGTTTTTTACAGTCCACCTTTGTCCAGATCAGTGTCTGAGAGATACAACTAACAAGCAAAAGCAAACAGGAATCCACCCAGCCTTCACAATACAATAAAACATGCCAACAATTTCATATACAGGAACATTTTTGTAAGTAGTCTTTCTTCTTTACAAAAATCCATCCATCTTTACAACAGACAAGTTCGTTCATCTTAAACAAAGACAGCCTCTACATCTGAAGAATTGTTGATTCAAAAGAACTAACACAGCACACTGTTGGTCCACTTGGAACTAAATCACATATTTAACAATAAGGTAGGCATCACTGAAATAGATTGCAAAATAAAGCTAATGATCACAGTTTATGCTGAATCAACCACACCAACTTGTTGTCGGGCAAGGTATCTTTCCCTGCACTCTTTCTGCAGAAAGTAAGATACATGATTTAGCATGGATCACTTATACCGATGAATGAAACAACTGTAAAATACCCATTCGTCTATGACAAGGCCTTCGCCAACAATCTGTGGACCAGAATCTTCAGGTGGTTTTTTCCGTGCCTCCTCTAGTGCAGCCTCTGCCTCAGCTAGTAGCAGTTTTAGTTTCTCCATTTGCTTTGGATGATATTTACAGGGAGGAAAAGTTTAGCATCACTAGGAGGGAGTACATAGAAAGAACAAAAAATAGAAAAATGGCACCAACATACAGGGCATGGTCGCTCAGGGTCTAGGAACACAACGTGAAGTATTCGCTCCACTACTACCTGATCTTGTTGCTCATCAAACTGCAGTGTACAAAAATGGAAATTTTACCTCTCAAGATGGGAAAGGGCAGTACAATCAGCAATTAAGCATGGCAATCGCATAGTTTAAGTTTGTCCAGGCCAACACAACCAAATCTCTTTTAAATGCCACTATACACATGGCAAACATACATAATAATGCATAACAAGGTGTCATAAAGATTCTACCATTTCTACATTACAGATCTATTCTACTAACCTCCTATCTTGCAATGTTAAAAGAGGATAAGATGATCTTATGCTCATACATACAGCATCTATTCTCCAAAAAATCATGAAAGGAAGCAGGAAGCTGGGGAAGAGCACTGTCTCACCATTTCCGGTACATATTCTGTGCATCCTTGCACCTTTAGACTCATAATCTTAAACTTTGCCTTGCTCTTCTGATCTAGTGGCTTTTTGTTACCCTCTGGATGTTCTACAAATTTAAATACTGGAATAAATGGAAATGATGAATATATCATCATCTGGGCACTAAAACTCATGGCCTTTCTAAGCAATTATGAAAGAAAAATCTTGTACGCTAGCTGGGAAGTGCAAGAGAAACCCTGTACCAATTGAAACGATACATTCGCCAGGGCTAAGCATCCCTCCTGGTGGGCGCATGAAACAGCTTTTGGGAGAGGTGGTCTGAAACTATAGAACCACGTAATTGTCATATAATAAATAGGCAACAGAAGAAATAATAAGAATATTGCAACAAGCATGAGGGGATCACAAACAAAATCTCCTGATGTAGCTGTTGTAAGTGCAATTCATGATTGGTGGTGAAACCAGAATTGAACAATGAGCTTGGATAGATGTATATTATATACTAACTGCCAACATAGTATCAACAAAAAAACTGGAAGAAGCAAAAGAAAGTAAAAAAAAAAGTGGAAAACAATGTTACCATTAACAATTTTTTCATGAGGTTTAACTTTAAGAGTAACAGGTTTAAAGAGCAGTCAGAAGTTACATGGGCATACCTTGAACGCTACGTCAGACTTGCTTATATTTTTTATCCTTATGGCACTTGTCACTTGCTGTCCAGGTTTATCTTCAAAGAAGATTGTAAGCCAGGCATCAGAGAAAATAAAAGCAAGCTCTGAGGGAAAAGCTAACACATTAAGAAGCACTCTTATAGCCAATTCAAAGATAATTAAAACCTCAAGAAAGTTGATCAAACTAGGTCAGGAAATTGTATGACTGTTCTATCATTTAGTTGTAACATGTAAGAAAAGTTTTGCCAAAGATTTCAAAGTATTTTAAGGAAAACAACATAACATCATTTGCTTGATTTAAAGGACACCAATGATTCTGAAAGTACTGGAGGAAAATCTAGGCAAATAATAGGTTCCATCCCAATTTAGCCTGGGAATTCTAGTATCAGAATTTGTGGAAACACTCAAGATCCTACTTACATTGTGGGTGCGGGACCCACTTTCCACACTGTTCTCCATTCCAATATGGTTTTTCATTTCTTTTCTTTTCTTTTCTTTTTCTTTTGTTTGTGGTGGTGGGGGATGCAAAAGTGAGTACCACCCCCATAATCTCACCACTTTCTCTTAAACTAGGCCTTCATAGGTCTAGGATTTTAGGGTTACCCAAAAGAATTGGTTTTACAGATGCAATGAGACTCCACGGATAACACTAGGTTCTGCATATTGATCCATACACCAATGTAGTAAAAAAACACCGTATGACCCTATGAAGGCATATTTTCCATGTAATAACTCCTATAGACTTGGTCAATCTCTCTCTCCATCTCTACCTCTTCCCACCTTTGCACCACTGCCACTTCCTCTCTTGCACCTGATCTGATCAAGCACCAAAAATCACTTCAGCACTCAACAATGGTTATTGCACAGGCAGTAGAAGCACTAATAATGAAACAATTGTGCTTGGTGGAGGTGACAAGCTCTACATTATTCACCCCAAACCAGCGAGTGAGGAAACTCTGTCTTCCCCTGTTGTCCCTCCATCTTATTCAACTGCAACACAAACAACCTCCTCATGGCAATCACAGAAAAATTAAAGACCCAAAAGAAATAGAACCAAAACCCCTTCTCCAAAAAAGGTGAGAGGAGATACACAGGACCAGGGCTATTTCTGTAATTTTAAGTATTTATATTATTTCAAACAAAAAAATCAAATGTTTATAAGTATATGCAAGATCCAAAAAATGATTAGGTAAAGGGTGTCTATGTTGGGTGAACAATTTGCCCAGGACATGGCGGAAGTGCAAGAAAATGAGTGTAAGGACTCGAATTTGAATAAGCCTAATTAGGCTAATTTAATACTCTTTGGATTTCTAATTGGTTGTTCTAAGGATGCTTAAGGGCTATCATTTTATTTGTGGCTTAAAGTGGTTAAGCAAAGCATGAATGTCATTAACAAAATTGAAATGAGGGGCTTCTTGTTGTGGAAGAGAAGATGAACTTTTTAACCCAAGTTGTTGGTGCAAGGATTACCATGTAGAAGACCCAACTAAAGTTTTGGGTGGAGGGAGCCATATGAAAATTTTCCTCATTTATAGAAAAATCATTGGAGTGGCTTTCAAGCCACAACCCTTGCAAAATAAACCTCTTCCCCCATCCTCTCCTCCACTGGCCTCCTCTCTTCTCTCTAATCTTTATCTTGGCTGCAGTAAGGAGGATGAAGAAGAGGCCACCAACTGAAAGCAAGGCCTCAAACTTGGTCCTTACACCAACTTCCAACCCAATTCCTTTCGGTTTGCATTTTTTAGGGGAGAAGATGCGATAAAAGGGAAGTGCTGCTGCTGTTAGGAGAGATTGGAGTGTGCACGACCAAGGTGAAGGTTTAAGGCAAAGAAAGGAAGAGGACCAAGGAAAAAGGAGCCAAAAGAAGGATTCAGAGGAATTCCTTCATAAACAAGAATAGATCTTAGAGGATCAAGCTTCAATTGAGGTAGGGACATGATCAAATCCCTTCTCCTGCATTTCTCTTGTTATTCTAGGGTTTATATGCTTGATGGGTTGAATCAAGATCTTTATGTTGCATGTAGTGGTTTGCTTTGCTTGTGCAAGTTTTGAGAATGCATGATGGTGTAGGGTGCTGAATGTTGAAAACATATAATTTAAATTCATGTTTTAGTACATGTTTATGGTCTAATTTGTGTTTTAAAAGGTGGTTAGAATGTGATACCATGATGCCCTAGATGTGCTTGCAAGTAGGGTGAAAAATAGGTTGAGAATCAAGGGAAATCAAGACCAACTCAAACCCAAATGGAGTTTTTAATCTGACGACCAACAAGCTATGAGTACCGATACTAAACTTTAGTATCAATACTAGACTATACCGATGCACAACTTTTGTACAAATACGGGTGTCGAGATTAGGACATGTAAGAGCCGCAGTTAGGTACCCATTGTTGATTCTTTTTAAAGGGAAATTTAAGGAGTATAACCATGGGATTTTCTTAGTGTTTTCAAGGATAAATTGATTAGTTATTTAACCCTTGAAATCTCTATCTTCATGCTCTCTTTTAAGTAGCAGTTGGGCCTTATGCAAGAGTGTTTAATGTCATATTTCCATAAATGAATTGAAGGGGTTTAAACCTACGATTGTGAACATTTTGAGACTATTTATAATAATAGTAGACAAGCGTCCTGACATTGGAAGAAAGGGGAATTGCTTCTTCCCTATTTCGAGGGATTCTCTCCATTATGGAAAAAAATCGAACAAAAAACAAATAGAAAAAAGCCAGCTATCGGAGTTGAATCATAGGATGGGAAGAGCATTGAAGACCATCCATCACCCTTAATTGTTATAATTGATCTCATAGTTTTGGTATGGTGTGATGGGTGATTTTAAGCTAAACATTAGCTAAATGGGCTTAGATTGGCTATAAAACCAGCAGAGAACTAAGTTTGGAATTAAGCCTCATTCCATAAGGTGCTTAAAAGAAAATGGAAGCTAATCAAGTGCCATTGGCAATAAGAACCATCACCTAATGCACAAAGAGTTTAGGTGAAACTTAAGGATAAAATTGGATATTGCTAGTAATGGATAGAATAACCATAACCCACAACAAGTTTAGGATTCGAAGGATGTCGTGGACACTTTATGGAACTTAGAACCTTGCAGTCATACGACTCATACCTAGGATGCATAGCTATTTATGTCTAACTATGTATGAGATCTAGCTAGTGAGCTATTGAAATGGGATATGAACACATAAGTAGAAGGGTACTACAAGGAAGGTTATTAAGTAACTAATAACCAAGGTTATAAGTTATAATTGGTTAGTTAAATACTAAGGGTTACATAGGATACTAAACCTAGACTCGATGAACAATAGGTTCACAAGAAGCTTGGATGGGTCCTAAAGAGAAGTGGAAAGATGATTCTACCTAAGATTTGGCCCAGAACTAGATAGTTCCTGGTTGTGGTGGTTGGTCAAGAAACGACAACCAAGACTCGTTACGACTGTGACAGGTATTGAGGCAATAGCCTACCTAGCACCTGCAAGTGCAAATTACGAAATGGAGCACTAACTCTATGAACCTAGGGTTCATTGTATTGGGTTGAAACCCTGAGGCATGTAGTAGCTGGCAGCTAGCAGTGATTAACCCTGAAACTTGAGTTCTCGATTACAATGATAGGCATGTGTCAGTCATCAAAATGAGCTATTCATAGCGAAAGCTCTATAGGTGCCCACTAATGCAAATGATGCTGGGGTACATGGATTCGTGACTAGTGATACTGATATCAAAAGCTCTGTAGACGCCTATGGATGCAGATGATATCAGGGTGTGACTCAAATGAGGCACTCAGCAAAAGTTTTATAAACACCCACAGGTGCAGATGACACCAGGGTACCTAAAAGGAGTTAGATGTAGAGCACTCCTTCCTATCGAGAAGTGAGCAGGAATGTCAAATAGTTCAACATTCCAAGTGTCCCTATACTCTCATTGCTAAAGATCTAAAAGGTTAAATGAAGCCATAGCTTTCCAGGGATCTTGGGTATTGGGTAAAGGGTGAAGCCCTCGAGATCTAACATGACTAATGCAAAGTCAATAACTCTTCCTCTAGAAGGAAGGATACAATTAAATCACCTTATACTTGAGGTATGATTCCTTGGGTGGTAAACCGAGAGAGAAGGTAAGGACATAAAGATATTGGAAAGCTAAACTATAATTGTTGATAATTGGAGTATCAATGATTGTTGTAGCAATTGAAGGTATGGGGATCACCTCATAAAAATCAAATCGAACCCTGACACTATCTTTCCTTTTTGCAAAACAATAGAATTGTGTCCCTACTAAGTCATTTGACTCATCCCTACTTTGTAACATATTTTCAGGTGAAGTAGTAGATTGTTGAGTTAAAGATGAGTCCGGGTAATGCAAATGTGAGAGACCAATGTTTTAAAGTCAAAGGGTTTAAGTCTAAGCCAAGTATAGGTATGGAATTCTATATTACTATTTGTTTTGCTATTTTCTCTAGAATATGGTTTCTTTGTCATTTCTAAAAGATTATTATTGTCACCTTTGCTGTGTTGTAACTTAAACTTAAGAAATTGAATTTGCAATTATGTTACCTACACAATCTTATTATTTAGGTTCAGTTGAAACCATGAACGTTATCCATAAACCCATCTCTTAGGACATGACAAAAATGTAAAAACTTAATATGAAAATCGATTTGATGCCTAAAATCAATTGATTAAGAAACAAAACACCTTAATACTAGATCACGAGAACTAGCTTCTTCTTGTTCTTGGATTTCACGAGATAGAGGTTTTAGCTTCATGGGTAACATAATACTGCATCTCATGTACAGTGCCTTCTTTAAGGACCCCCTATTTCTCTCCCTCTCCCTTAATCCTCTCCTTTCCTTTCCTTTCCCACCTCCCCTTCATTTACAAGACCTTCCTTCCCCTCCATAAAAACCAGACACCCCCCCCCCCCAAACCCAACACCGCTACCGTATCCCCCTCATCTCGGTCTCCCTCCCCAATCAACCCTTGCTCTCTCCTCCCTTAATGGCCTTCCTCTCCTTCTACCCCCAAGCTCGCTACTATTGTGTCCCAACTCTCCGATGATTACCATACACCTTCACCTTCCTCCTAACCACAACCACCACCACCCAACTCCTCCCATGTGAAACCACCACTTGTGGCCCTATTGCCCATCTTCTCTCCTCCACATGTTCGTCGAACCCGACTGTCCCTTCCCCCTCCTCAAACCTCCTACGTAATGGAGGAGGTGGGTTCCTCCTTGCAACCAAGAGGAGGTTGGTGTTTTAAGTTGTGCAAATTGCACAACTTAAATAGGGAGGTTTTCCATATTATGAACTTGTCCCTGTGAAGGGGACACTTTGATCGCCTGATCAGACAACCCAAATCGGGTTCTGCTCGAGGCAATCTTGGATTCGATCCATAGATTTTTGGATGTGTCGAACAACATGAACATGTTGGATTGGCTAGATTTCACCATCTCTTCACATTTCTTGAGAACTGTGGTTGTACACATATAAGTAAATACTATTCCCCTCCCCATAGTACGAGGCAGTCTATCCCATCCTCGTACTGGTTGGACATAATGATATTGACACAAAACAAATTACTCTCATTGATGGGTTAATTATAAGAAATTACGTGTCGTGCACAATTTTTTTATAAAGCCAAACTCTTCAAATTTACGATTGATTGTTAAACTATTGCTCATGCATAATTGGTCTTAAACTTATTTCTCCAATATTATCGAGAGTTGTGTTCTTTACAAATATAAATGCTTTAGATTCATGCTTATCTGCAATTGGATTATTGGAATATAATCACGATTAATGATGTTCCACATGGAAATCCTTTTTCTAGGATATGCAAGTCTATATGGATAATATTGATGACTCTACTGGATCAATGTAATATGGGGATTCGTTTCCTTCTCTCATTCCTTCTGTTAACAAATGAAATAATATTCTAATAAAGGAAAGACCAAGGTGTAGCATGCCTCCTTGGTTCCCAAGAAAATTGTGTGGGGCCTCTACAACCAAAGGTATGGGCTGAAAGTTGCACTTTTGAAGGAGGATTGTGTATGAGCTGGAGGTTAGCCCAATTAGGAAATTATATTGTTTTGTAATTAACACCTAGAGGGTATCAAAGGTATAAACGGTGAGGTGCGGGATTCTGCTAGGAAGGTTATTTTGTCTCTTCTTCCACTTTCTCCCCCTTTTTCGTCCTTTCCTCCCTACTCCCTTTCTTCCCCTATTTATAGAAACTCCATACCAATCCCTGATTCACTCTCGTATTTGGTCTTTTATGTATGGTTCTTTTATGTATTTTTCCCAACATCTCTCTATATATAGAGGTGTAGGGTTTTCTCAATAATATAGATTGGCCATTTCTTCCCACTTAGTATCAGAGTAGCAGTCCTAGATTGGTGCCTTAGGTATCCCACCCAAGTAGGCCTCCAACACCTCCACCTCAAACCCTCTCCTCGCCGGCAACAACCTCATCTCGTCGCCTCCTCCCCAGTCGGCGCCGCCTGACCCTGCCATCATCGGCAGGGCTACTGGCAAGGAGGAGGCCCTTAGAGTCGCCGATAGGGCCACACCTGTGGCCTAAACCATTGGATCCACTGCCAACAGGCTCAACGGCTCTCTGTGTCGCCGCCTACTGGTGGTCAAGCTCAGGTTGCCCTAGCATCGTCGAGGTGGGTGCTGGCGGCAGTGGTGACGCACGGCGAAGATGAAGCATCGCCGCTGATGGTGGATGCATCCTATCGCCGTCCAAGAGAGGCGCAACCGCTGGAGGCCATCGCGCAGTAGCAGCTGATGGTCGAGCTGAGGTCGCTCGAGTAACCTGCACCATCGGCTGGGGTGCTGCGCCGTCGCCTGAGGTGCTGCTCTACTGCCTGGGCTGTTGCCCCAGCTCTTGTTGGTCGACCATTGATCATCCTCTGAACAGGTTTGTAACCATAGATTTTTTTTCAGCCAATAAATCGACCACAGGAGGCGCAAAAGAAGCAAGTACAGACTCGAAAGATCGGTCCAAGGCGTATATGCTTGTCCTTGATCTCTCAAGAACTATTTCAGCAAATATTGGACGGTCTTTGCAAAGGGAACCCGGGTAGATCGGGCTCAAGGGAGAGCGTAGATGGATTCTCTGATGGATTGTCGAATATAAGCTAGATGATAAATGCATCTAGAGTGATGCATTGGTGATTTTACATCTATAATGGCGAGTTCTAGCTCTTGGTGATCCACCTCATCGCTACTATGGCAGGGATGGTTGAGTATGCAGGCTTGATGTCGCAGAAGCATAACATGACTCACCATGGTACAGGATGGTTAGTCGATTCCGGTACTTCATAGCATCTCTGCGGAAATCAGAGTTATTTCCAGTCACTTAGTTCTGTTGCATCAGGGAAAACAGTATAGGTTGCTGATGGCAAACATGCACCCATTGTTGAAAAGGGGGAAGTATCTGTGACCCCCATGTTGTGGCTGTCGAGAGCATTACACGTACCGGAGTTTCCCATGAGCTTGTTGTCCGTGAGCAGGATCACGAAGGATCTTCACTGTAGGATGATTTTTTATGAGGTCAAATGTATTATCCAAGATAAGCTTACTGGAAAGACCATCACCAGAGGTACAGAGGAGAATGGTCTTTATCATCTTGGTCAGGAGCCATTTGTAGGTGTCAGTAGACATGATAGTGGGAGTGTCTTACAATGGCACGTTCGTCTAGGACATTTGCCTCTGGATTGCCTCAGGAGGGTGATTCTGCATATTTCACCTGCTGTTACTATTAGGTGTGATGCTTGCCAATTGGGTAAGCATCATCGATCTTCATTCCCTACCAGTACTTCTCCTAGAACAGCTACTCCCTTTGAGTTACTCCATATGGATGTTTAGGGACCGAGTAGAGTTCTAGACAGGATAAGACACCGTTACTATCTCGTTGTTGTCGACGATTTCACTAGAATATCCTAGGTGTTTCTTATGAAGAACAAGGCAGAGGTTGGAGATATTATAGAGACTCTTCTCTTGGAGATTAGGACTCAGTATTCTGCTATAGTGAAGATTGTACGGACAAATAATGCCCTCGAGTTTTGCACTACTAGACTTATAAAGTTTCACAGGATTCATGGGATTATCCATCAGACTTCTTGTCCCCATACCTCGCAGCAGAATGGAGTTGCCAAGCGGAAGCACAGACACCTGTTAAAGGTTGCCTTCACTCTTCTTATTCACCACAATGTTCCACAAAGATACTGGGGGGATGTTGTTTTGACGGCGACCTACCTCATTAATAGAATGCCGAGTTCAGTTCTTCACAAGCAAATACCGATTCTCCTATTACAACCAGATGGTGAGCTTTTCCACGTGTCTCCTAGGAGTTTTGGATGTATTGCTTTTGTTCATGTGCCATCACCAAGACGTGACAAGCTTGCTCCTCGCGCTGTTAAGTGCGTCTTCTTAGGGTACTCCAGTAGTCAAAAGGGGTACCGATGCTATGATCCCATCCACCAAAGGTATTATATCAACGCTGATGTGACTTTTTATAAAACGACACCATATTTTTCTGTTGCTGGACAGACGAGTATTCATGATGATGCAGCTCCCATGCCTATTCCTTCTATTTCACTTGAGGATATTCCAGTCTCCATACCTCAATCAACCTCTTCAGGCTCCACTACCCCCGTGGATGACTACCAGAGATTGCACGGTCCTCTACACACATATAGTAGATCTCATGCGACACAACAGAGGCCACTGGCCACACCAGTGACTGATGTTTCACAGGCAGTTGAGATTGACTTTGATGGCAGTGATAGTCTAGTTAGACTTGATCCTCCTAACAGTGCAGATCACCACAGTAGTGAGGCTCCTTCTGCAGCAACTCAATCAGAGATACCAGATGATTCTAACCTTCCTATTGCTATTAAGAAGGCACCCATACATGTGAGTCCAGATATCGTGTTGGAGGTGGTTTGGCTACCAATGGTCTTGCTCCTCAGCTTAGCAGCTTCTGACAGGCACTTACAGCGTCACACATTCCGTCTACCTACCAGCAGGCCATGCTTGATCCTAGGTGGCGTCAAGCCATGGAGGATGAGATGGTTGCACTTCAGAGCAGACAGACTTGGGATCTCACCTCGCTTCCTACATGTGCGCAACTTGTTGGCTTCAAATAGGTCTTTGCCTTGAAATACAATCCTGATGGGTCAATTTCAAGGTATAAGGCCAGGTTGGTGGCAATGGGGTTCACCCAAACTTATAGGGTGGACTTCTTTGATACTTTCTCTCTTGTTGCATGCCTTGCCACCGTTCGAGTACTCATCTTTGTTGCTGCCCACAGAGATTGGACATTACATCAGCTTAATGTGAAGAATGCTTTTCTCTGCAGTGATCTTCAAGAAGATATTTACATGCAGCAACCCCCAGGTTTTGAGGTTTAGGGGGAGTGTGTGTGCAGACTCAGGAAGACCATTTATAGCCTAAAGCAGAGCTCAAGAGCCTGGTTTCAGAAGCTGTCAGATGTGTTGCAGAGGATAGGGATGCAAAGGTTCTCTTCAAATTATTCTCTGTTTTTTAGGAAAATGGAGAATGACATTATAGTACTACTGGTTTATGTAGATGATCTGATTGTCACCAGCAGTGATGAGGTTGGGATAAGACAGGTCAAGGAGTCTCTTGCACAGAAGTCTGTTATGAAGGATCTGGGCCAGCTTAGCTACTTTCTGGGGATTGAGGTTGCTAGGAGTAAAGATGGGATTGTTCTTTCTCAACGCAAATATGCGTTGGATGTCCTTCAGGAGACAGGCATGCTGGGGTCCAAGTCAACCAATATTCCTATGGACCCCATGGCACATCTACATGATAAGGGGGTAGAGGTAGCTGATAGCAGAGCGTACAAACAGCTTGTAGGCAAGCTGTTGAATCTGACCATTAACAGACCGGATATTACCTTGGCAGTAAGCAAACTCAATCAGTTTATGGAAAAGCCAATGAAGCTACACTGGCAGGCAACTATGCAGGTGCTTAGATACTTGAAGAAAGCACCAGGTCATGGTATTCACTTCCAGAGAGGCTCTCCTATGACAGTGGCAGGATACTCTGATGCAGATTATGCAGGATGTGTGTTTGACAGGAAATCTACCACTGGTTTCTATACCTTTGTGGCTGGTAATCTGGTTACTTGGAGCAAGAAACAGGGGGCAGTTTCTCACTCCAATGCAGAGTCAGAGTATAAGGCGATGGCCCAAACTGCTGCAAAGATGGTTTGGATACAGTCTCTACTGCATGATTTACACATCCAAATTGAGGAACCTATGGAGATGCGATGCGACAATCGGGCTGCTACATATATAGCCAACCCAATGTTCCATGAGTGCACCAAACACGTTGAGGTTGACTACCACTATACCAGAGATCTCATACAGTGTGGTTTGCTACGTACTACTTATGTTACATCTGAAGACCAGACTGTTGATGTGTTCACAAAACCTCTACCTCGATCAGCATTTGATTACTGTTGTTCCAAGCTGAGCATGATTGACATCTATGCTCAAGCTTGAGGGGGAGTGTTGATACTCCTATTTATATTTCTAATTTATGTTTACTGGGGAGTGTTTAGTTATCTTTATATTTTGTCTAGTTCTTTTATGTATTTTTCCCAACATCTCTCTCTATATATAGAGGTGTAGGGTTTTCTCAATAATATAGATTGGTCATTTCTTCCCACTCTAACAAATGAACCGTTAGGAATGAAATGAGTCAAATTGCATTAAATACCCTCTTGGCCGCTTCATATAAAGAAAGGCCAAGGGGTACACTCCCGTCTACATAAACCCATCTATAGAACTGTAAACCTGCATATAGCTCGGGTATGGGAAATACAAGTAATACAGAATTCAAGAAATCATAAAAGCAATAATAGAGAATATAAAATATGTTCTAACACTCCTCAAGCTGGAGCATAGGCGTCAGACATGCTTAGTTTGCCAAAGAGATACTCCAAGCACTTGGTAGAGCCTTCGTCAAAATATCTACCATCTAGGTCTCACTAAATATATAAGGAGTCGCAATCTTCCCATGGAGAACATCTTTAATAAAGTGACAAACTTTAATATAATTGATTCTTTCATGAAAAGTAGGATTATTGGCAATAAATGTTGTTGCCTTGTTATCACAAAACATAGACATTGCCCCTTGAATATCAATGCCAAAATCATGAAGAGCTTTCACCTAAAGGAGTTCACAGGCCGTGTATGCCATGGCCTTATACTCAGCCTCTACGATTAACCTAGATATCACATTTTGTTTCTTACTTTTTCATGTGATCAGATTTTCTCCAACAAAAGTGCAGTAACCTGTAGTGGATCATCGATCCTCATGCGCCCCAGCATAATTAGCATCTGAGAATCCACGAACATCAACATGACCATGTGCTCTATAAAGTAAAACTCTTTCCAAGTGCTTTCTTCAAATATCGCATCACCTGACATACACCTCAATGTATCTCACGAGGAGCCTGCATAAACTGATTTAACCATCCAACAACAAAGGCAATATCAGGTCTAATAATAGGGAAATACAACTTTCCCACCGTAGCCCTGTCTTGTAACATCATCTAGCAGAGGACTATCCTCATCACCCAAACAAAAAGAGGAATCAAAAGGCACATTTGCAAGCTTACAACCAAGCATACCAATCTTACATATCATATCTAATACATATTTTCTATGGTAAAGCACCAAGCCATGCTCCACATGATAAATCTCAATTCCCAAGAAATAGCTAACCTGACCTAAGTCCTTAGTGACAAACTGAAAATGCAAGAAAGCCTTAGTAGCCTCAACATTAGCTCCATAACTGCTTGTCAACAATATGTCATCCACACAAATAATCAGAATAATAGACCCAAACTCAATGTGCCTCGTAAAAATTGAATAGTCAACATTGGATTTAAGAAAACCAAAGCTCTGAACTACCCTGTTAAACTTGTCAAACCACACTCGAGGACTCTGCTTCAATCCATAAATGGCTTTATGTAATCTATACACCTTGTGACACTACCCATGTCGCTCAAAACCCGAAGGTTGCTGCATATACACGTCCTCATCTAAATCCCCATAGAGAGGCATTTTTAATGTCTAGCTGAAATACCTTCCGACGTGAATTAAACAGTAAGAGAACAAAATCCACATAGAAAATGTCTCAAAATAATCAATACCATGAGTCTGAGTATACCTTCTGGCAACAATTCGAGCTTTGCACCTCTGAATGGAGCCACCAGGCAAGTACTTCACAGTAAACACCCCCTACACCGCATAATAAAAGCACCAAGGGGTAGGTCAACAAGTTCCTAAGTATCCCTAGAAATAAGGGCCTCCATTTCCTCCTACATGGCCCATGTCCAAGCGAAATCCTAAAAAGCCTCTGTATGACTCCGAGATATGTTGATTGTCAATAGCATAAGACAAAGACTGTCTAGTCGCAGGCAATCTGTCAAAACTCATATGCTGGGAGATAAAGTAGTGAGCACAAGACCTTGGAGCCTTCCTCTGGGCAATAGGAAGATCCAAGTCCTAATTAGTAGTAGAATTTCCTAACCTCCACCAAAGTCCACAGAATTAGGTTCAGGTTGGGCAGGAATGGTGGGAAGGGGTTCAGGAACAGGTTTTAGGTGATAGTTGAAGTGATGTGAACAAGGAGTGGAGACATGTTTTAATGGCTCACTAGAAGTAGCACCAAGCAGGCTCATAAAGGTGGTAGGAGACTCAGATGGCACTGAGGGCGTAGCAGAGAGCACTGTGAACGAGATATCCGTAGTGCATATAGGAGAAGCCTTCCCTTCAGGAGAATAGAAAGGAGTCCCCTCAAAAAATATAACATCAGTACTAACAAAAAACTTATGATGCATAGGATCATAACAATGACATCCCTTATGGGTCTGAGAATACCCGAGAAAGATACACTTAAGAAATCTATGAGACAATTTGTCCACTCCAAAGAGATGAACACAACATAACCAAAAATTATCGACGACAACACAAATGGCTCCTGACCAAGAAATAACAGAGAAAGGAGACTTGCCATCCAAAACTAACGAACCTAATTAATAAGAAAAATGGCAGTAAGAATAGCAAGCCCAAAAATGCGTGGGAACATGCATATGAAACATAAGTATTCTAGCAACATTAAGTAGGTGTCGTAATTTCTGCTCAGCCACCTCATTTTGTTAAGAGGCGTAAACAAACAAAGTTTAATGAACACTAAATGAAGCAAAAAACATAGTTAACTAGGTATTAACAAACTTTAAACCATTATCACTATGAAACATACAAATAAGGGTATAAAACTGTATTTTATTTTATTGAAGAAATTTTCAACAAGTATAGGGACTTCCAACTTTTCTTAAATAAGAAACACCCATGACATCCAAGTGAAGTCACCAACAAGCATAAGAAAGGATCGAAAATCCCATACACGTGTAACCCTGAACAAGCACTAAACATCAGCATGAATAAGCGAAAAAAACATAATGGGTCATTTTATTAACAATAGGAAAGGAGGACCGACAATGCTTGCCAAGTTGACAAGCATTATATTGAAACTAATCAGGCACATGAAGATCAAGAAACTGCCAACAAAGGACCCTACAACTCGGGTGACCTAGACGAAGGTCCACTGGTAGGCAGTGGCAGCACCAGAGACAGCAACAGCAACAGCAACAGGTGAGGATGGTAAAGTAAGGTAATAGAGACCATTCCATTCAAGTCTAGCAATCTACTTCCTCGTCCGGAGGTCCTATAGAAAGAAATACTAATCATGAAAAACTATGCGACAATTTAAATCTTGGGTAATCTGACTAATAGAAAGTAAATTCATTGAAAAGCGAGGACCATGCATTACATCATATAGAGAAAATATATCAGTCAAAGTAACATCACCAAGACCAGTAGCAGACGAAAGACCTCCATTAGCAAGCCGAACCTAAAGGTTCTATCCAACTCTCTAAGGGAAGAAAAATGTGAAACATCACCTGTGATATGGGATGAGACACCCGAATCAGTAATCCACCTAGTTTGTCCAAACTTAATAGATAATGCAGTAGCCTCCTACGAAGAAACGACAGATGCAGATGCGGTGGGCTGAGAGGCAACCATCCTATCATACTCTTACCTAGAAATAGTAACTTTCTCAGATACATGCCTAGTATCCTCCTCAGTAACTTCCTGATTAGCACGAGGTCCCTGTCCTTAAGGGTACCCATGCTTGGCCTAACACCTATCAACAATGTGACCAGTCTTGTGACAATAGTCACAAACAAATGTACTCCAACCACGACCACCACATCGTTCTCTACTTGAAAAACCACAACCCCGACCAGCAAAGATCATGGCCGAGAAATCACTAAAAGTAGAGCCCTTTGCAACCTCAAGTCTCATCAACCTAGCATAAATCTGCTATGGACTGGCTATCTCTGCAAATGTCAAAAGATGATCCGTGATGGCCTTAAACTATGGCCCCAAGGCAGCAAGAAACTAAACAAAACGCATGGCCACCCTCTATTTGGCAATGACAGAAACATCAAAAATAATTAGCTGAAAGGAATCCTACTCATCCCAAAGGTTCTCCAAAGAATCATAGCATTCAGGAAGACTCATGCTCCCCTTTCTGAATGTTTGAATATCCTCAAGAACTCTATAAAGTTGTGTAATATTTGTCTTCTGAGAATGAATCTCATGAAGAATTCCCACATCTTCTTGGCTGATAAGTAAGCCATAACTTGCTTGGCAATAGACTCTTTCATGCTATTCAACATGCACATTGCCACCCAATCATTATGCATCTCTCACTTAGCTGTCATGGAAGATGGCTCATCCTTTTAACAAAATATACTTCCAACCATGCGAACCAACTGTTAGTATTATTATAAGAGTGCATGTGATATTTTTTGATTGTATGAGGGCTACTTATGTAATTTACCCTGAGGCTCTCCCAATTGAAATATTTAAATAATGCAGAAATATAAACCAAAGCATAAAAGATATGAAGAATGCTTGGGTTTACGTGGAAACCCCACTCACGAAGAGCGAGGAGAAAATCATGAGAGAAGACCCCAATAGGGCAGTATGTCTATATTTTCTCAAAGAAGAATGAAGAGGTACACTGTCTATTTATAAGCCACTACACACCACACAGTCCTACGCTAACCAATGTGGGACTAAACTATTCACTCCAACACTCTCCCTTAAGCTAGAGCATGCAATGCTTAGCTTGTACAACACTCAAATCCCACTCTACACAATGGAACACACTCTTGGCTAGTGCTCGTCGACAGGCGGGTATGCTGATGTCAACACATCAGCATAGGTTGAAGCTGCTGGATGTTGTAACTGACAAATGGCCTCTCCTCTGGAGACCTCAACACGTACTAATGACTCCCCATTCAATATTCCTATAAAAGGGCCTTCCTCAAAAGACCTCAAAAGATGGATCTCCCACTTAGAGTCCACAAAATTGGATCTCTAACGCGGAATCTAAAATGGGCCCTTTCTCTGAAGACCTCGAAACTCTGAACCTCCCAGAGTTGTGGATCCTCGCATGGTTATCTCGAACAAGGGCCTCCCTCCTGGAGGATGACTATAATAGGCCTACACTCCCCCTTTCTCCCATACTTGTATGGGAGAAGAAAATAGAAATGAGGAGAAAATAAAAACATGAAATTAGAGAAGACTTGTCCACCTCTTCTCTTAAATATGAACCTCGTCATTTTTTAAAAAATTTCTCTCAATCTCTATTTTCTTTTTTTTCTATTTTTGTATTATTTTTCTCAATTTTTTTGTTTTTACTATCATCTTCTCCATGTCATCCGCTTCTTTTCCTTTTTTTTATTTTACTCCCCCTTTTTACTACCAACCTAGGCAGAGCCGGTCTTGCACCTCTTCAGCTTCCTCATCAAGGTCACGCGAGCCATTGAGCCGTGATTTGCAACACTCTCCCAACGATCTCGTGCGAGATACCTGCCATGTTTGCCACGTGAGGTCTCACCTCAACTGGTGCCGCAAATCCTGGCCCACAACCACAAGACTTAGCCACCATCTTCGCACCTCTTCTTGCACTGCCATCAGCGCCGCCTCATCTTCATCTCCTTGATCCGACGTGATAGACGTAAAGCATCACTGCCATCTTCGATCCTCGGCCTCGCAATAGCCTCAACCCAACGACACTGCATGATCTCACCACCAACCAAAAGACCAACGGTCGTTGCTGCTGTTGTCGCTACGATCCCCAAAAGCCCACCCCAGATCAAATCCTCTATGTCGCCTCCAGTTCGATCTTAGGGTTTGCGGGATGGTGAGCTGGCGATGCCCGCAGCTACCATCGCAGTGTTGCTTCTTCACCTTTAGGGCTCCATCGCCAACTCCTGCCGTTGTCGCTACCATCGTCGCCGCCATCTCCATTGCCTTCTTTGTCCCCTTATCACCGCTTCTTCGACCTCATATGCGTCGCCATAAGCATCTTCTAACCGAGGAGATGGACCCCACCGGGCGCTATAGTTGCTACAACTTCCTCCTCGGCATCGGAGGAGTCAAGACGGTCAACACGTGAAGCGCAGACCCAAGAATCGAACAACTGGGGTCGAGCTTCTCGCAAATGGTCCACAAGACTTCAGTTGTCACCGGTGACGACCATTGAATCGACTCCCCCACGTCTCACGGCCCGCGTCCCGACTTCTGTTGTCGTAAGCCCCTCATCTTCACAGAGCCCTTCAAGGAAGGGTCAAGCGGTGGTGGCAGAAGGGGCCTTCTTCACGGGTAGGGCCCTCCTCGTGGAGGGAGCACTGCTGCTGCAAAAGTCCTTTGGAACTTAGAACAAAAGATGATAAAAAAATGTATAATCTCAAGAACAAATAAACCCAAGATCGACTTGCTCTGATACCAGGTTGAAATATTTAAATAACATAGAAGCATAAATCAAAGCATAAAAAATATGAAGAATGCTTGGGTTTACGTGGAAACCCCACTTACGAAGAATAGGGAGAAAATCACGAGAGAAGGCTCGATAGGGCACGTATCTATATTTTCTCAAAGAAAAATGAAGAGGTACACTACCTATTTATAGACCAACACACACCACACAGTCCCACGCTAACCAATGTGGAACTAAACTACACACTCCAACACTCCCTATAAAAAGAGACCTATGGTTTCTAATAAGAATAAGTTACGTGTTTTTTCTTCCCCCTTAACATGGTATCAAAGCAAGGTGGATCCTAAATCCTTCGTACCCTAGTGCTCTTTCCACCAAATAATCCTTTTTCCACTCTCTGGTCTCTAGCACACCTGCAGAGGCCACTAGCGATGACAGGGGGGTCACCACCACTAGCAGCGACCAGCAGTACCACTGGACCCTCTCCCTACCGCCTAGCACTACCGATGCAGGGTTCTCCCTGTAGCAGTGCCGCCGCCCTTCCTCTACCACCCAGCAGCATCGTCGGACGCTGCCAAAGAGGGCAATCTTCCTCCTTTTGTGTTGCCTGGGGGTGCTCTACCTCATCTGGGTTGTTGTACGCCTTTGATCGGAGGACAATGTGCTAGAATACCTCTAGGAGGCTTGGGTTATGGTTCGTACTTCCCGTAACTCGTAAAGCATGTTCTACCGCTCTTCAGATCTATATCCTGGATACTCAAAATTAGATCTAAGTTTATCTCCTAATTCTCATCGCTTCTCGAGGTCACAGTCATGGCACCTACCTTGAGTGAAACAGTTGAAACAAAGCCGATAACTACCTCAGCTTCCTTGATGGTCTAAGGGACCACTATCAAACTTATTGGATCTCAAAACTCTCTTATAGGCGCAAGCATATTCAAGATATTTGTGAGTGACCACAAGAAGCTTCCAATTCTCACTACTAACACTTTTTTTTTATTTTGAAGAATTCTCAGTATTAATCCTCCTAAGTCAACTTATAAGAATTTTGAAAAATGGGAGCAAGATAATTATTTGGTGATAAACTAGATAATGAACAATGTGGAGTGACAGATAGCATCAAACTTGTACAAGAAGACGACGAAGGATATGTGGGAGAGCCTATCAAAGAAATATTCTCAGAAATCCAATCATGCTCTTCTATCATATATATATTGCCGTATATGGTCATGTCTCAGGGAGAAATGACGCTAATTGATTATTATACAGAGATGGAAGGACTCTTTAAAGAGCTAAATGTGTTCCAACCTTCCTGTTGTGATGCTCAGACCAGCCAAAGACAGACTTAACAAGTCTATAGATTCTTAGACGGGTTAAATGCTAAGTTCTCATATGCTCGTAAGAATATTCTGGCCCTTGAAATTATGCCTGATTTGGAGACTACATATGGTCGTTTGTAGAAGATATATATGGATGCTAGTCATCTTCTAGTTGTCCCTATGACATCGAACATTGAGGCATCAACATTTGCTTCATCTAAAGGTAGAGGTGGATTCGGAGGGGTCGTGGCTATGGAGGTGGTCGTGGATGTGGATGAGGTCATATCTATGAACCTTGTGTTCACTGTCAGAGTACTAATTACCCCTCGGAGAAATGTTAGGTCAAATTTGGTTATCCAAGAAATCGCTCCATTACTGTTGCAATGGTCGAGGAGGAGCTACCTTCCTCTACTAACACGTTTTTTGCTCCTATGTCATCTCCTACCCCTACTCTGACAATGGATGACTATAATCATCCTACGACCCTTCTACGCCAGCCTGTTGCCTCAAACATTGCAACGTCTCTGGCTACCAATAGTAGCTCTGCGAATCTTGCCAGTACTTCATCCTCTTCATCATGGATTGTTGACTCAGGTGCTTCGAGTCATCTTATTAGTAAAGAAGATACTTTTATTTCTATGCGTAAAGCTAATGATATCACTTATCTTCGTCTGGCAAATGGTACATATTCTCCTATCACTGAAGTTAGAGAGATTCATTTTTCCAATAAGCTGAGGCTGTCTACTATTTACTATGCTGAAGAATTTCCATTGAGCTTATTATTTGTTTACATATTCTGTAAGGAACTTAAATGTCGTGTTATATTTGAGGAGCAATTTGTCTATTTTCAGGACATCTGAACGAAGACGATGATTGTGGGGGAATTAAACGTGATGGACTTTATTACGTTGATGCTTCTACTTTGTTTGCTGGTGCTGCCTCTATTTCTTTGGATCAGTTCTTTGACATCATCGGCTGGTTCATCTTCACATCTGCGAAAAATGTTTCCAAAGTCTAATATACCACATAATATAGTGTGAAGCTTGTCATCTTGGCAAACATCATCGTGCTTTTTCATCTAGATAAAATAAAAAATGCTCAAAACCTTTTGAGTTAGTTCATTGTGATGTTTGGGGTCCATGTCCAATAACTCACTGGAATGTTCACTGGTATTTTGTGATCTTTGTTGATGACTTCAGTCGTATTTCTTGGATGTTTTTTTATGCATGATAGATCTGAAATTCTCTATTGTTCCAAAGCTTTTCAATGAAGTGCAGAATTTCTATTCTACTCATCAAAAATTTTTGTAGTGACAATGCTTTGGAATTTATGCAAAAAGATGTGGCTAATTTTCTTTCTAGCAACGGTACCCTTCATTAAACTTCCAATGCTCACACTTCACAACAAAATAGGGTTGCCAAATAGAAATTACGTCATTTACTTGATGTTGCTAGAACCATAATGCTTGCCATGAATGTACCTAAGAATTTTTTGGGGGATGCTATCCTAACATCCACACACTTGATAGACTTCCTTCCCCGGTGCTTGATAGAGCCACACTGTTACTTTTGTTGCAGTCAAAAATTACACCCTTTGCATTGCCACTATGAATTTTTAGGTGCACCTACTTTGTTCACCTCTTTGGGACCCCTGACAAATTGTCTCCCCAGTTCGTTAAGTGTGTTTTCTTGGATTACTTTAGAACCCAGAAGGGGCATCGCTATTTTAATCCTGTTGGGAGACGATATTATGTATCTACAGATGTCTCTTTTATTAAGAAGACTCCCTACTTCTCTCATGACAGGTCTAGTCTCGAGTGATTTTTGCAGACTTATGAACGTCGACATACTTCTATTCCTATCCTTGTACCTGTCATGCAAGTAGAAGATCAAGAGGACCCTCACGTCCCCTCACCATCATCAGATTCGGATGATCCACCATAGCAGTCAGATGAGCTTCCTATTGCTTTGAGAAAGCCAATGAGATCTTCTACCTTACACCTTATGGCCCATTATACAGCTACTGATCACCTTAGCCCATATTTGCAGAGGTTTACTACAGCTCTTGTAGCTATGGTGGTTCCTAAACATCATGATGAGGCTCTCCGAGATCCTAGTTGGAGACAGGCAATGCAGGATGAGATAGATACCCTTATGTCTCGAGATACATGGGACTTAACACATCTTCCACCAAGAGGAAAGGTGGTGGATTGCAAATGGGCGTTTACTGTGAAGTATCACCTGAATGGCACTATTAAGAAGCTGAAAGCCAGACTTACAGCGAAAAGATATAACCAAGTTGAAGGAAATAGAGAATCTGATTGATCAAGGAAACCCTATACCTCCTTATATAGAGAGGTGAGGGGAAAATATTACATGACTCCAATAAGAATATAAAATAATAAAATGACCCTCACAATATAACATAGCACTCCCCCTCAAACTGAAGTATATATATCAATCATGCTCAGTTTGTTTCTACACTTCTTAAACAAGGGGCATGATAAGGGCTTGGTGAACATATCTACAATATATGCTCTGAAGAAGCTAGCAAAAGGTAAGTAGACTCTGCTGAATCAAACTCCTAGTATAGTGACAATCCACCTCCATATGCTTTGTCCATTCATGAAACATAGGGTTATTTACTATGTACGTGGTAGCTCTGTTGTCACAATACATCTCCATAGGCTCCTCAGTAGTAACATAAAGATCTTTCAATAGTGACTATATCCAGATCATCTCAGCAACTGTATGCGCCAAAGCATGATACTTTGATTCAAACTAGAGCGTGACACCACACTTTGCTTTTTACTCCTCTAAGTCACCAGATTTCTTGCAACAGAATTACAGAAACCTGTAGTGGATCTCATGTCCCCAATATCACCAACATAATCCGCATCAGAGTAACTGATAGTCATAGAAGCTCTTCTCTAAAACAAAAGGCCTTAACCTAGAGCCTCCTTGATATGCCTCAACACCTGCATCACTGCCTGTTAATGCTCATCAGTAAGTCTGTCTAAAAACTGACTCCTTGCCCACTACAAGACTGATATCTGGCCTAGTGGTGGTCAGATAAAGTAATTTCCTCGGAAGCTACCTATATGCTCTCTTATCCATCAATCTACCAGACTCATCAAACATGTGAATCTTTGGATCCAAAAGGATATTTGCTCCCTTGGACCTAAGCATGCCAGCCTCTTGAAGAATATCCAAGGCATATTTCCTTTGAGACATAACAATTCCCTACTTGCTCACGGCAATCTCAATACCCAAGAAGTACTTGAGTCTCCCAAGGTCCTTCATAACAAACCATTGTGCCAAATATTCCTTGACCTGAGATATTCTAGCCATGTCATCACCTATAAGAATGAGGTCATCAACATATACAAGTAGGGCTACAACACCCCTACTGGTCTTCCTCACAAATAAGGAATGGTTAGAAGACCTCTGCAAGCCAATCACTAACAATGCCTCTGATAAGCACTGAAACCATATACTGGGACTCTGCTTAAGCCATAGATTGCCTTACGTAGTTTGCACACACACCCCCCCTAAACCTCAAAATCAGGAGGCTGCTACATGTATATCTCCCCCTAAAGATCACTATAAAGAAGAGCATTGTTAACATCCAGCTAGTGAAGTGACCATCCATAGTGCACTGCCACAGAAATAAGAATACAGACAGTAGAGAGCCAAGCAACTAGTGAAAAGGTGTTAAAGAAATCCACTCCATAAATTTGAGTGAATCCTTTGGCCATAAGACGAGCCTTATGGCTAGAAATAGACCCATCAGAGTTGTATTTCAAAGCAAAGACCCACCTAACTCCAACAAGATGCGCACCAAAGGGTAAAGAAGTAAGCTCCCATGTGCCTCTGTCACAAAGAACAAACATCTCCTCCATTGCAGCTTTCCAATGTGGATTCAGAAGTGCCTGGTGATAAGACATAGGAATCTCAGAACTAAACACAACAATGGTAAATGCATGAAACGCGGCACCAAGAGAGTAAGTAGACACTGCACTCTCAGCCACACGATACTGAGCACATGAGCGAAGAGCTTTCCGAATTGCAATAAGGATATCATCATCAACAGGACCTGAAGAAACATCAAGAGAAATATTGTCAGTGGGCTCAATATGTACCTGATCAGGAGTAGACACTGGTGGCTCAGGAGGGACAGAGGAAGGGGGTGTGGAGCTCTGTCACTAATATGTAAAGCCCTTAAATGTCTTATCGAGTGGTACAACTCTGAATGTACTGACAGACTACTCTAAAGGAGCAGAAGTGCTGCTACTGGTCTGAAAATCATCCATAAATAAAGGAGGCACAGGCATAGGCACAGCAATTTCCACATCATGCAGCTGACAAGTGGATAGGGAAAAATATGGAAGACTCGTGGAAAGTGACATCAGCACTAACATACTACTTTCTGTGTATAAGATCAAAGCACATGTACCCCTTCTGATTACGACAATAGCCAAGAAATACACACTTGATTGCTCCGTGGGCAAGTTTATCACGATCAGGTCCAAGCAAGTGGACAAAGGCAACACAGCCAGATGTCCTAGGAGGCACCAAGAATAGATCTGCATCAGGATATAACACTGTCCATGGTACTTGCTCATGAATTACAGAAGACAGAAGCATGTTAATAAGATAAGTTGTAAGTATTACATCCCCCTAATAAATATGCAAGACACTATTCTGAATAAGCAAAGCACGAGTTTTTTTTTTGGAAAAGCGAAAGAGAAGTTATCCGAGTGATAACCCCCCAAAGCAAAGAACGAGTGTATCCAGAATATGTCTATACTTCTATTCTGCAACCCCATTCTGCTGTGATGTGTAGAGATAGGAGGTCTACTGGACAATACCAAGATAACTATACAAAGTAGCCAATTGCTTGCTACAAAATTCTAATGCATTATCAGTTCTAATGGCCTTAATGCAAACATCAAACTGATTCTTCACAAATGTCATAAAATGTAGAATAATAGAACCAACATCTAGTTTATTTCTCATTAAAAATAACCATGACAATCATGAAAAATCATCCACAAATAGTAGATAATAGCGATGACCATGTCTATCTACAACACGACTTGGGCCCCATACATCACAATGTACTAAATGAAAACACGATGAACTACTAAAACTCGTAGATGCTGGAAAACTAGATCTATAGTGCTTCCCCAACTGGCAAGCATCACTCAGAATCTTGGTAGCAAGTGAGAGATGTGGAATGATCCGGCGTAGCTTACCCAAAGATGGTGACCTAATCGTCTATGCCACTGCAAGGCACTGCCAGCAAAACTCATTTGACATGCCGCAGCAACTGGACTCTATGCTAGCCAGTATACACCCTCCTCATATCTGCCACCAATCGTCCTCCCCATCATTCAGTCATGAAATGTACATCCAACATCATCAAAAATCGCACGGCAATTCAGTTATTTTGTAATAGTACTAATAGAAAGTAACTACATGGCCATATCAAGTACATAATAAACATCTGAAAGGTTCATAATAAGGGTAACTGACACTCCTCCCCTACCAAAAATAGGGGCATGCCTACCATCTACCAACTGGACTGAACGTCCCTATGAAACACTCTGCATGTCTCCAAAGCACTGGGGATTCCCAGTGAGATGATCTGACGCACCAAAATCTATCAACCTAATAGTCATACCTGAAGAAGAATAGGCATAGGTTGCTGTGCTTGAAGATTAAGCCTAGTCATGTGTCAACTGTGCCAGATGTTGTACCACAGAATCGTAATATGCCTCTACAAGAGTAAGAGACTCAAGAGCAGTCACTGGGGCAGGAGTCATAGTAACTTGGTTGGCAACAGTGGGCCTCCCAAGTTTGTTCTAGCACTTGAGCTCAACATAGCCAATCCTCCCATAGTATGTGCAAGTTGACTTACGACGTGCACCATCTCCATGTCCTCTACCTCTACTACGAAAAGATCCTCATCCACCACAAGCACTAAAGGTTGCACATGCAAAGAAGGCAGGAGTAGAAACAACCTCATGTGTAGACTGGACTTGCAGCCTACTCAATCTCCTGTAAATCTCCTCAATAGGAGGCAACTCCGACAATGTAAGAATCTGAGACCGAGCAGTTGCATAGTCATCATTCAGACCAGCAAGGAACATATGAGTAGAAAATTCCTTTCTTGGATCTCTGCACGTGGTAGATGTAAACATGGGCCTACAAGGATTGTACTTCTCCAAGAGACCTTTCACAGTAGAGTAGTACTATGAAAGCTCATAGTTTCCTACTTCAAATGACACAAATCATAGTGAATCTGAAAAAGTTGAGTAGAATTCAGTTAATAAGAGTATGTTATTTTCAAACCATCCCACATTTCTTTAACAGGCTTGTAGTATATTATCTCATCTCCAATCCAAGAGATGACACTATTCAGTATCCAGGCTCTCACCATAGCATCATCCCTGTTCCAAGTAGCATACTTGCCTGTCTTCTGTTCTGGTGGTGTCTCAGTAAGAACATGCTGCTTCTCATGTCCTTCCATAGTCACTAGGAAGGTTTGAGACCAACGGGGATAGTTGGTCTCATCTAACTTCACAATAGATGCGAAGAATGGACTTTTATACACACCAATTTCTCCTACTTGTCCACCTTGCCCTGAGTTAACCTCTAATTCAGAGGTTGAAGCTATAACACACCTTCAACAGTGACAACTTCACAAACTGACACAAAAATCAGATCTGAAACTGCAATAAATTGGGAAATACATACCCCGAAACCCACACACATGCGGTTGAACACTTTGTCAATGTACCAAAGGGAAATACGCACCCCAAGATATCATCAAAACAGGGGAATACACACCCTAAGTTCAATGAAGAGATATGAAAATACCATACTATAGTACTATTGATGCATCAAACCACGTTTTGGAAGACCCTCGGCTTTAAAACTCCATCAAACACAATCCAAAAACCCTCCAACCAAACCAAGGTAGTGATCTGCCCTCTCCCTACAACTAACCACTCAAGCATTGAGAGAGAGAGCACAAGGAGGAAGAGGCTAGGGGCACTGGGCGACGCTGATCACCGATGGCGACACTAATGGCTGGTGTTGTCAGTGGCAGTGGTGGTGGCTGACGGTGGGGTTAGGGTTCTTTCTTGGTGGAGCTCTCAACTTGGCTCTGATACCAAGTTGAAGGAAATAAATAATCTTATTGATCAAGAAAACCCTACACCTCTTTCTATAGAGAAATGTGAGGGAAAAATATTACAAGACTCGAATAAGAATATAAAATAATAAAATGACCCTCAGAATATAACGTAACCCAAACTTATGGGGTAAACTACCTTGATACGTTCTCCCCAGTGGCACATATATACTCTGTCAGGGTCATTCTCTCCCTTGCGATAAATAAAACTGGCCAGTGTATCAATTGGATGTGAAAAATACGTTTTTTATATGGTGATTTGTAGGAGGAAGTTTATATGTTCCAACCAACAGGTTTTGTGGTTGAGGAGGGGCAGGTATGTAGGCTCAGAAAGGCTATTTATGGCCTAAAGTAGAGCCACTAAGCTTGGTTTAAGAGTCTCAGTGTTACAATGCAAGGAATTAGATTTTGTAGGTCTACATCTGATCATTCTGTCTTCATTAGATGAAAGGACTCTGGAACTACCATTCATTGCTGTATATGCTGATGATATGCTGCCCACAATGGATGACAGTCAAGGCATTCAAGATACAAAAACATACTTGCAAAGCATGTTCATAACCAAAGATTTAGGAAAACTACACTATTTCTTGGGCATTAAGGTTGCTAAAAACTCCAAAGGAATGTCTCTGTCTCAGAGGAATTATGCACTTGAGCTTTTTGGTGAAACTGGATGTTAGGTGCACGACCATCTATGGTACTTGCAAAGTCACTATGTTGATTGCTAGACGACGATGATCCATTATTTTGAGGACAAAAGTAGGTATAGGAGCATTGTTAGGAAGTTCTTGTATGTTACTGTTATAAGACCTGATATTATGTAGTTAGCAAGGTCAACCAACATATGGAGAACCCAAGGTATAGTCATTAAAATGCTGTGTCTTAACCTCAGGTATCTCAAAGGAAGTCCTAGGAAGGGACTTTACATAAAGAATAATGATCATTGTGATGTACATGCGTATTTTGATGCCGATTACGCAAGGAGTCTAGAAGACAAACGGTCTACCACAGGTTATGCTACCTTTCTTGGAGGAAGCCTGGTAACATGGAAGAGTAAAAAGAAAACGGTAGTGTCTAAATCCAGTGTGGAGGCAGAATATCGGGTAATGGCACATGCTAGTTATGAGATTATGTGGCTTAACTTTCTGAAGGACCTGGGAGTTGAGGTCAAGACACCAACTCCAATGTTCTATGACAACAGGTCGACCATATTTATTACCTCCAATCTAATGTTTCATGAACACACTAAATATATTAAGGTGGACTATCACTTTGTGCGTGATATGGTGACCTCTGCCAAGATATGCACCCCTACTACAGCAGAACAGCAAGTAGCAGATATCTTCACTAAGGCACTACCTCGAAAGCATCATGATTTCTTGGTTCCAAGATAGGCATGTTAGATATATATGCTCCAGCTTGAGGAGTGCTAGTATTATTATAAGGGTGCATGTGTTATTTTTTTTTATATGAGGGTTACTTATGTAATTTACCCTGAGGCTCTCCCTATAAAAGGAGACCTAGGGTTTCTACTAAGAATAAGTTCTACGTTTTCTCTTCTCCCTCTACACCAACAAATCAAAGAAAAGTGTACCACAACATGAAATTTATCCCATCAAACTTGATCATGGTGCCCTGCATCTAGGCACTCGATCTAGAATATCATCCAAACAAATCACCAGTGATATCTTTTCTATCTCCTATGATTCGCACTAGTCACCAACAATCAACAAGAAATGAACTCTCACTAAAGCATGTCGATCTAACAAATAGCTTCTACGAGAAAAGACTCAACGCATTAGGCCACATTGATTCTCCTTCAACAAAGTTGCTTTGCCACCAAGAGCCAAAACACTGATGCCACTGATAAGGTGCTTTAGCACCATCGCAAATGAGTTGCGCCACCTGGAAAGAGGTGCAGCAGTGGTTGCATCACTGAGAGAAGGCACGACAATGCACCGGTGAGGCGAGGTTGTAACGGTGGTTGTCAACCCACTGGTGGTGAGAGAAAAGAGAGAAAAGGAGGTGAGGTGGTTGAGTTAGTTAGGCTGTGGGGATGGAATATCAAGACTCCCATCTAGGAACATCGCCAGATACCATGTAAAAAATGAAATGAGTTAAATGGTCCTACATACTCCCTTGGTCCCTTTATAGTAGAGAAAGGCCAAGGAGTACACTCATCTATAGAGCCATAAACCCGCATACAACAAAGGCACGGGAAATACAAGTAATACGGAATTCAAGAAAGCATAAAAGCAATAACAGAGAATAAAAAATATACTCTACAACTGAATGCTTCTCTTTTGCTTCTTTCTTTTAGTTAATTATGCATTATGGGAATTAGATTTCTTGTATTGTTCAATTTCATAACTAATTGATTTAAATGATGGCCTCGCAAATTAACCTATCTTCATTGGACCATTTGGTTTATGATCCATTGTTTGACCTTCCAACCAAGTTAAGTAGAGGTGTTCTATTTCTTTGATTTGCTACAAGTGAATTAGGCCTCTAATTTTGATAGGACTTTTACCTGATTTAGTCGACTGTTACTCATTTTTCTTCCTTTCCTTTCAATTTTGGTTGGGTGGTTAGCACCATTCCAAGTTGTACCGACCTTATTCCTACACCTTCCTTTTATTTTGAACTATTTGTTAAGAAATGCATGTAATATCACATGGATGGATGTATTGATTTTTGGGCAACTAGTGATCCTATGGTTGGATGGTTGGCACCCAGTGAGTTCGGGGTGTCACATAAAAGATGGTATTAGAGCAATGTCGCCCCATCAAATGCACCATCAAGATAAGGCTTGACATAGCATGTAGCTTCCCGCTGATAAATTTGACTTTCGACTAAAGGTCTAATCTTTACTTATCTCTCCCTACGTCCTAATCCATGTTGTCGACACCCCAAGCAACTCCAATCCTCTAAGGACCCCTATGCCTCAACTTAGCTCGGTGACTCATGATAGCCAAACAGTACTTCCAGATAAGATGCAGATGTAGGCTTAGGATCCAACAAAGCCTCAAGGAGCTTACACAAAGGTTGACCTCGTCCACTACCACGGATGGTATCACTAGTCACCAGAACCCTCAACCGAGCCCTTTAGGAGGATCAAGCCCTTTCTCCAAGACCCCTACTCCACCAAATCCTCTATCTGGAAAATAGCCAACCAAAGATCCTTTGATTAAGATGCTCAACTCTTCACCACCTTCCGAAAGATGGAAGTCCCACAATGCTCCAAAGGAGGCCTAAGTGCTACAGAAGATTGGATTTGAAAAGTGGAGGCCTTTGGTGTGATTGTTTCACCTCAAGAATGTCGAGTCCCACTTGCTACTTATAAATTGGAAGGAAACACAAATCGATGATGGGAGTTTGTGAGGAACTCGCACCAGGGTGATACCTTTTGGAACCAGTTTATGGCCCTATTTGCTAAGAGATACTACCCTCCTAGCTAGGCAAACCTAAAAAAGACATAATTCCATACTTTGGTTCAAGGCAAGATGTTAGTCACGGAGTAGCTGGCCAAATATATCGACCTCCACCGCTTTGTATTCACCACCAAGACGTTCGAGGCAGACAAACTATGGAAGTTCCAACAAGGACTCAACCCCAAGCTAAGGTCCCAAGTGGTTGGCCTTCCCTTAACCACTCTAGATCAAGTAGCCGACGCTACAGCCAAAAATGAAGAGCTAAAGGAGATTCCTGTCCATCGGGAGGATCGTCAAAATAGTCGCATTTTTCGCCCTGACTGAGGGCAATTTTGTCGGGAATCGAGACAATAGGTACACCTCGACCAGACACCAAAATCAAAACTAGGGTCAAGTATACATTATGTCCCCTCAATAACCCCCTCTCCCTCAAAATCAAAAAGCATGTTACTAATGCGAAGTAGTTGGCCATATCTGCAAGAATTGTCCAAAGAGACGAATCCTCGACAATGAACCTCAGGAGATAGGTGGTGGAGGTAAAGCATCAGCAGCCACTGGTGGAGCACCAAATTGAACACAAACTCAAGCTCGCTCAACCATGGGGAACCTTGGAAGATCGCAAAATGAGAGGAAGGCATGATAGCAGACTACTAACACAGCTCAACGCCATGTTTGTGCCCTGTCCCTTTCTGATGCTCAGGCCTCTAGCAGGTATGGTGATCTTGACAGCTGTCTTGTGTATGTATTACTTGATTTTAGTGCTAAGCGTTCTCTTATCTTTCCTGAGGTTGTACACACATTGGATCATACAATTATTGCATTACCCTCACCACTAGTTATTAAAGGCCCCTCACCGCTAGGTATTAAAGGCCCCGGAGGTCAACTATTTATGGTCATGGAGGTTGCCGAGTTCAAATCGGAGATATTGAGCCATTCGCAAACCTTCTCCTACATATGTAGGACTTTGATATTATCCTAAGACTGGACTAGTTCTTCCACTGTGCTCTCCTTGACTACTTTAAGAAGAGCATTACCTTTAGAGTTCCTAGTCTTCCTATCTTCAAGTTCACGGGACAGTTGGATGGCTTTAATTCTAAGTGCTTGGCCTTTATGAAGTCACCCTTCAAATGGGTTGGGTTTTTGGCATATTTAGTAAGAACTGAGAAGGCAAAAGTGAAGGATGTCCCTATGGCAGTGATTTAAATGCCGACGGCATGCCGCAAGGTCATTTTGGAAATCGCTCCATGCTGACATGGAGACTGTATCGAAATGCAGGGATTTTGACGGCATGCCGACAATCAACGGCATGCCGGCAAATTCGGCAGCATGCCAACGAAATCGACGCCAATGCCAAGGCTACTGCTAGTCTACTGCTGGTCCGTCATTGGCATTTTTGTCGGCATGCCCACGAAATGCATATTTAGAATTTCATTGGCACGACGTTTAAATTGGCGTTTCAAACCTTGCCCTATGGTGCAAGAGCTTTCGAATGTCTTTCTTGATGAACTTCCTGGACTTCCTCCTAAGAAGGTAATTGATTTCAAGATATCTCTCATTCTAGGCATCCAATTGATCCCAAGCACCCCATATCGTATGGCATTGGCTGAGCTGAAAGAATTGAAGACCCAACTTCAAGAGATGCCAGATATGTATTTCATTCGGCTAAGTATGTCACCTTGGGGAGTGCGTGTCCTTTTCGTTAAGAAGGATGGGTCAATGAGGTTAAGTATAGACTACAGGTAGCTAAATAAGGTTACTATCAAGAATAGATACTCGTCACATATTGGCGATCTATTCAATCAATTGCAAGGTGTTCAAGTATTTTCCAAGATTGACCTTAGGTTCGAATACCACCAATGACGAATTAAGGAAATGGATGTGCCTAAATCTGACTTCAGAACTCACTACGAGCACTATGAATTCCTGGTTATGTGCTTTATCGGATGAACATGATATTCAGGCCTTATATTGATTAGCTCATGATTATTTTCATTGATGACGTGCTCACGTACTCTAAATCCGAGGGGCAGCATAGGGATCTCCGGTTAACACTAGAAACATTGAAGTGGCACAAATTGTACACCAAATTTAGCAAGTGTGAGTTAAGAGATAGCTTTCTTAAGGCATGTTATCTTGAGAGTCAACATTCCTGTGAATCCGACAAAGGTAGAAGTAATTGTAAAAGTGGAAACGGGAAACAACCCAAAAATGTAACTAAGATTCGAAGTTTCCTCGATTTGGTTGGCTATTACTAGAGATTTGTCAAGGGTGTTTCCTAGATCACACTACCCATGACAAAATTAGCACAAAAGGACGTCCCATCTAAGTGGACCAAGGAATGTAAGTGCAACTTCCAAACACAGAAGGAAAAGCTCACTACGACTCCCACCCTCACCATTCCGTCAAGTAAGGGTGGGTTTGTGGTCTATATAAATGTGTCCTATTAGTTTCGATTGTGTCCTGATGCAAAAAGGACATGTGATAGCCTATGCTTACCCAACACATGATCTAGAACTTGCCGCCCACAATTCTCTTTGCACTGAAGAGTTGGACACTATTTATATGGTGAGAAGTTCAAGATACATACTAACCACAAGAGCCCCAAGTATCTATTCGATTAAAAGGAGCTCAATATATGGTAAAGACGGATGGGGTTCTTGAAATACTATGACTATTCCATTGCCTATCACTCAAGAAAAGCAATGTCGTAGTTGGCACCTTGAGTAGGAAGCCTCCAATGACTTGACGAGTTTACAAGTAGCAAAGTGGAAAACGTTATTCGATGCCAACGAATGGAAGCCTTATGTACCCCCTGGATTCCTAGGAGTCTTAACAGCCTCTTGACAAGTGCAGCCTAAGTTGATTGGGTGGATCATTGCCACATGGATGAATGATCCTCTCTCAGAAAGTACAGAAATCAGATATCAACAAGGCATGTCGAAGGTTTCACTTATAAGGCTTAGGTACTTCATTTCAAAGGAAGGTTGTGTATCCCACTTATTGATGAGGTTATCGAGGACTTACTAAATGAGGCACAAACACAAAATACAATATACAGCCTGGCAGCACCAAGATGTATAGAGACTTAAAGAAGAGTTTCTGATGGGAAGGAATGAAACGAGATGTTGGAGCTTATATTTACAAGTGCCTAGTATGCCAACGAGACATACTAGGCCCTCCCCATTCCTAAGTGGAAGTGGGAGAGTACATCCATGAACTTTGTTGTTGGCCTGTCAAGAACCTTACACCACAATGACACGATTTGAGTTATTATGGATCGTCTAACCAAGATTGCCCACTTCCTACCTGTTCAGATGAACTTTTATGTGACAAAGTAAGCTATACATCAGGGAAATCGTAAGGCTACATGGAGTCTCAAAGGAGATCATCTTTAATCGAGATCCCTATTTCACTTCTAGGCCCTAGAGCAGTTTACAGAAGGCTCTTAGCACTTGATTGAGTATGAGTACTGCTTATCATCCCTAAACCGATGGTTAGACTGAATATACAATCTAGACACTTGAGGACCTACTAAGGCCATGCATTCTGGAATGGAAAGGAAGCTAAGAAGGCCATCTACCTTTAGTGGAGTTTACGTACAATAGCAGTTATCATTCTAGCATCGAAATGGTCCCATATGAAAGCTTTATATAGTCCAAAGTGCATTTCACCTTTGTGCTAAGTGGAAGCTGGTGGGAAGTGGAAGATTGGGCCCAATATTATAGAATAGAGCGTCAAGATTATCAAACAGATTCGAAGGAAATTGCTGATAGCTTGAAACTGTCAAAAGAATTATGTCAATGAGAGAAGAAAGAATTAAAGTTCCAAGTTGGAGATTTTGTGTTCCTTAAGGTCTCCCTGATGAAGGGGATTCAAAGATTTAGGGTGAGGAAAGTTGGCTCTGAGGTTTATTTATCCTTTTAGAATTACGAAGAGAATTAGAGTAATTGCTTATCACATCAAATTACCTTTAACTGGTGTGCATAATGTGTTCCACGTGTCAATGTTGATATCCTTATTTTGATGGAACAAAATTATATGTTATTACAGACTAATCATTTCAGGTCATGCTAGGATGGACTCTTAGATAAATGATTATGTGCCAAGAAAGATAGGATTCAAGAAATCTTCTATATTTCCAGAGTTGATATTTTACTTTTATTAAGTTTACAAATATGTAAGGAACCTCAAAAATATCATCTGTTTTTCTTTAACTATCGATTGATAACAAACTTAAATTAAACACTAAGCTTTTAATACTGTTGATCGACCAACATATTATCTTTGATCGACCAATTTGATATTGATCAACCAGACCTATTTTCTTAATTGATCAAAATCACCCACTAGTCATTCTAAAAGTACGCTTCAAGTCGATAAAATTCTTAGTTTAATCGATCAACCAATAATTGATCAAAATATTATTTTAATCGACCAAAGTTAATTTTGATCGACCAATATGTAATTTTGATCGACCAATGCCATTTTTACAAACTTTCTAAATCAGCCTTAAAACACCTATAAATAGGATCACTCGACCCCATTTCAAAGCACACCTGTCAAAGCCTCTCAAAAGCAAAAAGTGTTCTATCTCTCTCGTGCTTTCACACCTCTACGTCTACTTTCAACGCTTTCTAAAGCACATTGTTCTACGGCCTCAAAATCTACGGTTTGCATATTTTCTAAGGTTCTAAAGGATATTCTATTTATTTATATTCCTATTGCTTTGATTTGGGAGCCAAGTTGTTGGGAGTCCCATTCTTCTCTTGTTAGGTGTAAAATAGAAGTTTTGTAAGAGATTGTGCCACCCTTGTTTAAGTGATATGTTAGTGGATTAACTAGCGTCAACTAGTCGTAAAATTCTAAGATGGGAGGCTTAAGTAGTGATTTTTACTTGGAAAGATTTCCACTCTAAAATTCAACTATGATCTGTCTCATTTGTGTGGATTATATTATGTTTAAATTTATATTATTTGCCTTGGTACACTATTCACCCCCCTCTAGTGTAGACTGTTAGAACCTTGTTCCACATCTTATTTTGGTATTAACAAAATTATTATAGATTAATGTTGGCAATTGAGTTCTTTTCAGATTTAGGTGAAGATCAAGGCAAACAAGTGATGGAGGCATGATAATGAGAATGAGGAGATGATGAGAAAGAGGCAAGATGACAAGGATGAGTCGAGGAGAAGATCATCTTCAACCTTTAGTTTTTTAGTTTAGGTTTTTTTATTTATAGAATGTATACCTCTTAACAAAGAATCAACTTAGATCATAAAATAAATTAGAGATAAACTAGGATTTATACTATGATCATTTTCAAATAACGTAATTGAATAATTCTCTCAAAAAGGTACTTGTTAACCCACAAGTATCGGTACTAAAGCTTAGTACCGGTATATGTGAGTTACAGGTTTGATTTTTTTCAAAGAAACAAACCTGTACCCCACAAGTACCGGTACTCATGATCAGTACCGATACTGGAGATAACGAGTACCGGTACTCATGATCAATACCAGTACAACTGGGTTACAGATTTGTGTTAAAAGTTTGAAACCGAAATCTGGAAGTAACGAGTACCGATACCCATACTTTAGTACTAGTACCAGCTAGCCGTTGCTCAAAACAGAACGGCTGGAATATTAATTCTGACAATGTGAACGTTGGGAATTAAATCTCAACATCTATTTTTCTGACAATGTGAACGTTGGGAATTAAATCTCAACATCTATTTGACGACTCTCTGTGGTCCTATCCCTATAAAATGAGTCTTGGACTCTTAGTTTGCACACAAGACACATAAGAAATATAAGAGAAATTCTAAAGCTTTGATTTTCATATTTTCCACCATATTTGAAGAAGAAAAAATAGTTTGCAGCTATCAGATCTCTCTACGCTTTTGCAAACACTTTGACGTGTTTTCTCACGCATGTTTCAAGGCAATTCACATCCATTCTAGGCTCTCTACTCGGTAATATTATTCTATATATTGTTGAGAGGCTCAAGTTCTTGTAAGATTTATTTTTTTTACACCAGTGTTTATTTATATTTGAGCATTTACTCGTTGGGTTGTAACAAACCCGTTTTTGTACTTGAGTTGAGGTAACCCGTTAATTACTTCGGTTTAGTAAATTGATTCCCTCCGGGTTGAGGGAATCAGATTAAAAATCCTAAGCTGCAAGGCATAGGTAGTGGAGTATCCAAGTGAGTGGGGAACGACTATATATTTTGTGTCCTTTGTAGTTTGAATTGATTGTACAAATTTTTCTTGTTATTACTAATAATGTACTTGAGTGTTTGTGCGCATAGCCATCCTATCTTTTTAGATCCTATCATAGGCCATTAAGATCCTACAGGCACTCCCTACACACAATCAAACCTTCGGAAATATGTGCATCATCCTCGACTCGTCATCAGCTATGACGATTTGACCATGGAACCACATCTGACTTTCCTAAAGCAACTAGTAAAGATTCAAGATTGCACAATAAAAGGATTAAAGAGATACCCTTAGTCAAAGTCCTTAGGAGCCTAAGGCCGAAATGCAAGTCAAGTATCCACACATCTCTGGTTCATTTCTAAAACCCTAGTTTTTAGTCCTTTTTAAGGTTATTATGCCTCTTTAAGGTTGTTATCCCATATAAGAACTTTAATACTTGTCTTCTTAGTATCTAGTTCACCTTACCTCCGGATGTCAAGCACAACCCCCCTCCCCACACCCCTCAATTTCTCTCCCTCTCAATCCTCTCCATTCCTTTTTCTCTTTCCTTTCCTATCTCCCCTTCGCATACGTAGCCTTCCTCCACCTGCATGAAAACCCAACACCCCTTTACAAACGCACCACCATTGTCATATCCCTTCCTCCCAATCTCCCTTTGCTCACTCCACACTGGCCTTCCTTTCCTTTTGCCCCCCCCCCCGATGTGTTGTTGCCACATCCCAACTCTTCAACAACCACCACACACCTCTACCTTCCTCAGGAAAAATGAACGATTCTTTCTTATTCTGAGACCCTAACACCTTTATATAAAGGGGTACATGGGTAAATAACATGACACACCCTTATAGAAAGAAATAAATATAAATATTCCCCTCAATACAACTCAACACTCCCCTCAAGCTAGAGCATAAGCATCAAGCATACTCAGCTTGGAATAAAGAATCTTAAGTCACTTTCTAGAGAGTGCTTTTGTGAAGATGTCTGCAATCTGAACTTCAATACAAATGTAGGGTGTGTAGATCTTATCTACAACTGCCTCTCTGACGAAGTGACAATCAACTTCAATATGCATAGTTTGCTCGTGAAAACCGAGATTATTAGTGATGAAAGTGACAGCCTTATTGTCACAATATATAGGAGTCAGTCCTAAGCAATGGACGCCAAAATCCTGCATGATAGACCGAACCTACAACAATTCACAAGTAGTCTAAGCCATCGCTCTATTCTGATCCAGCACTTGACCTTGAGACCATTGCCTACTTCTTGCTCCTTTAAGTAACTAGATTGCCCCCCACATAAGTACAATATCCTACAGTGGACCTCCTGTCCTACTGTACTCCATCATAATCGACATCAGAATAGCCACATACATCAACACGTCCATGATCCTAGAAATGAAGTCCCTTCCCAAGGGCACCCTTCAAGTATCTAAGTACCTAACAAATTCCATCCCAATAGATTTCTTTAGGTGCTGCATAAATTAGCTATCTCCCAACTGCAAAGGTAATATCAAGCCAAGCAACTGTTAGATAAAATAATTTGCTAACCATGGTGCAATATCTAGTCACATCCTGTAATAAGGGGCTATCACCATCTGCAAGAGGCAAAGAGGCATCCATAGGCACATATGCTAGTTTGCAGCCCAACATACTGATAAACTTCAGTTTATCATTATTCTTAAGCACATTTCACAACTAGTTCCTAGGTAATTTGCACCCACATTACAGTATTAGGCTTGCATTCAGTTTATCATTATTCTTAAGCACATTTCACAACTAGTTCCTAGGTAATTTGCACCCACATTACAGTATTAGGCTTGCATTAGGCATATCTACATATTTAGGGACATTGCATGCATTGTTAGGATTGCTTAGTATTTTATCCTATTAATATGAATTGTTTGCTTGTTAAGGATTACAAGACCTTTGCAAACTATCTAAACCTTGGCAAGCTA
This sequence comes from Thalassia testudinum, assembly GCA_037157565.1. Taxonomy (NCBI): domain Eukaryota; kingdom Viridiplantae; phylum Streptophyta; class Magnoliopsida; order Alismatales; family Hydrocharitaceae; genus Thalassia; species Thalassia testudinum. The sequence continues at coordinate 53,209,082 of JAZHRO010000035.1, read as the reverse complement.
GAAAGAAAGGCAGAAACCCTAATAGAAGATAGAAGCTTCCTCAGCTACATCTCAACTCACTTCAGCTCCCTCTCCAGCTCAGTCAGCTCTATCCTGCTCAAGGCAGCTCAGCTTAGCTCCTTGTAGCTACTAGCTCTCAACTAGCTAACTAGCTAAGCTAAGTTGTGTAGTTCATGACAGCTACACCTCAACTCCTTCCAGCTACCAAACAGCTACACCTCAGCTCCTATTAGCTACTAGCTAGCTCAAGCTAACTAAGCTAAGTCCACCTCTCCTACTCTACTCCTAGCTACTAAGTTCACCCTACCTCCACCTTAATTGGCACCACTTAAACATCCTATTTTTCCCTCCAAAATATACCACAACCCCCTCCCCCTCGCATCCCTTCATTTCCCACCAAAAACCCCTTCACACCCCCTCATAAAATGGTGCCACCTATGCCTTAACCACCAACTATGGTGGCGCCAAAACCACCTTGGCACCTCTTGGCACCAACTATGGCACCTCCACATCTACCATTCATCCACCTTAAACCACCATCCTAGCCCTCCATTTTTGTAGCCAAAAAATCACACCACCACCTTCTAGAATTTATAGTTGGCACCATTTTTATGCACCCCTATACCATGTAACCACCATCTCCCCCTTCCCTATTTATACCCTATGTAACCACCATCAAAATTGATCCTTGGCCACCATAATTCTCTACCAAATATCCCTATCATCTACCTAAGAAGAAAGGTGGAACGTAGGACTAAGAGGAATCTCTACCACCCCCTCTACTCTCCACACTTCCATACTCTCTTCTCCATGGAGATATGCCAAGGAGCGCATAGTAGAGGATGGCTAGGAAGAGAAAGGAGGGTGCACAACACCCTTGTGAAGCATTTGTGGAGGACATCCAAGAAGGAGAGGGAAGGATCTTCTTCAAGTCAAGGAGCACCCCAACACTTGGAGCGAAGACCAACTTCCGTACTGCTTCTCAACACTACTACCATAATCTCTACTTCCATTTTTTTGTAGTAGTACAATATCAACTTTTCATCTTAAAGATTACTTGTGTGGAACCCCCACGTGAGTTCTTTAAGACATTGTTGTCGCAAATTCTTCTCAATTTATCGAAAATGCCTTGCCTTTCAATTGTGCCTTTCTTTATATGCTTCACTTCTTATTGCGTAGCTCTAGTTTCTTTAGTTTTCTTCTTAATTATCCTAGACTATACTAGTCTAGGGTGAGCTTAGGAAGAAGTGTTATCATAGCTATAGTTGTTTTAACTTTGAGCATCTTCGTTGCCCTAGTTTTCAAAACCCTAGAAAAATCGCAAAATATAAAAAGCCAAAAAAAGAAGATTTGAGAGAATAAGAGAGAGTTTCATCATTATATCTAAAATTGCATCTTTGGACAACCCTAAATACTCCCCTATCTAAGAATATAAATTTAAAAGTTGATCGGATTTATGCATTACAACTTAATTCACATCCTTTTGTAAAATCGTGTATTTCTGTATCACATGCCAGTCAAAAGCATATCAACATAAATAATAAAAATAACAAAACCTACCTCCCCATGCAATGTAAAAATAGAGTGATTTGCAAAAGACTTAGCAAAGCCATATTCCTGTACAATCTTGCTAAATCTTTCAAACCATGCCCTCATACTCTATTTCAGGCCATAAATGGTCTTCTTTAGCCTGCATACTTTCTGGCACTCCCCCTAACTTATGAATCCTGGTGGGTGCTACATGTAGACTTCTTCCTCTAAATCTCCATAAAGAAAAGCATTCTTGATATCTAACTGGTGGACAGTCCACCTTGCTGATAGCCATTAATAGTAAGATTCTAACAAAGTTGAGCCGAGCCACTGGAGAGTCTCAAAGCAATCAACCAAAATGTCTATTATAGCCTTTAACAACAACGCAAGCTTTGTAACGTTCCACAGTACCATTAAGACAATATTTAAGGGTGAACACCCACCTACACCCCACAATCGTAGCTCCTAGGGGTAGGTCAACCAAATCCCATGTCCCACGAGACCGCAAGGCTACCATTTCTTCTTCTATAGTCAATGTCCAAGATGGATCTTGGAATGCATCTCGATGATCCCGTGGTACCTAATGATAATCAATAGCTAAAGAAAGTTGTCCTACTGCAAGCAAACTGTCAAAAGACAAACTGAGAAACATAATACTTGGCACAAGACTGCTAAGCCTTCCGTTATGCTATGGGAAGGTCCAAGGAAGTGCTTTCAAGAGCAGAAGGTACCTAGTCCTTAGACAAGTCATCGACAACTGAAGAGGATTAAGCAGGAATGGTAGACAAAGGCTCGTCCACCTGAAGAGTATCCACAAACCTACACTGAAAGTATTGAGGAAAGGTATCGGTAACATCAGGATGACATGGAGAAGCACCAGGATTAGGTAGGTCTACCTCCTATTTAGGAGGCTCAAAGGGTTATGGTAATTCATAAGGCATAAAAAGAGGAACTTCCTTAGGAATGAGATGTGTGAAAGGCTCCCTCTTCTTTTAGTAGTAAGAGATCTCCTCAAAGAAAGTGTCATCTACCTAAACATAAAAACGTCATGATATAGGGTCGTAGCACCTGTATCCTTCCTATATCCTGGAATAGCCGAAAAAGATATACTTAACAGACCAAGAAGAGATTTTATCCACCTTAAACAGATAAACAAAACACACAACAAAAAATTGCAAGAGTGATAGAAAACAAGTCTTTACAGGAAATAAAAAAAATGTGGAGTTTTACCACCCAATACAGATGAAGAAACATGATTCACCAAATATGTAGCAGTTAAAACTACATCAGCCCAAAAAGAGGAGGGAACATCCTTCTGAAACATGATAATACGAACAACATCCAACAAATGACGAAGTTTACGTTCAGCCACCCCATTTTATTAGGTGTGAATGCAAAATGTCTAATGAATAATCCCAAGAGACAAAAAACTAAGAATCCCAAGAGACTAAAAAAACTAAGTCTGGCATTCACAAATTCTAAATCATTATCACTTCGAAAAAATTTTATAACCGTAGAAAATTGAGTCTTTATTTCTTAGACAAATTCTAAATAAGGATGGAAACTTTGGACTTGTCTTTCATCGTAAAAACCCAGGACATCCTGATACAATCATCAAGCATGAGAAAGTATCGAAAACTTCTACGACTTTGGACCCTACATGGGCCCCACACATCAGCATGAATCAATTCAAATACAGACTCAGTACACTTATTCTATAAAGGAAAAGATGACCTATGATGTTTGCCAAGTTGGCAAGCCTCACAACGAAAGGACCCTAGAAAGGATAGCTCTAAAAGTTGACGATGTGGTACAAGCAGACTAGGGTGACCAAGACAGAGGTACCATTGAAGGGCAATAGTGGCACAAACAACATTAACAATAAAAGGTGGCGTAATGTAGAGGTAGTAGAGACCATTCTTCTCAAGTCCACTAATACGCCTCATCGTCTGGAGGTCTTACAAGAAAAAATATTGATCACGAAACACTACTCTACACTGTAAGTCCCTAGTAATCTGACTAATAGATATCAAATTAAAAGCAAACTTTGAGGCATGCATAACATTAGATAATGACGGAGTAGGAGATAGGGAAATATTCCTAAGTCCAATAACTGATAACAGACCACCATGTACTACTTTAACCTATAAGGGGGGTAGCTAAATCTTTAAGAGAAGAAAACAATCTAGTATCCTTAGTGATATGTAAAGAAGCACTTGAGCCAGTGATCCAAGTAGGAACTTGGGGTCTAACAGATATGGCTGATATACTTGCAAATTTCTGAACTGAGGCCCCAGTTCAGGTGGACGTCTAAGAAGCAATAAACCTCTCATACTCTGCCCTGGATACAAAGATCCAACCATCGTCTTCATGTGCCTAAACAAGATCCTCTGTAGAAACTTGGTGAGCATGTGGATCCATCCCCTAAGGATATCCATACTTCACCCAGCAGTAAGGATGAGCATTGAGTTAAGCCCTTGTGGGTTGAGTTCGACCCGACCCAAGCCCATTTAATAAATCGGTTGAAAAGGCAACCTAAGGCCCAACCCAACCTAGAAAATAATGGGCTCAGGCTGGGCCAGGCTGACCCAATTATTCATGGTCTAATTGTTATTTCACTTATGCCTGTAAAATAATATGTAAGTGGAAGTTTCGCATCAATAATTATTTTAGAAGTATAGACAGCAATATGATTTTATACAAGAAAAAATGACTTATAAAGGATAATTATCTTTTTCAATTATGTAAATGATGAGATTATTATATTTACATTTTGTGTATATTAAAAGAACTTTAAGTCCTTATAGGTACTCGTCCAACCAAAATGATCCAACTACTCACATTACAAATATTTGGCTTGAATATTAGTTGACAGATCTAAATAATGCGAAAGTAATAATATCAAAGCATGAAATAATAGAAATGCTTAGGTTTACATGGAAACCCCACTCACAAAGAGCAGGGAGAAAACCATTGGAGAAGGCCCCGATAGGGTTCTAATTTATATTATTTCTTCTCAAAAGAATAGGTAGGGGGTATACGCCTATTTATAGGCCACCACACATAACAAAATCCCACTACACTATGTAGGACTAAACATCACTACACAATTCTCTCAACACTCCCCATCAAGCTAGAGTATGGAATGCTCAGCTTGTAACGCAAAGAAATCCACTCTACACAATAGAGTACAACTCTGTGGACTACTTGCTTGTAGGTAGAAACACGGGCTGAAGCTACTGAAAGAACTGCTGATGTCTCTGACAATGGCCTCTCCTCTGGAGATCTTAACTGGTGCCGGTGGTTCCTCATTCAGTATCCCTAACATGGGTCTTCCTTGAAGACCTCGAAGTTGTATTTCTCACATAAAAACCTACTGGACCCTTCCTCTGAAGACCTCGAAAATAGATCTTCCTCTCTCTGGAGACCTCGAAACTCTAGACCTCCCAAAGTTTGGTTTCTCATGTAAGGATTGGCTACTCCAAAGGGTCTGTAGCAGTATCCGATATCACCCATCGTGCCTTGGGACTGCAACAAAGGAACTCCCAAACGAGGGTAACTACAATAGACTTTCACACTCCCCTTTTCTCCCATACTTGTATGAGAAAAAAATAACAAAAGAAGAAATAATAAAGAACTAAAGAAGAACCTCACCCCCTCTTCTCATAATCATAATCATCATCATCATTTTTTTCTTTTCATTTCCCTCTCTTTTTTTTGTTTTCTCCTTTTTTTATTTTTTTGAAATTTCTTCTTTTTTTCTCTTCTCTTTTTTCATTTTCCTCCTTTCCTTTTTTTTTACTATCTTTCCAATTCTCTTTCGACTTCATCCATACTCTCTCCGTGCCTCCCATCTTTTATAAATAAGGATAACAAGAAAGAGAACTTGAGGGTAAAGTGGAAAATACCCTTAGGGTTCAAAGGAACCCCAATGCACCGGCCACCTCGAGGCCCTCGCTGACCCCTACTCCTTCCACTACGCCTTCGCCGAACCATCACGTTGATCTCACGAACTAACAAAGAAGGCCTGCGTCGCTAACTCCGTGTGTGTTCGCCTCAACCACCAGCGCCTCCACGCGCCCCTCGAATCACCTCGGCTCTGTCCTTCTCTGTCGCCAAGGAGCTCATAGCTCGTGCAGATTGCCTCCGCTATCAAAGTCCTCGATCTCCATGTCTCTATAGAGATCAGCGTGGAGACCACTAGAGGTCGTCGAGGCAGCTGAAGAAGGCACGATCGCCGTGCCTCCCTCAGATATAGATTCGTCCTCTACAAAGACGGCAGCAGCACCAACGGCTGTAGGTTGCCGGTTGCCTCCCTTTGAGCAGAACAAGCAGGAAACCCTGACTCGTCCTTGTGCGCTTTGTGGACTCTTGCCACCGCCGGCCGCATTGGTACCAATGGTGCCCCCACTACTGCGCCGCCTTGCCACAAGGACCGCACCCCACGCCTCCTTAGACAATCACATTGGTTCTGGTGGCTGCTCGGCTACACTCCAATGGCCACACCGACTCCACTCAGATCACCACAATCGAAGTGGCACTATGGCTCGTAGGGGTCACAGGCTCCACCACCTATTCGTGGTCTTCCACTGTGTCGCCATCTTCGCCTCTTCTCGATTGACACCAACAACTGCATAGGGCTGCAGGACTTCCTGTTACACCACACCATCGTGGACGGCACAGGATCCAGCCTCTGTTCCTGAGAACTCCAAGAACAAGAACGAAAAAGATATAACAAAATATATAATTTTAACAAGAAAGCCCAAGAATCAAACTGCTCTGATACTAAGTTGACAGATCTAAATAATGCGGAAGCAATAACATTAATGTATGAAATAATGGAAATGCTTGGGTTTGCATGGAAACCCTACTCAGGAAGAGTGGGGAAAAAAACACGGGACAAGGCCCCCCGATAGGGCTCTGATTTATATTGTTTCTTCTCAAAAGAATAGGTGGGGGGTACATGCCTATTTATAGGCTACCACAAGCATAACAAAGTCCTACTACATTATGTGGACTAAATATCACTATACAATTCTCTCAACAATATTCAGCATATATAGCATATGACAAGCTAAGTGTAATCAAGTAGGGGGAAATTACAATAAAAAGATAAAAGTACTTATCTTTTGTGTTCATATTTAGTTCAAACTTTAATGTCCACGCTTTCTCTATGGTAAGAAGTCAATGGTTCATAGTTAGTTCGAACATAATTATAGGATTGCATTACACAACTTACGATTGCAGGGAGCACAAGGGTTAAGGTTTTGTTGGTTAAAAAATAGCAAGAGCAGTCTATGTTTATTTAATGTTTAATATATGATGCATATATGATATATATTTTGATAGTATGAATATATATACATATATAATATATATTAATGTAGTTGGGCCAACAGGTTAGGCCTTAGGGTGACCCCATAAATGGAACACATGGACCAAGCTAGGTTTGGACCACCTTGACCCAAAGCCCATCCCATTTAATAAATGGGTCATATTTACAACCCAAGTTAATTTTGGGCTCAGGCTTAAGCCAACCCAAGTTAATTTTGGACTTGGGTTGGGTCAAGTCGGCCCAGCCCAATGCTCATCCCTACCCAGCAACGATCAACAGTGTGACCATTTCTATGACAATACTCACAGAAAATGGTGCTCCATCCACAACCACGACCACCACATCCACTACCACGACCACGACCACCTCTGCCTCCAAGATCCGTCAACCACGACCTATAGCAGCCATGGTAAAGTAATCAAACATAGGAATAGGGTCAAAGGTATCACGTCTTGACAGGCAAGCATATCTGAGCAAGAGTAGGAAACTCATCCATCGTCATAAATTGATCCTTGACCACCTTGTACTCAAAGCCAAGGCTAGACAAAAGTTGGATAGAACGGATGGCCTCCTGCTTCTTATCTATGACAACCGCATCAGTAGATATAGGTTGATAAACATCTGGCTCATCTCATAAATTCATCATGCCATAATATTCTACTAGAACCATAGAGTCCTTCCTGAGAGTATGTATGCCTTCCACGACGTGATACAGTCGAGTGATGTTACTCTTATGGGAGTGTATTTCATGTAACACCTACCACATCTTCTTGGCAGAAGCATATGCCATGACCTATTTCACAATTGTCTATGTCATGTTATTTAGGAGGTATGTCGCAACCCAATCATTGTCTACTTCACAATCTGTAGAAGGGTCATCTTCAGTCAATATATATTTCTTACGATAGGATCCGATAAACCGAGAAAAGGATGTAGACCAAACTAAAAAGTTGGATTCATCCAATTTGATAGACATCCCTTGCATGTGAGGGGGAGTGCTCATAGTTGCTGATTTCCCCACTGAGTCGCCTATATTATCCTTTAATTCTGCCATAATCTATCAAATCTCACTCCTGATCATGTAAGATCTGAAATTTAGATCATGAAGGACTAGAAATCAACTCGTGTAGATGTTCCCTACGCCTAGGAGAACAGATAGAACACTGCAATAGGGGCTACAGGGCCTAAACCATGTCCAGTAGCATTGCTAGAGGCTAAGAAGGGCCTCAGATAGCCCCCACCAGCAAGGGACAGCATCGTTGGGGCCACCTAGGCGTTGAGTCAACCTTGCAGCAGGTGCTGCAATGCCTCAAGAGGCCAAAGAGAACCCCCAACAATACTGCAGACAAGAGGCGATGCCCTAGGTGGCGCCGCTGATGCCCCTACACGCCGTGCGGTGGTGCAGGAGAAGGGCCACATGCAGCGACGATGCAACGACAAGGGAGCACCTAGTGGCAACGTTGGAGAGGAGAGGAGTCGCTAGCAATGGCCCTGAGAGAAAGAATCACCGGTGAGGGTGTCGACAATGCAAAGAGAGGAGAAAAGAGAGTTAAGGTTTTGATGGGTGTTTTAGGGCCTAGGTTTGGTGAGATACCAGACCACCGATCTAGGGCTACTGCTCTGATACCATGATGGAAAAAATGAATAATTCATTATTATTCTAAGACCCCCAGTCCTTTATATAGAAAGATACATGGGTAAAAAACATGACATACCCTTATAGAAATAAATAAATATAAATATGCCCCTCAATACAACTCAACACCAGTCGCACAACCACCACCACCACCCAACTCCCACACAAAACCGCCACCTGTGGCCCCACCTTCCCCATTGCAGGCCTTCTCTCTCCTCTGCATGGCCACCAAGCCCAGCCATCCCCTCCTCCAACCTCCTTCCACATAAGGGAGGTGGGTTCCTCCCCGCAACCAACAGAATAAGGTAAGTGTTCTAAGTTGTGCAAATTGCACAACTTAAATGGAGAGGTTTTTCATATTACAAACTAGTCCCAATAAAAGGGACACTCTGATCAACTTGATCTAACAGCCCAAATTGATTCTTTTATATCTATCCCAATCAAGTTTCAATCAAGGCAATCTCGGATTCGATACCCAAGCTTTTGGACGTGTTAGACAACATGAACGGACCGGATCAGGCAAATTTCTCTATTTCTTCATGTTTCCCAAAAATGGTGGTTATACATGTATAGGTAAAGATTATTCCCCTACCCATAGTACCAGGCAGTCTATGCCATCTTGCAGGTTGAAAGTTTCATTTAATTAATCATTATTCCTTAATAATGATGATGATGATATTGACACACAAACCAAAATACTAATGTATTAATTAAGAATCTGTGTGTTGAGTACGATTTTTTTATAAAGCCAAATTGTTTGAATTTACAATTGATTATTCAACTATTTGCTCATGCATAATTGCTCTCAAATTTATTTCTTTTGTATACCATTGACAATTGTGTTCGTAATAAAATTGAATGCTCTAGATTCAATGATGTTCCATGCGGAAATCCTCTCCCTGGGATATGCAAGTCATATATGGATAATATTAATGACTTTACTAACTAGATCTAGAGATTTCTTTCCCTTCTTACTTTTTTTTCTGTTAATAAATGAAATAATCTATATTTAATCTAAAAGAGAGTGTAGTGAAGCTCCTCTTCCTACATGTCACTGCACTCTCCCGACTCTTCCTCTCACCTTCCCATTTCTCTCTCTATCTTCTACATCACGACCACAGCATTTGTCAACAGCACAAAGATCGATTTAATCCCAAGTGGCCACTCCTAAATTCGCAATTCTTCCATAATCACATGCATGCCTTATTCATCATCATTCTTTATATATTTTTTTGGCAAAATTGCACGAGAGCCTCTTATGAGGGCTAGAACTACTCCACAGCCCCTTATTGACTTATTTATTCATGAAATGACCTCCGTCATCATATTTAAGGTACCAATCCTTATATAAATTGCACCTACACCCTCCTAACTTTAGATGAAGCTAAATAAATTGAGCTTTTGTTTGAAAAGGCAAAATTTATATAATTTGAACTTTTAGATATTTCAGGGAGAATGATTCGAACATTTTCACGTTGCAATTTTCAAATCTATTTCTAATTTTCTGTGCTAAGTGGATTTATCAATTAATAGATGTAATTTAGATTAGTAATAGATTAGAGTAGACCAATCAATTTTGGATGATTATGATCAAATAAGGTATTCTACCTCAATAACAAGTGCAAAACTATATCCATATGCACATTAATTATTCAAGTGCTTATAGGGCATTAAATATCAAAGAGAACAACAATATTTTTCTACCTTCATATTTTCTTAATGAAAGATGTGAATTTCCAATAGCAACATGCCTACTGTCACACCAGTATTCTACCAAAGGAGAGACCAAGGAGTACCATGCTTCCTTGGTTCCCAAGAAAACTATGGGGTCTCTACAACCAAAGCGATAGGCCAGGAGTTGGCCTTTGAAGAAAGGTTGTGTATGGCCTAGAGGTTAGTCTAATTAGGAAATTATATGGTTTTGTAATTGGCACCTAAAGGGTGTCGAAGGTATAAACAGTGAACTATGGGATTCCACCAGGAAGGTTATTTCATCTCTTCTCCCCCTACCCCCGATTTCACCCTTTCCTCTTTATCCCCTTTCTTCCTCTATTTGTAGAAACTCCATATAGCTATTGAGATGTTTGTTTTAATGAAACAAAATTAAATTTTATTGTAAACTAATCGTTCAAAATTATACTCGTAAAACTCAATCAATTCAATCATAGATCAAGATGAAAAGCTCATGTTCAAAGTCAATTATAATTCTTTATATTTATTGAGTGTAGAATTGATGTAAGGAAGCTCAGGACTTTACTTACGCTTTTCTAAGTCAACATTTTTACGACTAAGTTTCATTTCAAGTTAATCAACCAAAAGTGTAAGTTTGATCGATCAAATCATTTGATATATCAAAATAAGATAATTGATCGACCAAACATCTAAAACAAGTAATCTCTTCTCTACACAATTAGATCGACCAATTAAGAATTTGATCGATCATCAATTGATTAATCAACCAATAATTTTTTATCAATCAAATTGACTCAAAAACTTTCCTAACCTGGTCATTTTTCACCTATAAATAGGACTTGCTGGCAGCCTTTTCAAAACACAACATTCAAAGCATTTTCTAAAAGAAAAAGCGCTCCAACTCTTTCTCTTTATTCAAATAGCTTTGGTGCTTTCGCGCTCATTTCAATGCTCTCTAAAGCACATCGCTCAGTGCTTCTAAGAAAAGCCTAGTTTGTATTATTTTATTTTCTAAGATTTCATAAGGTTTTACTTGTAATTTTTATTTCTTGCTTAGATTGGGACCCAACAAGTTGGAAACCCTGAGTTGTTATTTTTCTTAGTAAGTAAAAGAAAAGTGGTTGTTGTAAAAGGTTGGGACACTCTCGTTCAACTAGTGTGTATAGTAGATCGATTAGTAGGTGACTAGTTAAGAAAATTTTAAGTTAAGAGACTTAAATAGTGATTTTTACCCGTAAGGGTTTCCACTATAAATCAAGGTGTCTTTGTCTCATGCTTGTGGTTTGAATTTTTAATTTAACATTTTCTATTAGACACTATTCAACCCTCTCTAGTCTAAACGATTAAATCCTTTCAAAGCAACTTCGTTTAGTATCAAAACATGGTTCACGCAAGGGACGAAGTGTCACTCATCTATTGCAATGGCTAAAGTCTACGTTGAAGGACAATCCACAGTTAGACCACCTCTATTTGATGGAACCAATTACGAGTATTGGAAAACCCACATGCAAATCTTTCTGAAGTCAATAGACTACAAGATTTGGGATGTTATTGTCTCAAAATACTCGAGGCCAGAAAAGAAAGTCGGATTGAAGTTACTGCTGACGAAATGGTCACTTACAATGCTAGAGCAATGAATGCAATTTTCTATGGTCTCTCGAAGGAAGAATTCAACCAAGTCTCTGCATGCAAGATTGCCTACGAGATCTGGAGCACCCTTTAAGTCACCTATGAAAGAACTTCAAAGGTAAAAGAAACTTGTATTAACTTACCCAGAAATATGAGTTGTTCAGAATTAATAAAGACTCAATCTTCGAGCTTAGCGACACTACCGTGTACCCAAAGCTAGCATGGAATAATATAGGTAGCTATTTTTTCAATTATCATATCATTACTTTTGCTTTGTGAATATGATAATTAATGTCCAACTAATGATTTAGTAAATAGGCATATCAAAAATATAGATTTTTCACAAATGGTTGGTAAAACCTAGATGTCAACATTGAGGTGAATTGCACAATATATGTCAATTATTTTAAGCTTCTCTTGAATAAGAAAAGATCATGATTTATTTTTTTTATGAAAATATATATAGGAAAACCTTTCTACTAAAGTTTTAAGAACATTAGGATGTTTCAAAGATTGGGATCATCGGATAAGAGATTCCAATTTTGCTTTTGGAAAATGTCTTGGGATTATAAGACATTTTTGTTTAACATTGTTGAGATACTTCATTTATTACTCTCTTGTCCTATTTTATTATTTTTTCTTTTGTTAAACATGCACTATTATTTTCCTAATAACTCTCTATATAAAAAGGTGCTAGGCCTTTTAACAGTAGATTTGAATATTTTTTCCCACTTAGTTTCAGAGCGCATCCTAGACTAGATTTTGATATCCCATTGGAAAAAAACCCCGAAACCATAACACCCAAGTCCTCTCTCATCGCCACCACCTTTTCTTTCCTCGTCACCGGCGGTCCAGCAACAACAGGCGACGTAGGAGGGCCTCCGACTACCTTTAACGATGCCCAACAACAGCACAGCAATGGCAACAAGCCTCCCCAACAAGCAGGCGGCAATACTAGGTGGTGGTTGCCCACCGACGGCAACGAAGGGGAGGGTCCCTCCACGTGTAGGTGTGTTAGGCTTCCCCTAGGCCCCAGTACACCCTGCAGCACCATGTAAAGGACTTCTCGCCTTGAGTGTGGATTCCGAATTACTAAAACTCTAGATCTTCACACTTGAGGCCTGATCTATTGTTCTTAATGTTTTTTGTGATCTGAAAAATTTTTCAGATCAACTATTCGACGTATTTTCTAGCCTACAAGGAGTGTCATGGCAAGTTTTAGTTCTTCTGAAGTGACATTGGGGTTTGTTCCCGATTCTAAGGCCTGTAAGAGCCCATTCTTTGGTCCACAAATTGGATGAGACCAACTATCCCAAATGGTCTCCAATATTCCTGGTGACAGTTGAAGGTCATAACAAAAAACATTTTTTTTTGGAACAAGAGCCCACAAACAAGACGGGAAAGTACGCCACATGGAAGGACAATGCAATGGTCAAAGCTTGGTTAATGAATTGTGTTATCTCACGGATCAAAAATAAGATCGTGTATTATCCAGCAGCTAAAGTGATGTAGGACAATCTTTGTGACACCTATTCACATGAAAAGAGCTCATCCCAACTTTTTCATATCAGTCACGAGTTGTCCCAATTGAAGCAGGAAAGACGATCTCTCTCCCAGTAGTACTCTTGCCTTAAGAGGCTTCAGGAGAAGTACAATGCGCGTAGGCCAGTCTACACGTGCTACACAAAGAGAGTACCACAGAGAGGCAATTGTTCATTAGTTCCTGTCAAGCCTTGGTCCAGAGTACACCGTTGCCCAATCTCAGATCCTTACCTTGTCAAAACTTCCTACCTTAGAGGAAGTTTGTAGTCGCCTGAGTCGTATTGATGGGACGGTACCACAGACAAGAGAGACTAACCAAGCGTCAACCCTCGCTGCTATTGCTAGACGAGGTGATAGGGGAGCACCTTCCATCCATGGACATAGGAGAGGACGTGGTGTCTCTGAGAGATCTGGCACCACTTACTATGGTAAAGTTGGACATGTGGAGGCTTCCTGCTAAGCAAAACATGGAAGACCTCCAATGGCTAACCAAGCCTCTGTGCTACTAAAGATACTACTAATGATTGGCTTGTTCCGAAAGTAGACTATGATGCCTTACTTCAACATCTTTCCCAACTAACTCAAGAGCCAGCCACATCTTCCACTAAAAGTACTTCCTTTTCCTCCTCATTAGGTAGAGACATTTGTGCACAGGCTTTTGCAGGTATGACAGAGTTAGTGGATTATGGTGCTTCACACCATATGTTAGGTGATCAGGGGTGTTTTGGCAAATTACAATCCGTACCCCATGACAAGACAGTGCAGGTTGCAGATGGCAGACATGCACAGATTAGTGGTCAGGGGGGAGTGGCACTAACTCCCACTATGACATTGACCGATACCTTTTGTCCCTGATTTTTCATTAAATTTGTTATCTGATTACAAAGCAGCTTCACTATCGTGTTATATTTGATAAACTCAAATGCCTATTTCAGGACAAATTGACGAGGGGATGATTGGTGGACATAAAGAAGGGAGTGTGTATCGCCTAGTCCAGACACCACTTGTTGCTTGCCACGGTGATTCAAGTTTAGCTGGTGAGAGTGCCTTACAATGGCACTGTCACCTTGATCATCCTTCTCTGGATAGGCTCAGACACATTATCCCGTACATTTCAACACCACTAAGATCCACTATGACGCATGTCAGTTTGGAAAGCACCATAGATCATCGTTTCCTTCTAGTATTGGACCAGGGACTATTGCTATGTTTCAACTACTCTATATAGACGTTTGGGGCCTTAGCTGGAACATAGATATTATGTGGTTGTTATAGATGATTTTCCCACCTGTTGTGGTTATTTTTGTTGAAGAAAAAGTCCAATGTTGGGCATGTGATTGAAACCTTTTTATTAGAAATAAAGAATCAATTTTCTGTTATGGCTAAGATTGTGTGATCCGATAATGCTTTGGAGTTTTGCACCACTAGATTGGCAAATTTTTACAAGTCTCATGGCATTATACATCGGCGTCCTACCCTCACACCTCACAGCAGAACGAGGTGTAAGAAAGGAAATCTAGATATTTATTAGATATGGCTCGTACTCTTCTGATTCACCACTATGTGCCACATTCGTATTAGAGTGATATTGTGCTTACAGTTTGTTATCTTATTAATAGAATGTCGTCTTCTATGTTGTATCTTGACAAAGAGTTATCCTAACAAACACCGTCTATGTAGTTTTATTCCTTGAGAACTTTTTTTTGCTTAGACTTTAGTTGCATTTTGATAATGAAATATGTACGTTACTTTGTTAGAGGTTAGTTTTTGTTATAAATCATGAAATATGTTTAGAATAATAGTATTTTCTTTTTTCATTATGGTATTTTTGTTTGTTTTACATATTTGCAAAAAGATGGTTGTGTTCGAAAAATTTTGAAAGTGAAATATACATTTCTTCCCTATGGTAATTTAAAATGATAGTGTAATATATAGACCAATATGTTCATGGGTACCCGTTATTTAAATGGACACCCATTAATTTAATGGGTATGGGGTGAATTTTCCCCGATTGTATTTGGGGAGGGTATGGGGAATAGATTTGTAAATGGGGATGGGTTTGGTAATAATAAGACCCAACCTAAACCTGACCCATTGACATCCTTAATTCATGCCCTCTCTCCTAAGCTTACGTGGGAAGGATCGGGGCATCCCCTCGACTCCACGCTATTACCCAAGAAAACCATGGTGTCCCCTCAACTTCGAACAGAAGGTTTGTTTTACATACAAATTGTACGTAGGCCATGGCAGATGTACAGTCGTCAGTCACAACAGAGATGAAGATTTTTGTTCAAAGCACCACCATCAAGTTGATGGGAGTCTCGAACTACATCTTGTAGGCGCATGCCTTTAGAATCTTTATGGTCGGATAAGATAAGCTCCATGTACCTATTGACAAGACTCTTAAACACATGATGGAACAAAGGCAATGAAGTGGGAGAAAGATAATTATATGGTAATGAATTGGCTTATAAACTCAATTAACCCTTCTAGTGCAGCCAATACGTTGTATAAAGACAACCAAGGATACATGAGATGCACTCGAGAACAAGTTTTCCAAAAAGACCAAAAGCGCCAAGTTAAGTACTTCGTGAAGATGGAAAGCCTCTTTGAAGAACTTGGCATCTACAAGCTGGCTTGTTGAGACAAGCAGTCTGAATCCCACGCAAGATGGTAGGTGTGCAAATTTCTAGGGGGCTTAAACCCCCGCTATCAATCCACGCTAGATTAGATTCTTTCCTCAAAAGGACTTGATCTTGAAACTATTTATAGTCTCCTTGAAAAGATCGACGTAGATAAGTTCAACATCTCTACACTAGCCCCTCTAGAATCTTCAATAGTTGTCTCCATGCAAGGTGATGCAAGACGTGGACGAGGAAGAAGTTGCGGCTGTGGTCAGGTTTACCCTTCATGCCCACACTGCAACCGAACCAATCACACTCCAAATAACTGTTTAGACATGCATGGGCGGTCTCCTCTAATCAATATGTCATCATCAACTTCCGAGGAGTCTCCACTTACTTCTGCCAAGTTGGAGCATCTCTGATCTCTTCTTCGAAGTGAGGACAAGTTTACTACTACTGTGATAGCAACTACTATAGAAGTTGCCAAAAGTTTTTTAGTTATTCTAAGTGACCCATCTACAAAAGATCTGGGATAGTTTCTTGATGTGAAAGATGAAGACAATGGAAAGACAACTAGTCTCATAATTTCCCCTACGACAAATCTTTGCTCCTCTTCGGGAGTTTAACTTTGAGGGGAGTGTAAAGATCCACAAGAAGGTGCCACGTGGCAATGCCACGTGGTGTGAGTCTCTGTACATGCGTGCGCATGTGCTTGTGTGTAGGTATGCATGCGTGAGTTGTTTGGGGTTTGGTTGCTTTGTTTGCAAGTTTTCGTTATTTAGTTAGTTGTGATGATTGAGTTGTTTAGGAAAGAGTCAATTAGGTTTAGGATTATTAGAATCTAAACCCCAAGTTTGTTGAGATTATGATTGTCATTAATAATAGGATTGAATTTTTTTAATAGAGAATGAATCCTCTTGTTTTTTAGTCCAATAATAAAAATTCTTCATATCCATCGTGACTCCTCTCCTTTCTCCCTCTCCACGCACCATCTCTCTCCCACCAACTCTCTCTTTCATGCGTGACCTCCTTGTTGTGCATGTAGACACTTCTCAAGAGGAAGAAAACTCCATCCCAATTCTTCACACTAACAAATGCTTCGAGATGTGACTATGGAAGGAAATTCAGAGGTCCTACAATGCATGAGTTACGGACTTGGATTTTGAAAGAAACCAAGACAATAGATACCATGGTTGAACATGCAAAATCTTCTTAGGCGAAGATTGTATACAACATGCTCGTATGCCTTTTTCACCTCAAAAAGGTGGAAATCCAACAACTATGCATTGAAGGTTGCAGGCCAAGTTATGCAGAATATTGTCTTGAAAAGCACGACATTTTGGCCTGGTGTAGCCCATGTAATAAGGAAAATCAAATCATTAGTGATAGTTTTAAGAATGGTGGACTATGAACAATATACCCCCATGGAATTTATCTGAGGCTATGGACAGGGCCAACAAAAAGATCGCTAAAAATTTAGGCAATGGTGAAAAAAAGTACAAGACAATTTAAGACATCATGGACTCAAAATGGGACAAGCAACTGCACACACTTGCATGTTGCCACCCATTTTCTAAATCCACAATGTAAGTACGAACTAACATTTTCAGGTGATGCATTTGTTAATAAAAGAGGGATATTCAGGTAGTCTAATGCCATCGAGACTCAGAAGAGGAGTATTCTCTCTAGCATTTAAATTAATAACTTTTATGTAAAATTTTTCTCTATGCTGAAAACATGTTTCTCATTCCAATGGATTAATGGAGAGCATTTGGTGATGAAACACTTGAGTTGAAGAGGTTCACCACGCGGATTTTAAGTTTAACTTATAATGCATCCACATGTGAGCAAAATTGGAGTGCTTTCAATCAAGTAAAAAAAATTGTATTTTTATTTTAAATTTTCAACAAAATTTAAATCCCATTTTATAATGAATTTAATGTCCAACCATTCATTGACTAGGTCCATACTTAAAGGAGAAATAAATTAAAACATGATAAACTCAATGACCTAATTTATTGCATGTTTGATTTAAAGTCGAAACACAAGGAGGTAAAGAAGACAATGAAGGATCTTCTATGTTTAGAGGAAATGGACTCAAATGATGAGTGGATTGTCGAGCTACAACTTTGTAAAACTAAGTTGGTTGCTTATGCAGAGCTTGATGCAACTGTAGCACTTGAAAATGATCCCATTGATCTTAAGCAATTAAGAGGAGTGGGAGGAGAACGAGTAGGAGGAAGTAGAAGAAAGAGACAAAAGAAAAAGGATCAAGGTAAAGGTAAGAAGATACGTGTTGAAGAATAAAATAATGCCTTTCTTATTGAAAAGAAATCCCCACCTTCTTTATATATAGCGTAAGGAGGTAACAAATCCTAACAAGACCAGAAAACAAAAATAGGAATATAAAAAATAGACAAATTAGGCTAACTTAACTAATCTAAGACTCTTTCCTAATTGTCTAATACTCCCCCATAAGTTGAAGCATGCAATACCTAACTTCCTACAATAAACAAAACTTAGACTGCCCCCTAATGTAGACATCTGAAGGAGCAAACAACAGACTAGAGGAGTAGGTGGCAGCTTATACAGAAGTAGCAACTAGATAAAAGTATGCCATAGCAGAAGTAGCAACAAAAATAGACAATAAAAGGTTGTAGCAGAGTAGAAACAGTAAACAATAATGTGGTTGTAGCAGAAGTAGCAACTAAAGATAGGGAAACGTTCCCAAGCAAGCAATAGTAGAGGTGTGAGAGCCTTATTCAGAGTCCCCACCATTAATCAACCTCGGCAGAGAATCCACATGTTGGATCAAAAGGCCCAGCACAATGATTTTGAGAAGCAGTAGGAGCAAGGGTTGCAACCATGGTAGCAATAAATGAAGACTCCCTCCTCAATAGAGATCACAGACACTTTAGTCTCGCAGGGATCAACTAGACAAGATGTTGATCAAACCTAGTCTCAGAAGTAGTGGTCTCCTGTGGTCATCTAATTAGCCCAAGCCCAAGTGCGCTTGCTGAACTTGTCACAGCATCTCTCAGATGAATGGTTCTCTTTTTCACAGTGAATGCAAAGAGAGTAAGTCCAGCCACGTCAACCGCACCCACCACCACGACCACAGAGCGACTGCCCCGCCCTTCAGAGGCAACAAGGGTGCAGCTTTCAGGAATAGTCGTAGGAGTGATCACTGACAAGACATCCACATCGATCTTTTGAAGATGGTTGTAGACCATCTCTAGATCAAGTATCGCATTAAAGGACAAAAGTTGGTCTTTGGTAGATCGATAACGAGAGTCCAATCCATCAAGTAACTTGTAGATCTACCACATAGCCCTCTATGTAAACTAGGCATCACAGCAAGAGGGTTGGAAGACCATGAATTTCTCCTAGAATGACTCCATGGTTGTACAATAATCAACCCAAGATAGGTCACCCTAATTTGCGGACCATATCCTACAGTAGACATCCACCAAGGCTAGAGTCGTTGAACTTCTAGGAGTACTTTTTGGCCAAGTTGTCCCAAATGTCCTTTGCATTCCTCTTACACAACATAATGGCTGCAATCCTTGACTCTATGTTGTTCATTAGAAAATTCATCGCCACATTGTTATCTTGCTCCCACTTCTCATAGTGTCTATCCTTGGTGTCAAGTTCCTCTTTGGTCAAGATATAAAACTTCTTCGACCACCAATGAATATCTTGAATGCTCTTGACCAGAGGAAGTAGTTCTGTGCACCATTTAATAAAGGAGCCCTGAACTACAATAGTTGTGGTAGATGCTAAGGTCATGGCCTCAACAGCAATGGAAGATGGTCCTGATGTCAATAATATAACCAGCAAAGAGGATCACGCAATCTTGCACGCAAAGGCACAAAGACATGCGTGTCACATGCACAACATGGAATCATGCACACAAAGGTGCCCGAAGGAGCGGATATGATGCACGTGAGCATGTGCAAGGGGTCAAGGGGATAGCAGGTTCATGCAGGCATGTGTAGGATCAAGGAAATTCGCATGCAACTATGCACACAATCTAGGCAGCAATGCACACAGGTCATGCACGTGAGATGGCAGGGTTGCACACAGGTTGCATGCATGAGGAGGCCATGCACATGATGTGGTGCTCGTCTAGCATAGGAAGGGCCAAGGCACCATGCGAACTATCATGCAGTGCAGGAATAGCAGCCCACATGCATTGGTGCATGGTAGGCAAGGAACCCATGCACGGTACACATCAAGTAGATAGATGCCTCGCACAATGGCACGTAGATGTACAAAGCCCGCAAGCATGCGCACTGCAAGCAAGAAGGATGCACATCGTACGGTGTACATGCGATATGGTGCACACAAGTAGCACATGTTGGCACATGCAACAAGGAGAAAGGGGACCCTAAGGCAACAGTAAAGGGAGAAAGGATCTCCTAAGATCAATCCTGCTTTAATACTGTTACGTTATATTATTGAGGGTCTTTTTGTTATTTCTATTTTATAGTAGGGGTCTTGTAGTATTTTCCCTTCACCTCTCTCTATATAAAAAGGTGTAGGGCTTTCTTTCTCAATAAGATTCCTCATTTCCTTCAACTTGGTATCAGAACCAAGTTGAGGGCTCCTCTAAAAAAAGAACCCTAACCCTACCTTCAACCTCCACCACCACCGCCGACAGCACCAGCCACCATCGCCGGCAGCACTCCGCTAGCAACAGGAGACCACGCCACTCACTACTGCCCAAGCTATAGGCTGCCTAGGCCACCCAGGCCACCTGCAGCCAATGCCACCCCCTTCTTCATGCTCTCTCTCTCTCTCTCGCTACCTACGTGTTGACAGTAGGGAGAGGGCACATCAATGCCTTGGTCTGATTGGAAGACCCTTGGACTATGGTTGATGGAGTTTTAAAGCCAAGGGTCTTCCGAAGAGGTGGTTTAATGGTATTTTCAGATCTTTTAATTGATTTTGGGGTGTGTATTCCCCTTCTTTGATGCTATTTTGGAGTGCTTATTCCCCTTTGGTGCATTGACGGACTATTCTATCGCGTATGTGCGGATTTTAGGGTGTTTTCCCTAACATATTGTTGTTTCAGATCTGATTTTGATATCAATTTGTGAAGATGAGATTGTTGAAGGTTTGTTATGGCTTCGTCTTCTGAATCCAAAGTTAACTCAGGGCAAGGTGGACAAGTATAAGAAACTGGTGTCTATAAAAGTCCATTCTTTACATCTATTGTGAAGTTGGATGAGACCAATTACCCTCGTTGGTCTCAAACCTTGTTATCATGGAAGGGCATGAGAAGAAGCATGTTCTTACTGAGACACCACCAGAACATAAGATAAGCAAGTACGCCACCTAGAACAGGGATGATGCTACGATGAGAGCCTGAATACTAAATAGTGTTATCCCTCATATTGGAAATGAAATAATGTACTACAAGTTTGCTAAATAAATGTGGGATGGCTTGTAGATAGCACTCTCATGAACTGAATTCCACTCAAGTTTTTCAAATTCACTATGATTTGTGCCATCTGAAGTAGGAGACCATGAGCCTTTCACGGTACTACTCTATTATGAAAGGCCTCTTGGAGAAGTACAATGCTTGTCGGCCCATGTGCACATCTACCACATGCAGAGATCAAAGGAAGGAATTTTCTACACATATGTTCCTTCCTAGTTTGAATAATGATTATGTAGCTACTTGGTCTCAGATTCTTACCCTATTGGAGTTACCCCCTATTGAGGAGATTTACAAGAGATTGAGCAAGTTGCAGGTACAGTCTACACATGAGGTAATTTCTACTCATGCCTCCTCTGCACATGCAACTATTGGTGCCTGTGACAAACGAGTCCTTTTCGTGGTAGAGGAAGAGGATGTGGAGATGGTGCTTTTGGCAAGCCTACTTGCACATACCATGGGAGGATTGGCCATGTTGAGCCCAAGTGCTGGAAGAAACTTGGGAGGCCTACTGTTGCCAACCAAGCTACTGTGACTCCTGCTTCAGTGGCTACTCCTGAGTCTCTTACGCTTACAGAGGCAGATTATGATTTTGTCATATAGCGCCTAGCACAGTTGACACAAGATCAGGCTCAGTCTTCAGGCACAACAGCCTATGCTTCTACTTCTTCAGGTATAACTACCACCTAGTTGCTAGATTCTGATGCATCAAATCATCTCACTAGGAATCCCTAGTACTTTGAAGACATGCATGGTGTTTCACAAGTACGTTCAATCCAATTGGCAGATGGTAGGCATGCTCCTATTCGTGGTAGGAGAGGAGTGTCAGTTACCCCTACTATGCATCTCTCAGATGTTTATTACATACCTGATATGGCCATACAATTACTTGTATTAGTATTATTACAAAACAACTGATCTGTCATGCAATTTTTGAAGATGTTGAGCATACTTTTCAGGACCAGATGATGACAATTGGTGGCGGATATGAGAGGAGCGTATACCGACTAACTCAGAGTCTAGTTGCTACAACATGTCAAATGAGTTCTACTGGCAATGCTTTGCAGTGGCACAGACGACTAGGTCATCCTTCTTTGGACAAGCTACGTCGGCTCATTCCACATCACTCGTCTGCCACCAAGATCCAATGTGATGCTTGCTAGTTGGGGAACCACCATAGAGCCAATTTTCCAGCATCTATGAGTTCTAGTAGTTCTACTTGTTTTGAGTTAGTACATTGTGATGTGTGGGGTTCAAGTCATGATGCAGACAAGTACGGTCATTGGTATTATTTTCTATTTATGGATGATTTTTCACGTTTGTTATGGTTATTTTTTATAAGAAATAAATCGGATGTTGGTTCTCTTATTATCCAGTTTGTAGTTTTTGTAAAGAATCAATTTGATGTGTGTATTAAGACTATTGGAATAGATAATGCACTGGAATTTTGTACCAAGCAACTGGCCACTTTTTATGCTTCTCTTGGTATTATACATTAGACCTCCTGCCCTCACACGTCACAGCAGAATAGGGTTACAAAACGGAAACATAGGCATATTTTGGATACAGCTCATGCCTTATTCAGAAGTGCCCCACACTTTTACTAAGGAGACTTACAACCTGTTATCTCATTAACAAACTTCCCTCTTTTATGATTCATGAACAAGTACCATAACAGTGTTATATCGTGATACAGATTTATTTTTTGTGCCTCCTAAGACATTTGGTTGTATTGCCTTTATTCATTTACTTGGACCTGGACATGACAAACTTGCCCCCACAATAGTCAAGTGTGTATTTCTTGACTATTGTCGAACTCAGAAGGGGTACAGGTGCTTTGATCCTATACACAGGAAGTAGTATGTCAATGTTGATGTCGCTTTCCATGAGTATTCCCTATTTTTCTACGTCCACTAGTCAGCTGCGTGATGTGGAAATCGCTACACCTATGCCTATGCCTCCTATGCCCATGGATGATTTCCAGACCAGTAGCAATACTCCAAAGCAGCCTGCCAGTTCACTCAAAATTGTACCACCAGATGAAAGAATATTTAAGAGCTCTACATATCAGCAAGAGAAAATTACACGCCCCCTTCTTCCTTTGTCCCTCCTGAGCCACCACAGTCCACCCCTGATCAGGTACATATTGAGTTCACTAACAGTACTTCTCTTGATATTTCTCCAGTTCCTGCTAATGATGATGATGTCCCTATTACTATTCGAAAAGCTCCTTGCTTATGTACTCAGTATCGTGACTGGGAGTGCAGTGTCTACTCACTCTTTGAGTGTTGCATTTCATGCCTTTATCGCTGTGTCTAGTGCCGAGATACCTACGTCTTATCAGTAGGCACTTCTAAATCCACATTAGAAGGCTGCAACAGAAGAGATGTCTGCTCTTCATGACAAAGGCACCTGGGAGCTTACGTCTTTACCATTTGGAGCACATCTTGTTGGAGCAAGGTGGGATTTTACCTTGAAATATAGTCGCACGTGTTTCGCGAGTTAGAAATTAGGGTTACGAGTAACCCATCGTAGTAGTTGCAAAACGCGTGGTCAAATAAAATTTATACCAAAACTCCAAGGGAATCTCGGGTCGAACACAGGAAGGCAATGTTTACTTTAATTGAAAACTGCGCTTCGATTTGTTTCTTTTTGGTATTTTAGGATTTTATTTTTTTTGTATTTTTGTAAGAAGAAGACAAGCAAATGAATCACCAAATAGAGATGGAATAAATATGGTATAGATATCACTTCAATGTCTATTACAATCAACTATGAAAGCATAAAGAGAGAGGGGGGTGAGAGGAAATCTCCCGAATCGGCTGTTCAGCAAGACGACGGCGCCTGGCAGAAGCTCGGACTAAGGAGGTGAGGAGCGGGACGGAGGTGAGATGCAGGAGGGCGTCGGAAGATGGACGAATATTTGGTGAGGCAGAGGTTTGCTACACTAATAGGAGCCTTGAGAACTTGAGAACAAGCTCTTATGGAGCATTGGTAGGCTTGCTAGAGCTTAGGAGTGGGTAGGAGTAGAGTAGGTAGAGATGAAGAGGAATGGAGGGTGTAGGGGTGTTTATATAGTGGAAGGAGAGAGTCCCACGCACAGGCATTTAGTGATAGTTATAAACATCACTAAAGGCCGCTCGAGTTGTCGCTGAAGATCAGTGCCTCTTCATTGCTTGGGCTGACACACGCATTGCGCAAGCCATTTAGTGACAGCTATAAGCGTTACTAAAGGCCCACCCCTCTATCGTTGTAAAGCCCGCACCCAACTCTCACGCTTGTAGCTGTTAAAGGCACGGCAATCTTCAACCGTTGGATCAGGCGCGGACGGCTGAGATTGCGAGAGAGCTTGCGCCTGGCAGCGTTTGAATTTTGAATCTCTGGCACGTCGCTGGCCGCCGTTGGATGCTGCATCGCACGGTTGAGACGCACCCGCAGATCGCGCGCGCGCGTTTATTTGAATCGCATGCCTCACGCGATTAAGGAGATCAGAAGACTAGCACTGCGGGCGACTTAAATGCACGCCTCAGATGGCATGCGTGTGATCTGGCATGCACCTTCGCGTCGGCGGGTGGCGTTGGATCACGCGTGGGGAACCTCGACCGCTCGATTGCGATCGAGCGACACTATTGCGTTTGACACTATAGAGGGGCGCGACGAATTGCGGCTCGATCTCACGCCCGCTCTTTGAGAACGCTTCCCCCCACTGCTGCGCCACAGCTGCTGATGTGATGCGAAGAAGAGTTGTGCCCGCGTGGTAAGGGCGGCCGCTCAGCCATTGGATTGAGATCCAACGGTTGGGATCTGATCTTGCGGCGGGCTTGGAGGCTCCTTAGCTCAGTTGGGGCGGCCTGGATGGCGTCACGTGGCACCATCTGGGCCGTCCATCTTCTTCTTGCGGAGGGTGCTATAGAGCTCAGATCTAGGCAATTTCCACGTTGATGGACTACGATCGTTGCTCTGAATCCATCCGCACGATCAGATTCTTCATCCGAGACCCGTAAAGATGTCGCATTGCCTCCCGGCCATGTAAAATGATGGAATTAATGTACATAATATACAACTATCCTAGATGCAATGGAATGGATGTTTATGCAATATTTATATCATGATATGCAATGCTATGCCTAGGAACTATTATAAATAAGCATTTTATGATGAATTTATATGTGCTTATCATACCCCTATGCTTACTTTTTTCTAGTCCCTAGCAAAAATGAACCTAAATGCTATGTATAAAAGTAGAATCAGGATTCGAGCATTTAGGCAAAATTTGTTAATTGCTTTAGAAATTTTCAACCCCAAAACCTAATTACAAAAACTCAACAGTACTCGGGTGCCTGCCAGAATGCAGACCGTCCAAACCCTCACCTTATTTGAAAAGGAAAAATACATTTTTTTATTTTTCTTTTCTAATTTTTTTTGTACTTTTGGAGTTTGAGAGTTCCGGGATAACTTTTTACGGCTACCCAACCCGCCCAAGACTCGAAAAGGACTGTAAGTGCTAAGCATCTTGTGGAAATAGTGAAAGACTCACTAGGCGGTCGTTAAAACGGATTTCGGGTTTCTACGACCCTAGGTGACCTTGCCTAGAGGTTTATCTTTTCAAATGATAGCTTTCTCCCTACTTTTATTTATGGGGTCAACACAAGGGCGAACCCAGTATATATATCCCCAGTTTATTCTACTTCCCCACTTCTTCCCTAAGTGTTTTGGGAATTATTGTACATTTTTTGTGAGCTGGGTTCTGGACAACCGGCCGATGAGCTATTACCACCGACAACTTGCCAGCCATACTTGTGTGGGGAAGTATGGTTTTTTTTTATTTTTTTCTCCTTTTTCTATTTTTTTCTTTTTCTTTTTGTTTATTTTTTTTTTCTTTAAGTAGGTAGCTTCTCTGATTTAAGATTTACCTAAAGGCAGTACAATGAAAATAATCTTGTGACTGGGCTCTAGACAACCGGCCGATAAGCTATTACCATCAACAACTTGCTAGCCATACCACCCTAGATAGTTCATTAGCTACCCAATTTCCAAAAAAATCGTCGAAAAGTGAGTTAGTGCAAAAAAAAGTGTGTAGATGCTTAGGCTTAAAGTCCCCCAAAATCAGAGGGCGGGTTGATAAGTCGCATACGTATCATCCTAATTTATTAACCAAATTAAAAATGAATTTTAATTGACGAGGACTCAAAACTAAGTCCACATTCGAGTGGACACCTGGGCTAATTAAGCCCGAAGACCTAAAGAGTCTAAGCGTTCAGGTCTCAAAGTGTCAATTCCTAAAGTTTGCAACTCCTAATGCCTAAGTTCTCGTCTCCTAAGTCTAAATTTTTTTTTAAATGGAATAAAAGAAAGTAGGAAATTACTGTTACAGCTAACAAAATGATTATAAGATATTTCCACCCCCGAATGCTTATCTATTTCAATGTCCTCATTGTTCAAAATGAAAGCATGCTGGAAAGTAGAAGTGGAAGAATAGCACCTGGTTTCCATGAGACTCTGGTCAGCTTGGAGCAGTCTTTACATGTGCTGAGTTTAGTACCTTCAGCTGGGCGATGATCGACCCGCGGTGGTCGCACGTGTTTCGCGAGTTAGAAATTAGGATTACAAGTAACCCATCGTTGTAGTTGTAAAACATGTGGTCAAATAAAATTTATACCGAAACTCCAAGGGAGTTCCGAGTCGAACACAGGAAAGCGACGTTTACTTTAATTGAAAATTGCGCTTCGATTTGTTTCTTTTTAGTATTTTAAGGTTTTATTTTTTTTTTATTTTTGTAAGAAGACAAGCAAATGAATCACAAAATAGAGATGGAACAAATATGGTATAGATATCACTTCAATGTCTATTACAATCAACTATGAAAGCATAAAAATAGAGGTGAGAGGAAATCTTCCGAATTGGCTGTTCGGCGAGACGACAGCGCCTGGCAGAAGCTCGAACGAAGGAGGTGAGGTGTGGGACAACGGAGGTGGGATGCAGGAGGACGTCGGGTAGAGGAAAGCTTCGGCGTGGCTCCAAAATGGAGGTGAGAAGACAGAGATGATCTACTACCGGAATGGAGGTAGGAGGACAGCTCCAAGGCGACCTATAAATGGGGATGGGAAGATGGACGAATATTTATTGAGGCAGAGGTTTGCTACACTAATAGGAGCCTTGGGAGCTTGAGAACAAGCTCTAATGGAGCGTTGGTAGGCTTGCTAGAGCTTGGGAGTATGTGGGAGTAGAGTAGGTAGAGATGAAGAGAAATAGGGGGTGCAGGGGTGTTTATATAGTGGAAGGAAAGTCCCGCGCACAGGCATTCAGTGACAACTATAAACGTCACTAAAGGCCACTCGAGCTGTCACTAAAGATCCATGCCTCTTCATTGCTTGGGCTGGCGGACGCACTGCGCAGGCCATTTAGTGATAGCTATAAGCGTCACTAAAGGCCCACCCTTCTGTCGTTGTAAAGCCCACGCCCAATGCTCATGCTCGCAGCTATTAAAGATGCGGCAATCTTCAACCGTTAGATCAGGCGCGGACGGCTGAGATTGCGAGAGGAGAGCGCACCTGCCAGCATTTGAATTTTGAATCGCTGGCGTGTACGCTGGCCGCCATTGGATACTGCATTGCATGGTCGAGACGAGCACGCAGATATTGCACGCGTTGATTTGAATCGCACTCCTCACACAATTGAGGAGGTCGGACAGCTGGCGCTGCATGCAGGCGACTTAAATGCACGCCTCAAATGGCATGCGTGTGATCTAGTGTGCTCCTTCGAGCCAACGGGCGGCGTTGGATCACGCGTAGGGAACCTCGACCACTCGATTGCAATCAAGCGGCGCTATTGCGTTTGACACTGTAGCGGGGCGATCTCGCGCCCGTTCTTTGAGAACGCTTCCCCCCACCGCTGCTCCCCGCCTGCGAATGTGATGCAAAGAAGAGTTGTGCCCACACAGTGAGGGCGACTGCTCAGCCGTTGGATTGAGATCCAATGGCTGGGATCTGATCTTGCGGCGAGCTTGGAGGCTCCTTAGCTCAGGTGGGGCAGCCTGGATGGCGCCATGTGGCGCCATCTGGGCCATCCTTCTTCTTGCGGAGGGTGCTATAGAGCTCAGATTTGGGCGATTCCCACGTTGACGAATTGCAATCGTTGCTCTGAATCCATCCGTACGGTCGGATTCTTCATCCGAGACCCGTAAAGATGTCGCACTACCTCCTAGCCATGTAAAATGATGGAATTAATGTACATAATATACAACTATCCTAAATGCAATGCAATGGATGTTTATGCAATATTTATATCATGATATGCAATGCTATGCCTAGGAACTATTATAAATAAGCATTTTATGATGAATTTATATGTGCTTATCAAAATATAACCCTGATGGGTCTATTTCTCGGTACAAGGCTCATCTTATGCCCAAGGGATTCACTTAGACTTATGGAGTGAATTTCTTTGACACATTCTCATTTGTTGATTAGCTCTCCATTGTTCGTATTCTTATTCTATGACTGTGCACTATGGTTGGTCACTCCATCAATTAGACATCAAAAATGCCTTTATTTATGGTAACCTTCATGAGGAGATATAAATGTAGCAACCTCCAAGTTTTAAGGTTCAAGGCGAGTGCATGTGCAAACTACATAAGGCAATTTATGGCCTTAAGCAAAGTTCTAGAACATGGTTTCAGCGCTTATCAGAAGCATTATCAGTGATTGGATTGCAGAGATCTTTTAACCATTCCTTATTTGTAAGGAAAACTAGTAGGGGTGTTGTGGCCCTACTCATATATGATCTTATTCTCACATATAATGACGTCGCTGGTATATCCCAGGTAAAGGAGTATTTGGCACAGCAATTTGTTATGAAGAACCTTGGGAGACTCAGGAGCTTCTTGGGTATTGAGATTGCCACAAGCAAGTAGGGGAATGTTATGTCTCAAAGTAAGTATGCATTGGACATTCTTCAGGAGGCTAGCATACTTAGGTCTAAGGGAGCAAACATCCCTATAGATCCAAAGTTCACCTATTTAATGAGTCTACTAGATTAATGGATAAGAAGGCACAAAGGCAGCTTGTAGAAAAATTACTCAATTTGACCATTACCAGGCCAGATATCATCCTTACAGTGGGTAAGTTGAGTCAGTTTCTAGACATGCCTACAGATGAGCATTGGAAGGCAGTAATGCAGGTGTTGCAATATATCAAGGAGGCTTCAAGCCAAGGCCATTTGTTTCAAAGAGGAGATCCTGACTGTTGTTAGGTAGTCTAATGCAGATTATGCAGGCGATATTGGGGACAGGAGGTCCACCACAGGTTTCTGTACCTTTGCTATAGGAAATCCGGTGGCATGGAGGAGTAAAAAGCAAAGCATGGTGTCACGTTGTACTGTCGAATCAGAGTACCGTGCTATAGCACATACAGCTGCTGAGATGATCTAGATATAGTCATTATTGAAAGATCTCTGTCATTATTGAGGAGCCTATGGAGATGATCACAAAGCCGCCACGTACATAGTGAATAACCCTATGTTTTATGAACGAAGAAAGCATGTGAAGGTAGATTGTCACTATACCAGAAGTCTGATTCAGCAAGATCTACTTCGCACCTCTTATTTAGCATCTTCAGAGCAGGCAGATATGTTCACCAAGCTCTTATCATGCCCCTTGTTTGAGAAGTGCAGGAACAAGCTAAGCATGATTGACATATATGCTCTAACTTGAGGGGAAGTGTTATGTTATGTTATTACTTTATATTGTTGAGGATCTTTTCATTATTTCTATTTTGTAGTAGGGGTACCATATTGACAAATAGAATAATGCCTCTTATTGAAAAGAAATCCCTACCCTCTAGTGAGGAGGTAACAAATCCTAACAAAAATAGAAATATTCTAATTGAAATAGAAAATGGAAACAAAAATACCAAAAGTAAACCAATTAGACTGACTTAACCAATCTAGGAATCTTTCCTAATTCTCTAATACTTTCATAATTCTCTAACGACATGTATTTTTATATTTTGTTGAATTATAAGTTTATAACATAAGGTTCTAAAAAGTAAAAAGTATTGTTTAAACTAAATTGTTTCAAAACTATTTATTTTTTTAGGCAAAGCTGTTATTAAAGTTGAGGAGTTTCAAAAGAGTGATAGAGATAGTGAGGAAGATGTTGACGCTAAAGTTGGGATGAAGTACATGGAT
This sequence comes from Thalassia testudinum, assembly GCA_037157565.1. Lineage (NCBI taxonomy): Eukaryota > Viridiplantae > Streptophyta > Magnoliopsida > Alismatales > Hydrocharitaceae > Thalassia > Thalassia testudinum. The sequence continues at coordinate 53,178,465 of JAZHRO010000035.1, read as the reverse complement.
GACTCTTACAATGATACAACCAGCCCTAATGACAACATCAACTTTGATAGTGTTTGTGAAGAATTGCTATGCGTGGAGTTGGACAGACGGCGGCCTTGGTAGCCACTAGAGGACGTGATGGACGTGGCTCTTCATCTACTAAGGGGAGAGGACATGGTGGTCGGGGCACGATTGGCTGACCCCGCACCATATGTTCGCCCTGTGGCAAGGTTGGACACCTTGAAGCTACCTGTTGGTCAAAGCATGATAGAGCTCCTACAGCCAACCAAGTTATTTCTTCTGAAGAGGTAAGCGACACGGTGTCACGTGTTGACTATGATGTTGTGGTTCAACGTCTCGCCCAGTTGACTCAGGAGACTACTGATATTGCTGCATTGGCCTCCTCAGGTATAGCTTCCACTTCTACCTCTGGTAGTGAAATTTCTGACGGTACCTTGTGGTTAGTAGATTTAGGAGCTTCCCGCCATCTCAATGGTGATCAAACATGCTTTAGACAGGTACAAACTATTCTTCCTGGTAGATCTATTCAGGTGGTAGATGGCAAACATTGCAGAGTGGAGGGTAGAGATGTGGTAGTAACTCCTTCACTGATACTGCCTAATGTTCTTTACATCCCTGATTTTCCTATTAATCTTTTATCAGTTAGCCGAATTACAAGAAACTTACATTGTCGTCCCTTCTTTGATGAGTTGGGCTATATTTTTCATGACAAACTCACGGGGAGGACAATTAGTGACGGACATGAGGAGTAAGGTGTGTATCGCCTAATCTAAACTCCTTTTACTGCTGTGTCAGAGTGAGGTCGCTTTTAGTGCTAGTGTAGTTCTTCAATGGTATCATTGTCTTGAGCACCCTTCACTGGACCGGCTAAAACGTGTTATCCCTCACATTTTGCCTACTACTGAGATTTTATATGATGCGTGTCAACTAGGAAAGCATCACAGAGCTAGTTTTCCTTCCAATTCTTCTCAGAGTTCTCTTGTTGTTTTTGATTTATTGCATATGGATGTATAGAGTCCTAGTAGAGTATCGGATAGACTGGGTCATCATTTCTATTTACTTATTGTGGATGATTTTTGTAGGATGTCATGGTTATTTTTGTTAAAAAATAAGTCAGTCTGTGATTGAGACATTTATTTTACAAATAAAGACTCAATTTTCTACTATTATGAAAATTGTACATTGTGACAATGCCTAAGAGTTTTGCACGGCCAAATTGACATCTTTTTACATATCTCTTGGGATTGTTCACCAAACATCATGCACTCATACATCACAACAGAATGTAGTTGAGAGAACACCGTTATGTGTTAGATGTAGCTAGAACGTTACTTATTTGGCATAATGTGCTACAGGTCTACTAGAGAGATGTAGTATTAAATGCATGTTACTTGATTAATAGATTGCACAACTCAGCTATTCAGGAATAGGTTCCATGATAGGTGTTTCACCCAGAGAAGAAATTGTTTAATGTGCCACCTCGTGCTTTTAGTTGTGTAGCCTTTATCCATGTTTTAGGACCTGGTAAGGATAAGCTTACTCCAAGGGCAGTAAAGTGTGTCTTTCTAGGATACAGTAGCACCCAGAAAAAATACAGATGTCATAACCCACAGGGTAAGAAGCATTATGTGACTGTTGAAGTCACCTTTCATAAGCCTATCCCATTCTTCTCTATAGATGGTCTTCAGTTGTTGTTTGAGGGAGAATCATTCCTTATGCCAATACCACCAATTCCTTTGGAGCAGATTTCTATTACTCATTGTGAGGATACCACTGCTAGACAGGAGGCAGAGACTACTCATGTATACAAGTTAGCTATTACATACAGACAGCATACATGGTGTCAAAAACACACCCCCTACTACCTCAGCTACCTATCTCCTCACCTGATCAGGTATGTGTTGATACTAACATAAGTTGTCCCAGTGGTGATTGTGTAGGTAATTATGATGAGTCTACTTCTACTAAGCAGTGGGCCATACCTCCTACTATAACTGAGTCATTAGAGGAGGATCTTAACCTTTTGATTGTTGTTCGAAAGGCCCCTCGTAGTTGTGCCCACCACCATACAGGTGGAGCAATGTCTACTGCTAACCTTGGGAGATCATTTGCTATGCTTATTGTCGTTCTTTCTACAACACAAAGAGCCATGCTCGAACCGAAGTGGCATTAGGCCATGGAAGAGATAGCTACCTTGCGCACTATAAGGACGTAGGAATTTACTGCTTTGCCTAACTACACCAAGTTGAAGAAAATGAATCTTAGTTTACCAAGAAGTCCCTACACCTCTATATAGGTGAAGGAAAAGTTACATCATAAACCCACTACTAAAATAAAAATAACAAAACACCCCCTTACAACAGAAATATAACTCAACACTCCCCCTTAAGCTGGAACATATATATCCATCATGCCCAGCTTGTTTCTACACTTCTCAAACTAAGGGCAAGATAATGGCTTGGTAAACACGTTGGCAATCTGGTCTGAAGAGGCAAGACAAGTAGTACGAAGCAGATCCTGTTGAATCAAACTCCTGGTATAATGACAATTCACTTCCATATGTTTTGTTCTCTCATGAAACATAAGATTATTTGCAATATAGGTGGCAGCCTAGTTGTCACTATGCATCTCCATACGTTCCTGAACATTAACATGAAGATTTCGTAATAGAGATCTAATCCATATCATCTCAGCTACAATATGTGCCATGGCTCTGTACTCAGACTCAGCACTAGAGCATGAAACAACACTCTGTTTCTTACTCCTCCGGGTTACCAAATTCCCAGCAACAAAGGTATAGAAACTAGTAATAGACTGCCTGTCACCAACATCACCTATATAATCTACATCTGAGTATGCAACAATAGACATAAGTGCCTTTCTCTGAAAAAGAATGCCTCTACCTAGACATCCCTTACTGCACCTCAACACCTGCATCGCAGCCTGCCAATGAACCTCAGTGTGCTTATCTAAGAACTAACTCAGCTTACCCATGACAAGGCTAATATATGGCCTAGTTATAGTCAGATATAACAACTTCCCCACCAGCTATTGATATTCTTTCTTATCTTTTAGCTTTACATTATCCTCAAAAAGATGAATTTTAGGATCATAGGAATATTTGCATCTTTGAATCCTAACATGCTTGTCTCCTGAAGAATATCAAGGGCATATTTCCTCTGTGACATGATTGTCCCTTGCTTACTAGTAGCAAACTCAATGCCTAAAAAATATCTCAGCTTGCCAAGATCTTTCATGACAAACTGATGTGCCAACTACTCCATCTAAGATATACCCTCTGCATCATCACCTATAAGAATAAGATCGTCCACATACACAAGTAAAGCCACCGTACCCCTACTGGTCTTTCTCACAAATAGTGAATGATCCGATGATCTCTACATCCTAATAACAGACAATGCCTCAGACAAGTGCTGGAACCAGGCTCGGGGGCTCTACTTAAGACCATAAATGGCCTTACGAAGCCTACATACACACTCCCCCTGAACCTCAAAGCCAGGTGGCTGCTACATATATATCTCTTCCTCCAAGTCTCCGTACAGAAATGCATTTTTGGCATCCAACTGATGTAACTGTCATCCATAATGAGCTGCAACTGAGATAAGGATGCGAGCAGTCAAGAGTCGTGAAACAGGGGAGAGCATGTCAAAGAAATCCACCCCATAGGTCTGGGTGAATCCTTTAGCCACTAGGCGGATCTTATACCTTGAAATAGACCCATCCATGTTGTATTTCAAGGTAAAGACCCATCTAGCTCCAACAAGATGCGCGCCAGACGATAAAGGTGACAGCTCCTAGGTACCTCTGGTAGTAAGTGCAGACAGCTCCTCCATAGCTGCCTTCCAGTGTGATGCAGTAAAGCATGCTAGTACGAGGTAGGTAACTCAGCACTGGATACAGTAGCTGTGAATGCATGAAACTTCGAACTTAGAGAATCAACAGAAACAGCACTCCCAGCAACACAATACTGGGCACAAGATCGTAGAGCCTTCCTAATAGCAATAGGAATATCCTCATCAGTACTCATGGAATCCGGACCTAGAGAACCATCCACATGTGACAAACTCTCACCCTTTACATCTCCTAATAGTGTATCTGAAGAAGCCTCCTGAGTAGAAACTGCCTCTAGGTTATTAACACTAACCTGAGGAGTATGTGGAATAGATGGAAGGAGCTTTGCCCTATACACAACTAGCAACTGATAAGTGTGACCCTTGAAGGTCCCTTCATCCGCTGGTACTGGCCTGAATGTGCTGATAGGTGGCTCAGTAGTTTGAGGACTACTAGTATCTGTGAATATACTAAATGGTATAGGAGCAACTGGTACAGCCGCATACTCTACGCCTGCCTAACAGCAACAGAAAAATAAGGCATAGCTTCATGAAAGGTGACATCTGCACTGATATAATGTCTCTGGTGTAGGGGATCAAAACATCAATACCCCTTCTTAGTACGAGAATAGCAAAGAAACACACAATTGACTGCTCTAGGTGCTAATTTATCGCGCCTAAGTCCAAGGAAGTGTACAAAAGCCATGCACCCAAATGTCTTGGGTGGAAGATCAAACAACTCATCATTTGGAATAAAGCACCGGCCACGGTATCTATTCGTGAATCACTAAGAAGGGCAATCTATTAATTAGGTAGCAAGCTGTGAGAATTGCATCTCCCTAATAGTTCTGTGGCACACTGTTATGGATAAGAAGTGCTCTAGCCATATCAAGGATATATCTGTGCTTCCATTCTGCAACTCCATTTTACTGAGAGGTGTGAGGATAGGAGGTCTGATGAATTAAGCCATATAAGCCATAGAATTCTGCTAGTCGACGAGTACAAAACTTCAGTGCATTATCAGATCTGAGAGTCTTGATGCAAACATCAAACTGATTTTTTATCAACGCAAACTTCTCAATCAGTGGACCCACTTCAAACTTATTCTTCATGAGAAATAGCCAGGACAATCTGGAAAAATCAACCACAATCAAATAGTACCGATGTCCTGCTCTATCAAGAGTCCTACTGGGACCCCAAACATCAAGATGCACTAACTGAAAACACGAAGTCGAGCGTGGTCCTGTAGCAGCTGGAAAGGAAGATCTATGATGCTTCCCAAGTTGACATGCATCGCAGGAAAGTTGTGTTGTTAGAGATACATAAGGAATAAGCCTGCATAATTTTTCCAAAGAAGGATGGCCCAACCGTCTATGCCACTGTAAAGCACTCCCAGATGTGATACTAACCCGACATGCTGCAGCCTTGAGACCTTGCTGAAGTCGGTAAACTCCATATCCACTACAAATAATCTTTCCCTGTCATTATATCCTGGAAAATACATCCACGCTCATCAAAAATGACAGCAATTCATCCGCTTAATGATCTCACCAACAAAGAGCAAGTTCATAGATAAATCTGGAACAAACTGGACATGATTAAGCTACATAGAAGGGGTAACATTAATTTCCCCCTGACCACTAATAGAAGCAAGTCGCCCATCAGCCACCTGTACTGTACAACCTCGAGAGATAGGTTGAATCTGTCCAAAACACTACAGATTCCTAAATAAATGATTGGAAGCGCCTGAATCAATCAACCACATCACACTAATAGTTGGAGTATCATCTACAGTGGTTCCTAGCGCAATCTCTGATTGAGACACTACCATATTCATTGAAACACATTGCCACAAACTAAGTTTAATGTGCCGCAGAAAAAGGTACACACCCCTGATTTATTCACAATCACAAACTAAGTTCAATGTGCCACAGAAAGGGTACATACCCCTAAATTTCTTCACACTTCAGATCTGAAAATTAACAGAAAACGGGGAATACACACCCCAACAAATATACCAACCGAGGAATACACACCTCAAAAATCTCTACTCACACGCGGTTAATATTTACGGGGAATACACACCCTAAAACAAATGGATACAAAGATCTTATTTGATTATACCATCCAGGAAGACCTTTCAAACTCCTATCCGAAATATCCTCGCTTTAGAACTTCATTACCAACACGTGAAGGATCTTCCTAGACCCCGAAACAAAGGAGATAGGGATATACAACCCTCTCCTTACTGCCGAAAGATGTCCAGCAGCAAGAGCAGGGTGGTGAAGGGTAGGAGAGGCAGCGCTACCCCCTTTACCCTCCTGTTGCTGCCAGCGGCGGTGGCGACGGTGGCAAGCAGTGGTGTTGCTACTGCTAGCAGTGGCAGCGATGCTAGCTGGCAATGGTGGTGCTGCTGCTGGCCGACACTGCTGCCAAAGGTGGCAGTGGCGGTGGCAATGATGGCGGGCTTGGTGGTAAGGTTAGGGTATTCTTGGTGGAATCCTCAACTTAGCTCCGATACCAAGTTGAAGAAAATGAATCTTCTTAGTTTACCAAGAAGTCCCTGCACCTCTAAATAGGTGAGGGAAAAGTTACATCATAAACCCACTACTAAAATAAAAATAACAAAACACCCCCTTACAGCAGAAACATAACTCAACACACCAAGATAGTGGGATGCCTCTAGGTCTTTGCCCTCAGGTATAACCCAGATGGCATCATATCTCACCACAAAGCTAGATTGATAGCAAAGGAATTTACCCAAACATATAGGGTAGATTTCTTTAATACTTTCTTTCTTATAGCATAGTTTCCAACTATTCGTATTCTGTTGTCGATTGCTGCTCACTACGATTGGTCTCTTCATTAGCCAGATGTGACGAATGCCTTTCTGTATGGCGATCTTCAGGAGGAGATCTACATGCAATAGCCTCCAGGGTTTGGGACTTAGGGGGAGGTGTGTGTAGACTAGAGAAGGCCATCTATGGCTCGAAGCAGAGCCTGAAGGCTTCGTTCCAAAGACTGTCAAAGGAGGTACAGACCATGGGACTTCTAAGGTCTTTTGTTGATCATTCACTCTTTGTCAAAAAGAGCACAAAGAGAGTTGTGACACTCGTCTATGTCGATGATTTCATCCTTACTGAAGATGACACCATTGGGATAGCTAAGGTGAAGAAGTTGGTTGTAGCCTTTGTGATGAAGGATCTGGATGAACCAATGTTTTAAATGCCAATGGCATGCCGTTGGCAAGGCCATTTTTGGAAGGGGGCTTGCTGACACAAACAAGTTACCAAAATGTAGGGATGCCGCCGGCATACTGCCCATATCATCTGCATGCCGACGATATTAATGGCATGCCGGCAAATTTCGACGTGCAAGTGTTGTTGCTGGGTAGGAGGTTGGAAATTCGAAGTTGCTGGGAGGGAGATGGCAGTCGGGAGGTGTGTTTTGGGGAGGTTCAGGGAACAGACACAAACACACATTTTTAGCATTTATGTGATTTTTTGTTTGTTGTTGACATGGCCATTGAAAAACGGGTATTTTCACAGCATGCTCTCGGCATGCCTACGAAATACACACTTAGAATTTCATCGGCACAGTGTCGAAATCGGCATTTCGAACCTTGGGATGAACTCAGAAATTTCTTAAGCATTGAGGTGGACGTAGCAAAGAGAGCATTGTCCTGAGTCAGTGCAAGTATGCTCTTGATGTGTTGCTGGATACAGGGATGCTGGGGTCTAAGCCAACCAATATACCAATGGATCCCAAAGTATATCTCTATGATACAGAGTCTCAGCCTATAAACAATAGATCTTATAAGGAATTGGTTAGTAAGCTATGATATATTACTGTCACACATCCTGATCTCTCTCTTGTAGTGAGAAAACTCAGTTAGCTCATGAACAAACCAACCAAGCAACATTAGGATGCTACTATGCAGGTGCTTAAATATGTAAAGAAAGCACCAAGCAGAGGCATTTTGTTTCAAAAGGGCACATCTATAAGTATTATTGGCTATTCTGATGCTGATTATGCAGGTTGCATAACAAACAGAAAGTCAACAACTAATTTTTGTACCTATATGGTAGGCAATCTTGTGACCTAGAGTAAGAAATAGCAGGTGGTGCCCAAGTCAAGTGCAAAATCAAAGTACCGTGCTATGGCACAGATAGCTGCAAAAATTATCTAGGTCAGATTAGTATTGCAAGATTTACATGTCCAAGGGGAGGGACCAATGGAGATGAGGTGTGATAATCACAGTGCTACTTACATTGCAAACAACCCAATGTTCCATAAGCATACCAAGCACATTGAGATTGATTGACATTATACCAAAGATTTGATACAGCATAGGATTATCTATACTACTTCTATTGCTTATAAAGATCAGACTACAAATATATTCACAAAGCCACTTCCTCGATCCGTGTTTGAGATATATTGTTCCAAGCTGAGCATAATTGATATATATACTCCAGTTTGAGGGGGAGTATTGGTATAGCATTCTAGTTATCTTTCTTTTATATTTTGTACTATTTTCTTATTTTAGTTTTCCTCCTGGACTTATGTTGCAGCTTACCCAACACCTCTCTTTATATAAAGAGGTATAGGGTTTCTATTGAGAAATAAGATCATTTGTTATTTCCGACTCTCATCAATGGTAATCCTGTGATTCTATAGAAAATGATATAGAAGGATTAGATTGATAGGAAAAATGTATTGAATTCAGGGAGATAATTGTAAATGTTTATTAGGGATGATTGCCTAGGGGTTGTTACTCCCTCTATAAATACTCTTAAACAAGAAGGGAGCCCCAAAATCAATCTCCCAGAATTCTCTACCTTCCATTTTTTCTCATTCCTTCTCTCCTTTTCTTCCTTTCCCAGTTTCTTTCTTGTTCTTACGGTCGGCCGAATCGATCTAGTTAATTCAAGTTGGCCATTACCAAATCTCAATCCAATAGCAGTAGCTATCAAGTGGTGTATGTTAAGTTACATGTTATTGTGAGGGACTATTTGCTATCTTATTTTCTTTGTTACATTTATTGTTATTTTTCCCTTATCTCTCTTTATATAAAAAAACATAGGGACGACTTGGTAAAATAAGATTTCTTTTTCACTTCAACTTGGTACCAGAGCACCAGGTTGAGGTCTCCACCAAAAAGAACCCTAACCCCACCTTAAGCCCTTTCGCCAAGAGCCACCACAACCACCACCGGTGGCATCACCGACGTCGGATCGCCATCGCAGCAGCAGCATCACCGACTGTTGCCGCTGCTACACCTAGAGCGTCGCACGCCTGATTGCAGCGCTGCTGCCCTCACTCGTTGCCACCTTACTGCAACGATCGCCTGAGCACCACAACGCCTGATCGCAACGTTGTTGCGGCCACTCGGCATTGCCCTATTGCTGCAGGGTTGCCTGAGTGCCGCCCACAGCCTATGCTGCTGCTACAGGGTCGCCTGAGCGTCGATTCCGGCCTGTGCTACTGTTGCGCCTCACCCTGAAGCCCCTGTAGCGCATCACCACGCCTTGGTGCACGTGCTACAGTAGCGCGGGTCGTAGCCGCAGTGCAGCCACCGTCATTCTTTCCTCGTTTTGCTACCACCCAAGTCGTCGAAGAGAAGGATCGATGTCTCCAAGAACTCTGTAGGAAGGTTCTTGAATATTGAGGGATGAAGATTTGAAGCAAGAACCTTCCAATAGGTGGTATGATTTTCTTGATCTCTTGATCTGATTTGGGGTGTGTATTCCCCGTTGTGAATGGTTTTTTAGGGTGTGTATTCCCCAGTGAAGTGTTGGATATTTTGTCTATGGATTGCGGGGTGTGAATTCCCCAAGTGTTGGTATTTAATCTAAGATTTCAGATCTGATATTTGGGCTTAGTCATGTGTGTTTGGAGTTATCATGTTTGCATCAGATGCTTCTGATGTGTCTTCATAATAGAGTACAGAAAGTGGGGCATATAAGAGCCCCTTCTTTGCTCCGATTACAAATTGGATGAGACCAATTACCTATGTTGGTCTGAAACATTCCTTGTCACTGTGGAATGCTATGATAAGAAGCATGTGCTTATAAAAGCACCACCGGAGCAGAAAATAGGAAAATACGCAACTTGGAATCGGGATGATGCTATGGTGAGAGCCTGGATCTTGAATAACGTAATTCCAAGGATTGGCGATGAAGTTATGTACAATAGTTCTGCCAAAGAGATGTGGGATGGCTTGAAGATGGCTTATTCACATGAGTTGAATTCACCTCAAGTATTTCAGATCCACTGTGATTTATGCCATCTCAAGCAGAAGGAAATGAGTATGTCTCAATATTACTCCACTATGAAGGGGTTATTAGAGAAATATAATGTGTATAGATCAATGTGTACTTCTACTACATGCAGGGACCATAGGAGGGAGTTTGCAACCCACATGTTCCTTGCAGGGCTAAGTGATCACTATTCTACATCTCGTTCACAGATTCTGACTTTCTCTAAGCTTCCCCTATTGAGAAAATTTACAGAAGGCTGAATATGATGCAAATTCAACCTACTCATTATGCAATTGTTACCAATACATCTTCGGCTCATGCTATTGTTAGCACTTGTGGTAGTCGTGGAGGCTTCTTTCATGGCAAAGGCAGAGGCCGAACTGATGGTGGTCGTAGCAAGCCTACATGTTCTTATTGTGGCAAGCTTGGCCATGTTGAGGCTAAGTGTTGGAATAAGCTTGGTCGTCCTATTGTAGCCAACCAAGCTTCTGTTACAGCACCTCCAAGAGTGAGCGCTGAGGCAGTTTCCCTTGTAGAGGTAGACTATGATGTAATTGTGCAGCGACTAGCATAGTTAACCCATGAGCAGCCTCAATCCTCTAGCACTGCAGCCTATGCATCTACATCAGGTACGAAAGGGTCATGGTTAATTGATTCAGGTGCATTTGATCATTTGACAAGAAATTCCCTATGCTTTAGGGAATTACAAAAGACACCACAGGAACATTCATTATAGCTGGCAGATGGTAGACAAGCCCCCATCCGTGGTAAGGGAGAGGTATCTGTTACACCCTCCATGCATCTTAATGATGTGTATTATGTGTCGAACATGGCAATGCAACAGCTATCTGTTAGTTTTATTACTAAGCAGTTGAATTGTCATGCTATTTTTGACGTTGTTGGATGCACTTTTCAAGACCGCATGACTAGAACTATTGGTGGTGGCCATGAGGAGAGGGGTGTGTATCAGCTAGTTCAGAGTTCAGTTGCTGCAGCCTGTCAAATGACTACCGCGGGGAGTGCTTTACAATGGCACAAAAGACTAGGTCATCCTTCACTGGCCAAGCTACGCCATGTCATCCTTCACTTGTCTCCTACCATGAAGATTCAGTGTGATGCATGTCAGCTGGGAAAGCATCACCGTGCCAGTGTTCCAGCATCTATCCAGTCTATCAGTTCTGCTTGTTTTGATTTGCTGCTTTGTGACATCTAGGGTCCTAGCCGTATGGTAGACTGCCAGAATTTTAGATATTATTTGTTATTGTGGATAATTTTTCTCTTTTATCATGGACCTTTTTGATGAAGAATAAATCGAAAGTTGACTCTTTGATTCAGCAATTTGTGGTGTTTGTGAAAAATCAATTTAGTGTATGCATTAAGAAAATTAAAACGGATAATGCATTAGAATTTTACACAAAGAAACTAGCTAATTTGTATGGATCACTGGGTATTGTGCATTAGACATCATATCCTCATACGTCGTAGCAAAATGGGATAACTGAAAGGAAACACCACCACATTCTGCATATGCTAGAGCTTTACTTATTCAGAATAGTGTTCCGCATAGTTACTGGGGGGATGCGGTTCTTACTACATGTTATCTCATTAATAGGCTCCCTTCCTCTATGTTACATAAGCAGATTCCATAGAGTATCTTATATCCTGATGCTGACTTATTTCCTGTGCCACTGAAGACCTTTAGGTATGTGGCTTTTGTACACCTCCTTGGGTCTAGTCATGAAAAATTGGCACCAAGGGCGATTGTGTATTTCTGGAATACGCATGCAAAAGGAATATAAGTGTTTTGATCCCATACACCAGAAACACTATGTGAGTGCGGATGTGACTTTTCATGAACCTATCTCTTATTTTTTTACCTCAAGTCATCAATTGAGAGAGATAGAGGTGGTCGCTCCTATACCTGTACCTCCTATAGCCTTGGAGGATTTTTCTTATAGTAGTAGTGTATCTACTACAGATCATACTGTGGGCACTTTCAGACCTGTCCCACCTGATGAGAAGACATTTAAGGGTGTAACATATCAGCTGCCAATTACTTACAAAGAGGACACACCCCCCTCATCTTCAGTTCCTACTGAGCCACCATCGTCCTCCTCAGCTCAGGTATGTATTGGCAATACTGATGAGTCTTCTGTTCATGTGTTTTCAGGGTCCCTTTCTCTGCCCACAAATGAGGATATTCCCATTGCTATCAGGAAGGCTCCGAAATCCTGTGCACAGTATCGTATTGCTAGCAATGTTGTTTCTGAAGGTTCTCTTGGGTTAGAGTTTCATACATTTACAACTACAGTCTCTAATATGGAGATACATACTTCCTACCAGCAAGCTCTCCTGGATCCAAATTGGAAGGCGGCTATGGAAGAGGAGATGTCTACACTTACTGATAGAGGCACCTGGGAGTTGTCTGCTTTACCCTCTGGTGTGCACTTGGTTGGGACCATATGGGTTTTTGCCTTAAAATATAACCCTAATGAGTTCATTTCTCAGTATACGGCTCACCTTGTAGCCAAAAGATTCACCCAGACCTATGAGATGGATTTCTTTGACACATTTTCTCCTGTGGCACGACTCTCCATGGTTCGTATTCTTGTCTTTGTTGCAGCTCATTATGGATGGCATCTTCACCAACTGGATGTCAAAAATATCTTTCTATATAGAGACTTGGAGGAGATATACATGCAGCCGCCACCAGGTTTTGAAGTTCAGGGGGAGTATGTGTGCAACTTCATAAGATTATTTATGGCCTTAAACAGAGCCCTCGAGCATGGTTTCAGCGTTTGTCTAAGGCACTCTATGTTTGGGATGCAGAGATCTTTTGATCATTCTTTGTTTGTTAGGAAGGCTAGTACTGGTATTGTAGCTTTATTGGTATATGTTGATGACCTTATCCTTACAGGTGATGATGCAGATATTACTCAAGTGAAGGAATATTTGACTCGCCAGTTTGTCAGAAAAGATCTTGGGAAGCTGAGATATTTTCTAGGTATTGAGATCGCCACGAGCAAGCAAGGCATAGTGATATCTCAGAGGAAGTATGCAGTCAATATTCTTCAAGTGACAGCTATGCTAGGATCCAAGGAAGCCAACATTCCTATGATCCTAAAGTTCACTTATTTGAAGATACAGTGAAGCTAAAGGACAAGAAGGTCTATCGACAGCTGGTTGGGAAGTTATTGTATCTAACCATTACTAGGGCAGACATCAACCTTGTAGTGGGTAAGCTAAGTCAGTTCTTAGACAAGCCCACTGATATTCACTGGCAGGTGGTTATGCAAGTGTTGAGGTACATTACGGGATGTCCAGGCAGAGGCATTCTATTCCAGAAGAAGGGCCATATGTCAGTAGTGACTTACTCTGATGCAGATTATGCAGGAGACATGGGAGACAAGCGATCTACTACTGGTTTTTGCACATTTGTGACTGAAAATTTAGTAACCTGGAGGAGCAAAAAATAGAGTGTTGTTTCACGCTCTAGTTTTAAGTCCGAGTACAGTGCTATGGCTCATACTACAGCTGAGATGATATGGATCAGATCTCTGCTAAGAGATCTTCATGTTGAAATTCAGGAGCCTATAGAGATGCATTGTGATAACCAAGCTGTGACATATATAGCTAATAATCCCATGTTTCATGAGAAGATGAAACATGTGAAAGTGGATTGTCATTATACCAGGAGTCTCAGCAAGGTCTACTTCGTACTACGTGTCTTGCCTCCACTAACCAAACTGTTGATGATTTTACCAAGCCATTGTCTCGTCCCTAGTTTGAGAAGTGTAGAAACAAGCTGAGCATGGTGGATATATATGCTCCCGCTTGAGGGGGAGTGTTGAGTTACATGTTATTGTGAGAGACTATTTGCTATCTTATTTGACTTATTTGACTTATTGTGTTATTTTTCCCTTCTCTCTTTATATAAAGAGACATAGAGATGCCTTGATAAAATAAGATTTCTTTTTCACTCCAACTGTGTTTATGCCCTCCGTAGGCCCTTCTTTGTCAGGCATGTCACCTGAGGAGATGCAAGCGATTCGACAGATGTTTGAACAACTGACGACACAATTGAGAAAAGAGATGGATCAGAAGACCTCCGAGAAGACCAACAACGTACCCTTTAGGAATGATGAGGAAGTCCTTCCATCAAGTTTTTCCTGATCTCAATTACTCCCTAAAGTCCAGAGGTTGGAATTTCCGAAGTTTTCTGGCAATGGAGAAGTTTTTGAGTGGATTTATAAAGTCAAGCAATATTTTTAGTTTTATTCGATTCCGGAAAATCCAAAAGTTACATTAGCTTCATTTCACCTTGAGAATGATGCCTTGTCATGGTTCTGGTGGTTTAACACTTCCAAGAAGTCATTATCTTGGAATAAATTATTGGAGGGGTTGCATGGTCGATTTAGATCTCAATTATATAAGGATCCACATGACGCACTTAGCAAACTACAATAGACCAATTCATTACAGGAGTATCAAAAAGAGTTTGAAAGACTAATAAAACAAATGATATTCCTGAAAAACATGTGTTAGCCACGTTTTTGAGTGCTTTGCACCCTGATCTGATCTGGAATGTGAAGTTCATTCTTTTCGACCTCAAATGGTGAAAGAAGCTTTGGAGATTGTCCTCTTGCAAGAGCATAAGCTCCAAGCTAAATTGAAAGGGCCTTATAAACTTGAATTTAAAGGCCTTCTGCCTACACCAGCAAAAAATAGTCGGTTATCTCTTGAGTCTTCAGTGCCTATTAGGAAGATTTATAATTCCCAATATGAAGAACGTTCAAAGAAAGAATTATTTTTTAAATGTGGAGAAGCTTAGGCTAAAGGGCATCATTGTAAAACACTATCTATTATTCAAATTATACTCGATGATATGGATCACAATTATTATGTTAAGGAATCACCCACAAATGAACCTTTGCCAGATGATAGCTCCCACATTATACCTGAAATCTCTTCATAGGCAATGAGTGGTACTCCATGGGTTCTTGAAGGGAGTACAAACTTTGGTTCTTATTGATTCTAAAAGCTCTCATAATTTTATAGAACCCTACTTGATCAACAAGCTGAATTTGCGCATTGATGATCCTTCCCCTTTTCAAGTAATGGTTGCAAATGGAGTCAATTGTGAAGGTACTAGATGGTGTCTAAATGCTTGGGTGAAACTCCAAAATTTTTCATTTTGCTTCAATTTCTACATTTTAGATTTGGGCGGTTGTGATGTGGTTCATGGCGCGGAATGGTTGAAGACATTGGGCACTATTGAGTGGAATTTTGAGACACTGAGATTTAAAGTTGGTAATCAATATTGCTACTTGAAGGGAATTCCATCTGAAAAATTGCAACTTATTTCTTACAAAGCAGCAATTAATTCAGGAAGGTAGCACTATTCTTTCAACCAACCCTTCTGCCCCAGATGTGTCAAGTCTACTGGATGAGTACACTGACATTTTTGAAGAAAATTCTAGGTTGCCACCAGAGCGTAGTTATGACCATGCTATTCCACCAACTGATGAAAATACAAGTATTTTTGTTCCACCTTAAAGACATTCACCATTATAGAAAAATGTGATTAAACCGACAAACAGTGAGCCTTAGCCAGTGGCTTTATTCAGCCTAGTACCAGTTCATTTGCTTCCCCCATCCTATTAGTTAAAAAACATGATGGCTCATGCATGGCATATGTACATCGATCATCATGACCTTAATGCCAAAACTATCAAGAATAAATATCCTATTCCTTTGATAGATTATTTGCTTGATGAATTAGTCGGGTCACATTAATTTTCTAAGCTGGATCTTCATTCTAGTTACCACCAAATTCAAGTTAAAGCTGTTGATGTGCATAAAACAACCTTTAAGACATAGTAAACATTATGAATTTTTGGTTATGCCTTTGGGCTAACTAATGCCCTGACTCAATCTTTAATTAATGATATTTTTTGGCCTTTCCTCCACAAGTTTATTTTGGTCTTCTTTGATGATATATTAGTCTACAGCAAGGATTGGTCTTCATATTTATCCCATTGAAGAACAACATTTCAGATATTGCACGCTAATAAGCTTTTTGTTAAAAAGTCCAAATGCAACTTTGGTGTCCTGATAGTGGGTTATTTGGGGCACAAAATTTCTGGAAAGGGCACTGCTATGGAGGAAGATAAAGTGGCAACAATGTTAGATTGGCCAATTCCCGAGAATGTTAAGGAACTACGGGAATTTCTTGGTCTTGTGGGATATTATAGGAAGTTTGTCAAAAACTTTGGGAAAATTACTCTTCCCTTAACTTCCTTAAGAAAGATAATTTCTAGTGAAACAATGCTACTACTAATGCCTTCGAACAATTGAAGTTCGTCATCACTTCTAGCCCTATTCTTGCCCTGCCAAGACTTTTCTAAAATTTTTGTTGTTGAATGTAATGCTAGTGGTGATGGTATTGAAGTAGTACTTCTTCAAGATGGCCGGCCTATTGCATTCATTAGCAAAGAATCTTCCATTACCCAAAGATCATTATCTACTTATGAAAAGGAGTTGTTAGACTTAGTCTTTATTGTTACCAAGTGGCACCCATATCTTTTGGGAAGGAAATTTCATATAAGAACTAACCACCAGAGTTTACGATACTTGCTACAGCAAAAGGGGAAAACTCTTTTACAGCATAAATTTCTAACCAAACTGTTGGGCATGGAGTTTAAAGTTCATTATAAAGCAAGCATTCACAACCAAGCCGTTGATGCCTTGTCTCGACACCCTTCTCACACCTCTGCAATGGGCATTTCGCGTGTTATACCATATTGGGTTAATGAAGTGAAAGATTTATACTTGACTGAACCCAGGTTATTGCATCTATTAAAGAGATGGAATGCAGGTGAACTTCCTACTGTTTTCTATCACTTGCATGATGGGATCTTATTTTATAAGGGTTGTATCCTACTAAAAGATGTTAATTTCATTATTAAGGTCCTCCAGCGTCACCATGACACTCCTAAAGGAGGACATTCAGGTTATCATCGAACCTTGCACCACATTAAATGCACTTTCTTCTGGAAGTGCACGAAGGCTGATGTCAGGCGATATATTCAGTCATGTGTAGTATGCTAGCAATGTAAATATGATATAGGATCACCTTATGGTCTACTATAGCCCCTACAAATACCATCCCAAGTATGGTCTGATATTGCTATGGATTTTATTAAAGGATTGCCCTTATCCCAAGGCAAATAGACCATTTTAGTCATTGTTGACAAATTTACTAAATATGCACATTTTCTTGCCTTACATCATCTATTTACTGCTTCAAATGTTGCTGCCAAACTTCTCATGGATATTGTCAAGCTCCATGGTATTCTCACTTCAATAACTTCTGCTCAAGATTCAATTTTCTTGAGCACCTTCTTGAAGGATCCATTTGCTTCCTTGGGCACCAAACTGCAAATGTCTACTGCTTATCACCCTCAATTTGATGGTCAATTAGAGGTTCTAAACCAATGCCTTGGAACTTATCTTGGTTGGTTCTACCATCAACAACAAGCCTCTTGGTATAAGTGGTGGCTGCCTAGGCTGAGCAGGTGCCCACATAGGCATCACCAAATCCCTTTCTAAACCGAGTAGTGCCATGCGATCCTGTAGTCAGGTCTGGTCAAGTAGGCAGGCTGAGTAGGCATTTAGTCAGCCGCATACTCACCTAATTTTTGCAATAAGGCCACCCAATTTGAATCTTTGAAAGATTTCTTCTTTTTATCCTTTTAGGTATTGTTTGACATGATGTCTATTAAAGAGATGATGCATGTTATGCAATATTTATATCATGAAATGCAATCCTATGCTTAAGAACATGTATAAATAGACATTTTAAGTAGTGTAAATGTGTTTACATCAATGCCCAAAGCACAGCACGGAACTAGTATAGGGTAGAGCCCTCTCAGTAACAGGGGTCCAACCCCTCCACAGTAACCAAACAGGGGTCTTGCCCTTCCACAGTCCGCGCACCCTCGCCTGACTACCCTGGTTTGCCCAGTGGGCCTAACAAGTCGGTGTAGGAGGGCTAACAGAATCCTGGGACTCGTGGGGTAGCTAGTGCTCTCCCTATACTAGTAGCTCTCCTTGGTACTATGTACACAAGGGCCAGAAGTCGATACAAAGTGGCTAGACCTAACCCCGAGTCCATGGGGCGGCTAGCTCCGCTCTGCACTAAACAGGGGGACAGTTGCTCTCCTTGGTACTCCGTACTGAAGGGCCAGCTCACTTCCCCGATTCTATTCAATTCATTTTCCAGGAGTTCTACTCCTAATTCCCCGTAGGGTTCATGCTCCTTTAACTCAGCCAATTTAGGTTTCATCATTTTAGCTTTATACTCATATAGCCCAGGTTCTCAACCGTAATTATTCATCCATAAACAGGCAGCTGTTAACCAATTACAGGCAGTTATCGTTTCCTTTCTACTTTTCCAAGACTGCAATGTATATATATTCAATCTAGTTTTCCAGTCCTAGGATTCATGCCATACCCTAGGATCTATCATTCAATATAGTTTTCCAGTCCTAGGATTCATGCAATACCCTAGGATCTATCATTCAATCTAATTTTTCATTCCTAGGGTTCATGCAATACCCTAGACTCTATTAATTATTTCACAAGTGCATAATTTTTGATAAATAATCGAAAGGGCCACTCTATCTGCAAAATCGGGAGTACTGGGGGCGTAATTGGCAAGCCCGCGCGCCTCCGCAACCCCCGGAGCCGCAACTAAATAGGATCCTAACACAAGGATCAAATATAAGGAGCTACTCAAAACAACATACAATTACTGTAAACAGGTAGAGGAACTAAATCTGAGAAGAATGAAACTTGAAATGCGGAAAACGGACTCCGAACGGACCCTAAACAGGTCAAAAACGACAAGTCTGCCCAAAATCAGATGTCTGGAACTTCTTCCAAACATCTTAAATGATAGGTCAGGTCATACCTTGATCTGCGCGGTCCCTCAGACGTCCAGAAGCCCGCTGAACCGTCTGGACTTAGTTTCCAGACGTCCGACTGTCACTCCGGATGTCTGGAGACCCTCTCCGTCGTCTGGTGCTGTGCCCAGATGTCCGATCTGTGTGGGATGGCGTGCCCTTGCGCCTTCCCGAACAAGTCCTGCACACACACGCGCCCGTTCTCAACACGAAAGGATGCAGAAGACTTCGGCGGAACGGCTGCATGGCCGTACACGTGAAAGAAGAACGAAGGTAAAATATCGTACCTTTCAGATGTCTGGACCTTCTTCCAGACGTCTCCTGCATCGTCTGGACGTATGTCCAGACGTCTGATTCTGGGAAATTTTCCCAGAATCAGGACCTCCTCGCCCTCCGCCCGCAGCGCACGGCCGTGCCACGCCGCGCCCGCCTGCTGCCTGAGCTGCAGCAGCTCCTCCCCAGCACCACGTGCCTGTTGCGCAACCGTCGACCGGCCCTGGCTGCTCTGGCAAGCTCACAACCTCACGACCGAGCTCTCTCCCTTTGTAGCAACTCCTCGTCCCCACGCACTCATAGCAGCTGCTGCGGCTGCCCTCGCTCGCTCACGCTCTTGCTGACAGGAAGAAGAAGAAGAAGGCGGTGGAGTGAGGGTGAGGGGGAGGAGAGGGGTATTTGAAGGTTGCCGAGGGGAGAGAGAGAAGAAGCTGCATCTACTGGGAGGAAGGAAAGAGAAGAAGGAGGGTGGCGGGTGCAGTCTACACTCGCATGCGCGCAGATGCGAACCCGTACGCCGAAAAAATTTAATTCCAGACGTCTGGGAAGGTTTCCAGACGTCTTAAACAACGTTTGCTGCCCCGGGTTATAACACTTGTCTTATGGATTGGTAATGTTTATTTCCACTCTAGGAATTGAACCCTCTTCCTATTTGACATAACCATAGATATAGGATTACTGAGATATGTGCTTCATGATGTGTTCATACCCTTGCATATTGTTGCTATTTGCTTGAATTATCTCCTTGGTCTTCTCGCTATTTCATGCCTCCCTGCTTATTAGCCCATATTTGTGAGCTATTTAAGTATTCAAGTGCCTAGACATTAAGTTAATTCCAACATTTATTTAGCATAAATTAGGATGAAAATAGATTAATTTATAGTTCTGATTTAATTACATAATTCATGCATTGCATTCATATTTAAATGCATTTAGAATTAACTTAGAATTGCATTCATTTAATTAGTTAACCAATTGGGTGCATTGCATGCATTATTTTAAGTTAACATAAAAGTTGAGGGTTTGTATATAAATAACCATAATATTTTATTAGTATTTTATTCTTCTTCTATGATCAATGGTTGCATTTCTTCCTCCAGCTGCTGCAGTCAAGACCCCATTCATGGAGGAGCGGGTGTGTTGGATCTGGTCAGGGCAGCTGACTACAAGGGGGAGGAGGAGGCTGCCGAGCTCGAGAGGCCACCACCCATTGTCCATCACTGTGTTGAGAGGACCTTGCTCCTCTTCCATTCCATACCACCAGCCTCACTGTGGCAGAACGACTCACCACCGTAGGTGTGTGGGGTGACAGCCCACATCGCCAAAGAGTCTCTGCAACTCTTCTTGCCACCGCTTCATCAGACACCACCGTGCGCGTTCTCACCTCAGTTCCAGCCATCAGCCATCTTCCCATCGCGCCTTCACCTTCATCCAGCCAACCGCGCCCTCACTTCATCACTGCAGCATCAGTCACCTACACGCGCGCACCCTCACCACAGCCAGCGCACGCGCCAGCAGTGCCTGTCCCCGCTCCATCAGACCCACACCGCTTCCAGCCCAGCCTACAGAACCGGTGCCTCATCAACTTCTCTAGCGCACCCTACCTCCAGTCCAGCCTACAGAACCTGCGCCCACCTCTAGCACCATTGCACTTCCGCACCTCCGCTCGCCCACAGTGTGCGCTCCACGTGCTTTCACGCCCGCGAGCTAGCAGCCCACACTTCAGCCTTCCACGCGCCCACCTCCTGCATTGCTCTCCTTGCACCTACAACCAACGCCACCACCACGCCCGCGTGCACCTACGCGCTCTGTAGAGCGCCCAATGCCCACGCCTCCGCGCCTCCACGCGCCTGCAGCACCCTCTGCACCCGCGCGTGCCTTTACCAGCAAGCACGACCAGTAGCTGGCTTCTCCACTGCCGCCACTCCTCTCCTTCGGCAGGCTGGCTCCGGCCATCTCACGACGCACCACTGCCACCACCGCGACGGCCTCGCTTCAACCAACCTCCTGTAGGAGTATCTCCTCGATTGAACCTCTCTCCCATGCTCAAGGAGGAGAGAGGTAAAATCCCTTGTTTTTATGTTAATTAAAATTTACATTTGAATGCCATTTCCACCAAAATCAATTTTAATTTGTGATTATTTTATTGTGATGAAATTGTGATTGCATACTAATGCTTTCTGATAATTACGTGGTTATTGATATTCACATGTTTTAACATTGGTTTTGGAATTAAAATGTGCATAAATTTTCTCTAATACATGTCAATTGAAAATTACATAAAATCATCACATATTTATTGAATATTTCAGTGAGGAAAAATTACCCATATACCCTTATATTTTTGAGTTATTGTGCATCTTCTTTCCATCGCATTTCATGTCGGATTTGATTATGGATTTCACAGTTGATTGAAAGAATACGAAATAATCAATATTTTATTGCATCATTGCCTCCCTGTGGACACGACCCGCTCTTCTGTGTGTGGTAATTTTTATTGTAATTATTTTGTTAAGTGGTTTTCCACCACTTTGTTACTGAAACGACAAATCATCTTAATCACATTATTCGAAAGCGAAAATCGACTTATCACCTACTACTGGTTTTACTACTGATCTTGATTAAGACATTCTTTTTGGTAGATCTATTGATTGTAGATGCTTCAATTTTCAGCTTTAAAGAAAAAATACCGCCACCTTTGTCGTCGATTTTTGAAATGATCGACAATATTAAAAGGTAATTTTTTTAAATAAGGGTGACTATTTGTCGTCGCTTATTATAGAAATGATGGTAAAAATATTAACGCCGTCATTTATCAAGCAACGACAAATAACAATAAATGACGATGTTTACGTTTTTATTATTTTCAAAAAATTGCTATTTGCAGTCATTTATTTAAGATGTGATGACAAATATTTATGCCGTCGCTTTTTAAAGTGACGTGTTTACATTTAAGCACCGACAAAAATCCAAAAGTGACACGTTAAGGTGGGAAAATATGATATACAATCCCTGTCACTTATTTTCTAAATGACTGGAAATACAAATGTTGTCGGTTATGAAGCGACGACAAAAGCTCCAATCCGTTCGCTTGGGTAATGATGATTCGACATTGGATTTTCTTTATAACCGACAACAAAACAAAACGACGTCACTACTAATGCCGTCACTTGGTAGCATCAGTTTAAACATCTTTGTCGTCGATTTCTAATCGACGACAAAGGTCAAGTATGTTGTAGTGGGCTATGTCCTCCTTGTCTTCATTTTCTGATTTTTTGGAGTCAGTATTAGCTTTCAGAGTGAGGTCTTTCTTCTTCTTGACTTCTCGTTCGTGTTCTTTCATGTGCTCGAGCTGAACCTCATTGGCCATTAAGCTGCCTATAAGATCATCCAACTTTAGCATAGAATGTTGAAGTCGGTAAGTCGATGTTTAAAAAGTGTCACGTTGTAATATAGTCGAAATAGCGTTCAAACAAATACAATTTTATTACTTGAAAAAGTTCGAGGTCAAACATAGGGAGCAAATTGGTATTTAGAAATCAAGATCACAATTCAGAATTAAAAGAGTATGCAATAATATCAGTATCAAAGTGAAAAAATATGGGAGTAAAATGGTGATTTAGATCACCAAATACTCCTACAATATCACCAAGGAACTCAATGTATTTGCAATGAAATGAAAGTACTGATCTGTCATTTGATGAAAAAATCAGACGACTTAAAGTGTCTGATCCTTCTTTACTTCTTCTTCTTTTCTCTTCTTCTACTTTGGCCTCTGCTTTCTCTGTCTTCTCCTTTCTTCTTCCTTTTCCTTGGCTTCCTTCTACTCTGGCTATAGCCTTTCGTCCTCTTCCTTTGTTCTTCTTCTGGCCTCCCCTTCTTCAGCTTCTTTCTTCTACTTCCAACCCTGGCCTCCTCTTCTTCTTCAGAATGCAGCTAAGTGTCGACCGAAGATCCCCACAACAAAACCCTCCCCTACCCGTGCGACTCACCTCTCTTTCTCTCTTAGGATTCGCTCTCCTAGAGCCACACAGGTATTCGGGTTATCGGGTCGAGTGTGTACTTGGGACTAGGCCCACCGGCGTGCAGTGGTAGGTGAGGAGTGCAGGTCGGGTCAGGTCAGCCAGGTTCGCGGAGGCAGTGTCGCGGACGAGACCGGGTCAGGTTAGTGGGACCTCACCCTGTGGTACTGAGGCAAACAGCTACAGGCACAAAATCAACTTATGCAGGCGCGGGTGTCCCTTTGTTTCCAAGGTGGGACTATCCGTGCCTCCTTTCCTCGCACGCTTGCAGCAGAGGTTTATGCTTCCAATTGTAGCTACTACTAAGGTCTTCGACTGGAATTGAAAGCCTGGGATCGTGCGTAAGAGTCTTTTGCGCGTCCTGGGAGTGTCAGCCTGGGGCAGCAAGGCCTGGAGCAATCGCAAGCAAGCTTCAAGCTTACGTGCCAATGGCGGATGGGGCCTGAACCTGAAAATAATAGAACAGCCTCGAGGCCATGTCAAATCGCTCAGGGAGGATCGTCAGAGCACGACGGATGTGCTGGGGTGGTGGTGTGGCGTGTGGGTGCGTGAGGGTGCATACCTAGTCACACTGTGTGCATGTGAGTAGGTGTGTTCGGGGGGTGATTTGGGTGAGTGGCGCGTTGAGTGAAGTGAGGGGAAGTGCTCAGTGAGGTGTGGCGGAGGTTGTGGGCTTGTCATCGAGGGTTTTGGTGGCCTGTCGAGGTGGGATGGCCTTGCCAGAGGTGGTGGCCGGAGATGAAGGAGATGAAGGTGGGAAGGGCGGCAGTGGTCGATTTTGGAAAATAAAGGGTGGAGGAGAAAGTAGAGGTGAGAGGGAACTTAGCTGGGAGGTCAAGGGACGAAGGGGTGAGCAAGGGTGTCAGGTCTGGTATGGCCGACGTTGGAGACGATGGTGGCTCCGG
The DNA here is from genome assembly GCA_037157565.1 of Thalassia testudinum. NCBI lineage: Eukaryota > Viridiplantae > Streptophyta > Magnoliopsida > Alismatales > Hydrocharitaceae > Thalassia > Thalassia testudinum. Next base: position 53,154,185 of record JAZHRO010000035.1, on the reverse strand, counting down.
TGAGGTGGGAACGACGAGGATGGAGGAGGTGGCGTCTGCTGGTACGGTGAGACATGGACGAGATCAAGAAGGAGGAATCCATCGCAGGTATGGCAGTCGGACGATGAGGAAGAGTAGGAAGGGTCATCGGATGTCGAGGAGCCTTCGGCCGTAAGGGGAAGAGAAGAATTGTGGGTATTTGTGGCCGAATTCGAGCATGAAGAAGTCGAGGTGATCTGGGCTTCTTTAAATAGGGCTTTGAAGGTCAGTTAGGGCTTGGGAAAGGTCGTCGGAGATGGGAGTTGTTGAGATACCCAAATCTCTCATGCGTTCACATGAGAGATTGGGAAGGAATCAAAGCTCATTAATGGGTTTAGATGGGAGAGAATTTCTCAGAGGATCTCCCTTCCAATTTTGGAGGAGATTCTCTAAGAAATCAAAGAGATCTTCTCTGTCAAAGGTCGCTAGAGTAGGTTTTTCTCCACGATAATGGAGGAGGGACCTACTTGTGAAGATGATGAGAAAGTTAGGGGGCTGTTAGCAAGGGTTTTTGAAAGTTAGAGGTAGAAATGTAATCAGACAGAACATTTTTGCAAACTAGGTTAAGGAAAACTCATTTTGGGTCCAAATTTTGGTACAAACCTACTTTAGACCTAAGGAATCCAATGGTGAAGTTGGATTTTGAGTTTGATTACGTTTGACTGGGAAATTTATGCAGAAACCCAAATTAGGGCAAATATCTGTGTGAGACTCCAATTTAGGTCAAGATGGGTTCTAATGGCCAAATTGAAGGTACTAAACCCTAGAGAATATTTTTATATGATTTTTAGAGGGTTTAAGTGAATTTAATCCTGACCAGAACCTTGGTTAATCAAGTAGGTCTATTTTTAGGATTTCAAGAAGTCATTTAATTCACAAAACACACACAAACTCTTTTCTGTCAAATCCAACCCACTTGTTATCTTATTAAGATCATTTGACCTTTGTTTAGCCATTGAGAAAACCCATGGTTGTACTGCATTGGTAAAATTACAGTTTTACCCTTAGTTTCTTGTGTTTCTCTCAGAAAGGTTATGCAATGAATTATGACCTTCAGTTGGTTATGTAGGAGCACTTATTCTCTTCATTGGGTCAAAATGAGCCAGTTAGGGCTCATGATGGTGTTCCCATCAGAGATCCTTAGATTCCTGAATAGTTGTTGTCTTGGTTTCCCAGTCTCTGGTTAGAGATCGGAGAATCTTTCGAACCAATGCCTTATTTGTGATCTTTTGATCCAGATTTCTTACCATGGTTTCTCCTTTATTCATTTGAAAGAGCTCATATTTCTGGGTAAGGACGTTGATCCAAGTTTCCTTGACTTTTGAAGTTCCTTCATGGGTAACTTCAAGAGTGTTCCAAATTTCGTATGCTGTTTTACATATTGAGACTCGATTGAATTCATCCTTGGATAGACTACGGAAGATAACATTCATGGCTGTGGCATTGTGTGTGGCAATCTTCTTTTGGTCTATAGTAATCTCAACACCTTCCTTCTTTTCTGAGCACATGCATTTTGATGCTATCATGTCCAGACTTCATATCCATTGATCACAAAAATATATGCATTCTACTCTTCCAAAATCCATAGTTGGTGCCATTGCATAGACGTGGTCTGACAGTAGATTGACCCTCAGAGTATACCTTAGAGGACTTTGACATCTTCACTGGAGTAAAACAGGGCTCTAATACTAGATGTGAGTACGTGCGGAGCCCAAGGGATCAAGTATACACTAGAAGGGGGTGAATTGTGTAATATCTATTTCTATGAGAAATTAAAAAATCATTCACTACAGATCAAAAATTAAATAATGAAAAATAAAAAATCATTCACTAGAGATCAAAAATTAAATAAGCACAGACAAGAAAAATAACACCTGATTGAGAGTGGAAACCCTTCTGGGTGAAAAGTACTACCTAAGCCTCTCAACTTAGGATTTTCTCAACTAATTGACACTAGTCAAATCCACTAACGTACCATTTGAACGAGGGTGGCACAACCTCTTACAAATGTCTTCTCTCACACCTGACCAAGAGAAGAACAACGTGACTTCCAATACAACTTGGATTCCTAGATTAGGAACAATAGAATAAAAAGAATATAGCAATAATTCATATGGAATCTTTGTAAGATTAGATCAAACCGAGCTTTCTTGAATCTCAAGGGAGCATGCTTTAAATCGCAATAGTTGTAGGCATAGAGGCGCGAAAGCACTAGAAAGAATATGTGTGTTTTGCTTTTTGAAAGCTCTTGAGGTGTGTTTTTAAGAGGAGGGTCGAAAGTGATATTTATAAGTGTTTTTGATCTATTTTGGAAATATTGAAAATACGATTTTGATTGATAAATGCTTGGTCAATCAAAAATACTTTTGGTTGATTAAATAAAAGTATTAATCGATTTAGGGTTGATCAATTAAAAGGGTATATTGATCATCTTAATAATTTCAAAAGAAATTTGACTGTTGGAATATTTTGACCGATTAAATAAAATGAGTTGATCTATTAAAAGGGAATATGACCGTTAGAGGTCTTTGATTAAATCAGGGAGTTGGTCAATCAAGGTCTGGTTGATCAAAAATTGATATTGGTCGATCAACAATAGAAATGACTTAGGTTCAAAAGAGAATGATTTTTGCGAATATTGAAAACTTACATTTGTTATCTTATTGGGGTTTCTTACATAGTTCTAGACTTAATAAAGATAAAGACAGTCTTCAAGTCTTCTTCTTCACATGACGCGTCTAAAAAATCTTGATGAGGACACATCATGCTTTAATTTGACTTAACCTATAATGGTTAGTCCTCAATAAAAACATAATTTTGTTATATCAAAACAAGGGTATTACTAAGGGAGACATCCCTTTCTCGAATACATGAATCCTTCTCATACTTAGCACATCGGGACTTGATTCTTCTTTTGTGACGAGTGCCTTCTCACCCTTAGCACATCAGGAATTAGAGTTAGGTCGAGTTTGACCAACTATGGGTGACCGTAGGTCTATCGTGTGTTGGTTTTGTTTTACTATTCCAACTTTGCTTTTTGTAGCCTTTCTCGCCTTTTGATCCTTGTGCCTCAAGGAGTCTTTATCTTGGAAGAGGGGCTCTCACTCCTTTGCAAGTGGGGAAGAACCCTCATGCTAGATCTTCCCATGTGGTTCCATTTATTTAGGCCATTATTTGTTTTCTCGATTTTAGTTTTCATATTTTCAGCCATTGATCTAAGTATTGATTCATAGAAAAATTTTAAATGACCATTTTATCATTCTTTCGTGATGCCACTGGGATCCAAGGATTGAATCATTTGATCCTCACGCCTTTGGGGATCAACTATGGGTCCACCAAATGTGTGCATATTAAAAAATAGAGACACATATCTATCTCAAGTTAAAGGATACTCCTCCATGACAGTGATAAAAGGACTTTTGCATCTCCATCCAGTCGAGTCAACTTCTCAACCTGCATGACAACCTTGAATCTCCATTCTTATGTAAAGAATATGCGTCAAGGGCATTAGTCAAGATACAATCTCTAGAGAAGATTGCTAATTGTGGAGACATTTGCGATGAATAAATTTGGAAAACTATGTTGTAGTAGCTTGCAAAAATCTAAGATCAAATAAATAATCAAAGGTGAGTTTGGGTCGAACACGGGGAGGCAAACATGCTAAAAGGTCTCACTCATTTATTTATTTTTGGTATTTTCAAGCTTTTATAATTTTATTATTTTTTATATAAAGAGAATGAAGGTAAGAAGCTGGAAGCAATAACACGGAGGTAACAAGAATGAAGAAAATAGACTAGTATTTATCAAATGAAGGTTTGCTACAATAATTACAAAAGTAAACTACAATAAAAGTGAGAGTAAAGAAAGAAAACCTGGGTTGGCTGCCTATTGGCTGCTTGCTGGCATGGCTTGAAGATAGTGGTGAGGAGCTGGAGACGAGGATGAGGTGTTGGACAAAGGTGGTGAAGGTAGGCGAGGTCTAGGCAGCAGCTGGTGAGTGGAAGTGAGAGGTAGGTACCTAGATCTAAGGTCAATGGGGGTAAGATGATAACTTCTAGCACCTTAGGATGGGGGTGAGAAGAAGGTTGAATGGTGGTGAGAGGGAGGATTCCTAAGCTACTAGGGTTCTAGGGAAGCTTGGGGATCTTGCACCTAAGAATTGGAGAGAGAGGCAAATCATGGTGACCATAGGAAGGTGGTGAAAGGAAGGTTGAAGGGAGGTGAGAGAGAGAGATTTTTACTCTACTATGGAGGCTAAGGGACTTGGGGAGAGGGTAGGTAGGAGCTAAGGTTGGTCTCCTAGATTTAATGGAGGTGGGTAACATGTAGATGAAGATGGTTCGCAAAGGGGAGCGGTGTCGCCTCTATAAGGTTGGGAAAAAGAGGCTAAAAACAGCCAAAATTCATGTTTCACGAGCTAGGCACGCGTGGGCGATGCGCACACCCCATGACTCTCACACAGAGCACACGCGCTAGTAGCTGGCAATCGTTGGTCTGAGGTGGGAGTGCGATGAGTGTGCGGACGGTCGGGTGGGCATATAGATGAGTGGTAGCTGGCATGTGTGACGAGTGATGCGGGTTGGGTGCCCTAATATGGCAGGCAAAGAGAGCAAGAGCGGTTGGTTGGCGTGTGTTAACAGGCTTTTCGTCAATGTTAGGGAAATGCATTGTAGTACAATTGACAAATTTCTCTTCAATAAATAATATTTATAACTCGAATTCTAGAAAAGAAGTCTGAGGTCGAACACAGGGAGAAAATATGAAATCCATGCTCTAATCTTCAATTAAAATACAATGAATGAAGCACTATAAAGATATTTCAATGAGTACTAATCTGTCACATTAAATATTCAATGATGCCCAATGTATCTCGAGATAAAAAGAATAGAAAAGCCAAAATAATGGTGATTTAGATCACCAATTATTAGCCTTACTTAAGCACATATCAATTACTCAAATGAATCAAATAAGTGAACAATTATTAGATGTCTGAGTTGATAATCAGACGACTTAACTATCGCTTGCTACAGTGCCTTCCAAGGCTTTCTCTACTTTTCTCTTCTTTTTCTTCTTTTTTGCTGCCTTTCCTCTTCCTTCAGGTCTTCTCCTTCTTCTTTAAAGTCCTTTCTTCTTCTTCTACAAAGCTCTACCTCCTTCTCAGGGTCTTTGATAAGATGGTTTTCGCTTTCGAGTAATGTATTAAGATGATTTATCATTGTAGGATCAAAGTGGTGGAAAATCGCTTAATAAAATAATTAAAATTAAAATTAAACCACTCACAGAAGAGCGGGTCATGTCCACAGGGAGGCAATGATGCAATAAAATCACGAATATTTTTCTCGTATTCGTTCAATCAAGTGCGAAATCCCGAGTCAAATCTGACATGAAATGTAATGAAAAGAAGATACACAATAACTAAAAAATGTAAGGGTATATGTGCAATTTTTTCCTTACTGAAATATTCAATAAATATGTGATGTAATTTCCAATTGAGAAAATTTGTGCTCATTTTAATCCAAAACCAATGTTAAAACATGTGAATAACAAAAGCCACGCAATTATAAGAAAGCATGAGTATGAAGTCACAATTTTACCACAATAAAATAATCATAAATCAAAATTCATTTTCATGTCAATGAAATTCAAATGTAAATATTAATCAACCCAAAAATAGAGGATTTCGTTCCCTTGTGCGTGCACGAAGAAGAGGCAATGGCGGCTCGCGGGAAGCTCGGAGAAGGATGAGCACGACGAGAGCTTTCCGATGGTGGTGGTGGCGCTCCGAACGGTTGTCGGTGGTCGCCAACCGAAGTGGAAGAGGCCGCCGGCGGTGAGGCTCTTCGGCCGGCCGTCGGGTGGTCGATTGATGCGGCCGGAAGCGTGGTTGCCCTCGGGGAGTCGGGGCGAGTCCGATAGAGTTCCCGACACGAAGTTTCGAGGCCGGATTTGATGGCTGCGTTTGTGGTGGCTTTAGGTACCCTCGTCAATAGAGAAGAGGAAGAAGGAGAAGAAGAAGAAGGAGCAGGCTGGAGTGAAGCACACTATGCGTGCGCTGCTGGTGGTGAGGTCAGGTGCTGCTGCGGGGCGTGCGCGGCAGTTGCTGCAGGCGGCGTGCGTACACAGTAGCAGCGGGCGCGAGAGGTGTTGGAGGGCGTGCTGCTGTGTGTGCTGCATGCGGCGGGGGTGAGAGCTGCACGCATGCAGGCTAGACGGCTCCTAACGGCGCAAAAATCGACTCAATCCGACCTCGGTAGCAGCCCTTACAACAAGAAGAAGATGGACGACCCAGACTATGCCACGTGGCTTAGCCTAGGTGGCCAGCACACGCATGCAGCACCGCACTCATGCAGCAGCGTGGCGCTAGCGCGTGGGCACGTGCACGCGCGCGGCAAGGCTGGAGCAGTGCCAGCACAGCGTGAGGTGGACTACTGCGACGCATGAGCTGGACTTACAGTGACGCTTACACCCATCGGTAATTCATCGCATGCCAGCAAAGCCAACTGTGGGTGCCAGCAGGCATGAGCTGCCTACAGTGACGTTTCCAGCGATGGCCTGGATGTCACTAATGGTCCCATATAGATTTTTTGCCTCTTCTGCACCACTATGAAAGGACCTACACCCCCTCCCTTCCAAGCTATCTCTACCTACTCTACTCCCACCTACTCCCAAGCTCTAGCAAGCCTACCAATGCTCCATTAGAGCTTGTTCTCAAGCTCCCAAGGTGCCTATTAGTGTAGCGAACCTCTGCCCCACCAAATACTCCTCCAACTTCCCATCTCCCTTCATCGGTCACCTTGGAGCCGTCCTCTCACCTCCATTTCGGTAGCAGATCAACTCTATCTTCTCACCTCCATTCCAGAGCTACGTCGAAGCTTTCCTCAACCTGACGTCCTTCAGCATCTCACCTCCGTCGTCCCGCTCCCCACCTCCTTCGTCTGAGCTTTCGCCAGGCGCCGTCGTCTCACCGAACAGTCGATTCGGGAGATTTCCTCTCACCTCCCTCTCTTTATATGCTTTCATAGTTTCTTGTAATTGACATTAGAAGTAATATATATCAGATTTGTTCTAGATCTCTATCTTATGATACATTTGCTTGATTTCTTTTACTTCAAAAATACAAAAAAAATATCAAAACCCTAAAATACCAAAAAGAAATGAAACGAAGCGCGATTTTCGCGTAAAGTAAATGTTGCCTCCCTGTGTTCGACCCGGGACTCCCTTGGAGTTTCGGTATAAATTTTATCTGATCGACATGTTTTGCAACTACAACGACCGGTTACTTGTAACCTCAATTTCTAACTTGCGAAACACACGCGACCATTTTGGCATCGTTGCCGGGGAGGCAACGGAATTTACTTTATTGTTTATTTCGTTTCTTTGCATTTACATAGCACTAACCCTACTTGTCTTTGATCTATTGTCTTGCAGGTACCCTAGCATGGAGATCCAGGTGCGGTAGATCGGAGTAAAGTGTGGGTAGAGTGTTTTGTAAGTGTCCCGCACACCACCCCCACCTTAGTTTTCATTCCATAACCGAATAACTCAAACCCAAATCAACTTAGGTGCTTTTTATGAATCCTAGGATAGATTTGGTTGTTTGTTTGCTACCTCCACTCACCTCTCCATCCACATAAATAAAAATAAAAAATAAAAAAAGTGTTATCTGATTGTGGGATTTTCTGTAAGCTATGTACTTAACACCCACAACTTCTCACCCTAAGGCGCACAATCACATCGATTCTACCACTTAACCGGGATCTGACCTGTGGACCTGGTGCACTTAATTCAACACACAAATAAGTAAGTAGAAATATGAATAGGTCAAAAATTTCTGTGTGCCTTAACTAAGTGGTGCAATAGGCCAATTGATTGAACTGTTTGGGCCGCACCACTTAAGATAAAAGCGATTCATTAAGTAGCTTGCCACTTAGGGTTGATTCTTAGGGCTAAACCAGGCACTCCACATTTTTTTCTTTGATTTTTAAAGGAATATATCATCACCAGTGCTTGCAAAACTTGGAGTGTTCTACTAAACCTTGATTGAACCAACCTAAGAATTAAACCCTAAAAGCTACTAAACAAGGTTGAGCCCTAAAAGACACATCATCAAATAACCTTGTTTGAGAACCCTGGTTGTGCACGCACACATTTTAACTGATCATTAAGGGCACAACCCATCTGAAGGGCCCATCACATTCCTGAAGCACCATTGTCCCAAGCCTAACTAAAATTGATTGGACGTTGGCCCTAAGGACTAGTTCGTTCGTCGGGATCCAGATTGAGATTGTTCACGATTAACCTGCTTATACTAGTCAATCTGATGTCTAGCTAGGGGAGTAGCATCAAACGACCGCAGCTGGGGGGTACACTAGGAACCAGAGGCGCAAGCCAAAGGAAGAACCTTCTCCCCAGTCCCTCCTTCTAACTGGTAGAGTAAATCATCTATAATCTTAGGATGGATTCTGAGAGTCTATAGACCTTTAGGCTACCCAAACTAAGGACATGCTTGTATTTTTGTATTGCAGGGCTCCTTTCTCTTTTGATTTCCCTCCTTACTTCACCATGTACCCTTCCACATCCTATCCTCCAACCACCACTTATCCCCAAGATGATTACTATCCTGACTTGACTTGTAATTACCCATCCACTAGCCGGAATGACTTTGATTGGGGATATGAATCCGGACCTCAGTGTCCAGGGCCTAACCCTGGACGACAAGGCTATGATTATTATCCTTCCCAGAGCTATAATAATTATGGATCTCCATCCTTTGATGCTCAAACCAACCCGATCTACAATCAGGAAGGATATCATGATTATAACACCTACCCTCCCCAGTATTCCACTGAATATAGGTCGCCACCATCCTTTGAACAACCTAGAATGACCTGTTTTCAGGGAGAGACCCAAGAACCTCGACATCTTGATTCCCCTAAATTTAACCTGAACCCACCCAAACCTAAACCGAACTAGTCGGTTCAGGTGACCTGATCCAGGATAGGGTGTTGGCTAATTTGAGGAACACTATACAATCTTTAGAAGCTTAGCCAACACCATGCATTGAGGCACTGGAGCCTATGATCAAAATGATTGATGAACTTAATAGTTCTCTATTGGATTTGCTCCAAAGTGTTAGGGATAGGGACTTGGGTGAGTTCCTTCTTGGGAAATTATCGAGGTTGAGGATGAAATTTGTGGTTGCACTAGTCAAATCTTGGGATGATTCTCAAGATGAACCCTCTTCAGGAGAGCCAATGTCTGAACCTACTCAGGTGCCTATCGGGGGGGACACATATTCGAAGATTGGAGATGACCAGATTGGTCTAGAGCAACCCTTTGAGGATGAACCGATTGATTCACCTGAGATCCCCAAGTCAGGAAACAAAGAAAATTATGTCTCCTTGGATGATGAAATGACTTGTGATGTTGAGACATATACAAATGAGAATCATGAATTCTTTGATTTTGAGGGTGAGGAATCTCTTAGTGAAGTCTCACATAAGCTTGAGGAGAATGATTTTAGTGGGACATATGGGCTCGAGGAGTGTGACGACCAATTTGGTAGCCCAACTACTAAAGATTCTAATTCGGTTGGGGCTAACTTGGAGGATCCGATACCGGATGACTCAATTAGTAGCCCCATTCCTCAACCACACCCTGAAGAGCTGAATGAACATACTTTTGTGATCATTGTGCCCAAGGCAATCCTTATTCAGCCATAATTGTTGGACTTGGGTACTTTAAATGGGGTGTACAATGATATGGAGGTCCCAAAAACCTTGATTTCAGAGGATAGGAAGTTGGAAATAAAAATTTGGGAGGTTAATTTTGAGGGAGAAACAAATTTGGATATAAGGGTACCTATTGACCTGAAACCACCTATCTTCTATACGGACCCTTATGATATCTTTCACTTGCGACCCAAGCTCGAAATAACTGATTATTTTTCTAAGCTAGATGTTAAGTGGACAACCGCACTTATTGAACCATCTTTACCCGTTGTCCAACACTTTGGTCTTGGGTTGCACACCACTAAACTTTAGGCCCAGCCCCACAAACACAACAACCTTCGATTCTAGGTGATTTTCATCCAGAACCTAAGAACCACTCGTCCCTGGGTCATGGGTCTGCACCATAATCTCGTCCATGTCTGTGGACATCTTTTGTAGATGGGTTTCAGGATCAACCTTTTTATTTTGAGTCTGACCTGCACTTGTGAATTCTCAATTTCTTCTTTGTATGTATGTTATGCCTAGCTGAAGGCATTAAACTTAGCATGTGTGTATACACTCTTCTCTCTGCGGAGCTAACCGGATTTTCACGACACTTAGGTGATGTTCTGTTTACTCTGCGCTTTCATGTCTTTATTTTTACAATGAGGACATTGCATCATTTAGGCATGGGGGAGTGGATAATCAATTCCTGAAATCATTATGTTAACTCCGTAGAATTTATTTTAGTTTCTTATAAAATTAAAAAAAAAATTGAAAATTTGAAAAAAAAAGAAGAAAGAAATTTGGAAAAGAGAACTTAGGCATTTGGAAGTTATTAACTTTAGGAAATGATACGAGAGAACCTAAACACTTAGACTCTTCTGGTATTCGGACTTAATTAACCCAGGTGTCCACTCAAATGTGGACTTAGTCTCAAGTCCTCGCCAATTAAAATTCATTTTAATTTGGTAAATAATTTGGGGGGACCTTAAGCCTAAGCATCTACACACATTATTTTGCACTGACTCACTTTCCGACAATTTTTACAGAAATTGGGTAGCTAATTGACCGACTTGGGTGGTATGGCTGGCAAGTTGTCGGTGGTAACAGCTCATCGGCCAGTTGTCCAGAGCCCAGCCAGAAGACCATTTTCGTTGTACTGCCTTTAGGTAAATCTTAGATCAGGGATGCCACCTACTTAAAAAAGAAAAAGAAACACTCAAAAAAAAAGAAAAAAAGGGAGAAAAAAATAAAAAATAAAACCACACTTCACCGCAAGAGTATGGCTGGCAAGTTGTCAGTGGTAACAGCTCATCGGCCGGTTGTCCAGAACCCAGCTCACAAAAAAAGTACACAATAATTCCCAAAACACTTAGGGAAGAAGCGGGGAAGTAGAATAAACTGGGGAGATATACACTAGATTCACCCTTGTGTTGACCCCATAAATAAAAGTAGGGAGAAAGCTACCGATCGTAAAGATAAACCTTTAGGTAAGGTCACCTAGGGTCGTAGAAGCCCGAAGTCTGTCTTAACGGCCGTTTTGTGAGTCTATCACTTTTTCACAAAGATGCTTAGTACTTAGAGTCCTTTCCAAGTCTTAGGCGGGTCGGGTAGCCATAAAAAGTTATCCTGAAACTCTCAAACTCCAAAAGTACAAAAAAATTAGAAAAGAAGAAAAATAAAAAAAAATCTTCCCTTCTCAAATAAGGCGAGAACTTGGGCGGTTTGCATTCTAGTAGACACTCGGGTTCTGTTGAGTTTTCGTAGTTTAGGACCTTAGTTGAAATTTTCTATTGTTAATAAACAACTTAGGCCTAAGTGATCTAATCCTAATTCTACTTTTATACAAAGCATATAGCTTAATTTTTCTAGGGACTAGCAAAAGATAGGTATGGGGGTATGATGTAAACACATTTATTGAGGGTAAAATGCCTATTCATGCATGTTCCTAGGCTTAGATTTGCATTTCATGTTATAAATATTGTATAGCATACATCATTCTGCATTTAGAGTAGGCGTATATAATTTAGGTTAATTGCATCTTTTTTGTGGTTAGGAGAGAAGCATATTTATTTCGGAGCCTCGGATTGACGATCCAACCATACGGATCTGATCGAGACGACGATCGAAGTCCAACGCCTTTGAAATTGCCTCGATCGGAGTCCCGTAGCACCATATGCAGTTCGAGGAAGATTAACAACCAAGGGACTAAGAGACATAATTTGGAGCTTCAAATGATAAATCCAACCGCATGGATGGATTCGGGTCGACGATTGCAACCTAATGGCACAAAAATCAACTTAATTCGACCTCTATAGTAGCCCCTGCAACAACAACAAGATGGACGGCCCAGACTGCGCCATGTGGCGCAGCCTAGGCTGCCAGCACATGCATGCAGCACCGCACGCATGCAGCAGCGCAGGTGCGCATGTGTGCAGCGGCAGCGCGTGGGCGAGCGCAGCAAGGCTGGAGCAGCGCTAGCACAGCGTGAGGTGGACTGCAGCGACGCATGAGCTGGACTTACAGTGACACTTACAGCCATCGGTAATTCATCGCATGCTAGCAAAGCCAACTGTGGGTGCCAGCGGGCATGAGCTGCCTACAGCGACGTTTCCAGCGATGACCTGGATGTGACTAATGGTCCCATATCGATTTTTGCCTCTTCTCCACCACTATCAAAGGACCTACACCCCCTCCCTTCCAAGCTATCTCTACCTACTGCACTCCCACCTACTCCCAAGCTCTAGCAAGCCTACCAATGCTCCATTAGAGCTTGTTCTCAAGATCCCAAGGTGCCTATTAGTGTAGCGAACCTCTGCCCCACCAAATACTCCTCCAACTTCCCATCTCCCTTCATAGGTCACCTTGGAGCCGTCCTCTCACCTCCATTTCGGTAGCAGATCAACTCTATCTTCTCACCTCCATTCCGGAGCTACGTCGAAGCTTTCCTCAACCCGACGTCCTTCAGCATCTCACCTCCGTCGTCCCGCTCCCCACCTCCTTCGTCTGAGCTTTCGCCAGGCGCCGTCGTCTCACCGAACAGTCGATTTGGGAGATTTCCTCTCACCTCCCTCTCTTTATATGCTTTCATAGTTTCTTGTAATTGACATTAGAAGTAATATATATCAGATTTGTTCCAGATCACTATCTTGGGATACGTTTGCTTGATTTCTTTTACTTCAAAAATACAAAAAAATATATCAAAACCCTAAAATACCAAAAAGAAACGAAACGAAGTGTGGTTTTCATTTAAAGTAAACATCGCCTCCCTGTGTTCGACTTGGGACTCCCTTAGAGTTTCAGTATAAATTTTATTTGATCGACGTGTTTTGCAACTACAACGACAGGTTACTTGTAACCTCGATTTCTAACTCGCGAAACACGCGTGGCCAGCTGTCACCCCACACGCCCATGATGGTGAGTCTTTTTGCTGCAGTGAGGCCGGTGGTATGGAATGGAAGAGGAGCTAGGTCCTCTAAGCACAGTGAGGAACAAAGGGTGGTGGCCTCCCCCTCAACGGCAGCTCTTCCTTTTCCTTTTGTAGCCACGGCCACACTGATTTGAAATTCAAAACACCGTAGCATGAATGTGATGCGCAGGAGGGGGAGGCGGAGTCGGAGGAGTTACCTTTGCAAAGGAGAACAAGAATAAAATAATTAGGGTTATTTATACATAACTCCTTAACTTCCATGTTAATTAAAATAGTGCATCTAATTAATTAACTAATTAAATGTATGCAACCCTAGGTTAATTCTAAATGCATGAATTATGTAGTTAAGCTAAAAATATGAATTAATTTATTTACATCCTAATATATGCTACCTAAATGTGAAAATTAATTTAATGTTTAGACATTTAGATACTTAAATGGCCCACAAATATGGGCTAATCAGTCTTCTCCTCCTCAGCTCTTCCTCTTCTTCTCATGCACAAGGGAAGGCACAACATAGAGGAGTAAAACCCTCCCCTCCCCCGCTCTCTCTCTCTCTCTCTCTCTCTCCTTCCTTTCCTCAGACAACCGGATATTCGGGTATTTGGATCTGGGCGACCAGGGCTACCGGCAGTGGGTAGTTGCCAAGGTGTGTACAGTTAGGCAGGTTGGGTATGTGTAGTGTGAAGGGACCTCACCCCATGTGTTCTTGAGGCGATAAGCCAAGATGAGAAAATCAATTTATTCACTATCGACGCTTCTTCACTTTCCGATGTGGGACTAAACGTCCCCCTTCTCTTTGTGCAAAAGCTGGCAACAGCTGTTGAAGGTGTCTTCACAAATTAGAGTCGCAGTTGTGCCTCTTTCTCCCAATTGAGGACCTGGGAGTCTGGAGGTGTTGATTCTGCACCACCTAAAGGTGGTTCCTGGGGCTTCTGGAGGAAGAACACCTGCTTCAAGGTTGTGTGAGGCTCCATCAATGGCGGCTGAAGGACGAACCCCTGAAACACAAATGAAGGCCTCACGGCCACGTCAAACTTGCTCAGAAGGTTCGCCGGAGTTGGCGAATGTAGTGGCGGTGGTTGTGTGGTGTATGGAGGTGCGTGGTGGTTGGACGGAGTCGGGGACGATGTGCGGATGATGGGTTGGTCGATGGGGAGTTTGGGTGGTCAAGAAGATGAAATAAGAGAGGGGTTTTGTTCGTGGTGATGTGGTAGTGGTTGTGGAGTGAGTGGCGAGGTGGTTGGTTGTGTGTGGTGAGCGGATGACCTCGCTGGAGGTGCGACCAGAGTAGAGGAAGAAGATGGTTGGCGACGCCATCGAGGGGTTCTTTTTGGTTTTTGAATAAAGGAATTTAAACTAATAACCTAAGGGAACCTAACTAACTAATCTAATTGGTAGAAGTGGGTAGGATGGTGCTAATTATGGTATGGTCGGCGCTGGAGAAGGGAATGCCTCCGATGAGGGAGAATGATGAGGAAGAGAGGGGAAGATGACCCTCGCTGGTATTACGAGCGGCGGAGGAGCTTGAGGAAGAGCAACTGGCCCACTATAGTCTGTGACGGTCGACGAAGAATGTAGATGGGCAAGCACGCCGGAGCTCGCAGAGCTTTCGGTCGGAGAGAGGAGAACATTGAGAAACCAGCCAAAACGAGCTAAGAATCACAACCATGTAATATGGGTCCTTTTATAGGGCTCAGGGGGTCGTTTCAAGCTTGGAATCCAAGCTTGAAGCTTTTGCAAGAATGGGAAACCCGAACCTTTGAAAGGTTCGCATGAGGAATTGAGTAGGAATTAGAGCCCAAGATGCAGCTCAGATTGTAGGGAAGCTCTTCATGATTCTTCCTTCCAAATTTGGAAGAGTTTAGCCATGAAATCAGGAAGTAATCCCTGATTGAAGGCCGCTGGTGATGGGTTTAGGAGTTTGAAGGAGCGGGGACCTTTTGGTGAAGAAGATGATGTTGTTAGGGGATATTGTTAGGGGCATATGTGTAAGAGAAAAGAGTCAGACATGATTGAAATGTAAACTAGGTCAAGGTGATCTCTGATTGAGCCTAAATTTTGGCACAAACCTAATTTGGATTCAATAAATCTGATGGTGAAGTTGGATTTATGTTTTGACCAATTTTGACTGGGTAATTTGCGTAGAAATCCAAACTAGGGAAACTACTTGTCTAAGACTCTATTTTAGGTCAAAATGGATTCCAATGGTCAAATCAAAGGTACCAAACCTTAGGGAATATTTTTATATGATTTTTAGAAGGTTTGGGTGAATTTTATCCTAACCAGAACCTTAGTTAATTAAGTAGGTCTGTTTTTAGGATTTCAGATGTCCATTAATTCTTGAAATGCACGAAAGCCCGTTTCTTTTCTGCACGGATCCTCTTATTAGACATTAATGACCATTTGGCCTTTAATTAACCCCTGAGAAACCCGTGGTTGCTCTGCATTTAGGATATTATGTTAAAACTGTAATTTTACCTCTGCTTTACTATTAACCTCTTAGAAAGGATGTGTAGTGAATTACGATCTTCCGACATTTATGTAGGAGCATTTATCAATGAATTATTACTAATTAAAGCTAGATATGGCTGATGATAACGTTATCATCAGTGTGAGATATGTGCACGCATGTTGTACATGTGAGCTAGCAGGTGCAGTAGCTGGTGTACTGCACATGGGGCATGAATGGAATGGGACAAGTCAAAAAATTCATGAAGAAAAGATTGCTTAGGGTTTCAGAGAAACCCATGTCGTAGCATGTGTGAAAAATCCAGCTATCAAATAAAAATAATCAAAACTTGATGAGTCCTGGGTTGAACACGAGGAGGCAACGTTTGACTTAGAAAATTCATGTTTGTTTTATTTCTTTTTGGTATTTTGTAGTTTTCTATTTTTTTTGGTGTTTTTATAGCAAGAGATCAGGTCAAAATATTTCTATCCAGCTAATCTACTTGCAAACTTAGAGAGAGAGAGAACAACTATTTTATAATCAAATCAAATGTTTATTGCAAAAACTACATGTGGGAAATTAAATCTACTCTACGAAAAGTTGTAAAAGAGAAGATGTAGAAGAGTCCCCCTTGATAGCTGCTTCGGAGACGAAGTACATATGGAGGAAGGTGATGAGATCCTGGACGAAAGAGGATGGAGCTGGATGAGGCAGGGCGGAACCACTTTCTTAAATGGGGATTAGAAGACAGCCGGTGGGAGCTCCATGAATGGGGGTGAGAAGCGAGAATAAAAATTATTTTGAGAAGTGGGAATAAAAATTATTTTTATCTCTAGTGGAGCATCCTAGGGGTTGGGACACTTGCTTAGGAAGCTTCTTGAGCTCTAAAGGGGGTGAGAAGGGTGAAGGATGGGATGGATTGGAAGGGAGGGGGTACATTCTCTTTTATAGGGGCGAGAAGGCCTTTTCCAAATGATTTGGCCGTATCCAACACATAAATGCCACGCACGACGCGCACCCACGTGCACAGCTTGCACACACAGCCACATAATGCATAGTGATGGGAACACCATCATGAGCCATAACTAGCTCAATTTGATCTGATTAAGTCATTAAATGCTCCTACATAACCATCGGAAGGCCATAATTCATTGCAAATCCTTTTAGAGAGAAATACAAGAAACCGGGGTTAAAATTGTAATTTTACCATCATATCTTGAATTCAAAACAATCACAGGTTTTCTTAGGGGTTAATTAAGGGTCAAATGATCTTAAGAGTCTAACATGTAGGTTAGTACATACAGAAAAGGGTTTTCGCGTGTTTTGAGAATTAAATGACTTTCGAAACCCTAAAAAAAGACCTACTTAATTAACTGAGGTTCTGGTCAGAATAAAATTCACCTAAGCCCTCTAAAATTTATATAAAAAAATTATATAGGGTTTGGTACCTTCAATTTGACCATCAAAACCCATCTTGACTCAAAATATTCTCAGACAAACATTTACCCTAATTTGGGTAATTATGCAAATTACCAAGTCAAACTAGGTCAAAAATAAAATACAACTTCACCATTGAATTTCTTAGGTCAAAATTAGGTTTTTACCAAAATTTGGGCCCAATCTGAGATCATCTTAACCTAGTTTGCAATTTGGTCCTGTTTGACTCTTTTATCTCACACACATGCCCCTGACTTTTGAATCTTTTACAAAAAGGTCCCCAATGTTATCGTCTCCTTCTTCAAATAGATCCCTGCTGCCATGAAATCCTAATCCTAAAGCTCTGCTGACCTTAATTTGGCAACATCTCTGTGATTTCTTGATGAATCCCTCTCAAAATTGAAAGGGAAACTCATCAAGTAATTGCCTTCCAAATGAGCCCATCCAGGGATCCTAAATCTTTTTAGAATCCTCGTGCGAATGATTTGATTGAATAGGTATCCTACGTCGGTGAGGAGCTTGAAGTTTATAATCTTGTTTCCAAGCTTGGAACTCCATCTAGAGCCCTATAAAAGGACCTCTGTGGCCTTACGCATCTTCTCAGCAAATTTTGGTGAGTCAACCACCTCTAATTCTCCTCCTCCGGCCACCAAAACCCTTGCTCCGAAGACCTCCTTCGATCCCCTTCCTTTTACCGTCCAACGACCAAATTGGTTGGTCCTCTTGACTCTCCTCTTCGTTGCAATCCTTCCTGACCAAAGGGAGGACTTCCCTCTGCCGAACTCGCCATCGCCACTTTGTCGATCTCTCCGTCTTCTCTGGCATCAGTCAACTAAAACCGACTGCCTCCACCTCTCTCACCTAGCTAAGTCCCTCTATCACTCTCTCTCTCTCACTCTACTTCTCTCTCCCACACTCACTCCTCACGCACGACCATTGTATCACCCCTACCGCCTTCACCTTCTTCTTCTCCGGCAAAGCTCCGACGACGCCCAACATTCGCTCCACCGCACGAACCTCGTAGCTACCACCCCCATCAGTATCGCCACAACGTCCCCAACAAAAGCCCTCTATCAATTAGGGCATTCACCCTCTCCATCTCTCCACCGGCCAACCCACTTTCGCCGCACCCTCTCTGTCACCGACACACACACACCGACCTCTACATGCCCTCGGACCACTACCACCGCATTCACTATCACACGGCAAACCTTCTGAGCTGCTTAATCAGGGCAGTTAGCCCGTGCTCGTGTTTTCAAGTGACCCACTAGACATCCTCCACCACCTCAAGTTCTCCAACGAAGTCGTCAGTCCTCCGGTCACGATTCTCCCATATTTCATCTCTAGGTTCCGCGACTGAGTCCCAGGCTTCGCTCTAGACCTTCAATTGGCATCGACATACGCTACTGCTGCTCCAATTCGGTGAAGGAAGTCCATTGCCTGCTACACGACGAAACAGGGGACAACATAGTCCCACCTCGGAAACTGCTGGAGTGCCCGAGCAGCATAAATTGAATTTCACTCCTCAGCTATTCACCTCAGTAAGCACGAGGGTGAGGTCCTCACGCATGCCTCCTGCACGCCCTCGCCTGCAGCCACGCCATGTAGGTTTGGGCTCTGAACAGTTGACCCATATACCCAGATCCGATTGTCGCTGAGAGGAGAGAAAGAAAGGGAAAGGAAGAAGAAAAGAGAGAGAGGGGAGGGGGGTTTTGCTTTGCTTCCCTCCTCTCAACACTTAGTGATTTCTGAGGGAGGCCTTTGCCTTTGTTGGTGTTGGTACTGAGCTCTGTGTTGTGCCTTCTCTTGAGCTTAAAGAGGCAGAAGAAGAGTGAAAGGGAAGGAAGGGGAAGGGTGACCTCTTGGCACTGTAGCAGTTGGATGCACTTATCCTACGTGGATTTAAGTTGATTGATACTGTTGAGATATTTGATATTATTGTAATTAGGGTAATTTGGTGATTCAAATCACCGTTTAACCCTCTTATTTTTGCACTTTACTGAGCTTCATCTCTATATCATTTTTAATTAAGTTTTGGGTTGCGATTGCTCATATATTTGATTGAAATTGTGATCTTGAGATTCATATTTGCCACTTGCTCCCAGTGAATGACCTTAGATTTCTTTCAAGTATAAATTTTATCTGTTTTCAAGCGATTTCAACCTATACTATGACGCAACTTTTATAACATTGATTTCACTTGTCAACACATAGTGCTCTCGTGCACAGTGCGTACATGCATAGCACATGTTGTGCTGGTGCAGCGAGGAGGAAGCGCATCCGTTGGATCTCTCGTGGGCAACTCTAATCATGCGCTGATTGCACGCTTGGATTATGCTGGGGGGCATGTACGATTGTGTGCTTTCCACTCTGCCTCATCCAATGCGCCACGTGGTGCTTTACAGGTCGACTGATCGAGATCTAACAACGCTAAACACATGCGCGTGCCCTTGAGAATGTGAGCGCACTGTTTCGATTGACGTGGCTACATCTCATTCGTTCCCACATGATCCAACACTCCAATTCCAAATTGGCGTGCACTGAGGAGGAGGCATGCGTGGGATTCGAACCCGCACCCCCCCATTGAGAGGGTAGGGCACTCTCCACTATGCTAAGGGCACACTTTCACCATTGGATGAAGATCTAAGGGTCACGATCATGCAAGGTCCCAACCATTGGATTGGAATCCAAACCTGTGAATTTTTTACGATTGCGCCCTCAAAGAATTTGAAGCGCAAGTGGAGGCTCCTCTTAGCCGTTGGATGAAGATCCAATGGTTGAGGATTAACGACGCTGATGAGGAGGGAGGGCTACAGTGGCCTTGGGCTGCTTTGGGCAGTCTGGATGGCACCACGTGCCACCATTTGGACCATCCATTTTCTTCTCTTCGTAGGTGATGCTACAGATGTTAGACTGAGGCGATTTTCATGCCATGGGCTTCGATCGTCGACCTGAATCCATCCATATGGTTGGATTTTCCATTTGAGGCTCAGATTTGCATCATCCTATCCCTTGGTCATCAATCTTCTATGGCTTGTAAAAGATGCTACAGATGTTTGTTCAGGGTGATTTCGATGGTGTTAAACTCCAATCATGACCCTGACCACATCCGTATGGTCAGATATTCAATCCAAAGCCCATAAATGTATCGCCTTCTCCTCTGGCCACCAGAATAAGCTAATTATTACATAATTTACAGAATCTAGTCTAAATGCGATATTTTTAATGTTAAATGCATTTATAAACCTAGGAACACGCATAAATAGGCATTTTATGCTAAATAAATGTGTCTACACCAAAATGCTTGCCTCGATGTGGCTCGTGCGCAAGTTGCGTGTCCAACTTTGAAAATGTGCTATATTTTTATCCCATCTTTAAGGAATTTGGTAGAGATGTCCGCAGGAGCTTGGTTTTCTTCAAGAGCAAGGGCTTGGGGTGTTTGTTGGACAAATTACACCTAACCCTTTGCATATGGGCAAAATTACACTTATGCCCCTCCTGAGATGTTTTCTTCTTTATATTCCTTTATGACCCTACACATCACACCCAGATTACCCAATGCACATTGTTTGAGTTAATAAATAAATAAGTAATGTAATTAGACAAATTTATGCATGCTTGAAGCTAATTATGCAAGGCTTATTATAATGCATTATGTACATCTTAAATGAGCTATGTTAACCTAGGTTTTAACATAATTTAGGCATTTTAAGCATAATAATTATGTTATTATCACACCCCCATACCTATCTTTTGCTAGTCCTTAGCAAAACATATATGAATGCAGAGCTCTACACTAGGAATCATGAAATGATTCGATATCTATTAGCTCAACTTGTTAAGGAAGAAATAAGAGTAGTTATTCCATTAGGGCCCAAAAGCATTAGAGAAAGACTCTTAAAACTAGTTTTTGACTAAACCTTTCGGTTTCCTCTTGACCTTAGTCTCTAATCACGATGGTAGATTTCTTAGGCTCAAGTAGTCCAACCAGAGTTTATTAAACTTTGAGGTTAAAGCGTTTGTGCAATGTGCGAGTGACTCTTCTTATAGGCAACCAAGGTTTTGAGAACCCAAATTTCTTAGACCAAGACTATCCTAAATTCCCCCATGTTCGCGTTCGGCTCTTCCTTACTGAGATTTGGTAGCTTTCTCCTTACCCTTCTCTATCCCGAGGTCAACCTCAAAGTTATATCTCCCTGGCTGAGCCATTTTAGCCTCTTATTAATACCTCACTCTTTTTGTGTTTTTGAGTTTTTATTACACACAAGTTTTCTTTATTTGAAAAAAATAGATATATATATTTTTTATTTTTCTTTTTACCATCTTCTTCTTTATTATTATTTTTTTATTTTCTTTTGTTTTCTCCTTTTATTCTCTTACTTTTCTAGGTGAGTGACCCTCCTTCCTCCATTCACGAATATCACCTAGGCAAAACATTAGGATTATTCGGGATGCTAGGCTGGGCTCTGAACACCTAGGTAATGGGAGTTACGACCACCAACGTGTCAGCCATACCTGCAGGGGCCTTTATTAGTTTTGATATGAGTTAAGTCTGATTTCATGTGTAAAGGTCCCTCAATCTCAGACTTAGCGAAACCTGTCGTTCTCAAGGTTGTGGTTGCTCAACATGCAAGCCATACCTGCAGGGGCCTTTATTATTTTTGATATGAGTTAAGTTTGATTTCATCTGTAAAGGGCTCCTAATCTCAGACTTAGCAAAACCCATTGTTCTCAAGGTTGTGGTTGCCCAAGGTCAAATTGTGTGTGTGAAGGTTGGATACTTAAGTTGCTCCTCCGAATCGTAGGTTCGACAATAGAGCCCTATACTTTCCTCCTTGTTGACTTTTGACTTTCTTCAAGAATTTGGTCTTGACTCAAGTCCTAGGAGACTCCTCTAGTTGATTAAGCTGATCACAGCTTGAAGAGCCTTATGGGCTAATTTCCCTTATAACTCCTTAAACTTAGCAGCTTTTAGTTATGTAGATTTCTCTAATCCTAGGTAGAGTTGTGCAACTATGCTATTGACAAAGCAATATATATTTTCCAATTTTTGATTTTTTTTCAGAGAAAATAAGCAAAAAATTCTAAGGAGCTGAAAAATTAATTCAGGAATATATATCGATGTAGTGAAGGCTCTTGTGTGCAAATCATTTTCCACGAGGCCTATAAAAGGCCATGCACACCCCCTTACCACTCATCACTTCCTTTACCACTCTCACCCTCTCCTAAGCTATAGAATCACTTTTGAGCTAGTCCCAAGCTAAGGATGCTCCACTAGAGTGTAAAATAATTATTTTCCCTTCTCTCTCATCCCCATTCGTGGAGCACCCGTGGCCGTCTTCTCACCCCCTTGTGAAGTGGATCCCATTGCAAAGCCGTCCTGCCTCATCCTCAATTCTTCTGTCTCTGTCCTCCCTCCTCCAGCTCCTCATCACTTTCTTTCGGGTGGCACGTCAATGCATCTCGTCCCCTAAGCAACTGACGAGGGGGATTCTCTCTCTTCTCCTTTTTATTGCTTTCTAGAGTAGATTTTAATCTCTGCATCTAGCTTGTAATAAAGATTTGAATTACCTATATAATATATGATACATATATAATTACTTGTGATAAAATTCCTATTCATACATGTTTTTAGGATCGTAGAAGCATCCAATATTATAAATATTGCACAACATGTATCATTATGCATTTAGAATAGATTGTATATTAATTTACTCCTTTTGGTGGTCAGGGGGAAGGCCAACACATTTATAGGCCTTGGATTGAAGACCCAACTGTACAGATCTGATAAGGGCGACAATCAGAGTCCAACCCCTTCAAAATTGCCCTGATTGGACCTCATAGCATCATATGCAGTCCGAAGAAGATCAAAGGCCAAGGGGCAAGGTGATACAGTTCAAAGCCTCAAATGACAAATCCAACCTCACAGATGAGTTCAGGTCGATCGAAGCCCAACGATGCAAAATCGACCAAATCCGACATTCGTGGCATCACTTATGAAAGAAAGAAGATGGACAGCCCAGATGGTGCCATCCAGACCACCCACAGCCCACCATTCAGTGCTAATGTGCCCTAGACCTTTGATCTCAACTATTGTATCAAGATCCAACAAATGAGATTAAGCCTCACCATGCCGATACACTCCCAAGGGGCATGCCTTCTCAAATTCTCTTGACTATTGGATCTCCATTCGACAGTCAGGATGGTGCCCGCCTATGCTTCACGCACCCAATGAGGCATTCATCAAGCAATTTCCCTCATTCATGAAAGGATCAGATAGCGTGGTGGAACACACCTTATGCTCTCAAGCATGGGATGCATGTTTGAGACCTGAGAAGCCCCTCCCTTACTGCGCAATAGGAGCAAAATTCGATGCTCGATCGTGATTGAGCGATTGAGAGAGGGCTATGATAGCACAAGGTGTGCCTCTCATGTTCTTAGCATATGTAAGGCACATGATTGGCATCACTGGATTGGCATCAGATGGTACAACAGAGACCACTTGGCATGACCGATGCTAGCACAAGATGGCGCGCGATCTGATGTGCCCCTTAGTGCAATCCAAGTGCGCAATTAGTGCACGATTAGAGCCCTCCATTCACCATTCAACAGCGGATGATCGACCCCAGCGTGAGTGCTAGTGCGCACTGTGCGCGCGGTGGCCAGGTGGAGCATGCACTGTGTAGTGAGAGTCGGGCATAGTGCGACATTTGGTGCTAAACGCGGCCAAATGATTTGGTAAAGGCCTCGTCTCACTTATAAATACCCCTACACCCCTCCTTCCTCTTGATCCCTTCCTAGCCTCTTCTCACCCTCTCTAGAGCTTAAGAAGCCTCTTGAGCTTGTGTCCTAAGCCTGGGATGCTCTACTAGAGAAACTAAAATAATTTTTCCTCCCTTTCATCCCCATTTGTGGAGCTCCCGCCAGCCATCTCTCACCTCCATTTGGGAAGTAGATCCAGCTGCGATGCTGCCCTGCTTCGTCTTCCCTTCTTCTAAGTTTGTCCTCCCTCCTCCAGCTCCTCACCACCTTCTTCCAAGCCTTCGTCAACGTGGCTCATCCCCCAAGCAACTAACATGGAGGATTCTTCTCTCTGTTATCTTCTTATTGATTTGTAGAATAGTTTTATATTATGCAATTAGATGTAATGAACATTGCTCCATTTTTATGAAATAATTATTCTCTCTCGCTCTCTCTCTTACTTTCTCTTTATCTCTCTTTTCTCTCTGATATTTTGCAAGTAGATTAGAGTAGTTAGATATAATTTCCCGACCTAATCTTCTACCATATAGAACACTAAAAAAATGTAAACTTATAAAATACCCAAAAGAAATAAAATAAATGTAGATTTTCTAAATCAAACGTTCGCTTCCCCATGTTCGACTTGGGACACATCGAGTTTCGGTAATAAATTTTATCTGATAAATGGATTTTCACAACTGCAACGACCGGGCTTTCCCAACCTCGATTTTTTTCGCGAAAAATCTCCCTCATCATTTTGGCGCTGCATTGACCTAACTCTTATCTCACTTTGTCGCCATTCTTATTTCGATTGCAGGTACTCTACGGAGGAGAGCTGAAGTAGTAAGATTGGAATAAAATGCTAATGAAGGTTATGTAAGTGTATCCCACATCCCCTTCACCCCCTTAGAATTCATTTCACCACTTAAATAACTCAAACCCTAATCAACCTAGGAATTTTGTAAACCTTAGGATAGATCTGGTTCTTTAATTGTCACCACCCGCCTCACCCACCCATATATATAAAATAAAATACAAATTTTTTTTTCACTCCTTTTTTAATTGTTGGATTAAACTGAAATATACATACCTTACACACTGACAAATTTCTCGGCTTAAGGCGTAACTTCTCTGATTTAATCAGTTAACTGGGATTCTGACCCATGGACTCGGCACACTCAAATTTAACACACAGATAAGTGATTAGATATTTGAATAGGTTGAAATAATTTGTGTGCCTTAATAAGTGGTGCGATAGGCCAATTAATTGAATTATTTTGGCTGCACCACTCAAATTAAAAGTGATTCACTTGGTAGTTGCCTCGTAGGATTCAATTATTAAGACTAAACTAGGTAGACCACATTATTTTTTATTTGTAAAGGAATATATCTTTACTTGTGCTTTCAAAACATGGTGTGCTTCACTAAGCCTGATTGAACGAACCTAACGATTGAACCCTAAAAGCTACTAAACAAGCTTAAATATTAAAAGACAAATCATCAAATAACCTTGTTTGAAAACCCTGGTTGTGCACGCACATGTGAATTAATTGATCTTTAAGGGCACAATGCAGATAAAGGGCCCATCACATTCCCAAGCACATTTAAACCTAAGCCTAATTAAAATCAAGTAGACATTGGCGTTAAGGATTGACTCACTCTTCAGGGCTTAGATTGAGATTATTTTCAATTAATTTGCTCCTATATGATGGGAACACCATCATGAGCCATAGCTAGCTGAATTTGGTCTAAAAAGGTTGATAAAAGCTCATACATATCCATCAGAAGGTCTTAAGGGCACATTATTATGCTTTGAAAAGAAGAGAAGAATACAAGGTTATTTTTGCAAAATTAACAGCATTCCATAAATACAGAATAACCACATGGTATTTCAAGGGTTTATTAAAGGTCATATGGTCATTAATGTTTAATAAGTGGGTTCATGCAGAATGAAACGGTTTTTCACGTATTTCAAGAATTAATGGAATCTGAAACCCTAAAAATAAATCTGCTTAATTAACTGAGGTTATGGCTAGGTAAAATTCATCTAAACCTTATAAAAATCATATAAAAATATTCTATAAGGTTTGGTACCCTTTATTTGACCATCTGAAACTAATTTGACCTAAAACAGAGTCTTAGACAGACAATTACCCTAATTTGGGTTTTTGCATAAATTACCCAGTCAAACTTGGTAAAAACTAAAATCCAACTTCTTCATTAGTTTTCTTGGTTCAAATTTAGGTTTGTACCAAAATTTGGGCCCAATCTGAGATCATCTTGACCTAGTTTGCATTTTAGTCCAAGTTTGACTCTTGTTCTCTCAAATAGCCCCTCAACTTTTGAAATTGTTGCTAAAATCCCCCCAACTTCTTTATCTTCTTTTCAAAATAGTCCTTGGTCAATCGACCTCTAGGCAAGCTTTTACCAACCTAAATCTTACTCAAATCTCAATCAAATTCCTTCAAATTTGGTGGGATTAATGTTCACACCTAGGGAAACCTATTAGGATTGATTCTAACTCCTAAATTCCTCTGATTCGTGTGTGCAAACTGACGAAATTAGTGGGGTTCTTCTTGAATCCCAAGCAAGCTAATGGACCTTTTTTCCTATTCTAAGAGCTCTCCTAAGCCCTATAAAAGACCTCTCTCTCCTGCCTTGCCTCCTTAGTGAGGCTTTGGGCCAAAAAGACCTCTTCTTCCTCTATCTCCAGCTCGCTCCAATGACTCTCCACCTTCGGCCTCTTCGCTGGCCGCTATGTACAATAGGTGGTCGGTTCTCCTTCCCCTCTTCTTTCCGCACCTCACAATACCAGCAAGGTGCCCTCTAACCCTTCGTCGTCGCCGTTCTTCGCCTCCGAAGCACCCTCCTTCTCCGGCGTCGGCCATACCAGACACGGTGCCTCCTCCGTTCCTCTTCGTCCAACACGTATCTTCATCAACTCTACTCTGTCTACAGATCACCATAGTATCACCACCGCTCCGATTCAGCCCCTCACCCGCCCTCACACTCACAGTCTTCCACCTTGTTGGCATACCTCCGGTGTGCCCTAGTGCCCACTACAGCCCACCAAATTGCTTGCTCTTGAGCTCCACACCATCGCCGCGACCCACCAACCAAAACCCCTTAAGAAATTGAGGGGATTGGCCGCTTATTCGCCACATGAACTTACATCCCTCCGCGCCACTCTCTTGAGGTCGTCAGACCTCCACACTCGCCCTCTCACCACTCCACGCATGCGACCACACTTGTTGTTCCACAGCAAAGGTTCTGAACTACTCTGATGTGGCTGAGAGGCCTTATTCATGTTTTCAGGTCATAGGTCACTGCTACCATTGTTGAAGCTCCTTCGAAGAGCTTAACGCTGTGTTCTTGCGATGCTTGCTCCAAGTCTTCGTCCTAGGTGCTGCGGAAGACTCTCCGGAACACATCCAGGCATGCAATTGGGATCATTGACCGCTCCAAGGACTCCAATTGAAAGCCACCTGCTTTGTTGCTACATGCGAAGAAGACGAGGACATTTAGTCCCACATCGTATAGTGACGAGAAGTTGAAGGCGAATAAGAGGAATTTATGATCTCACCCGATTGCCCAAGACACCGGGGGGTCGTGTCCCTTGCTCACGAGCCTTTCACTCCTCGCTTGCGACCCATGCCCACAAGCTTGGTCACCCAGATCTGGTTACTGTGCAAACCCGATTACTCGGTTAACCCCGGGTCTTTGAGAGAAGGAGAGAGGGGGGGTTTTGCCTTTCTCTCTCACTCTCTAACACTTGAAGAGAAGAGGCCTTTGCCTTTGTGTGTGACTTGAGAAAGAGCAAAGCAGAGAAGAGAAGAAGAACAGTGCACACACACTGTAGCAGGGTGTTGTTTAAGTCATCTAATTTGAGCATCAGACGTCTGATTTCACCACTTTGTGCTTCTGAGGCTATATTGCTTACTTAGCTTGCGTGGAATTACTTGGTTGATACTGTACATTTATTTGGTATAATTGTAAATGAGTAATTGGTGATTTAAATCACCATTTTACCCCATTCTTTTTGCACATTACTACTGATTCTCTTATAAATATCATTCTTGCATGGAATTCTCATTATAAATTGCTTATATTTGTGATTAAATTGGGATCTTGAGATTAATTGCTATACTTGCTTCCTACTTTTGACCTCGAATTTCAAATTTGAGTTATAAATTTATTTGTTTTCAAGCGATTTCGACCTTATACTACGATAAATCTTTTATAACATCTATTTTGCATGTTAACACCGGTCCATCTGATGTCTAGATAGGGGAGTACTGTCAAACGATAGTAGTTGGGGGGGTATCAAAGGAATTCGAGGTGCAAGCCAAAGGAAGAACCTTCTCCATAATTCCTCCCTCTAACTGGTTAGATTGATCAGATAGAAGATCAAATTGTTTATGGTCTTAAGATGAGTTTTGGGAGTCATAGGTCTTTAGGCTACCCACCTAAAGACAAGTTTGAATTTCTTGTATTGCAGGACGCCTTTCTCTTTTCCCTCTTGCATCTCCATGTATCCTTCCACATCCTACACACACTTCCACCCTTATCCTCCTACCACCACTTATCCCTACAATGATTACTATCCCTACCCAAGCTATGACCACCCATCCATTAGTTGGCATAACTCTGAATGGGGATATGATTCTAGATCTCAGTGTTCAGGGCCTAACCCTAGACACCAAAACTATGATTATTATCCTTCTCAAAGCTACACTATTTATAGATCCCCACCTTTTTTTGAACCACCCAATATGATTTGCAATCAAGAAGGATATGATGATTACAACACCTACCCTCCCCAGGATTACACTACATATAGGTCACTACCCCTTAATGAACAACAAAAAATGACCTATTATCAGGGAGGACCCTGGGAACCTTAATCCCTTGACCATCATAGGCTAAACCCAAACCCACCCAACCCTAAACCGAGCAATTTGACTTAGGTAAACCATGTCCAAGATAGGATGCTAGCTAACTTGAGGAACACCCTTCGATCTTTAGAAGCTCAACCAACACCCTACATTGAAGCATTGAAGGCCATGATTAAAATGATTGATGATCTTAACAAGTCTTTGCTGGATTAGCTCTAAAACATTGAGGATAAGGACCCAGGTGAGTTATTACTTGGGAGGTTGTCAAAATTGAGGATGCAATTCGTACTTGCTCTAATCCAATCTTATGATGATTCTCAGGATGAACCCCTTCAAGAGAGCCAATGTCAGAACTTGCCCAGGCACCTCTAGGGGGGACATATTTTATGAGACCTAGGATGAAAAGGTTGATTTAGAGCAACCAATTGAGGATGAACTGATTTCTTCACTCGAGATCCCTGATCCAGGGTACAAAGAAAAATGTCTCTGTGGACCAAGAAATAACAAATGATTATGAGACATATATTAATGAGGATCCTGAATTCTTTGATTATGAGGGTGAAGAATTTCTATGTAAAGTCTCACTTGAAGTTAAGGAGAATAATTTTAGTGAGACTTACGAGCTTGAGGAATATGACGAATCATTTAAGGGCCCTATAATTGAGGATTGTGATTTAGTTGGGGCTAACTTGGAGGATCAAAATCTTGATTTGATGGGTGATTTAATTGGCAGCCCCATTCCTCAACTACACCTGGAAGAATATAATGATTTTGTTGTTGAAATCACTATGCCCAAGTCAATTTTAATTCGGCTACAATTTTGGACTTGGAAAATTTAGATGGGTTGCGTAACAAACTGGAGGTCCTAGAAATTTGATTTTGGAGGATAGAAGTCTGGAAGTGAAATTATGGGAGGCTAATTCCAGGGGTAACAACAGTTTGGATCTAAGGGTTCCTATAACCCTGAAACTACCAACCTTTTACCAAGACCCTTATGATATTTTTATTCTAAGGATGTGCAACCCAAGTGTAGAAAATCAGATTATCTTTTTGAGCTAAAGCTAAGAGGACAAACACATCTATTGATCTAGACCTACCTATTGTCCCACACTTTAGACTTGGGTTACACGTTTCTAAATCGCAGACCCGGCCCCACAAGCTGAAAAGCCTTCAGTTCTAGATTTTTATTATTCAGAGACTTAGAACTACTTGACCTTGGGGCATGGGTCTGCACCACAAGCTCGTGCACATTTGTGGACATCTTCTGCTAGCGGGTCTGAAGATCAATCTTTTTGTTGGGTGCGTGAGGCGTAGGCATGGCACCATCCTGATTGTTGGATGGAGATTCAACAGTCAAGAGAATTCGAGGAGGCATGCCCCTTGGGACTGTATCGACGCAGTGAGGCTTAATCTTAACCATTGGATCTTGATCCAATGGTTGAGATCAAAGGGTTGGGGCGCATTAGCACTGAACAGTGGGCTGTGGGTGGTCTGGATGGTCACCCACAGCCCACCGTTCAGTGCTAGCGCCATCTAGACCGCCCACAACTCACCGTTTAGTGCTAACGTGCCTAGCCCTTTGATCTCAACCATTGGATCAAGATCCAGTGGTGGTGCCATCTGGGCCATCCATTTTCTTTCTTTCATAAGTGATGCTATGGATGTCAGATTGGGTCGATTTTTGTGCTGTTGGGTTGCGATCATTGACCCGAACCCATCCGTGAGGTTGGATTTGTCAATTGAGGCTCTAAATCATGTCACCTTGCCCCTTGACCTTTGATTTTCTTTGGACTGCATATGATGCTACAAAGGTCTAATCAGGGTGATTTTGGAGGCGTTGGACTCCGATCATTGCCCTTATCAGATCCGTATGGTTGGATCTTCAATCTGAGGCCAATAAATGTGTCGCCCTTCCCCCTGGCCACTAAAAGGAGTAAATTAATATACAATTTATACAATCTATTCTAAATGCATGATGATGCATGTTATGCAATATTTATAATGTTGGATGCTTCTATGAGCCTAGGAACACACATAAATAGTCATTTTATTATGAATAATTGTGTATCTATCACACCGCCATGTCTATCTTTTGCTAGTCCCTAGCAAAACTAAACTAAATGCTATTTATAAATAGAATTAGAATTTGATTACTAAGGCATCAGTTATTAACCAATAATAAGAAATTTAAACTAAGGACCTAGACTCCAAAGACTCAACAATACTCGAGTGACTGCCAAAATGTAAACCGCCCAAGTCCTTGTCATATTCCATACAAAAGAGAAGAAATATTTTTTTCTTTTGTTCTTTTCTACTTTTTTTTTGGACTTTTTGAGTTTAGAGTTTTGGGGCAGCTTTCTACGGCTAACCAACCCACCCAAGACTCGCGAGAACTCTAAGTACTAAGTATCTTATTGTGCGGAGGTGATTGACTCATTAAATGGCAAGTGAAATGGACCTTAGGTTTCTATAAACCCTAGGTGACCCTAAAGAAAGTTTTCTGCCTAAAGGTTTATCTTTTAGAATGGTAGCTTTCTCCTTCTATTTTTTATGGGGTCAACATAAGTGCAAACCTAATGTATATCTCCCCAGTTTATTCTACTTCCCCGCTTCTCCCTAGGTTTAGGGATTATTTGTGCATTTTTATGGGTTGGGCTCTGGATAAATGGAATGGGGGGTTAACCATGGCAACTTGCCAGCCATACCAGTGCTGTGAAGTGTAGCCTATTTATTTTTTCTCCTTTTTCCATTTTTCATCATTTTTTTCTTTTCTTTTTGGATGTTTTTCTAATTTTTTTTTCTTTTTTTTCTAAATAGGTGGTTTCCTTGATCTAAGATTTACCAAAAGGCAATGGCCAAAGAGATTGAGTTATATGGTTGGGCTTTGGACACCCGACTATGAGCTGTTACTCACACCAACGTGCCAGCCATACCACCCTAGCATGTTTATTAGCTACCTAATTTCCATTAAGATCGCCTGAGTAGTGAGTCAGTGCAAGATGTGTGTAGATGCTTAGACTATAAGTCCCCTCAAATCAAAAGGTGAGTTGATAAGTCGTGTACTTATCAGCCCAACTTATTAACCAATTAAAATATGATTAACATTGGCAAAGACTCAAGAAACAGGTCCACATTTTAGTGGACACCTAGGCTAATTAAGCTCGTAGACCTGAAGAGTCTACGTGTTCAGGTCTTATTTGTATTATTTCCTAAAGTAGACAAACTCTTAATGCCTAAGTTCTCTTTTCCTAATTCTCATTTTTTTTGTATTTTTGAAAAAAAAATTATAAGGAAAATAAAAAGAAATAAATTCTATAGAATACGGAGTTGACAAAATAATTCAGAGATGAATATATCCACCCCCCATGCCTAGCTAATGCAATGTCCTCATTGTATTAAAAAGGCATGAAATAGAGGTGGAGCTGTTGGATCCATGAACCAACGACCCTCATTCAAGCAAGGCTCAGATAGAGTGGTGGAACTCGCCTAATGCTCTCAAGTGTGGGACGCACATTCGAGACCTGAGGAGCCCCTCCCTCAGCGCGCGATGGGAGCAAACTTTGATTGCTCGATCGCGATTGAGTGGCCGAGAGAGAGCCACGATAGCACAAGGTGGGCCTCTCATGTTCTTAGCACATGTGAGGCACGTGATTGGCATCACTGGATTGGCATCAGATGGTGTAGCAGAGACCATGTGGCCCGATGGATGCTAGCGCGAGATGAAATGCAATCTGATGCGCCCCTAAGTGCAATCCAAACGAACGATCAACACATGATCAAAGCCCTCCATTCACCATTCAACGAGGGATGATCGACCCCAGCTGTGTGTGAGCCCGAGCGCGTGCTGCACGTGTGTTGGCTGGGTGGAGCATGCGTTGTGTGGCAAGCGTCGGGATCGACACGCGGGTAGCATGACAATTGGTGCTGAACGCAGCCAAATGATTTCACAAAGGCCTCTTCTCACCTATAAATACCCTTACGCCCCCTCCTTCGTCTTGATCCCTTCCTTGTCTCTTCTCACCCTCTCTAGAGCTCAAGAAGCCTCTTGATGTTGTGTCCCAAGCCCGGGATGCTCCACTAGAGAAAACTAAAATAATTTTTCCTCCCTTTCATCCCCATTCTTGGAGCTCCCATCGATCGTTCTCTCACCTCCATTCGGGAAGTGGATCTCGCTGCGACACCGCCCTGCTTCATCCTCTCTTCTTTCAACTTCATCCTCTCTCCACTAGCTCCTTACCACCTTCTTCTGAGAGCTTTGCCAATGCGGCACTTCTCCTAAGGAGCTGATGAGGGGGATTCTTCTCTCTCTTCTCTTTTTATCGCTTTCTAGAAAGTTTTATATTCTGTAATTAGATGTAATGAACATTGCTTCATTTTTATGAAATAATTATTCTCTCTCTCTTACTCTCTCTCTTTCTATCTCTCTCACTCTCTTTTCTCTTTGATATTCTGCAAATAGATTAGAGTAGTTAGATATAATTTCCCTACCTAATCTTCTACCTTTCACCAAAAAAATATAAAAGCATAAAATACCAAAAAGAAATAAAATAAACATAGATTTTCTAAATCAAACATTCGCCTCTCTGTGTTTGACCCGGGACCCATCGAGTTTCGATTATAAATTTTATCTGATAAACGTATTTTTGCAACTGCGATGACTGGGTTCCCAACCTTGATTTTTCTCACGAAAAATCTCGCTCATAAATATCTATTTCTGTCTCTCTCTCTCTTTTATTCTACTAATAGAGTAGTTAGAATTATTTTGATCTGATTTCTGTCTTATTTAAAATCGCTACAGGGAAGAACGATTTTCGTTACGGTTGAAAACCATCACCTATTCCATGCAAACCATTGTATTCTGTTGTCGTGAAAGTGTGTGTCGCGTCTGTGTTTAGATAATGGTTTTAGAAACCATCATTTTGTTTATTGGCGATAGTTCTTATACAAACTGTTGGCAATAAACGCTAAATGATCGTTTGGATCATCGTTGTCTATGGTATACGTAAACTGTAGACGATGGTTGTTCAACCATCGTATAGTTGTATAAATGATGATTTTTCAAGAACCGACATCTATATAAACACGACGGTTATTTGTAGAACTATCGTGTATATATGTATGTTTTTTTTTAATATAACGTTTAGGGTTATAAGATTCTATAATCTTAGAATCTTATAACACCTTAAAACATATATAACATATAAAACACACATAATATAAGAATTCAACAAACGACATGGAGCATAAAACATTCAACAAATATATATATAAACCTAATGATAAAAGTATGTCATATTGTCAAAATACAAAAGCAAACAAAACAAAAGATAAATAATATAAAGCTATGTCTCAGCTCCTACCCCTTGTCCTTCTCCACCACCTCCGAGGTTGTTGTCGTCTCTATAAGGCGAGTAGTGATATGAATTGTGATCCCAACCGCTACCCCATAATAATGCTATCATCTCTCTCATCTGCACTCTTTGCTGCTCCATCTCCTCTGCTCCTCCATGAATTTCTTGGCATCTTGCCAAGCTTGAGTTTTCTGGTGAAACTGTGAGGTGACATCATGGAGCTGTGTCTGCATCTACTAGACGATGGTTGCTGTTGCTGACCCCTTCTGCCTAGACTAGCTGAAGATCGTCTGACTTCTCCCCCCACTACAAATGAAGCCTCCATGCTTCGGAGGCATGGTGCTCCTAAAAGCCTCCTCAGGTGTCATAGGAGGGTGTTGCTGAGTGCTGGAAGCGACGTCTGTAGGGGGTTGATTAAGTTCATTTCTCCCTACAAATTATAATAATTTATTGTCATATTAAAGTACAACAACAACCACCAAGCCTTTTCCCACACTAAGTGGGGTCGGCTATGTGGATTCTTTGCCTCCACACAGATCGATTTTCAGCCATTTTAGGACTTAAATTAAAGTAATTGAGGTCATACTTAATAGTTTCCTTCCAACACTTGTTTGGTCGTCCTCGCCCCCTCTTAGCGGGTTCAGCCTCCAACTTCTCACATCTCCTACCTGGAGTATCTAGTGGCCTTCTTTGTAAATGTCCAAACCATCTTAGACGGGCCTCTCTCATTTTATCCTCTATCGGTGTCACCCTAACCCTGTTTCTAATAAATTCATTTGAAATACGGTCCTTTCTTGTATGACCACACATCCATCTTAACATCTTCATTTCTGCCACAAACATCTTCTGTACATGCCTATAGTTTATAGCCCAGCATTCAGAACCGTACAACATGGCTGGTCTTACCACAGCTCGATAGTATTTTCCTTTGACTTTTAAAGGAACCTTCGTATCACAGAGAACACAGAAGCACCCCTCCATTTCAACCACCCTGCATTAATTCTATGTGTAACATCTCCATCAATTCCACCATTATGTTGGAAAATGGATCCCAAGTACTTAAAAATATCTTTCATTGGAATGCACTCTTCTCCAATTTTTACATCAATCCCTTCGTTGTTCCCTCTACTACTAAACTTACATTCCATATACTCAGTCTTCGTCCTACTTATGCGTAATCCTTTATCTTCCAGGGCTTCTCTCTAAAGCTCAAGTTTTCTGTTCACTCCATCTCTTGTCTCATCAACCAACACAATGTCATCAGCAAAAAGCATACACCAAGGTACCTCAACTTGGATATGCTTCGTCAACTCATCCATAACCAAGGCAAAAAGATAAGGGCTTAAAGTCGAACCTTGATGCAGACCAATGGAGATATCAAAGTAGTCTGTCAAATCATCGTTAGTCTTTACACAAGCTATAGCTCTATAGTACATATCCTTAATAAGGTTGATATATATAATTGGCACTTGTCTCTTCTCCAAAATTCTCCACAAGATATCTCTTGGGACAGAATCATAGGCATTCTCCAAATCAATAAAAACCATATGTAAATCCTTTTTCTTCACTTTGTATGTCTCCATCATACGTCTCAAGAGGTGTATTGCCTCAATAGTAGACCTGCCTGGCATAAAGCCAAATTGATTTTCAGTTACCATAGAGACTTCCCTCACCCTTCTTTCAATTATTCTTTCCCAAAGTTTCATCGTATGACTCATCAACTTAATACCTCTATAGTTGGAACAATCTTGTATATCACCTTTGTTCTTGTATAAAGGTACCACAAAACTTTTCCTCCATTCCTCTAGCATCTTCTTGCCTCTCCACACAGTATTAAATAAATTTGTGAGCCAAGTTATACCTCGTTCTCCCGTCATTCTCCAGACGTCTATAGGAATATCATCAAGCCCAACAACTCTCCCACTTTTTATCATCTTCAGAGCCTCCTCTACTTCTTTCTTTTGTATCCTTCGATAACATGATCGATTCATATACTCTTCAGAGTTAACTAACTCCCCTAAGATGATATCATTCTTTTGTTTTTCATTAAATAGCTTATGAAAATATCTTTTCCATCTTGTCTTTATATCCTCACTAGCTATAAGCACCCTTCCTTCTTCATCCTTGATGCATCTTACATGCGTAAGGTCCTTTGCTTTCCGCTCTCTTGCTTTAGCTAACTTGAAAATATCTTTTTCACCTTCTTTAGAATCAAGTTTCTTATAAAAATGCTCCCAAGCTTTTGCTTTTGCTTCACTAACAATTTTCTTTGCATCTTTCTTTGCTCTTTTGTAGTTTTCCATATTTTCATCGGTCTTATCTCGATATAAGGCTTTAAAATAGGCTCTTTTAATTTTAACCTTCTCCTGCACTTCCTCACTCCACCACCAAGCCTCCTTTTGTCCTAGAACACCTCCTTTAGACACGCCTAACACCTCCTTTGCCACCTTCCTAATACAGTTTGCCATATTTAACCACATTTCATCAGCACTACCATCAAGATCCCAAGCCTTTTGTTGCATCATATTCTCTTTAAATCTCACTTGCTCTTTCTTAAGATTCCACCATTTAATTCTCCAATTCTTAGACACTAATTTTCTCTTCTTTGCCTTCTTCAAATGAACATCCAACACCAAAAGACGATGTTGAGCAGTTAAACACTCCCCTGGAATAATCTTGCAATCCTTACAAGATAAACGATCCCTTCTTCTCAAAGCAAAGTAATCGATCTGCGTTCTCGTTAAGCCACTTTTATAGGTAATCAAATGCTCTTCCCATTTTTTGAAGAAAGTATTTGGTATGAAAAGATCATAAGCCATAGCAAAATCAAGGAACATCTTCCCTTCTTCATTCCTAACACCAAAACCATGATTTCCATGCACTCCTGCATACTCTAAAGCATCTTTTCCCACATGCCCATTTAAATCTCCACCCAAGCAAATCATTTCTGTCTGTGGGATTCCTTGAATTATCATATCAAGCTCTCCCCAAAATTTGTTCTTTATTCTTTCCTCTAGACCAACTTGAGGTGCATAAACTGAAATGACATTTAAGATCTCTTCTTCTAAGATTAATTTTATCAAAATAATTCGATCACCCAATCTCTTAACCTCAACCACGCTCTCCTTCAGATCCTTATGAATTATAATACCCACGCCGTTTCTACCTTTGTCCTTTCCTGAATACCAAAGTTGAAACCTGTTCTCTCGATTTCCTTTACTTTTTCACCAACCCACTTAGTCTCTTGAAAGTAAAGAATTTGAATCCTTCTCCTTACCATTGTATCCACAATCTCCATGAGCTTGCTAGTCAAGGTACCAATATTCTAACTACCGAATCTCAGCATACATTGTGACACACTTCGATGACGAAGTGGTGGAACTAGCTTCTTTACTCGCATGCGTTCCTCATGCGAGAACCCTTGCTCATTTTGGACTACATACGGGCGGCGATGTAGCGGAACTAACTTCCTTACTCGCATGCGTTCCTCATGCAAGAACCCTTGCTCATTTTGGACTACATCCGGGCGGCGATGTAGCGGAAGTAACTTCTTTACTCGCATGCATTCCTCATGCGAGAACCCTTGCTCATTTATCACTACACCCGGGCGTCGATGCAGCGCGTCGTAAGTAGGGAATGCCCCAACGAAATCAGAGTGTTTGCTAGAATCCATGTTTAAAGATCCGACAAATTTTACGCTGGCTGTCGGCTACCTAACGCAACCCTCCTCCTTTACCCGGGCTTGGGACCGGCAATGAAAAGGCACACGAACCTCAACATAGGCGGAATTTATTGTCATATTAAAGTAAGTATAAAAATTTAAGTAAATAAATAATTGTTACTTACATGTTTTGTCTGGTATGCCTCATGTATCCATGTTCGCCCGCCGTCGGTGGTGGCCTTGCTATGAGTAACCTCATACACACCAACCCGATCGAGCGTGGCACTATCGTGTGAATATGCTTGTAAATATATTTTAGAGGTTTGTAGGTAATAGTTGTAATTAAAACTTTAATTAAAAACATAAAAGTAACAAAATTATAAGGAATTACTTATATATTTAGCCTTAACTCTATCTATACTGGTTCAACCCAAACAGTGGGTTTGTGGTGGAGCTTTGGCCCTATTGGCTTTGTTTCTCTTCACCTGATGCTGTATATATAACATATTGTAATGGAGAACAATTGAATAATTTATCTCTAAATGCTATTAAAAGTAATTGTAATTACCTTTGTCTCAGGTTTATTCCAATCCTCGTAGCATTCTCTCCACACATCTGCTGCTATTGTAGGAGGCACGTTCCTTAATGCCTCCTCATTAGATGACATTGAATTATAATACTAAATTATAGAAATAAATCGTCAAAAGAAATTAATTAATAAAATAATAAAAAATGAGAAATATTACAATTTCACCTTTCTCTTCGTTGTCATCCTCTAATCACGATGTCATCTAGCAGCATGATGAAGAATGTACTTGGTAACATTCATATCGTCACCCCAATTAAAGATCGCCTGTAATATTACAATTCATATAAATGAATTAAAAATTAATAAAGTAAACTTATATATATAAATAAATAATTATTTACTCCATATTACAAATAAGCTACCTCTTGATCTCCTTAGAGATCGACCTCCAGTTAAAAGAACAAATGGAGATGAGCTCCTTTACCATCCTAGATAGGTTGCTAATGAAAGGAGGATAAGCTGAATCTTCTCTAGCTTTGTTGGTATGCACTTTGATTCTCGTCTCCTTTAGAAGTGCATCTAGATGTGCATTTCTTATTGGACCCCTTCCTTTTCTTTTATTACTTGATAAAAAAATATAAATATTAAAAATTAAAACATTATTAATAAATTTTATTAAGATTTTATCGACTATTCATACCAGAGGAACTAGTCCTTGCATCAGCCTGAGGGTCCTACTGAGGTGGCCTTTGTACCTCAACATCGTCCTCACCCTCCTCATCCTCTTCCTTGCCGTCGCTATCACCCTTGTCCTCATCCTCGTCATCGTCAAGGTAGTGGGTGGAAACCTCTGGCTCTGGCACACGCACTACATTAGTAACCACCCTCTTGCTCTTCTTTTGGTACAGTCAGGCAAGATCACCAGGCCGGACATATTCACGCTGTTGGATAAATGAGGGATTAGGTACCATGACAATTGGGTGTGTGTGGGGAGTACTTAGAGGAATGTACTTAGGAACGGATGGGGGAGTCTGGGTGTGGGGTGGCAAGGTGGGTTGTGTGCGGGGTTGCTGGGTGCGGGGAGGCTGGGTGGGCTGGGTGTGAGGGGCTGGGTGCGTGGGGGTTGTGTGGGTTGCGTGTAGGGTGGATGGGTCTCATCCCTACTCGCTGAGGTGCCCTGCTCATTGTATGGTCAGTCCCGGATAGGTTGTTAATATGGTGATTTTATCGTTGAAATGTGTATAGTGGTTAACCTAAATCGGACCTAACCATCTCTTTACAAAAATTTTTTACCTAGCGTACTTGATTTTATCTTTTCACTTTTATGCCTAGGGTTGAACTCAGGGAAGTGGGGTTACAAGTTAAGTTTCTACGCCTTTCCTACAACGGGTCTCTTCCGTTCGTTTATTATGTTTTTGATGTTTTTCTTATTTAGATTTTTTTTTTGGTAATCTTTGTCCTTGAGGCACACCCTCAAAATTGTGTTCTTGGCTTTGAGCCAAAATAGAGTTCCAAGATGGGTCTTGCTATTCGCAAGATGGAGTACGTGCAAGTCAAAGATTATCTTTTCTCTTTTATATATATATTTTTTATCTTTTTACTAACAGGAAAGCAAAACAGAAATAAAGTAAATACAGTATATATATATGTATATATTATGTATACAAAGGGTGGGGGTGGAGGTGGAGATGGAGTGTAGCACGGTGTCGAGTCAGTCATCGTCTAGAGAGACGCAACCAACAGGACTAGGTGCCGCGTGGAGTGTGTAGGATGGATGGTGGATGATGTATGCGACCACGCTTTTTGTACGCGTGTATCGGGGAATATCAGCAACTGGTGCAGATATTCCCGCAATACAGTGTATGGTAAATAATGTGAAAAAATATATATATGTATATATGTAAATATATCTATATGTATATATATATATATATATATGGTTATAAATATACAGGTATATATATATGTAGATATTTATGTATAAGTATATATATATATATATGTGTATGTATATATAACTATATAGAGGTATATATATATGTATGTATAGTAATATATGTATATATAGATATATGTAGCTAAGTATATATATATATGTATGTATGTATAGTTATAGATATATATATGTATAGATGTATATATATATGTATATGTATGTATGTATATAATACTATATAGATGTATATATATAGGTATATAGGTATATGTATCTAGATATGTATATCTATGTATATATATATATAAGTATATATACTAATACATAAGTATATAGGTACTACTATATGTATAAATATAAGTATATATATATATATATATATGTATATATATATATGTATATAAATATATGTATCACTATATATAAGTATACGTATATATATATATGTTTATACTAGAGTATAGGTGTGTGTGTGTGTGGAAGTGTTAGTGTAGGTGTGTGTGTGCGTCGGTGTAGAGAGAGTGCTATGAGTGTTGTGAGAGAGAGAGAGAGAGCGGGAGAGGAAAGAGCAGCCGCTCTGCTGGAGGCAAGGAAGGGCGCTTTAAGTCGTCTGTACGTGAAGGCCGTCATCTGATGGCTTCCGCGCGTGGGCGCGTATTCGCGCAGAGGAGAGCACCTGCATCGACCGGTTGCGAGCGCGGAGAGCTTGTGACAAAGCGTGCGGGGCTGGAGGGCGAGGGTGCCTGCAGCTTGCGCGGAAGCTTGCAAGTGCCGCAGGGGGGCGAGGAGGCGCTTGGCCGGCTGCTGCAGAGGTGCGCAGTGGCCGATTGCGGGCGGGAGCGAGTGTGACAGGGCGGAGAAAGAGAAGGCGGAGAGGACCTACAGGTGCGCGTGGAGGGCTGGGGTGCCTGCAGGCGTGAGCGGAAGGAGCTGCTACTGCTGCTGCCGCTGCTGCAGCTTCCTTGCCGCCGCTGCTGCTGCTTCAAGCTTCAGACCTTGAAGCTGCTCCAATGGCAGGAAGGTGCGGGAATGCAAAAAAAATGAAAACAGACCCACCATGCCCACTGGCTCTTTGAAGAGCTGGGCGGTGGTGGTCTCATTGTGGTGGTGTCCACCACAGTGAGAGCTCCTGCCCGCCGGGTGTCTCCTCGGAGGAGGACCGGCGTATGGAGGGGAAAGGAGGAGAGGACGGTGGTGGTGATGGAGCTGCAGGTGGGAGTTTTTGGCTGCTGCCACCAGGCTTGCTTTGAAGAGAAGAAGACATGGCTTTTATAAAGGAAGAAGGCATGGCTGCATGCTGCTGCAGGGAGAGGGATGGAATGGCTTGGTAGGGAGAGGCAAGTTGCAGCCGCGGGAAGCATGGCGCGAGGAAGAAAGGTGCAGCCGCGGGAAGAGATTAAAAATCAAGTGGGAATAAAAATAGAGATGGTGGATTTTGCAAAGAGGTACTTGAGGAAAAAAGTAAAATGCAAGGCCACTTATTTCATTCTTCTCTCCTCTCAATTAGATGCATGCATACATGTATTTTTACAAATGCAACTACGGAATCTTAATATGCATAGGTATTGCTAGGAAATAGCATAAGAAGGCATTATTTCAGGCGTATTTTGCAGTGCAATCATACCCCCATGCCTATCTTTTGCTAGTCCCTAGCAAAACATTTTTTTTGTAGTATTTAGAAATGATCTTAAGCTGAGGATTTTCTTCTGAGGCGATATAGGTGTGTTTATTGTTGGATATTGTGAGAACCAATTGTAGAGAAGACTACCAGTACTTTAAGTCTCACATGACATAGATCATCTCTCAATTAACCAGGACTCTTGATATTTAAACCTTAAGTATGATTTCCAAGACCCAGGAGGTTTTTGCCGTACTCGAGAGCTCAAGAAGTTATGGCTTGTGCATAGTGAAGGATCAAGACTGACCAAATGAACATTAAGACTCAAGCCCAGGGTTTCACGAATCCTTAAGTACAGGTTGGTCCCAGTTTCAGCTCGTGTTTTCGGATTGACCCTTAAGAAGATGATGAAAAACTCAACTCCCATTTTCTGATTTTTGTGGCTCAAAGGAAAACAAGGTATTTGTAACCTGCCCTGAAGAACTTCTTGTAGGGCGAAGACTTTACAGACATTTGTGAGATATACTGACTTATTTGCAACTTTTCTTCTTCTTCTTGTTTTTTTTTTTGAAACACGTGTCAGTATATCTCTTACAACTTTATTTGGAGGAGCACACTTTTCTTTTTGGTGGGAGAGTTTCTTTTTGGTAGAAAGAGTTTCTCCTAAACACAAGACTAAAACCTGGGATAAAAAGTCTACCTGCGTGCACAGGTAAGGACTCCACCTTCCCTAATGAACACTAGGGTTGGATCTTATGTTCACCTGGTCTTTCCTGAAATGTGTAGTGTGAACCAAGTTTACTTAAGCTCTCAAGTAGAAGCAAACCAACGAATCCTGTACTGGTGTCTCAGGTCCTTAGTTAGGAGAGGTTCCGATCTATCTTGTCAATGCTCAAGTGAATTAAGCCGAGCCTGAGCGAATCAAGCTTCTGTGGCCTGGAAAGTCTTCAAAATAGAGGTTGAATATCCATAAACACTTATTGTATTTTTTTTTTCAGCTTTTAGATCATTACTAAACACCATTTATTTAGATATATATATATATATATATTTTCTTTTTCTTTTTCTTGCATATTTATAAATAGGTGGGAACTGTATGATACCATAAAATACCCAGATCCTATGGATGCCTATCCACCCCCCCATGCCAAACAATGCTATGTCCTCATATGCATGCAGGGAAGGGTAGAGAAAGGATGAAAGATCGGGTAACGAGAGCTGAAGTGTAGGGTATACAACAGGGTGGTAGGGTGGGTGGATGGTGGGTGGTGAAATGAAAAGTGAAGTGCTCATGATAGTGGAGTGAAAAGTGATGGTGGGTGGTGAAAGGTTTGGCATTTCGTGGGACGAGAGTGTCCCAAGCGGAATAGAAAACAAGTCGGGAAGAAGAAGTTGGCCCTCAGATTGGCCAAGAAGAGGGGCTCTTTGGATAGATGGATCCAAAAGGGAATAGCCCCAGTGAGTAAGATGTGGGCTCAAGGTCCCAGTGTGGAGTTGCAAATCCACCTGATTTGGCGAGAAAGAAAGGGCAATCCGGTCTTCCAGAGTGTGGATCGGCAGTGAGCAGCCTGGCGATGACTCGGACCATGAGGTATGGGAAGCGGAGAAAACCTCGTTAGAAGTCTGGTCAGGAGAAGGTACGGGACAAGGGAGGGATGGGGGAATGTCACAGTTTGTGTTGGTCAGACAGTCAGTCATTAGTGTTTATAGGTAATCCGCAGCAGTTCGAATAGGTCCCAAATAGTCCGATACATGCATTGACGGTCATGTCCTCATCAGACGTGTCATCCTCAATGCAATCGCAATCAAAGTTCTTGGCTGCCTTGAAGATGTTCAGCTTGATCTTTTCAGATCCAACAGCAATCTCAATACAGCCCGACTCGCAATCGATAAGGGCGCGGGTTGTGGCCAAGAAAGGTCGACTGAGGATGATCGGACAATCAGAAAGTGAACTAGGAACTTCCATATCTAAAATAAGAAAGTCAACAGGAAAACAAAGACTGTTGACCCTAACCACCACGTCTTCCACCACACCCTTCAGGATTTTGACAGAACGATCTGCCAACTGTAACGTGACAAGGGTGGGTTTCAGATTTCCCAAGGAAAATTTTTCAAGCATGATGGTCGGTATGAGATTTATGGAAGATCCTAAATCAAGCAGGACACGGTTAAAATTGCATCCTTGGATGCTACAGGAAATCAGCGGTGTGCCAGGATCTTTCTACTTCGGTGGTAGGTTTGACAATATAGCACAACTCGCATGAGGTGAGAGAACCACCGGATTTTTAGTTTTCTTTGACTGTCGCCTAGGTGTTGTGTAGTCTTTGAAAAATCGGGCGACAGTAGGTATGTGGTCGATAGCCTCAAGCAGGGGTACCTTGATTTCTACATCCCTGAACAAATTACGCAGGTTATCAAAGGCTTATGTATCTTTCTTTTTGCCTTTTGGCTCCCTCAGTAGAGCCTTAGGGAATGGGATTGATTCTGGCAACAATTTGGGTGTATCGTCCTCTCGTGAATGCGGTGCGCATCCCGAATGAGAGGACGATGAAGAAGAAGACGGGCCAGGATCAGGTCAAGGCAGATCGACGGTTTGCTTACCGCTCCTCGTAGTGATAGCATTGAATGATGCGGGTCCAGTGGGATCATACTGCGGAGGGTTCGCAATGGGGACATAAGAGTGTGGTGCTGCAGCGGGATTAGCCTGAAATCCCGGTGGGATGCTCGGAGCTTGCAGAATTTGATGAACTTGTCCCTGAGAAGGTTGTACCTGTGGTTGCGGACCACGGGGTACGAAGTTTCGCCGGTTAGGAACAGGTTGGGCGGGAAGAGTGCCCCGGGATCGAGTCGCCATGCGTAGTTGACTGATCTCAGCATTCTGCTGTGCCAATTGGTACTGAAGAGAGGTCATGTTCTCTTCATGGCGCTTTGACATATCCGTCATCATTCGCATCAATTTGTCAAGGGGACTTGATGCGTGTTCAGTTTGTGGTATGCAAGGGCCTGATGGAGGATTCGCCATATGATTAGACTGGGCCCTTGGGATGACGGGTGTGGATGGTCCCATTGGTCCACTCGCAGGGTTTTGGCGCTGTGGGTTGTTGGACCATGCGAAATTCGGATGATTACGCCACCCTGGGTTATAAGTGGCAGAGAACGGGTTGTTCCCTAGGGCGC
The DNA here is from genome assembly GCA_037157565.1 of Thalassia testudinum. NCBI lineage: Eukaryota > Viridiplantae > Streptophyta > Magnoliopsida > Alismatales > Hydrocharitaceae > Thalassia > Thalassia testudinum. The sequence continues at coordinate 53,109,227 of JAZHRO010000035.1, read as the reverse complement.
ATGCGTCTTCTATGCCAGAAGACGCGTCCGCATGTAAGTATGCGTCCGAGCACACGGAGGCTTGGTCCTTCGTATCGAAATACTGGCTTGCAGAAGCCAGTTCTGCATGACTCACCGAGTCGCTTGGCGCGACACTCAGTAAGGAAGGTCTTACAGGGTTTCTCGAGATAAGCCAGTTGTTGGAAGAATTGGAATTGTGACAAAGTGGTGAAGAGGTGGTGTTTGCCAGAGATCGGGCGGGGTTGGCCAGAAGCTCGTCCAGCTTCTTGTGCACGACGGAGACTTCATCCATTTTTTGTGCAATAAGGCTTAGATCAGTGGATGAATGGGAGGGTCTCGTGTCAACTTCATGGACATTTCGGGGCTGGCTGGTACGATTAAAGGCGACAATGGAAGCATTATTCATCGAGTTTTCACTCATATTTTCAAACAGTTCGAATGCTCCATTGTCATCTTTATTCATAAAGTTCCATCCGCAGGAAGCATCTGCAATCTGCTTCAAAGTCTCATTTAGCCCATAGTAGAAAATCTAGGCTATATGCCACTTAGGCAGACCGTGGTGCGGACACTTCCTGAGGAGGTCATTATACCTCTCCCATGCCTCATGAAATTGTTCACCGTTTTGTTGCGTAAATGAAGTGATGGCACGGCGAAGCGCATTGGTTCGCCCGATTGGGAAGAATTTCTTGAGAAACGCTGTTCACATCTCTTCCCAAGAGTAGATGGTTCTCCCAAGGGTGCGTAACCACTGCGACGCTTTATCCCGCAATGAAAATGGGAACTTTTTCATGAGGACTATAGGTAACCCGACATTTCTTGGTTTAACAGTTTCAGCCAGTCGGGTTAGGTCTTCCAAGTGGAGAAAAGGATCTTCACTTGCAAGACCATGGAAGTGAAAATTTATTAGGTCAATTATGTTCGATTTTAATTCAAAGTCGTCCCCGCCCATGAGGACCAGAATTTGTCCTATGGTCTCTATTGCAGCGGGATTCTGATAGGAGCTAAGAGACCTAAGCTCCTCCCGTTCGGGAGGGTTCTGCATTTCCTCCAATGTTTCTCGAATGGCTTCCATTTGCTCATTATACGTTTCCATTTGGGCTTGGAGGCAGGTTATGGGATCTAAGGCTCCGCCACCAGGTGGGTTCTGAGGGCGGTTTCCTCCCTCGGGATTTGGGGGTGGGCATGCAGCCATGTTTGTGGAGGAGGAGGATGATTCAGCTTGTTTTTTAGATTTATCAGTCAATTCAAACAGTTCAGGGTTTTGTGACCTCCTCCCAAACATGCACTACCGCAGGAAGATTTGGGGAGATGAGAAGGGAAAAGAGACGAGAGAAATGACGCCGCAAAGGTACACTTGATTACAAATCAATTCAATCAAATTCCGAACCTCTACAGTGTGCCCTTATACCTAAAGATCTAAGTTACCTACTATCACGAACTACGGAACCGAATGCGAGCACTGCGGAACCACTGGGCCAGATTGAAAGGCCGTTTGCCCCAGTCTTAGACACCCGATAGCACGCGGGAACTCTCACTAGCATGTAGCCGCTACACGCAGGTAGTTAGAGCTCCAATCCTTAAGAAGGGTCAAGTTACTACCAGTTTTAGTTAGAGGCTTAGGGTCAAGTGCTTTTGGAATGTGAAGGACGTTGTTTATGGGTAATGCCCAAGTGATTGATTTCTTTTCAAGTGTGTAAAACAAGCATGCAACGGCAAAATCTCTCTGAATTGAAGTTCTTAATTGGTGAATGGTTTTTAGAGTTCAGCCTTAAGTAGTATGGATTTTAGGATTTTGCTAAATTACCAATTCAACCAATCTCTGGGTTTTTGTGAAAATACAAGTTTTCTTTCTAAGCCCAAGAAACCCTTCTTCAATATCAGTTGGTTAATGCATGCTAAAATGCAATGGGCTACCCTAAATGGAGATTTCTATGTGTGGATGCATGAGTCAGTTTTATATTAGTGTGAAAGGGAGCCAAAGCACTTCAATTCAAGTGCTCCCAATCACCAAAAAGATGTCCACACAAGGCTCAACCAACAGATAAAGAAACTAAAATTGTTGGTGTTGAAATGTTCGGGATCGAATCTTAGGCAAGTTGAAAAGTCGTGGTGGGGTTGAAATTAACTCAATTCCAAGTTTCCCCACCAAAAAGGTGATCCCGAATTGTAGATAAGTGAGGCAAAAGAGAGGTTCAATCAATCATTTTGTGTTTGCCTCAAAGAATACTTCACACGGCGAATAATTCAAGGATCAAGATTCTCGGATTTTCGCTATGTGAAGTAGGGTGGGAAATCGCGGGGCAGTGGGAGTGAAGACAATCAATCAAACAAGTGAATTTTAGTCCACTTGCCCCAAGAGATCCCAAGAAGTTTTTCTAGTTTTTAGTTTTTAATTTTTTTTTATTATGGTGGCAAGTTAACCCTAGTTTGCTAAGAAAAGGAGACCTACTTGTTCAGCAACGTGTGCGAAGCTCTAACGCGGTGTCGGCGTCTTCACACTCTCGTTCCCGCCTTGGATTTGCTCATGTCTTTGACTTCGTATGCTTACCTTCTCCTTGCACTAGGTTCACCTGCACACCAAAAACAGAAATACCCGTGAAGAGAGAAGAGAAAAATTGAAAGGAATTGAATAGAAACTTACTTGAAGGTGCACTTCCTCAGCAACGGTGCCAGAAAAGATGTATGGTCAGTCCCGGATAGGTTATTAATATGGTGATTTTATCGTTGAACTGTGTATAGTGGTTAACCTAAATCGGATCTAACCATCTCTTTACAAAAAATTTTTACCTGGCCTACTTGATTTTATCTTGTCACTTTTAGGCCTAGGGTCGAACTCAGGGAAGTGGGGTTACAAGTTAAGTTTCTACGCCTTTCCTACAACGGGTCTCTTCCGTTCGTTTATTGTGTTTTTGGTGTTTTTATTATTTAGATTTTTTTTTGGTAATCTTTATCCTTGAGGCACACCCTCAAAATTGTGTTCTTGGCTTTGAGCCAAAATAGAGTTCCAAGATGGGTCTTCCTATTCGCAAGACGGAGTACCTGCAAGTCAAAGATTATCTTTTCTCTTTTATATATATATTTTTTATCTTTTTACTAACAGGAAAGCGAAACAGAAATAAAGTAAATATAGTATATATATATATGTATATATTATGTATATAAAGGGGTGGGGGTGGAGGCAGAGATGGAGTGTAGCACGGTGTCGAGTCAGTCGTTGTCTAGAGAGATGCAACCAACAGGACTAGGTGCCGCGTGGAGTGTGTAGGATGGATGGTGGATGATGTATGCGACCACGCTTTTTGTATGCGTGTATCGGGGAATATCAGCAACTGGTGCAGATATTCCCACAATACAGCGTATGGTAACTAATGTGAAAATATATATATGTATATATGTAAATATATCTATATGTACATATATATATATATGGTTATAAATATACAGGTATACATATATATGTAGATATATATGTATAAGTATATATACATATATGTGTGTGTGTGTGTGTATAACTATATAGAGGTATATATATATGTATGTATAGTAATATATGTATATATAGATATATGTAGCTAAGTATATATATATATATATATATATGTATGTATGTATGTATAGTTATAGATATATATATGTATAGTTGTATATATATATATGTATATGTATGTATGTATATAATACTATATAGATGTATATATATAGGTATATGTATCTAGATATGTATATCTATATATATATATATATAAGTATATATACTAATACATAAGTATATAGGTACTACTATATGTATAAATATAAGTATATATATATGTATATATGTATATATATATATGTATATAAATATATGTATCACTATATATAAGTATACGTATATATATATGTTTATAATAGAGTATAGGTGTGTGTGTGTGTGGAAGTGTTAGTGTAGGTGTGTGTGTGCGTCGGTGTAGAGAGAGTGCTGTGAGTGTTGTGAGAGAGAGAGAGAGAGCGGGAGAGGAAAGAGCAGCCGCTCTGCTGGAGGCAAGGAAGGGCGTTTTAAGTCGTCTGTACGTGAAGGCCGTCATCTGATGGCTTCCGCGCGCAGGCACGTATTCGCGCAGAGGAGAGCACCTACATCGACCGGTTGCGAGCGCGGAGAGCTTGTGACAAAGCGCGCGGGGCTGGAGGGCGAGGGTGCCTGCAGCTTGCGCGGAAGCTTGCAAGTGCCGCAGGGGGGCGAGGAGGCGCTTGGCCGGCTGCTGTAGAGGTGCGCAGTGGACGATTGCGGGCGGGAGCGAGCGTGACAGGGCAGAGAAAGAGAAGGCGGAGAGGACCTACAGGCGCGCGTGGAGGGCTGGGGCGCCTGCAGGCGTGCTCGGAAGGAGTTGCTGCTACTGCAGCTTCCCTGCCGCTGCTGCTGCTGCTTCAAGCTTCAGACGTTGAAGCTGCTCCAATGGCGGGAAGGTGCGGGAACATAAAAAAGTCGAAAACAGACCCACCACGCCCATTGGCTCTTTGAAGAGCTGGGCGGTGGTGGTCACACTGTGGTGGTGTGCACCACAATGAGGTCTCCTGCCCGCCGAGTGTCTCCTCGGAGGAGGACCGGCGTATGGAGGGGAAAGGAGGAGAGGACGATGGTGGTGATGGAGCTGCAGGTGGGAGTTTTCGTCTGCTGCCACCAGGCTTGCTTTGAAGAGAAGAGGAGGTGGCTTTTATAAAGGAAGAAGGCATGGCTGCATGCTGCTGCAGGGAGAGGGATGGGATGGCTTGGCAGGGAGAGGCAAGTTGCAACTGCGGGAAGCATGGCACGAGGAAGAAAGGTGCAGCCGCGGGAAGAGATTAAAAATCAAGTGGGAATAAAAATAGAGATGGTGGATTTTACAAAGAGGCACTTGAGGAAAAAAGTAAAATGCAAGGCCACTTATTTCATTCTTCTCTCCTCTCAATTAGATGCATGTATACATGTATTTTTACAAATGCAACTACGGAATCTTAATATGCATAGGTAATGCTAGGAAATAGCATAAGAAGGCATTATTGCAGGCGTATTTTGCGGTGCAATCACTCATCCTTACCCCTATTAGCAAATTTCTTGAATTTCATCTGCATAGACATTAAAAAAATTAGTATTTGTATAAATTTTAAGAAATAAATAGATAAAAATATAAAAATCTGAAAAAAATTCTATAGAGTTTCCTCTATATTACGGATATTTTCCAAAATCTTGTAAAAAGAAAATGACACATTCTACATGGTATAAAATCACACATTCTACAGTAAAGCATAAATATAAACATAATGGAGCCTTCAAAGCATAAACATAAACATAATGAATGAAAAAAGTACTTTGAATATTATTCCAACATAAACATAAAAGTAACTGGTTGTTTTTTTTCCAAACCATTGTTTTGTTAGAGAAGTTAATTTCGGTTATATACCCCTAAATGATGATTGCTAGCCATTTTCATATGTCATTTTCCTATCCATAATTATGAAAACTTGCCATGAAAACTTACCATAAATCGATGAATTTATATAGATAGATTGGATTCTTGAAGCTAACAACACGAGCCCAGAAGAAATATCTTGTTGCCCACAAATATCTTTCACTTCTCCACAAATTTCTCTACTTTTCTAGTCTTCTCCTCCATGACCACAACACAATACTTTGATGGCTCATCCACTTGCATTGTTGCAAGCATGGAGATGAGATTTTTTTTTTTTGAAAAGGGCATGGAGATGGGAAAATATGATATAAGAAGAAAGCATCAATGTTGTAAAGATAATTATACCTTACATATCAATATCCATTGCACCTGCACCAACTTTTGGTAAGTGTGAATGATAAGCATCTACTTCTATGTCATTTTTGACATCTTTTTGTGTATCAAAATATTCATGTGGAATTGTCCGTATGGGTATAATCCATCCATTTCTACTGTTGTCAGGGATGTAGAAGACTTGAGATACTTGACATGTAATGTAAACGATTCTGAAGAATGAAGAATTCGACGATTCTTATTCAAACTTAAAAAATCGTGCTTCTTATCGAGTTTGAATCCAATGCCTTCTTTAAACACGTCGAACTAATTGCACTTGAAAAAGATAACTCTATGGTCCTATTTGAAGCTCAACTCAATGATTTCTTTGATTTGTCCGTAGTAGCCATCACAACCAATGTTTAAATCGCAACTGACAACAACACCAACATGCTGCGTGGCCTTCGTATCATCTATGGATTTTATCCTGAATCTGAATCCATTTATAATGTAATCTGAATGGTAATGTCCATAACTTAATGGTTGATCCGATATTATGTAGAAGTCCTTCAACCATAGTGGGTCTTCTTTTCTTTCATTTGCATAATACATTCTTTAAACCACTCAAGAAAGTCAACCTCGCGTGTTTCTGGATATGAACACTCCTTAAATTCACTATAAAATGAATCAACTTCTGGAATCTGCTTAAGAATGTACTAGTGAGCTAGTCGCCGATCGATTTTAAAGATTGATTTGTACTCTGTGTGGAGGATAGACCTTCTTGGAATATCAAATATTGCCATCTTAATTTCTATGTAATCGATTAAGTCTATTGTCTGTCTCATCCATATACATGACACAGAAGTTAATGAACTCTTATACAAGATATCCTTCCATAATAGATCCTTTAGGCTTAGCATTATTTAACACATAATCTTCAAATTTCTTCAATAACTGTTCAACTGGATACAACAATCTGTATTGCACAGGCTTAGCAACTTTGGCTTCATTTGTGAGATGCAGAGTTAAATGAACCATGACATCAAAGAACGTCGGAGGAAATATCTACTCCATTTTATATCATGTGACGACTATTTGCTTATCCCAATACTATAATAAATCAGAATGTACAGTTTTCGAATAAATAGCTTTGAAATATCGGCTCATCTTTGTAATTGAATCCACAACTGGATCAGGTGGCACTCCACAAATAGCTAGTGGGAATAAGACTTGCTATTCTTCACAACTTTCTCGATGTGTAAATGAGGCTCAAAAAGGTGAAAACTCTCTCATTAATCATTGTTTAAGCCATAAATGGCTTCTGGAAAGTCATAACTGCCGTCTTCTTTTTCAATAACATGTAACTCTAGATGAATGCTTAAAGTTATCATGTCTTTTCTCATTTTCACTGTATCCTTTGGACTATCAGTTAAGTTGAATACATCCAAAATGTTGTTCATGACGTTCTTCTCAATATGCATCACATCAAGATTATGTCGAATAGTTAGATCTTTCTGATATGGGAGTTCCATGAAGAAAATACGATTCTTTTTATAACCCGTATGTTTCAAAGATATTTGATCTTTCTTAAAAAATGACCTAATCGTATGTTGCAAAATTATAATTTCTTAATTATTTGAAAACCTAACAACCTTATTGAATTTGTACTTAGCTTATTCCTCAGATTCTTAGAAGAATACCGACAACTTTTACCGTCGAACTTGTCCTTAAACACTGCTATTTACCATCTGTGCTCAATTGGCAGGAATCTATGGTGTTCCAAATAACAGAACTTGTTGCTTTCAGGTAGTCGAAGATGCTGAGTCTCATCCACACACATTGGACAAGTAGACTTTCCCTTTGTACTCCATCCCGACAAATCTGCATATGTGGGGAAGTCATTAATGGTTCACAATAATATAGCATACATATCAAAGAATTCTTTTCTGTGTGCATAGATTTTGTAGAGCTCAAAATGCAAGCAAAACTTGCATATCTTTGAGTCTTTTGCCTCACAATCACCCCTATTTAAAAGGTCTTGCATTCACGAGCACGAACTCGTGCGAAAATGGCCCAAAAATCACCTCTTCCTCTTCGACGCCGACATCCACCTCAGAGCTTCTCCTTGCCTCATCACCATCTACCACATACAATAGGTAGAGGGCTTCCCTTCCTCTTTGTCGCACAAAGCTTCTTGCGAAGTTTCGAGGACTAATTCCTATTCTTTGGCTTCGACGAGCAACCCATCTACCTTCGCTCCAACGTACCACTAGCAAGCTACTCCTCTTCTTCTGTCAAATTTCCTTAGGGCTTCTCTTCCTCACTTGTCCAATTAGTTGTAAGGAGTTCCTGAGCTCCGTTCCTTTCCTGTAGCATCTTCCCCATCACCAACCACCACTGCAATGGCCACCTTCACAACATCAACTCCCCCGTGTTCCTCCGAACCAATTAAGTTGGGCAAAAGGTTCCTCACCTTCCTGCAAACCTTTTGCCCAAGTTAATTAGACCCTACCACCCCTCCACCATTACCTCCTTCCACGGTCACCAGAACTCCTTCAAGCTTCTCTAGCCAACCAGCACACACCACAATCACCAAATCACAACCACCATCATCTTTGCCTCACTTCGGTGAAGCTTCTTGCCTATTTAATTGGGGCCCTAAGCCTGTATTCTTCTTGCAGGTCATCACTATTGTCGGTCATCTTCCACAACATCATTCGCCCATTTCCGATGAGCAATCGATGAGGAACAGCTTGTCTCCTCATGTGGATTCACCTAAGGAACAAAGCTGGGCTGTTGAATCAGCCATCCAACTACTATCTTGCACCAAACAACAATAGCTACTCGAATGAAGAAACAAAGAGAAGGGGGACTAAACATCTTGATGTAAGCACCACTGTTTTGATGCACTACAATTATGTTTACTGCTACATTAATATTTTAAGATCATCTTGAATCAAAGCTTCTCTTTCGGATTGTGTCTTTTACTTTTTGTTTGAGTCAAGGATATTGTCGTAAGGAACCTCAAAAATAAAACCCAAACGATTTTTCGTGCTTCTTTCAAAGCCAGTTTTTAGGGTTATTGATCAACCAATTTTTCCTCTTAATCAACCAAAATTGATTGATCAACCAACCAAATTAGTTAATCGATCAAACCAATCCTTTTTAGGAAGTTGATTAAAATCCTATTGATTGACCAACCAAGCTATTAATTAACCAATTAGTGATCGATCAAAAAACTTAATTGATCGACCAAATAGCTTTTTGATCGACCAATATAGCTTAACTGATTGACCAATTTGACTTCCTTTTCAGGTCAACTTTTTAGTATAAGTACAGGTAATACACAGCTCTTTTGAATAACAACTTTCAATAGAAACACCCTCAAAAAGATCAGAGTGTCTCATGCTTCTTTCAAGTGTTTCTGTGCTTCACTATTCACATCATTTAAAGGCATGTCGTTTCGTATCTCTACTGAAATTTTGGTTTGATTTTTTATTGAGGTTCCATAGATATATTTATTGTTATTCAACATTGTTGTTTTTAATTAATAGATTCCAAGGTGTTGGAAAGATCCGTGTTGTTGTTATTATTCTTCTCTTTAGGGTAAAAAGAGAAGTGATTGTAAAGAGATTGTGCCACCCTCATGCAACTAGTACTATAGTTGATTGAGTAGCCTTGACTAGTCGGAAAATCCTAAATTGTGAGGCTTAGGTAGTGGTTTCCCCCAGTTTGGGTTTCCATTCTAAATCCAAGTGTAACTTGTGCTTGACTTTATTGTGAATTCATTTTTGCCTTTTACTATTTAAAAAAGGAAATACTATTCAACCCTCCCATCTAGTATACATTCAATTCATAGGCAAACCCTCACTTGGTATCAGAGCTTGGTTGTCCAAAAGATGTCAAAGTCATCTGTTGACACATATGCTAAGGGGCAATCAGCAATTTGACCTCCTCTCTTTGATGGAACAAACTATAGATACTGGAAGACCAGGATGCAGATCTTCTTAGAGTTGATGGATTTCGAGGTGTGGGATGTCATTGCCTCCAAATACATACGTCTTGAAATCAAGGAAGGAGTAGTAGCGACACCAGATCAAAAGATGGCAACGCACAATGCAAAAGCCATGAATGCAATCTTCTATGGGCTTTCTAGAGCAGAATTCAACTGCATTTCTGCTTGCAAGGCAGCCTATGAGATCTGGAGCATCCTTGAAGTCACCCATGAGGGGACATCTAAGGTAAAAGAAACTAGAGTAAATTTACTAACACAAAATTATGAGCTTTTCAGGATGAAAAAGGGAGAATCAATTAAAGAGATGTTCATGAGATTCATGGACATCATAAACTCCCTAAGGAATCTAGATCAGAAAATCAAGAACAAAGCCTTGGTGAGGAAGATTCTCCGATCGCTCACCAGTGATTGGGAGACCAAGACTACAACCATACAAGAGTCAAAAGATTTGTCTACCTTGAAACTAGACGATATTATTGGAAGCCTTATGGCCTATGAGATTCAACTCCAACACATGAAGGAGCATGAAGATGAAGGAGTCAAGAAGAAGACTGTAGCTCTTGAAGCAAATCAACAATAAGAAGATTCCTCAAGTGAAGACAAAGAGGAAGACATAACCCTCATTGCAAGAAAGTTCAGAAAGTTCCTCAAGAACAAAAGAAGCTAGAGAAAGAAGAAAGAAGAGGCCAAAGTAGATGCCATTATCTGCTACAACTGTAAGAGAAAAGGGCACATCAAGAAGGATTGTCCATTTCTCAAAAAGGAGTCAGAAAAGAAGTTTCCCATAAGAGAAGGAAAGAAAAATGTCTTCACAACAACTTGGGATGAATAAAGCTCAAGCTCAAAAGAAGAAGAAATCTCCAGAGAAGAAGCTCTTCTAGTTCTAATGGCGCTAGAAGAGGAGGTAACCTCTTTTCCACAAGATGAACTATTAGAACATTTTTTGAGATGCATGACATAGCTTTATCACTAAAATTAGAAAATAAAAAACTAGCAAAAACATTAGGGGAAGAAAGAGCACAAAAAGATATACTTTCTCAACAGAATAAAGAGTTATCTAATGAAAACACCTCATTAAAATCCAACATAGGTAATTTAAAGGTAGATATAGATAAATTAAAAGAAAATTCTACAATTCTCTTAAATGATCTAGCTAAATCTACTAAGGGAAGTAGAAACTTGCATAAGCTATTAGGAACACAAACCCAAAGCATCACAAAATTTGGATTAGTCTACATACCTAAAAATGATCGTGAAGCATCTAGTTCTAGCCAAACAAAAAGAAAGGTAGCTTGCTTAAACAGGTAGCATCTAACCACTATGAACCCAAACAAAAATGGGTACCAAAAACTCTATTGCAATCCTGTTTTGTAGGTCAAGTAGACTATAAGAAGTGGACATATCAACAAATCAATGGAACATTGAAGCTACTCTATAGATCAGCCAAACCAAGACCTCACAATTGCAAACTAAAGATAGGAACAAGAAGAAAGGAGATGGATCATGGATAGTGGATGTTCAAAGCACATGACCAAAGAGGAAGACCTATTCTTGCAACTTCACCGCTAGGATGGTGGTACCATCACATTTGGGAACAACCACAAAGGCCATATTATTGGTACTGGCCAAATTGGTAATTCTTCCATCTCTTTTGATAATGTACACTTAGTGGATTAAAACATAACCTTCTAAGTGTAAGCCAGATATGTGATAAAGGATACAAAATCACATTCACATCAAATGGTTTTAAAATACGGGATGAAGAAACAAAACAAACTCTTCTCAAAGGAAATAGGTATAAAGATACCTACACTATCAACTTCAACAAATGCAACAATCTTGAATGTCGTGTCGTATCTGATGAAGAGGAAACACTTTGGCATAGATGAGTAGGTCATGTTCACATGAGAAGCATTAGTAAACTTGTAAAACATGAACTTCTCAAAGTCTGCCAAATATCAACTTCAAGAAAAGCAATGTCTGCAATTCATGTCAAGTTGGTAAACAAACTAAAAATCCCTTCAAACCAAAAAGGATGGTTAGCACTTCACAACCTCTGGAGCTACTTTACTTAGACTTGTTCGAACCAACCAAATCCGAAAGCATAAGTGGGTGCAGATATTGTCTAGTAATAATTGATGACTTTTCTAGATTTACTTGGGTATCTTTTTTAAAACGTAAGGACTTAACCATTGATGCTTTTAGTAAACTAGTTAGAAGAGTACAAAAATGAAAAATGATCTAAAGTAATTAGATTAAAAGCGATCATGGTGGAGAATTTAAGAATGAATCTTTTTGCAATTTCTGTGATCAATATGGAATAAAACATGAATTTGTTTTTCCTATAGTCGCACCTCAGAATGGTGTAGATGAAAGGAAAAATAGAACCTTGCAAGAGCGTGCCCGCACAATGCTGTTCGAGTCAAAGCTGCCTCGAAATTTTTGGAAAGAGGCTATAAACACTGCTTGCTATATCCAAAACAGATCACCAATTAGACTAATCCTAAACAAAACACCTTTTGAACTCTATCATGGAATAACACCTAGAATTTCCTACTTCAAGATATTTAGTTGTTGATGTTTTATACTTAATACTAAGGGCAATCTTGATAAGTTTGATGCTAAAAGTTCAAAAGGAATATTCTTAGGTTACTCAACTAGAAGTAAAGCCTATAGAGTTTTTAACAAGAAGAATTCAACTGTTGAGGAAACTATGCATGTATCATTTGATGAAGTATTAGCTCAACCTAAATCCTCTACAAACAATGATGATGATAAACTAGTAGATGACCCATCAAACATTCCAAAAGAAAATGTTTCTGACAAACTACCTAGAGATATTTCCTATGTGAAAGAATCCAAAAGAACTGATGATAGGAGAATTGTCTAAAGGAGTTCAAATTAGATCTTCTTTTAATAATTTAGCTTCCACTACATTTGTTTCTCAATTAGAACCCAAAAATGTTAAGGAAGCCTTCTCTGACAGTTACTAGATTATTTCAATGGAAGATGAGCTGAATCAATTCAAAAGAAATCATGTGTGGGAACTTGTTTCAAAGACTAACTCTCAGACCATTATAAGAACCAAGTGGGTCATTAGGAATAAACTTAATGAATCTGGAGAAGTAGTTAGAAATAAAGCTAGACTTGTGGCCCAGGGATATAATCAAGAAGAAAGAATTGATTTTGATGAAACATATGAACCTGTAGCTTGCCTAGAATCCGTTAGGATGCTGCTAGCCTTTGCCTCCCATATGAAATTCAAACTTTTGTAGATGGACGTCAAAAGTGCCTTCCTAAAAGGATTCATCAAGGAAGAAGTCTATGTTAAATAACCTCCAAATTTTGAAGATGCTAAATATCCAGACTATGTATATAAACTAAACAAAGCATTATATGGCCTAAAACAAGCTCCACGAGCTTGGTCAACAGATTAAAATCCTATCTAATTGAAAATGAGCTTAAAATTGGTAAAATAGATCCAACTTTATTTACAAAAAGAAAAGAATATAATCTCATAACAATACAAATATATGTTGATGATATTATTTTCGATGCTACTAATGATCTGTTATGCCAAGAATTTGCAAAAGTAATGCAAGATCAGTTTGAAATGAGCATGATGGGAGAACTTTGGTTCTTTCTCGGACTTTAAATTGATCAGTTGTCCTCTGGAATCTTCATATCTCAAACCAAATACACCACGAAGATCTTGAAGAAATTCTCTATGGACAAAGTGTAGGGTAAAGACACACCTATGGAAGCCTCTACACAATTAAAATATGATGAAACAGGTAAATCTATAGATTAGAAATTATATAGAAGTATGATGGGATCATTATTATACTTTTTTTTTGAAACAGAAAGGAAAGCTATCATCTTACGATAGCAATCCAGAGCAGTATATTATATAAACAAGTAAGAGAAATTACAAAAGATATCCCCAAAAATGTATTAGGGACCAGCACTCTCTTACAATACTTTCACAACACACCGGCCTCTCCTGAAGAAGTCTCTCATTTCTTGCCTTCCATTCACATGAAATAGTGGTAGCCATGTGTACATGTGGCTTCCCTCTCACACCAAACACATGCCAGATAGAATCCCACTCTGGTAATGGCTCCTGACATGTCCTCCAAATAGCATCAGTGACAACGCAAGAAGAAAAGAGGTGATTTACATTGTCAATATTCATCTCACACAAAAAAAAAACATGGTGATCAGTTCCCAACCGTCTATGTCGCAGATCATTTGTGATCAATCCATCTCTCCTACATAGCTAGAGAAATATCTGTACCTTGAGAGGAATTTTTAACAACCAGATCTTCTTGTCAATGAAGTCGCATCTCCAACCACATTCAAGGCTCGACATTCTGTTATAGCCAGATTGCACACTATAAGTCCCCTCCCAAAGGTATTTGTCCTCCACTCCAGGCTTAGGTCTGAAGCTCTCAAGGTCTGAAATTAGACTTCTCCTTTCTTCCCATAGTCAAGTAGCTCTCCTGTTGGAATCCTCATCAATTAGATTCCAGCTACTACTGCTGCAAGACCAGACTGAAAGGGATGGTGGTCAGACCCGGATAGGTTGTGTTAATATGGTGATTTTATCGTTGAAATGTATATAGTGGTTAACCTAAATCGAGCCTAACCATCTCTTTACAAAATATTTTTTTTACCTGGCCTACTTGATTTTATCTTGGTCACTTTTAGGCCTAGGGTCGAACTCAGGGAAGTAGGGTTAGAAGTGAAGTTTCTACGCCTTTCCTGCAACAAATCTCTTTCGTTCGTTTATTGTGTTTTTTGTGTTTTTATTTTTATTTTTTTTTCTGATAATTCTTGTCCTTGAGGCATACCCTCAAAATTAGGTTCTTGGCTTTGAGCCAAATCAGGGTTCCAAAACAGGTCTTGCTATTCGCAAGATGGAGTACCTACAAGTCAAAGATTATCTTTTCTCTTTTATATATTTTTTTTATCTTTTTATTAGCAGGAAAGAGAAGCAGAAATAAAGTAAATATAGTATATATATATGTATAAAGGGGTGGGGGTGGAGGCGGAGATGGAGTGTAGCACAGTGTCGAGTCGGTCGTCGTCTAGAAAGACGCAACCAACAGGACGAAGTGCCGCGTGGAGTGTAGGATGGATGGTAGAAGATGTGTACGAACATGCTTTTTGTACGCGTGTATCGAGGAATATCAGCAACTGGTGCAGATATTCCCGCGATACCACATATGGTAAGTAATATGAATATATATATATATATATGTATATATGTAAATATATCTATATGTATATATATATATATATATATGGTTATAAATATATAGGTATATATATGTAGTTATATATGTATATATATATGTATGTATGTATATAGACTAATACATAGTTATATAAGTACTAATATATGTACAGATATATGTGTATATATATATATATGTATATAAGTATATAGATATATATATATATATGTATGTATACTAATCCTTAATTATATAGGTACTACTATATGTATAAATATAAGTATATATATATATGTATATATATATATATGTATATAAATATATGTGTATATATCAATATATATATGTATATGTATATATATATATAAGTATATAATAATATATAAGTGAGAGTGTGTGTGCGAGAGTGTGAGTGTGTGTGTATGAGTATTTGCAGAGAGAGAGAGAGTGTGCTGTGAGAGAGAGAGAGAGAGAGCTGGTGTTGGCGTGGTTAAGGCGTCTGAAGCTTCAGGCCCGACATCTGGAGTCCACGCGCGCACGCACAGGCACGTATGCACGCAAAGAGGCGCACGCTGGAGGGAGTGGGAGAGGAGAGAGGGCAGCAGCGCACAGCGCTGCACGGAAAGCTAGAGCTGGTGCACGAAGGCGTACGTGGACGAAGGGAGCGGGCGAAGGGAGACGCAGATGCAGACGCTGAAGCGAGCGGGTGCGGGCGAAGCGAGCGCACACAGACGCACGGGCGGGTGCTAGAGCGGGCACGAGGCTGGACGCGGGTGCAGGCAGTGGCTGGTAGCGGTGCGCCGGGTAACCGGATAAGTGAGAAACTTACCGGTCACCCCACTGTAGCCACAGTGTTCCGCTGAAATGCGTGAATAGTGGCTATAGTGGCCAGGCGAGCCACACGATCGAGTGCTGT
This sequence comes from Thalassia testudinum, assembly GCA_037157565.1. Taxonomy (NCBI): domain Eukaryota; kingdom Viridiplantae; phylum Streptophyta; class Magnoliopsida; order Alismatales; family Hydrocharitaceae; genus Thalassia; species Thalassia testudinum. The sequence goes on along the minus strand of JAZHRO010000035.1, from coordinate 53,093,318 downwards.
AGGTGCTGTGAGTGCGGGCGGCTTGCGGCTGGCGCGCGCGGTGAAGCTTGGCCGGCCGCTGCAGGGGTGTGCGGTGGCCGGTTGCAGACGGAAAGTTGAGTGCAGCACGAAGAAGCGGGAGGCGAGGGAATCTACAGGCGTGCGCTGGAGGCGAGGGCGGCCTGCAGGTGTGCACTGGGGGGCCTTGCGGCTGCTACCACCTTGCTGCTGCTGTTGCGTGTGGAGCGTTGAGCTTCAAAGCATGAAGCTCCTACTCCAATGGCTGAAGTGGCTTAGACGTTGAAAGAGGGAAGAGAAGACCACCACACCCACCGGCTCTTTGATGAGTTGGGCGGTGGTGGTCTCACAGTGGTGGGTGTGCACCACAGTGATGTACTCCTGCCCGCAAAGTGGCTCCTCAGAGGAGGAGGGCCTACGTATGGAGGGAGAGGGAGGAGACAGCTTGGAAGGAGAAGCTGCTGTTGGATTTTTTTTGTGTAGAGGACCATTCTCCCCTTGCAAAGGAGGAGCCGTGCTCTTTTTAAAGAAGAAGAAAGCATGCACAGCCATGCCCTGGCTATGCATGGCTTGTGCATGGCTTGGCAGGGAGAGGCTGGACATGCGACTGTAGGGCAAGGTGCGATGAAGGAGAAGCCATTCCTTGCAGCCACGGGAAGCATTTCAAAGTCAAATAAAATTAAAATAAAAAGATGGTGAATTTTGCAAAGCAGCACTTGAGGAAAATGTGAATTGCAAGGCCAATTTATTCACTCTCCTCCCCTCTTAATTAAATGCATGCATGCGTGTATTTTTACAAATGCGACTATGGATACCTAATATGCAGTGGTAATGCTAGGAAATAGCACAAGACGACACAATTGCAGGTGTATTTTTGCGGTGCATTCATACCCCCATGCCTATCTTTTGCTAGTCCCTAGCAAAACCTTTTTTTGTTGTGTTTAGAAATGATCTTTAAGCTGAAGATTTTTTTCTGAGGTGACATAAGTGTGTTTATTGTTGGATATTGTGAGAACCAATTGCAGAGAAGACTACCAGTACTTTAAGTCTCACATGACATAGATCATCTCTTGACTAACCAGGACTCTTGATATTTAAACCTTAAGTATGATTTCTAGGACCCAGGAGGTTTTTGCCGTACTCGAGATCTCAAGAGGTTATGGCTTGTGCATAGTGAAGGATCAAGACTGACCAGATGAACATTAAGACTCAAGCCCAGGGTTTCACAAATTTTTAAGTAAAGGTTGGTCCCAGTTTCAGCTTGTGTCTTCGGATTGACCCTTAAAAAGATGATGGAAAACTCAACTCTCATTTTCTGACATTTGTGGCTCAAAGAAAACAGGGTGTTTGTGACATGCCTTGAAGAACTTTTGTAGGGTAATTTTACAGACATTAGTGAGATATACTGACTTATTTGCATCTTTTTTTTTTTTCGAAACATGTGTCAGTATATCTCTTACAACATTATTTGGAGGAGCACACTTTTCTTTTCTTTTTTTTGGTGGGAGAGTTCCATTTTGGTGGAAAGAGTCTTTCCTAAACATAAGACTAAAGCCTGGGATAAAAAGTCTACCTGCGCGCACAGGTAAGGACTCCACCTTCCCTAATGAACACTAGGGTTGGATCTTATGTTCACCTGGTCTTTCTTGATATGTGTAGTGTGAACCAAGTTTACTTAAGCTCTCGAGTAGAAGAAAACCAACGAATTCTGTACTAGTGTCTCAGGTACAATAATACGTCCTTAGTTAGGAGAGATTACAATCTATCTTGTCAATGCTCAAGTGAATTAAGCTGAGCCTGAGCAAATCAAGATTCTGTGGCCTGGAAAGTCTTCAAAACAGAGGTTGAATATCCATAAACACTTATTGTCTTTTTGTTTCAGCCTTCATATCATTACTAAACACCATTTTCATTTTTCATCATTTATATATATATATATATATATAGATGAAAACTGCATGATACCCTAAAATACCCAGATCCTATGGATGCCTATCCACCCCCCCATGCCAAACGATGCTATGTCCTCATATGCATGCAGGGTAGGGTAGAGAAAGGACGAAAGATTGGGTAACGACAGCTGAAGTGTAAGGTATATAGTAGGGTGGTAGGGTGGGTGGATGGTGGGTGGTGAAGTGAAAAGTGATGGTGGATAGTGAGTGTTGTTGGGGTGCCTCCCAACGAGCGCTGAATTGAACGTCCCCAGCTGGACTCAGGATGAGGCAAAACATTAGTTACCCTCCAGTAGGGCAATAGATTCTCCAACGGGGGCAAGTTCATGAGTACGATAGGGTTTCAAACGCTGCCCATTGACCGTAAATTTATGCCCAGATTTGGAATTTTCAATTTCAATGGCCCCGTTGGGAAATGGTCTCGAGACTCGGAAAGGACCAGTCCATTTGGACTTCAGTTTCCCAGGGAAGAATTTGAGCCGGGCATTGTAGAGCCAAACTTGCTGAGATGGCTCAAATTCTTTCCGCCGAATACGGCTATCGTGAAAAGTCTTAGTGCTTTGTTTAAAGGTTAAAGCAGAATCATAGGCTTCATGACGGAGCTCTTCCAGCTCCTAGAGTTGGAGTTTCCTTTCTCGACCACATAGGTCTGGGTCGAGGTTACATTGGTGAACCGCCCAATAAACACGGTGCTCCAACTCCATGGGCAAATGACAAGGCTTCCCGTAAATAATTCTATAAGGAGACATACCAAGGGGAGCCTTGAAGGAGGTCCGATACGCCCAAAGTGCGTCAATTAGCTTGTCGGACCAATCCTTACGGTCAGGCCGAACCATTTTCTGGAGAATCTGCTTGATTTGTTGGTTTGACACCTCTGCCTAGCCATTCGTCTGAGGATGATATGGAGATGCGATACGATGGTGGACTCCGTATTTCCTCAGAAGTGCCTGAAAAGACGCATGGGTAAAGTGGCTTCCTCCATCCGAGATAATGGCTCGAGGTATCCCAAAGCGTGCAAAGATGTGGTCTTTGACAAAGCGAGTGGATATAACATGGTAAGCACGGCGCGCGGGAATAGCCTCGATCCATTTCGAAACATAATCAACAACCATGAGGATGAATTCGAAGCCGTTGGAAGGAGGAAAGGGACCCATGAAATCAATTCCCCAAATGTCGAAGTTTCTGCAGCTAGGATGGGTTGTAAAGGCATCATGTCACGACATGACATTGACCCTAATGACTGGCACCTAGTGCAATGCTTGGCATAATTGTGTGCATCCTGGTGAAGGGAGGGCCAAAAGAAACCTCACTGTAGCACCTTGGCTGCAGTTTTCCTCCTAGAGAAATGGCCTCCGCAGGCTTGATCGTGGCAGAAGGATAGCACACTGGTGAATTCACTGTCAGGAACATAGCAACGGATGATTTGATCAGCACCTATCTGAAAAAGAAGTGGATTATCCCAGAAATAATACTTTGCTTCTGCCATGAGACGCTCGCGCTGGTTTTTAGGCTAGCCACGTGGAAGGGATCCAGAAGCAAGGTAATTGGCAATGTCGGCATACTACGGTCCACTTGCCACATTAATTGCCAATAGGTGCTCATTAGGAAAAATCTCATTGATCGGCAGAGTAAGTCCAATATGGTCATGGTCCAGTCTAGAAAAGTGATCAGCCACAACATTCTAGGCTTCGGCCTTATTGCGAATCTCAATGTCAAATTCTTGGAGCTGAAGGATCCAACGAATCAGTCTAGGCTTGGCATCCTTCTTGTGCATGAGATGGCGAATGGCCGCGTGATCAGTAAAAATAATAACATGTGAGCCCAGAAGGTAGGAGCAGAATTTTTCCAGCCCAAAGACGACCGCCAGTAGTTCTTTCTCAGTGGTAGTATAACTACGCTGGGCCTCGTCCAACGTCTTACTGGTGTAGTACACCACGAAGGGGTGTCTATCGCGTCTTTGTCCCAAGATGGCTCCGACTGCAAGGTCAGAAGCATCACACATGAGTTCAAAGTCAAGGGACCAATCAGGTGGCTGGAGAATAGGGGACTTGGTGACAGCATCACGTAGCTGCGTGAATGCTCGTATCCAGTCGGGGCCCATATTGAAGGGTACGTCGGTCGATAGAAGATGAGTTAATGGTCAGGAAATCTTGGAGAAGTCTTTGATGAATCTCCTATAGAAACCAACGTGTCCCAGGAAGGAGTGGATTTGTTTGACAGAGCCAGGCACCGGTAAATCAGCAATCACATCAAGCTTAGCTCTGTCAACCTCGATACCCCTATAGGAGATGATATGTCCGAGAACAATTCCCTTGTGCACCATAAAATGACTTTTTTCCCAAGAAAGCACGAGGTTTAAATCAATACATCTCCTAAGGATACGGGTCAGGTTGGAAAGACAGTCATCCAAAGATGGTCCAAAGACTGAGAAGTCATCCATGAAGACCTCGAGAAAGTCACCCACCATGTCATGGAATATCGCCAGCATACATCTCTGGAAAGTTGCTGGCGCGTTGCAAAGTCCGAACGGCATCCTTTTGAATGCAAAGGTGCCAAAGGGGTAGGTAAAAGTGATTTTCTCTTGGTCCCGGGGGTCAATTGCCACCTGGTTATATCCTGAGAATCCATCCAGGAAACAGAAAAATTTATTTCTTGCTAACTGCTCCAGGATTTGGTCAATGAAAGGTAGCGGAAAGTGATCTTTCTTAGTTGCAGCATTGAGTTTCCTATAATCTACACACACTCTCCAAGATGTAGGAGTGCATGTAGGGATGGATTCACCCCTGTCATTGACACGGATGATGAGTCCTGCCTTTTTGGGCACCACGTGAATCGGACTCGCCTAGGGGCTATCGATGATCGGGTAGGTTATACCCGCATCCAGCCATTTAATAATTTCTTTATTAACGACCTCCCGCATGTTAGGGTTGAGACATCGCTGCATCTCGCGGGAAGGTCGAGCCTCCTCCTCCGTATATATACGGTGAGTGCAGTAGGAGGGGCTATTGCCAGATAAGTCTGATAAAGACCATCCAATGGCTGCCTTGTGTTCTATGAGGACCTTAGTTAGTTTGCACTCTTGCTCCCTGATCAATTTTGAACTGATGATTTCAGGGAGCGTTTCATTTGGTCCCAAGAAAATATACTTAAGTGTATTAGGCAGCTCTTTCAGCTCGGGAGTGGATGGTGAAAGGTCTGGCATTTCTTGGGATGAGAGTGTCCCAGGAGGATTAGAAAACAAGTCAGGAAGAAGAAGTTGGCCCTCAGATTGGTCAAGAAGAGGGGCGTCTTGGATAGATGGATCCAAAAAGGAATAGCCCCAGTGAGTAGTATATGGGCTCAAGGTCCCAGTGTGGATTTGTAACTCCGCTTGATTTGGTGGGAAAGAAAGGGCGATCCGATCTTCGAGAGTGTGGATCGGCGGTGAGTAGCCCGGATATAAGTTAGACCACGAGGTATAGGAAGCGGAGAAAACCTCGTCAGAAGTCTGGTCAGGAGAAGGTACGGGATAAGGGAGGGATGGGGGAACGTCACAATTTGTGTCGGTCAGGTAATCGTCAATGTTTATTGGTAATCCGCAGCAGTTAGAATAGGTCCCAATTAGTCCGATACACGCACTGACGGCCATGTCCTCGTTAGACGTGTCATCCTCGGTGCAATCGCAATCAAAGTTCTTGGCTGCCTTGAAGATGTTAAGCTTGAGCTTTTCAAATCCAACGGCAATCTCAATACAGCCCGACTCGCAGTCGATATGGGCGCGGGCTGTGGCCAAGAAAGGTCGACCAAGGATGATCGGACAATCAGAAAGTGAGCTAGGAACTTCCATATCTAAAACAAGAAAGTCAACAGGAAAACAGAGACTGTTGACCCTAACCACCATGTCTTCACCACACCCTTCGGGATTTTGACAAAACGATATGCCAACTGTAATGTGACAGGGGTGGGTTTCAGATTTCCCAAGGAAAATTTTTCGAGCATGATGGTTGGTATAAGATTTATGGAAGATCCTAGATCAAGCAGGGCACGGTTAAAATTACTGCCTTGGATGCTACAGGAAATCAGTGGTGTGCCCGGATCTTTCTGCTTCGGTGGTAGGTTTGACAGTATAGCACAACTAGCATGAGGCGAGAGAACCACCAGATTCTTAGTTTTCTTTGACTGTCGCCTGGGTGTTGTGTAGTCTTTGAAAAATCGGGCGACAGTAGGTATGTGGTCGATAGCCTCGAGTAGGGGTACCCTGATTTCTACATCCCTGAACAAATTACGCAGGTTATCAAAGGCTTGCATATCTTTCTTTTCGCCTTTTGGCTGCCTCAATAGAGCCTCAGGGAATAGGACTGATTCTGGCACCAATTTGGGTGTATCGTCCTCTCGCGAATGCGGTGCGCATCCCGAATGAGAGGGCGATGAAGAAGACGGGCCAGAATTAGGTCGAGGCTGATCGACGGTCTGCTTACCCCTCCTTGTAGTGATAGCATTGGACGATGGGGGTCCAGTGGGATCATACGACGGAGGAGGGTTCGCAATAGGGACATAAGAGTGTGGTGCTGCAGCGGGATTAGCCTGAAATCCCAGTGGAATGCTCGGAGCTTGCAGAATTTGATGTACCTGCCCCTGAGAAGGTCATACCTGTGGTTGAGGACCACAGGGTACGAAATTTCGTGGGTTTGGAACAAGTTGGGCAGGAAGAGTGCCCTGAGATTGAGTCGCCATGCATAGTTGACTGATCTCACCATTCTGCTGCGCCAATTGGTGCTGAAAAGAGGTCATGTTCTCTTCATGGCGCTTTGACATTTTCGTCACCATTCGCATCAATTTGTCAAGAGGACTTGATGAGTGTTCTGCTTGCGGTACGCAAGGGCCTGATGGTGGATTCACCATAGGATTAGACTGGGCCCTTGGGATGACGGGTGCGGACGGTCGCATTGGTCCACCCATGGGGTTTTGGCACTGCGGGTTGTTGGACCATGCGAAGTTCAGATGATTTTGCCACCCTGGGTTATAAGTGGCAGAGTACGGGTTATTCCCCAGGGAGCAAGCATCTTCTATGCCAGAAGACGCGTCCGCATGTAAGTATGTGTCCGAGCACACGGAGGCTTGGTCCTCCGTGTCAAAATACTGGCTCGTAGAAGCCAGATCCACATGACTTACCGAGTCGCTCGGCGCGACACTCGGTAAGGAAGGTCTTACGGGGTTTCTTGGGATAAGCCTGGTGTTGGAAGAATTGGAATTGTGACGAAGTGGTGAAGTGGGGGTCTTTGCCATAGAACGGGCGAAGTTGGCTAGAAGCTCGTCCAGCTTCTTGTGCACGACGGAGACTTCATCTAAGTTCTGTGCGATAAGGTTGAGATCAGTGGATGAATGGGAGGGTCCCATGTCAACTTCGTGGACATTTCGGGGAAGGCTAGTACGATTAAAGGTGACAATGGAGGCATTGTTCATTGAGTTTTCACTCATATTTTCAAATAATTCGAATGCTCTATTCTCGTCTTTATTCATAAAATTCCCTCCGCAGGAAGCATCTGCAATCTGCTTCAAAGTCTCATTTATCCCACAATAGAAAATCTAGGCTATATGCCACTTAGGCAGGATGTGGTGTGGACACTTCCTGAGGAGGTCATTATACCTCTCCCATGCCTCATGAAATTGTTCGCCGTTTTGTTGCGTAAATGAAGTGATAGCACGGCGAAGTGCATTGGTTCACCCGGTTGGGAAGAACTTCTTGAGAAACACTGTTTGCATCTCTTCCCAAGAGTGGATGGTTCTCCCAAGGGTGCGTAACCACTACGACGCTTTATCCCACAATGAAAACGGGGACATTTTCATGAGGACTATCGGTAACCCGATATTTCTTGATTTAATAGTTTCAGCCAATCGGGTTAGGTCTTCCAAGTGGAGAAAAGGATCTTCACTTGTAAGACCATGAAAGTGAAAATTTATCAGGCCAATTATGTTAGTTTTAATTCAAAGTCGTCCCCGCCCATGGGGACTCGAATTTGTCCTATGGTCTCTGTAGCAACGGGATTCTGATAGGAGCTAAGAGACCTAGGCTCCTCCTGTTCGGGAGGGTTCTGCATTTCCTCCATTGTTTCCCTAATGGCCTCAATTTGTTCATTATACATTTCCATTTGAGCTTGGAGGCGGGTTATGAGTTCTAAGGCTCTACCACCTGGTGGGTTCTGAGGGTGGTTTCCTCCCTCGGGATTTGGGGGTGGGTGTGCAGCCATGTTTGTGGAGGAGGTGGATGATTCAGCTTCTTTTCTAGATTTATCAGGCAATTCACACAGTTCAGGGTTTTGTGACCTCCTCCCAAACATGCACTACCGCAGAAAGAATTGGGGGGATAAGAAGGGAAAAGAGATGAGAGAAATGACGCCGCAAAGGTACACTTGATGACAAATCAATTCAATCAAATTCCTAACCTCTATAGTGTGCCCTTATACCTAAAGATCTAAGTTACCTACTATCACGAACTACGGAACCGAATGCGAGAACCGCGGAACCACCGGGCCAGATTGAAAAGCCGTTTGCCCCAGTCTTAGACACCCGATAGCATGCGGGAACCCTCACCAGCACGTAGACGCTACATGCAGGTAGTTCGACCTCCAATCCTTAATAAGGGTTAAGTTACTACCAATTTTAGTTAGAGGCTTAGAATCAAGTGCTTTTGGAATGTGAAGGGCGTTGTTTACGGGTAATGCCCAAGTGATTGATTTTTCAAGTGTGTAAAACAAGCATGCAACGTGGAAATCTCCCCGAATTGAAGTTTTAATTGGTGAATGATTTTTAGAGTTCAGCCTTTAGTAGTATGGATTTTAGGATTTCGCTGAAATACCAATTCAACCAATCTCCGGGTTTTTAGAGAATACAAGTTTGCTTCTAAGCCCAACAAACCCTTCTTCAATGTCAATTGGTTAATGCATGCTAAAATGCAATGGGCTTCCCTTAATGGAGATTTCTATGTGTGGATGCATGAATCAGTTTTAGATTAGTGTGAAAGGGAGCCAAAGCACTGCAATTGAAGTGCTCCCAATCACCAAAAAGATGTCCACACACAAGGCTCAACCAAAAGATAAGGAAAATCAAATTGTTGGGGTTGAAGTATTCGGGATCGAATCTTAGGCAAGTTGAAAAGTCGTGGTGGGGTTGGAATCAACTCAATTCCAAGTCTCCCCACCAAAAATGTGATCCCGAATTTGCAGATAAGTGAGGCAAAGAGGGGTGCAATCAATCTTTTTATGTTTGCCTCAAAGAATACTTCACACGGCGAAAATTCAAGAATTAAGATTCTTGGATTTTCGCTAAGCGAAGTAAGGCGGGAAATCCTGGGGCAGAGGGAGTAAAGGCAATCAATCAAGCAGGTGAATTTTAATCCACTTTCCCCAAGAGATCCTAAGAAGTTTTTCTAGTTTTTGTTTTAATGATTTTTTTTTTATTAAGGTTACAAGTCAACCTAGGTTGCTAAGAAAGAAAGACCTACTTGTGCAGCAATGTGTGCGAAGCTCCAGTGTGGTGTCGGCATCTTCACACTCTCGTTCCTGCCTTGGATCTGCCCACGTCTCTGACTACATCTGCCTGTCTTCTCCTTGCAACAGGTTTACCTGCACACCAAAACTAGAGACACCCATGAAGAGAAGAGTGTGAGAAGAGAAAGATTACAGGAATGAAGTAAAAACTTACTTGAAGGCGCACTTCCCCGACAACGACGCCATGAAAGGGATGGTGGTCGGACCCGGATAGGTTGTGTTAATTGGTGATTTTATCGTTGAAATGTGTATAGTGGTTAAACTAAATCGAGCCTAACCATCTCTTTACAAAATATTTTTTTTACCTGGCCTACTTGATTTTATCTTGGTCACTTTTAGGCCCAGGGTCGAACTTAGGGAAGTGGGGTTAGAAGTGAAGTTCTACGCCTTTCCTACAATGAATCTCTTCCATTCGTTTATTGTGTTTTTGGTGTTTTTCTATTTAGATTTTTTTTTCTGATAATTCTTGTCCTTGAGGCACACCCTCAAAATTAGTTTCTTGGCTTTGAGCCAAATCAGAGTTCCAAAACGGGTCATGCTATTCGCAAGATGGAGTACTTGCAAGTCAAGGATTATCTTTTCTCTTTTATATATATTTTTTATCTTTTTATTGCCAGGAAAGAGAAGCAGAAATAAAGTAAATATAGTATATATATATTATATATATATGTATAAAGGGGTGGGGGTGGAGGTGGAGATGGAGTGTAGCACGGTGTCGAGTTGGTCGTCATCTAGAAAGACGCAACCAACAAGACGAAGTGCCACGTGGAGTGTAGGATGGATGGTGGAAGATGTGTGCGAACACGCTTTTTGTACACGTGTATCGGGGAATATCAGCAACTGGTGCAGATATTCCCACGATACCACATATGGTAAGTAATATGAAAAAAAAAAAAAAAAATATATATATATATATATATGTATATATGTAAATATATCTATATGTATATATATATATGGTTATAAATATATAGGCATATATATGTAGTTATATATGTATATATATATGTATATATGATAAATATAAGTATATGCCTATATAAGTATATAAATATATATATATGTATGTATGTATGTATGTATACTAATCCTTAAGTATATAGGTACTACTATATGTATAAATATAAGTATATATATATAAGTATATATATATAAGTATATATATATGTATATAAATATTTGTATATATATCAATATATATATGTATATGTATATATATAAGTATATAATAATATATAAGTGAGAGTGTGTGTGTGCGAGAGTGTGAGTGTGTGTGTATGAGTATTTACAGAGAGAGAGAGTGTGTGCTGTGAGAGAGAGAGCTGAAGTTGGCGTGGTTAAGGCGTCTGAAGCTTCAGGCCCAACATTTGGAGTCCACGCGCGCACGTGCAGGCGTGTATGTGCGCTGGAGGGAGTGGGAGCGGAGAGAGGGCCACAGCACACAACGCTGCGCGGAGAGCTGGAGCGGGTGCACGCAGACGTACGCAGAGGAAGGGAGCAGGCGAAGGGAGACGCAGATGCAGACGCTGAAGCGGGTGGGTGCGGGCGATGTGGGCGCACACAAACGTGCAGCCGGGTGCTGGAGCGAGCGCGGGTCTGGACGCGGGTGCGGGTAGTGGCCGGTAGCGGCGCGCTGGGTGACTGGATAAGTGAGAAACTTATCGGTCACCCCACTGTAGCCACAGTGTTCCGCTGAAACGCATGAATAATGGCTATAGTGGTTGGGCGAGCCATGCGACCGGGTGCTATAGGTGTTGTGAGTGCGGGCGGCTTGCGACTGGCGTGCACGATGAAGCTTGGCCGGCCGCTGCAGGGGCGCGCGGTGGCCGGTTGTGGGCGGAAAGGTGAGTGCAGCACGAAGAAGCGGGAGGCGAGGGCGCCTACAGGCGCGCGTTGGAGGCGAGGGCAGCCTATAGGCTTGCGCTGGAGGGCTTTGCAGCTGCTGCCGCCTTGCTGCTGCATGCTGAGCATTGAGCTTCAAAGCTTGAAGCTCCTGCTCCAATGGCTGAAGTGGCTTGGACGTTGAAACAGGGAAGAGAAGACCACCACACCCACCGGCTCTTTGGTGAGCTGGGCGGTGGTGGTCTCACGGTGGTGGGTGTGCACCACAGTGATGTACTCCTGCCCGCAGAGTGGCTCCTCAGAGGAGGAGGGCCTTCGTATGGAGGGAGAGGGAGGAGACAGCCTGGAAGGAGAAGCTGCTGTTGGATTTTTTTTGTGTAGAGGACCAGGCTCCCCTTGCAAAGGAGGAGCCGTGCTCTTTTTAAAGAAGAAAGCATGCATAGCCATGCCCTGGCTGTGCATGACTTGTGCATGGCTTGGCAGGGAGAGGCTGGGCATGCGGCTGCAGGGCAAGGTGCGACGAAGGAGAAGACATTCCTTGCAGCCATGGGAAGCATTTCAAAGTCAAATAAAATTAAAATAAAAAGATGGTGAATTTTGCAAAGCAGCACTTGAGGAAAATGTGAATTGCGAGGCCAATTTATTCACTCTCCTCCCCTCTCAATTAAATGCATGCATGCGTGTATTTTTACAAATGCAACTTTGGATACCTAATATGCAATGGTAATGTTAGGAAATAGCACAAGACGGTACAATTGCAGGTGTATTTTTGCGGTGCAATCACAAACCCTACTGACAATGGCATCCTTGTCAGAGCTCCTTCAAGACACCCAGCCCAGACCACCCCTCCTTCCAGAAATTGAAGGACCTACCATCTCCAAGTGTCAGCTGCAGCAGGTGGAAGTGATCAGCCAATGTCCTTGTCACTGATTTCCAGAAAGGAGAAGGACTGCTGGGCTGAAGTCTGGATAGCACACTGTTGGATGCACCATATCTATCTCTAATCAGGACAGTCCACGGCTTCAGATCTCCTTGCAAAAGTTTAACAGCCCATTTAAGTAGCAAGGCATCATTAAGGTGTTTTAGGGATTTAATCCCAAGTCCACCCCTATCTTTTGGATAACAAATTTGATCCCATTTGAGTGGCTGCAAGAATCTACCCTCATGTTTAGCTCCCTTCCAAAAGAACCTCTTCCTCATCACATCCAACCTTTTCCAAATGGACTTAGGTGCTTTAAATATGGAAAAGTAGAAAACAGGGATGGAGGTGATCACCGAGTTGAGCAAGATAAGTCTTCCACCTTTGGAAAGGAAACTGCTATTTCATCCATCTAATTTCACTGAGATCTTGTCAAAAAGGTAGCTCCAATCACTCTTCTTCATGCTGGAACACCTCAAAGGCAGCCCTAGATATCTGATAGGAAGACTGATGCGGGGAGTCATCAAAATAGCTGCTAAAGCTCCTTGCTCCTCCTCATGTACGCCAAAGCAGACCAAACTAAACTTCTCCCTATTCAACCTCAAGCTAGAGAGCTCACCAAAGACATTAATCATATGATGCAAAGCCAATGCTTCATCCATAGACCATTCAACAAAAAAAACAGTATCATCTGCATATTGAAGAATGGGAGCCAGATTACTCCTGCACGATAAAGAATATCCTCTAATAAGACTAGCTTCAACAAGCTTATTATACTTGACTGCTAGTAGACTTGATATTCTCTTTTGTACTTGTTTGTGTGCTCGCTTACAAGTAAACCCTAAAGAAATACATTTAAATGTTGTTAAAAGAATACTTAGGTATTTAAACAACACACAAGACCTATGACTTTTCTATCCGAAGTCAGACATGTTAGAATTATATTCCTTTTGTGATGCTGATTCTGTGGGTAGCTTTACAGACAGAAAGAGTACTAGTGGAACATGTCAATTTCTTGAAAATTCTCTAGTCTCTTGGTTCTCTAGAAAAAAAAATACTATTTCACTTTCAATAACTGAAACAAAATATGCAGCTGCATTTTTAGCTTATTCACAACTATTGTGGATGAAACAAAACTTACATGATTTTGGCCTATCGTACAAAAATAATAAAATACTATGTGACAACACTAGTGACATTAACTTATCTAAAAATCGAGTACAACATTCTAGGACCAAACGTATTGATGTTAGGCATCACTTTCTAAGTGACTACATCTTAAAAGGAGAGATTAACCTAGAATTTGTTAAAACAGAAAATCAATTATCTGATATCTTCATAAAACCATTCTCAAAAGAAAGATTCAACCAAATTTGTCATTCACTAGGTTTATTAAGACTAAAAGAACTTAATTGATATGCTTCATTGATTTGTTTTACATTGTTGATCGATTAATTTTTAAAATTGATTGACAAAAATGTTTTGATCGATCAGAGTCCTTGTTTGATCGACCAAATTCTTTAGCGGGAAATTTTCCTCCAAAAATTTGAGTTTTTATCGATCAACTTAATTATTTGATCGACCAATTTGTTTGGACGGGAATTTTCCCTCTAATTGTTTAAACTCTGATCAACCAATTACTTTAATTGATCGATCATTTCTTATTTTGATCGACCAAAACTAGGTGTTTCACTTTTCGAGATTGCAATCTTTTTACCTCGAATCTTGCTCGTAATCTATCCAACCAACATTGATAACCTTGATTACCCTCCTAAAATGTTTTTACCTAATTTGCTAATCACTTTTTCTATAAAAGCACACATTTTTACCATCAAACCTATTCTTTTTACTACCTATACCCCACCAATTGATCCCCACACAATCTCCACCACCAAACCAACATACCCTTTTGACCCCACCTCTCCTCCTCCGTCGACCGTGATCGACCAAACATTAAGCTGCCTCCGACCATCACCGCAAGGAAGCCACGCCATCGTCATACATCTTCTGTACAACAACTCGCTCGATGCCACCTTCGCGAGACCTCCAAGTAACTCAACCTCTGGCCATTTTCCACATCGTCGCCGACTTCCCTTTGATCGATCAATCCTTGATCGATCTTGGTACACTCTAAAATTTAGTTGAAATCCATCCCTATTTGGATTTTTTTCTTAAGTATTAGATGTGCTATGTTTTGGTCTAATGTTTTCTTGCTTTCTCATGTGATTACTTGTGAAATCGTGTAGTATAAGTGAGAAAACATCCGTTTACATCTCATTTTTGTCGAGTTTGATAGATTGTGGTTGACCAAATTTCTTGGTTGATCGACCAAAAAATGGTTTTTCCAGAACCTTATTCGTGTCTCTTTTGCTAGACAAATAAAAAATTTTGATCGATAAACATCTTTTCATAAACTCTAAAATGGCTCCAAAATGTGCATGTGCCTCCTCTTCAGCTCATCGTTATGACACATTTGATCGATTTTTCATCACTGAGGCCGCTCGCGATCGTTTTTCTCTCTTCGCAAAATTTTCACCTAGATTCTACGTCTTTTTGAGCGGAACTTTTACATGGGTTCTAAGAACAGCCGCATACCCGGTGTTGACCCAATGTCCTATCACCTTTTTTATGCCAATCTGAAAAACATAGGTGACGGCTTCAATACTGAGTTGACCTTGAACATTTATGGCATAGGTGTTCTGATCAATGTAGATGTTCTTTATGAGATTCTTAGATGTTCATCTCTTGGTCCCACTTTTCTTGAGCTCTACCAGTAGACACAGACGAATACCATTAGGGAAACCCTACTCACTCCCTCTCATTTTGACTTGGGTCATCCAGCCAAGTCACCCTATTTTTGTCGTCTATTTAGATTTCATAATCGAGTCTTTTTATGGAATTTCATGTCCAAATCTACGTCTTTTGAGAATTTCCCTGGCATTATGCTCATTTCCCTTTATGCATTTCTTAAGAACAAGTGGTTCAACTGGAACCACTTGATTCTATATCTAATGAGCAAGCAACCCACCAACTCCTTCCAGTTTAGGACACTTCTATCCGACATCTTCCTACATTTCAGTGTTCCAATGGATATTAATCATAAATAATTTATCATTAGAGTCTCCATTTTTATATGCTCATTTATACGAAGAGGGAGCAAGCACAGGGAGCTCGTGGTGAGGATGCAGCCTAGGAGCAGCAATAGCATCAAGAACCATTAGCAGTCCCTCCTTTCCTGCCTTATGAGAATTTTACAGTGACCTACCCTCCTCTAGTGCGATCATCTCCATCCTTCTATGAGCAGGAGTGGAGCCTCTTGGATAGACCGCTTTCAGGCAAGGATTTTGTTAGTATTCAAGATGTGATGAATGGTATTTCTTTGATGATGCATCGGCAGAGAGAGACAAACTTGATAATGATACTCCATGGGCATCAGGTATTAGACTACCTGAATGCTCAGAGTTAGTTCCTAGACAGACTTGGAGAGTCTATTCATGACATTCAGCAGTAGCTTCACCGACCTCTTTGACCTCGCTGATCTACTACCATGCCTCCATCCTCTGTAGCACCTCCCCCTCTTACCTCAGCAATAGCACTAGCAAATCAGCAGGTTACACCACCTCGCAGGACATCAAGGTAGTCGACACCTAGATTGTCAGCTTAGCACCGCCTATGTCTTGGTCAGCTTGCCTCCTTAGAGAGATTAGATTCGCTGGATCTTGAGTTAGACATAGATCTTCAGATCACGATGGATGCTTTCATGGCACCATTAGATGATTAGATTTACCATTGCTTACCTTTTGTTGGAATGTAAAACTTAATTTTTCTCAAAACTATTTTATTTTCATGAACTACTTATCTAGACTCTTTTATATCATTGTTATATGCATGAATATTATCTCTCTTAGCTAAATGTTACTCTCTTTGTTAGTGCATGTTTAAATTTATCTTGCTTTATTTACATGCTTAAGGTGGAGTTAAATGAAAAACATACAGCATGTTTTACTTTTTGCTAACATAAAAAGAGGGAGACATTATGCAAAACTATTTCAATTTCATAATTATAATTTTGTCATCACCAAAAAGGGGGAGAATGTAAGCACCTCTGTTTTGATGCACCAAAATTATGTTTACTACTACACTGATATTTCAGGATCATCGTGGATCAAGTTCAGACGGTTGCTGATTTGTGTCTTTTACTTTTTTATTGAGTCTAGGATATTGTTGTAAGGAACCTCAAAAATAAAACTCAAATGGTTTTTCGTGCTTCTTTGAAAATCAATTTTTAGGGTTATTAATCAACCAATTTTTCCTCTTGATCGATCAACCAAATTAGTTAATCGATCAAACCAATCCTTTCTAGGAAGTTGATTAAAATCCTATCGATCGACCAACCAAGCTAATTAATTGACCAATTAGAGATCAATCAAATAACTTAATTGATCGACCAATATACCTTAATTGATCAACCAATTTGACTTTCTTTTTAGGACAACTTTTTAGTATAAATAGAGGTCGTACATAGTGATGGGAACACCATCATGAGCCATAACTAGCTCATTTTGATCTGATTAAGTCAGCAAATACTCCTACATAACTGCCAGAGAGCCATAATTCACTACAAATCCATTCTGAGGGAAAGACAAGAAAATAAGGTAAAAATTACAATTTTACTATCATATCTTGAATGCAGTACAACCACAGGTTTTCTAAGGGGTTAATTAAGGGTCAAAATGGTCCTAAAAGGCTAACAAGTGGGTTAGAATAGATAGAAAAGGGTTTTCGCGTGTTTTGAGAATTAAATGACTTTAGAAATCCTAGAAATTGATCCACTTAATTAACTGAGGTTCTGGTTAGGATAAAATTCATCTAAACCCTCTAAAATTCATATAAAAATATTCCTTAGGGCTTACTACCTTCAATTTGACCATCAGAACCTGTCTTGACCCAAAATAGAGTCTTAGACTAACATTTGCCCTAATTTGGGTTTCTACATAAATTACCTAGTCAAACATGGTTAAAACCAAAATCCAACATCACCATTGGATTCCTTAGGTCCAAATTAGGTTTGTACGAAAATTTGGACCCAATCTGAGATCATCTTGACCTAGTTTGCAATTTGATCTAGTCTAAGTCATTTCTCTCACACACATGCCCCTAACTTTTGAATTCCTTATAAAAAGGCCCTTATCTTTGTCGTCACTCATTGCAAATAGGTCCCTCTACCATTATAGTGTAGGAATCCTTCTCGAACGACCTTTTATTGAAGAGAACTCCTCTAGTCAATCAATCCCTTCCAAAATTAGAAGGGAGATTCCTTAAGGAGTCCTCTTCCCATTGAATCCATCCATGTACCCTAAAACTTTCCCAATCTCTCATGCGAATGCATGAGAGATTTGGGTATCTCAAAACTTCCATCTCCAGTGACATTTACTAAGTTTTGAAGCTTGGCTTCCAAGCTCAAACTGACCTCTTGAACCATATAAAAGGAGCCCCAGGGCATAGGCGTATTCTTCAGCAAGCTTCTGGGAGCTAAATCACCTTAATCCCCCTCCTCTGGCCACCAATAAACCCTGCTACAATGACCCCTCTGGATCTCCATCCTCCGGCCATCCAACCATCAAATTGGATAGCCTAAGCTCCCCCTCTCTTCATCGCGACCCTCCCCAGCCAAAGGGAGGGTGTTCCTCCATCTGCACCACTGCAGCCGTCACGCTGCTTCTTCCTCCCTCTCCAGCTCCGGTCGATCAACATCGGAGCGCTTCGCCTCCCTACCACTTCGCTAAGTCCCTCTCTTGCTTTCTCTCTCTTTCTATTTTGCTTTCTTACTCTCTACACATACGTAGGACCACCGCTTCTCCCTTAACGCACTTCATCTTCTCTGCCTCCAGCGACGCTCCAATGACTCCTACTCATGGCCACACTGCTCGAAACAAGCCACTACCACCCTCATTAGCTCCGCCATGCTCTACTCAACAAAACCCCCATCCTATTTCGCCCTATTACACCCTCAGCCACTATGCCGAACACTACACCCTTCGCACCAATAGTCCGAGGTCGTCAGACCTCCTCACTCCACCAATAGCCTCCGCACGATCACGATTACGTTCGTCATCGTCCGGCAATGCTTCCTGAGCGCTTTAACATGGCCGAAAGGCCTTATTCTTGGTTTTCAGGTCATCGACGTCATTGGCAAAGCTTCAAGCGAAGCTTGAAGCCTTGCTCCAAGCATCGCGAGCCCAAGGTGAAGTCCCAGGCACTGCGGCTTTGCTTAAGGAACACACCCAGGATGCCAATCTTTTCCTTCAGCAGCAGGTGCAATCAGACATAAAGACTCTGCTGCTGCGCTGCATGATGGAGGGATTTTCAATTATTTATGAAGATGATAGCAATAAAGTGATATGTCGCTGTGTTTTATGTGGTGAAAAGTCTCCCAATAAAAAATTAAAATAAATATCAAATTTAACCACAATAAAAATGTCTCATCCACAGGGAGGAATAGAACCAATAAATTCACGAGTACAGGATTATACTATTTGCTGACACTTTCACGACTTCAATGCGAGGAATATGCTACTCTAAATGGAGCTTGAATTTCCTTAAAAGTTCAAGATTATTTATGCAATTTTCACGTTAGGAATTAAGCTCCAAAAAATATGTATATGATGCATGTGTAGTGGCATATCATGTAAATTTGATTTGCAAAAAAATATTATTTGAATTTCAATGTAGAATGATGCACATATCATAAGTCAAGTAAATTCAAGAAACTATAAGTGCATCAATGCAATGTGGCCTGAATAAAATAATAATATTAAAGTGGAAATGGCATGAGATGTAAATTTTAATTGGGGCAAAAACAGAGGATTTCTCCTCTCTCTTCCTTGCTTGGATGGTCGTGCATGGTTGGCGGCGAGAGTCGACGGGATGGTGCACCTCGACGAGTGCTTCATGGTGATGGTGATGCGGCGGCCAGACGATGGAGGAGGGCACCAGCCTGTTGATGGAGAAGATGAAGGGTTGCTGCTGCAGGGTGCGCAGCTGCGTGATGGGCGCACGCACAAGGGCGTGCGAGGGCACTGCCTATGCGCTTGGCTGCCTGCAGGCGGCTGGGATGCGCGCTTGGCTGCCTGCAGGCAGTTGGGCTACGTGCTTGGCTACCTGTAGGCGGCTAGGCTATGCACTTGCTACCTGCGGGCGGCTAGGCTACCCGCTCTTGGCTGCCTGCAGGCGATCTTCTTGCGTGCGCAGGTGCGGTGAGGGCAGCACATGGAGGGGGGTGTGTTGCAGTGTCTACTGTGCACACTGGTTGTGGTGATGGTGTCTGCGGGGGTGGCAGGACGGAGAAGATGAACCGCGCTCTCATAGGAGAGGGTGCGACCGCGCACAAGGGTGCTGCGAGGGTGGGGTAGGCTTGCAAGGGAGTGCCTGTAGGGTGCGCGGTGGGAGGATGGTGCAGCGCCTGCGCTGGCGGTGGGAGAGGCTAAAGTGCGCTTGGTGAAGGCGTTGGTGGCTGCTTGACACGGTGAGGAGGGGGCTGGCAAGGTGGGCAGGCGGTGGAAGTTGTTTGTGCGTACAGTACACACCCTCTTCACAGTGCATGCCCTCTTCTTCACGATGGTCTCCCCTTCCAAAGCTCCTCCACCTCCCTCTTTTTATCTCCTCCCCTACGCAAGTCAAGGGATTTTCAAAATCCCTTACTAAACATGGCCGATGGCTATTGATGGAGTTGTTGAAGCCAGTCGTAGGTTGAGAGATTTGTTGGGGGAAAATATCTTTTCACCCCCTTTTCTTTTCCAAAATTGATCCTCCTCTCTCTTCTTCCGGATTATTAGCCTGGAGGAGATGTAACAGGTGCACTGTTGCAGGACCTGCATGAAATATAAAATAATTACATAATAAGCAATAAATGTAAACTTAAATTATGACACATGCAATCATTTAATGACCTAATGTGATTATTAACAAACATACAATGTTAGAATAGAATTACTTAGGCGTAACAATAGTCCATTAAAATGGACTCATCAAATACCCCCATGCTTAAGATTTGGTAGTCCTTAGCAAAAATGAAAAGTAATCTGAAGATTTCTTCTTTTCTTATTTCAAAACTTTAGAGATCCAGACAAATGTGAAGTGATGATAGCCTAGGTAACAGATCCAAGTGAAAAGGCAATCCGCATTGGGAGTTCGTTCTTTGCCCTTGGTAAATATTTTTGTCGAGATAGGAAACTACTTCCCTCGGGGATAAAGTAGAAGATAATCTGTAATTTGACCATGGCTTTTGGCTTAGGTAGGAGATATCAAGTTGAATGGATTTGTATTTGGTGGCACACACTCATCTGCTGCTACATATAATCTAATACTACAGACTCTAGATCTCAAGATTATTAAACAAGTCAACTCAGAGAGAGGCTAAACAACTATGCTCCCATGATGTTCCTTGGCGCTCACTCTTTTCCTTCTTTTCTTTCTGAGAACCCAAATCTTGCCAGATTTAGTAAGTGTACTCACAGTTTGGTGGCCTCACATGGCATTCATACTTCAATTAAAGTCCTAATAACTCTACAACTAAGTTAGAGTCCTTAGCCAGTATTCAGGCAATCAGAAATACTGAAAGGTAGGTATGGGTCATATTTGGTGGATCGCGATAGGTGTTTCATTGCCTCAGAAATAATGTTACAAAGATAACATTAAAAACTTGGACTCTTTTCTTTTTCTTTTTTCTTTCTCTTTCCTTCTTTTTTTCTTTTTTTCCCTTTTTCTTTTCTTTTCTTTTGTAATATAATTATTTCTTCTTCTACTTTTTTTTGTTTTTTATAAATCAACATAACACGACACAAACTTTTATTTATGAGGCATTATTAAGGATGATGATGGTCAAGAGGATATTGTGTGGCTTATTTGGTGGAAGTGCCTATTCTCGGCACTGAGAAGGAATGGATAGGATAGGCGTATTTCTGACCTTTGACACTATTCCCCTCCTTCATCCGAAGACTCTATGAAGGACGGTCGTAACCATCCACCATAGTCGTAGCTTTATTAAGACTCAATCTTTGTGTATCTACCTTATTTGGTGACTCTCAGGAATTCACACAAAGTACGCACACAGGAACAAAGAGTGAAAACTATACCTAACTCTGAAGTATCATCATCTAATTATCCAAAACTTAAGAGTCCTTGCACTAGACTTAGCACACCAATAATCTCTCTACTTTCCTCTTACAAATAAGGGGTGGATCTACTAGAAGATAGTATGCCTAACTCCCTATTAACTATCCAAGGGTTCAGTAGACTAAAAATGCTTATTGGTTTTTGATAAGGTGATTTTCACTTTCGAATAATGTATTAAGATGATTTGTCGTTGTAGGATCAAAGTGGTGGAAAATTGCTTAACAAAATAATTAAAATAAAAATTAAACCACTTACAGAAGAGTGGGTCGTGTCCACAGGGAGGCAATAATGCAATAAAATCATGAATATTTTTTTTCTCGTATTTGTTCAATCAAGTGCGAAATCCATAGTCGAATCTGACATGAAATGCGACGAAAAGAAGATACACAATAACTTGAAAATGTAAGGGTATATATGCAACTTTTTCTCACTGAAATATTTAATAAATATGTGACGAATCTATGTAATTTCCAATTAACATGCATTAGAGAAAATTTGTGCACATCTTAATCCAAAACCAATGTCAAAAGTTGTGAATAACAAAAGCCACGCAATTATAAGAAAGCATGAGTATGAAGTTGCAATTTTGCCATAATAAAATAATCATAATTCAAAATTAATTTTCGTGGCAATGGCATGTAATGTAATTATTAATTGCGAGTTTCTTGTAGCAAAGCAGGGGAGAACTCCCCTTGGCGTGCACGAGAAGAGGAAGGATCGGCTGGAGGCGTGCTCTCGCAAAGAGGTCGTCAGTGGTGGGTGCTGTGCATGGAGGTCGTGGCATGGTCATTGGTGGTCGATGGCGGCCGGCCGGAGGAGATGAAGCGGCGGCGGCAGTGGCTGTTGCTACTACTCTTGCGTGTGCTACGGCTGGAGGTGGGTGCGCGGGTGATGCGAGCAGCAGGGGCTGAGGCGTAGACGCACGCAGGGAGGTGCGAGCGGGCGTACTGGTTGCTGTGGGTGGGAGGCACTGAGTAATGTGCACTGTGCGCAAGCGGAGGTGGCAGAAGTGCAGTGGCACTGGAGGTTCTGGTGAAGGCGAGGAGGCGTGGGCGTGCTGGTTGGTGTGGAGGCACACGGTGGGGTCTGATGGAGAGGGGGGGCTACTGGTGCGTGCGCTGTTTGAGGTGAGTGTGCTGGGGTGAGAGTGCACAATGTGCAGGTGGCTGGTGAGGGTGTTGGTGCTGCTGGTGATGAAGTGAGGGCGTGCGGTGGTGCAGGTGCTGGTGCGTGGGTGGATTGGAGATGAAGGTGCATAGGGGTAGGCATGTGCGCTAGAGGTGGGTGCGCTGGAGGCACGATGCGTAGCGGCTGGCGTGGGTTGCTGGCTGAGGTGAGGAGTTGCAGAGACTCTTGGCGGTGTGGGCTGTCACCCCACACGCCCACGGTGGTGGAGTCGTACTGCCCTGGTGGGAGGCTGGTGGTATGGAATGGAAGAGGAGCAAGGTCCTCTAAGCACAATGAGGAACAAAGGGGTGGTGGCCTCCCCTTGCATGGTCGTCTCCTCCCTTTGTAGTTGAATTTGAAATCCAAAGAGGCGGACTCAGATGCTCTTCATGGCCAATGAATGCTTGGACCTGTGCATGAACGGTTGCGCAAGGAGAAGAAGTAGCCTTACCTGTGGAGGAAGAAAATAAGAAAATAATAAAATATTATAGTTATTTATGCATAAACCCTTAACTTCTATGTTAAATTTAAACAATGCAAATAATTCATCTAATTGATTAACTAATCAAATGCATGCAATTCTAAGTTAATTCTAAATGCATGCAATGAATGAATTATGCAATTAAGCTAAAAAATATGAATTAATTTATTTACATCCTAATGTATGCTATCTAAATGTTAAAATTAACTTAATGTCTAGACATTTAAATACTTAAATAGCCCACAAATATAGGCTAATCAAATACCCCCATGCCTACTTTTTGCTAATCCCTAGCAAATCCAAGCAAAACCTAACACTCAAAGTAAACTAGCCAACCTAATCGGTCTTCCTTTAGAAGCATATTAAGTTTAGACTTTAGATCTAAGGTTCCCAAGTAGTTGCTAAGTTACAGACTAGGTTGGCTAAAGATGAGTTGCAGGCACAAGTTTCCCTAATTTATGACTCTACCCTAAGGTTTATTGATCCCTGAGATTAAAGCATCCGTGCATTTGCATTGGTCTGAGTTATTTGAGGTTGGTATGATGGCCAACCTAGAAAGGAAAAAGGATTATATATATATATTTTGTTTAATTCCTCTAAGTCTAACTCAAATCAGCTATCAACATGGTCTGTGTCGGATTCATTGTCCCCATCACCGTACCTCGAAGGGTGCTTGGTTTCGATGCTTCGAGATAGCACCACCCATAGTGACCCCAAGAACTCCTGGCAATCGACACTTCGAGATAGTATCGCCCATGGATTTCTTAAGCGAATTCAGGCCTGTAGCAATCGGCACTTGAGATAGGGCCGCCCATGGTACCTGAATCGCACAATGAGCTTACATGCCTCCAGTAGGATGGATATCCTAAGAGACAAGTGCTGAGGAGGTAATATGTTATCATCGCATCCTCAAGGTGAGTATATACTCCACCTCTCCTGCGGCAAGAACTCTTCCAATCAAATTGTGTTTTCAAGCCTCTCCTAGGTAAAAACTAAGAGAACCAAATTTCTTTTAAGAAATGAATTAAAGTGATTACTTACACAAGACCAAGTGTGTGAAATTTGGATGCTTGGGTTACAAGGACCCGTAAACCAAAATGTATAACAAGACTCCAGGTATTACCCCACCTTTTAACTCAAACAATGTCCTCATTGAAAACAAAAACAGTTAAAGGAAGATATTACCTGAGGCGGAGAATGGTAGGAGCTAAGGCTCCTCAAGAGTGACCTCGTCAACCAGATGACCGTCCAAGGTAATGATGGTTTTAACTGTTGACCGTTGACGATAAAGGGAGTTGTTGAAGAGGAAGGGCTTTTAATCTCCACAACTCCATGTGGAAACACTTTAGTGATTATGTAAGGCCCATCCCAACGAGATTTTAACTTCCCAGGAAAAAGCTTTCAATCTGGAATTGAAAAGCCAGACTTGTTGGTTGGGCTCAAAGGTCTTTCAAAGTATATGCTTATCATGCAAGACCTTAGTTCTTTCTTTATAAGCTTGAGAGGTGTCATAAGCATCATTCCTCAGCTCCTCAAGCTCACTTAATTCCAGAAGTCGTGCCTTACCTGCCTTCTCTAAATCCATGTTAACACTTCGCATAGCCCAAAGTGCCTTATGTTCCAACTCAACGGGTAAATGGCATGCTTTCCCATGCATAATCCGAAAGAGAGAAGTACCCAAAGGGGTCTTATAGGCCGTTTGATATGCCCACAAAGCATCATCGAGCTTTTGGGACCAGTCTTTCCTATCAGGTCTAACGGTCTTTTCTAAAATATTTTTTTATCTCCCTATTCGACACTTCAACCTAGCCACTCATCTGAGGATGGTAAGGGGTAGCGACTTTGTGAGTCACTCCCAGACTCCTGATTAGCCGATTGAAGTGGTGGTTTCGGAAATGAGGTCCCCCATCACTTATAATAATCTTGGGGCAGCCGAAACGAGATATGATATTAGCCTTCACAAATTTCAAAACCACGGAGTGGTCATTTGTGCGCGTAGGAATGGCCTCTATCCATTTAGAGACATAATCAACTACCACTAAGATATATTCATAACCATGGGACGAAGGGAAGGGGCCCATAAAGTCAATTCCCCACACATCAAAAATTTCAACAAATTGAATAGGGTGTTGAGGCATTTCATTCCTCTTCCCAATCGTTCCAGTCCGTTGACATCTAATATAGGCCTTAACAAATTTATGAGAATCCCTAAATAACAAAGGCCACCAAAAATCGGACTGGAGAACCTTAAAAGCAGTTTTCTTAGCACTAAAGTGTCCTCCACAATGAAGTTCATGGCAAAAACTCAGCACACTTTGTTGTTTCTCTTCACATACACAATGTCTCAATACTTGGTCTTGTCCAATTCTAAATAATTCAAGCTCTTCCCAATGAAAATATCTTGCTTGGGAAATGACTCTCTTTCTTTTCTGCTCATCCCAAGAGCCAAGAGTTTCTCCAGTGACCAAGTAATTTACAGTATCAGCATACCAAGGTAAAGTTGGTGTTATCGTCGTCAGGGTTTCATCGGGAAATGTCTCGCGGATGTCTTCGGAAAGAGTCATTAAGTGGAAGGCGAGACAGGTGGTCAGTCGCAACATGTTCTACTCCTTTCTTTTCATGTATCTCCAAGTCAAATTCTTGAAGGAGTAGGATCCACCTAATCAGACGTGGCTTAGAATCTTTCTTAGCAGTGAGATGTTTCACTACTGCATGATCAGTGAAAATAACCACCTTAGACCCAAGCAGATAAGACCTAAACTTCTCTAGAGCAAAAACTACAACAAGTAATTCTTCTTTAGTGGCGGTGTAGTTTTGCTGAGGTTCAATTAAAGTCTTGTTGGCATAATGCAGCACATGAGGTCTTCCCTCAACCCTTTGTCCAAGGATTGCTCCCACTGCATAATCTGAAGCATCACACATCAACTCAAATGGGAGTGTCCAATCAGGAGCTCGGAGAATAGGCATAGAGATCAAGGCCTCCTTCAGAGTTTGAAAGGCCTCGGCACACTTTGAATCAAAATTGAAGGAAGATTCCTTTGTCAACAAGTCACAAAGTGGCCTAGAAATTTTACTAAAATTTTTAATAAAGCACCTATAAAAGCCAGAATGGGCTAGAAAGGATCTAATCTGTTTGACATTCGTGGGCAATGGGAGTTTGGAAATAGAATCAATCTTGGGTTTACCTACTTCCAAACCTTGCTCGGATACAACATGCCCAAGTACAATTCCTTTCTGTACCATGAAATGACTTTTCTCCCAGCTGAGGACTAAACCAATCTCCTTACATCGCTTCAACACATTCTCCAGGTGCAGGAGACACTGGTCGAAAGACGAGCCATAAATGGAGAAGTCATCCATAAACACTTCAACACACTCGTCAATCATGTTCGCAAAAATAGACATCATACACCGCTGGAAGGTTGCAGGGGCATTACATAATCTAAACGGCATACCCCTGAATGCAAAAGTACCATAAGGACTCATGAATGTCGTCTTCTCCTGGTCATCAGGGAAGATCGCAACCTGGTTGTACCCAGAATATCCATCAAGAAAGCAATAGTACTTATTCCCTGCCAATTTCTCGAGAATTTGATCAATAAAAGGCAAGGGAAAGTGATCCTTCTGGGTAGGGGTGTTCGGCCTGCGGTAATCAATACAGACCCTCCATCCAGTTGAGGGTCTAGTGACAACTTATTCACCTTGGTCATTGAATTTTACAGTAAAGCCTGCCTTCTTTGGCACCACATGAATAGGGCTTACCCATTTACTATCTGCAATGGGATATATGATCCCAGTGTCGAACCACTTCAGGATTTCCTTTTTAACCACCTCCCTTATATTAGGGTTCAGACGTCTCTACATGTCCCTAAATGGCTTGATGGAATCATCAGTATAAATGTGGTGCATGTAGAGTGTAGAGTCTATACCCTTAATGTCAGCAATGCTCCAAGCAATAGCTTCCTTGTGCCTAGACAAGCATTCAATCAGGGCTCCCTCCTCTACCTCAGATAGCACAACCGAAATGATAATGGGGAGCGTATCATTGGTACCTAGGAAGACATACTTGAGAGTGTCAGGGAGTGGTTTCAACTCAAGGTCGGGGGCTTGTATGGTTGAGGGTTTCATAATAGATGTCCCCATCTCAGGTAGCAGATCTACCTTAGGCAGAGATGATGGGGGAAGAGACTCAGCAGAAACACCCAGCAACTCCTCAAGTTCTAGTATATCCCCTTCACATTCCTTCAAGAGATGGGAATGCTCATTTAGCATGACACGCTGAAGGGGGTCATCACATAACATTGTAGGGGTTGCATCTTCAATCTGGTCATCTATCACCTCAACTTGAGAACAATCCTCAAGTTCGGCATGTTGTAAGCATCAAACACATTAAGCCAGATTTTCCTATTCCCAAAGCCCATTTTCAATGCCCCAGTATTGCAATTGATTGAAGCATGCAAAGTTGCGAGGAAGGGGCAGCCCAAAATGATGGAGGGTTTGGTTGGCTTGTTGGTAGGGTCAGTGTTCAAAACTAAGAAGTCAACGAGAAAGAAGAAATCCTCCACTCTTACAAGGACATCTTCCAAAATTTCTGTGTGGTGTCTTAAGTGATCGATCTGCAACTTGGAGGATTACAAGGCTAGGCTTCAAATTGCCTCCCCCAAGTTGTTCATACATGTAGCTCGGAAAGATGTTCATCCTCGCACCCAGATCAAGTAGAGCCTCATCAATCTGTAAGTCACCAATAACCACTGAGATGTACGGGGCTCCTGGGTCCTTAAGTTTTGGGGGTGTGCCATGTTGAATAATTAAGCTAACAGAATTAGGCATGACAACTTTTGATTGGACCTATTTCCTAGATTGTTGCTTTTTCTTGCACAGGTCCTTTAAGAAGCGAGCATAAGACGGAATCTGCCTGATAGCTTTAAGCAAAGGCAGGTTAATCTGCACTTGCTTGAAAGTTTTCATGAGCTCATCCATCTTATCTTTGGCTCCAGATGAGCCAGCAGAAGTCTTCCTAGAGGTGGATAAGTGCTCTGGAAAGGGCACTCTCGATCTCTGGGTGGAAGGGTTGTCATGTCGAGTAAGGGGTGGAACGGGGGCAACTTCTCCTGGTGAGGTGATTTCAAGCAGAGAAGATTTGGGCAAGTCTTCTCCAGTGGGGGTGAAAGTCGGGGTGGATGGTTTTTTAGGGGGTGAGACTAAGGAGCATCGGGTTTGGAAATTTCTTTCCCACTCCTCAGAATAGTCACCGCCTGAGCATGCTCCCTAAAGACAATCACTTTTCCTTTAGGATTCTCCTCAACAGCTCTAGGGAGCTTCCCAGTTTCCCTTTGTCTATGGCCTCAACAAGGCGTCCTATTTGTGATTTCACCTCATGTATAGCCTTGTTATGAGATTGGATGATGGCACTTTGACTTTCTTGCATAGTTCTCAACATTGCCTTCAATTCATCCATCTCAGAGGTCTTAGGTTGGGCAAAGGTCTGAGGTTGGTTCATTTGATGGTTTTAAAAGTATTGTGGTTTATAATTCCCTGAATTTGAGACATTGCCTTGTCTCCATGAAAAGTTTGGGTGGTTCCTCCATCCCTCATTATAAGTGTTGGAAAAAGGGTCATTACGAGGTCTAGGATGGAACCCATGAGCTGCATTCAGATCCGCTTGTACAAGCTCAGGGAATTGGGAGGCTAAGTGGCAATCCACAGTTGTGTGTGTATTGCTTTGGCAAATGGAGCATTCGGAAGCTTGGGATGTGGAGGTGTTAGATACGAATTGACTCGGGTTCGACATAAGCCTTTCCATGTTTTGATTCAATAATTGAATCTGATAGGCTAAATTCTAGGTATCCCTTGCCTCATTCGCCTCCAACTTTCATTGCATGAGAGTGGGCTTTCTATCCATGTAGGCGGAATTCAAGTGAATAGAATTCTCACTCAAAGTATCAAAAAGGTTCCAAGCTTCATCCTCAGTCTTAGATAGAAAGGTTCCTGCACAGGTACCATCCATAGTTTGCCTTTGAGAATCATTAAGTCTGGTGTAGAACCTTTCAACCAATTGCCACTTAGGTACCTAGTGATGTGGGCAAAGTCTCAGCAAGTCATTAAAGCGCTCCCATGCATCATGGAAAGCTTCCCCATCCTTTTGAACAAAACACATAATTTCCCTCCTAAAGTGATTGGTTTTGCTCATGGGGAAGTACTTCAAAAACTCCTTCTTCAGGGCATCCCAAGTGTTAATATCATCAAGGGTGTGATACCAATATTTGGCTTTGTCCTTAAGGGAGAAGGGAAAGAGGGTCCGCATTTGAGCGTCATCAGTAACGCCCTATAGCTTCACCGTTGAACAGACCCCGGTGAATTTTTTTATATGCCTGTAAGGGTCTTCCCTAGTAGTACCATAAAAGGAGGGCAACAAGGATATGATACTACTTTTGATCTCATAAGGATTGTCCCCTCCAGGTCTACGTAGTGTAGGGTTAGCTTGATTGGTTGGAATGAAATATTCCTTAAGGCTCCTTTGACAGGCCATTTCTACCCTTGGAAGGTTTCTTCTTAAGATTCTTTCAGGTTCAGGATCAAACACAAGTTGTCTCCTAAGAGAATGCCTACAAAGCATGCACTACAAGCACAATTCAAAAGGGCTTGTTCGGTCTTTACAAATTTAGGCTTTTGACTTTAGTTTAAATTGTAGGTGACAAAGCAAGTTTCCCAATCAATTACGTGCCTATTGTCAACCTTCAAAATGGCTAAAAGGACCTAGTTGGAGCTTAGGTGTTCTTCCCTAAATCTCAAATGGTAGAGCAAATCCAAAGACGAAAGATCGAGGGATGCAAGTAGGCCTAAGCCTTCCTTTGAAGCTGTGCTTTCGCGATGCTTCTCAACTACCCCCAAAAATCCGTGACACGGTATACCCCTCTTTGGATTTACAAAACCTTTGATCTCAAGTTCTGATGAGAGCCTCATCATGAGCCCTAACTAGCACATTTTGACCTAAGAAAGAGAATAAGAGCTCCTACATAACCTAGAGAAGGTCTTAATTCAAGGAATAAGTGTTCTGAGAAGAAAACATTAAATAAAGGTTAAAATTGTAATTTCACCATTACAGAACATAAACAGGATTTCTCAGAGGCAAAACAAAGGTCAAATGGTCTAAATAAGATAAAAAGTGGGTTGGATAAGTCAGAAATGGGTTAATGTATAGTCTTGGAATTAAATAACATTCTGTAACCCTAAAAGAGACACGCTTAATTCAAAAAGGTTCTAGTAAGGATAAAAATTAACTAAACCCACTAAAATTCACGAAAAAATATCCCCTAGGGTTTAGAACCTTCAAATTGGCCTTTGGAACCTATTTTGACCTAGATTGGGGTCCTAACTCATTAATTGACCTAATTTGGGTTTTGTGCAAATTATCTAGTCAAACGTGGTCAAACCTAAAATCCAACTTCACCATTGGATTCCTTAGGTCCAAGTTAGGTTTCTACCAAAATTTGGACCTAAGGGGAGGTCATCTTGACCTACTTTGCAAAATAGTACACCCAATTATATTTTGGGCCCTATCTTTTGAAAACCATTGCACAGACCCCCCTAACTTCCTTGCCACTCTTACAAATAGGTCCCTAATCGGGAGAAATTCTACTCTGGCGAGGAATGGAGGGGGAGTACTCCCTGATTCCTTAGAGATCTCCTCCACGAATTGGAAGGGAGATTCTCTGAAGAATTCCCTTCCATCTGAGCGTGGTACTAATCTCTGATTTGCACCCAATCTCTCATGCGAATGCGTGAGAGATTTGGATCTCCAACGGTTTCCATCTCCGGTGAGGTCTCTTGTGCTTGGAAGCTTGTCTTCCAAGCATAAGAGTCCCTACTAGTGACTATAAAAGCACCACCACCTCCGGTCGCATCTCTTCAGCTTGACTTGGCCAGAGATCCACACCAATTTCATCTTCTACTCCTCCGGTCAAGTAGTCCAGCGAGCTCTGGTGAGCCTCCCTCCTCTATCTCGTCGCTCTACCACATTACTAGTGGCAGAGTTGCCCTCACCATCTTCCTTTGCATCGTGCAATACCCACGCACGCACCTCTAGACCCTTCGCCGTCACCATCTCCCTCCACTGGACACCGTCTTCTTCGGCAACATTAGGTACTGCCAGTTGCCACCTCTCCCCGTTCATCCACTTAATTAGGTTAGACTTACTCCTCTCTATCCCCTCTTCAATTCCCCTCTTCTTATTTCCCTTTTTGACCCCTCGCAACCGCAGGCCACCTCCATCTTCTCCATCTCCAGCCACCCATCGGCGAGGCGCCTCCACCGCTCCACACCTCCACACACCTTGCCAAACACCTCACCACCTCTGCCACAGTCCACTGATCACCGTCCGCCCAACCATCAACCGCCATCACCGCCCTAAATGCCCCCCAACCTAACCCATAAGCCCAGCCACAGGGTGACCTAGGCACGCACGCCTAGGCTGCCCCGTGGATTGCCACCTACCGTCCCACCTTCGCCTTGATACGGCGAGGCTTCCCATGTGTCTTAACAGGGTCGCAAGGCTGTGTTTGTGTGTGACAGATCTCATCACCTGCCGCCATTGACGCACACAGCGAGATGGTTGCAAGCTTCATCCCAGGTTGTGTGCTCCAGGCGTTAGAGTCCCAGAGGAAGTAGATGAGTGCGCGAACTCATACGACCGAGCAATTGGTTTGGCGAGTGACCCATTAGCAGCAATTGAAGAAGGAGTTCCTGCGGGAGAAAGCGCAGAAGCGAGTGGGACATTTACTCCCACCTTGCAAATGCAGGAGTGAGGTAAGTAGGATAAATTGAAATTGTGTTTTATGTTGTTCACCTCGAGACATACAGGGGTGAGGTCCCTCGACCTCACTCACTACGCCTCGTTCGTGACATTTCCCCTGTGGACCTGGCACCCGATCCGACTAACCTAACCTAGCACTCCTCACGTACCACACCCACGCAGGTGCGCCTGGACTCGGGCACGCGACCGACCCGATTACCCGACTCTAGGAGAGCATACCAAAGAGAGATTTACACAAAGAGAGAGACACAGGGGAGGGTAGGGATAGGTTTTGCTCTTCGGCGTGTGTGCAGGGAAGAAGAAGGAAGAGGAAGGCGTAGCTGAAAAGCTAAGGCAAGGTAAAGGGAGAACTTAGTCACAGAGGAAGAAGGAGAAAGGCACTGTGCAAGAGAAGAAGGAAGGAAGAAAGGAAAGAAGCCAAAGAGAAGAAAGCCAGAGGAGGCTGAAGGAAACAAAGGCAAGGTGAAGCTGACTCTTAGTCGCAGACGGACAGCAGAAAAGAGAAGACTTAAGAAGGAAGGACAGAAGACAAAGGAAAATAAGAAGAAGGAAGAAGAAAGGAAAGGCTAGAAAGGAGCTACAGAGAAGAAACAAGGAAGAAGAAGCAGACGAGCAAAGTCAAAGAAGAATAGAAGAAAAAGAACTAAGGAAAGAGAAAAATAAGAGAAAGAAAGAAAGAAGAAGAAGAAGAAGCGAAAGCAGACAGGAAATAAGAGAGAAGAGAGATATCTTTTTAAGACGTCTGATCATGGAATCAGACATCCAATTTCTCTATTTTTGCTACAATTGACTCTTACATTCTTGCATTTAAATTTTGAATTAAGTTTTGAGTAACTGTAAGTGTTCAATTACATCATTGAGATTAGTGAATAAATTTCATTTGCTCCTTGTATTCGACCTCGGATACTTAGGTTTTCGAGTAATAAATTTTTATTTATTGTCAACGCTTGGTCACCTTTACTACAACGCGACTGACTTATAAGCCCGACAAAGCGTTGCAACATTTTGGTGCCGTTGCTGGGGAGCAATGCGCAATTTATCACTAGTCTCTACATTCTTTTTGACTATATTGAATACTAACTTGCCCTATTTATTTTATTGTGATCTTGCAAGGTATTTCACGAGAAGATCCCTCCCGCAAGTCAACTAATCCAGGGCAGGTAATCTCTTTTCTTCCTTAAGCCATCCCTTAATCCATGAAAGACAAAAGGAAGAAACCAATTTAGGAATCAATTGCCTTCTTTTTATAGTAATTGCCATATTTAAGGCAAATGTCTCCTGATTTTGCAAATTTTTTTTCAAAACTTATTGAAGTAAAGGTATTTTTTAGAGATTCTATCCCACAAAATTCCTATGCCTAATAGAAATCATGCTTAATCTCTGCGGGCAACACACTTCTTGTTTTTGAGTCCAAAGAGACTTTTTGTGAGACAGAGGATTGGAAATAGAACCAAATTAGGGTTGCAACAGTAGGGCTTTTGGAGTGCCAGTCATACATGCCTGTATAAAAGGAAATGAACCCTCCCGCATCAATGTGTTACCCAAGCCCTTGATTGAAGAGATCTAAATAAGACAAACCCTAAAAATTGAGCTCTAAAATCACTTGAATCTTAAAATCTTGGACCTAATAAACTGGGAGTCAAATCAGGGTGGTCTCTAGGTCCCAAGCCTAGAATCATTCTGCCATCTTTAGGACAGGTTAGGTGAAGTTGACCCCTTGGGTCAACCAACCTCCAAATTAGGTCACAACATCAAAACAGCTAAAGTTCAAGTGAAAACCCTAAAACACCTTTGAAATAAAAGTGGTAGACTTAAGAGGTCAAGGTCCCCATACTAATCTACCTGGAATCTTAGTGACAAGAGAGGTTGGGTGGGGGACACTCTACCATCCTATAACCCGTGGAGACGCTCTACCGTGTAAGGGTCTTTGCAGGACTCTCCCTCTTTAGTTGCCCAGGTAATTCTCAGGTGGATGATCTTCTGATCTAGGGGTATCATCTAACCCGAACCTCCATAGTCATCCAAACGTCTTTGGGTGCCTTGATTTGGTCAAAAAACATCTCCAGTCCCTCATCTTTTCTCCTTAGAGCACACACGTACATTTTCAGTGGGACTCTTTATTCAGATTTAATCGCTTCATAACTTGATTGTATATCATGATTCAAACTATGATTCTACATCTTGATTCCACTACCTGATCCAAATATGCAACCAAACCACTTAGGACTACCTTTCAAGAAACCTGAATATTGGAGATCCATGAGAGATAGGATGATTAAGGATGCCCTGAAATTCTATGAAAAAGAAGACAAAACCTCAACACCAGTAGAAAACATTTAGGTTGATGTCCAAACAACCACAACCTTTATCATAACTTTTGCCCAAGTACTATTGGCAGAAGCCACAAAAGGATCAACCCGAGACATGCTCATCATAGGATACATTGAGATAGAAAAATTGCACAATCTTGAATACCTTCAATGCATGAAAAATCCTATACTTTGGGAGCAACACCAAGATGATCTTGAAAAATGGGAAGAGATAATGAGATTATTAATACAAATCATCGACTAGAAATACCCGTATATGCCACAAACTAAGGATGAACCATCTTGGGAGGATCAATCTAATCTCAGGTTTGAGGCACAAAAAGGTTGTGGATTCTCAACCCAGATGGAGTACAATGTGCCTAATATTGAAGAAGGCTGGGAAGTTCCAATTGCAGGAAAACACAATGTTGAGCCAACTCTAGACCATGAATCACCAGGCGTAGAATTCCAAAACTCCTGCGATCATGAGAGTATAACTGAACCTCTCAAGGGTGTAAATTCTGCCCCTTATTCTAATAAGGTGACCCTCGAAGGTTATTCGGACCTAGATTCTAGTGATTCAACCCACATCCTAAGCCCAGAATCTAGATCTGAAACCTATTGGGAAGATTTTGAGGCCCCATATGAGGATGATCAATTTTTCAATAAATATGATTTTGGGTCTTTATTTGATGAATACCCCTCGCCAACATCCTTAGAGAAACCAATCGATTTTTCGGAAGTCATGCCAATTTACGATATAGAAACTGAGGAGTTGGATGAGTGGGGTTTCAATTGGGTCGATCCTACCAGCTTGGAACCTGAGCCTCTACCAGATAAGGACACCTTTTTAAGCTCATAATCGACATCTAGGCTAGACCCCAGTCAGGTTGCCGAATCTACAGCATATGATTTATTCTATGGTGGAACTCATGATCTTGAATCTCATTCAGATTTTGATTTTTGCAAACTCTCCAACGATTTCGAATCTGACCATAACATCGGAGAAAATCTGCTTCCTGATTATAACAAGTCAATCTACGACCTCAGCTCACATGACTCATTTTCTAACTTCAATTCTGAGGCCTTATTCCCAAGATCACTGATTTCAGATCAGGTTCCAGTAACATGGAATCATTTCTTTTCAATCCTCAGGAATCAGAACCAGCAAATGCCGAGAGTGATTGCAACCTAGAATACAAATCTTTTCTCGACTTTGATTTCCAGTATCCCATAGACACTCTCCAGGCATTCGCTTTTGATTTTCAAAGTTACTATGAGGACTCTCTACATGAGATCACCTATCATTCCTTTCTAGAAGAGCCCTCATACACGATTCTCATTGAAGCCACCTCTTCCACACATACAGAACTGATTAAAACCCGTTCTCTACCCCAACCTGCAACCAGACTCAATTTCTATCCTGATTCACCTCTCAATGAGCCGTTTGCAGAAGATTCAACTCCACATCTATACCAGGCACCGGGTATCGATCAGACTGAAAAACATGAGCCATCATTCTCTGATCACCCTTGTAGGGTTTCCACACCAAGCACTGATTATTTTTCGGAACCCTACCCTGACCAGGCTGATTCCACTCAACCTAAACCCGAGTTTTCACTTCCATATCCATCCGAGCCACATTGCATATGGTGGGTTCCACATCTATTGATTTACACCTATCAACCCACCAGACTTATTGGGTTTGGGTTGCATCATCAACCCATTGATCTTAACAAGCACCTGGTTGGACCAACCTAGATCTTAATCAAGGTACTTGTTTTATAAAACTCCATTGATTTAACCACTCCCTCTCCACCCCATGTTCCGCTCAGCTAAAGGCGTTGAATTTAGCGCTTAATGGGAGGCAACCATCATTCCAAAAATAGAACCCGTCTGATTATCTGTCTGTACTCTATGTCCATTTCATCTTGAGTTCAGCCTTAGATAATTGATCCCACCTCTGGTACACGAACCAGAGCTTGAAATCATCCGCATCAATCATTTTTGACCCGTTTACCCACTCGATGTATCCTGTTCTAAGTTCCTAACTTCAACACTATTTCACACCCTCAGTTTACAATGACATTGCAAAACTTAGGCATGGGGGGGTGGTAAAGTGCATACATACAGAACCAAGAAAAAGTCAGAAGGATTCTCACAAAAAAATTCACATGTCAAAAACACAAAAACATTGAAAAATTATGAAAAAGAGCAAAAAAAATGGAGGGAGGAAATTTTGTAAGCCACATAATCTTAAGGAGAAAAAGAGCAAAATGACAAAAAGGAGCACAAAATGAAAAAGAAAAAGATAGTCATTAGTAAGAGATTAAGGAATTAACCGAAGTTCTAGACCACATCAAGAAAAGAGAAAAATGAAAAAAAAAGTGCTAAGGAGACACAAAAAGAGATTAGCAAGAATGTTGATCTTAGGGCTTCTAGGCTAGACTCTTAGGCTTAAAAATTCACGTATCTACTAAGATCTGGATAATCCTCAAGAGGTTGGGGAAAATGCAAAGCTTAAGTATTAGGTCTAAAGCTTAGGAAGTATTCAACCTCGTTAACTGACTTTCGGTTTGCGGGATTCGGTAACCTAAGCACCCCAATTCACACATAGTCTGGTTCAATGCACATAAATAATCAAAATCACGCAAAAAGCATTTCAGTTCTGAAAAAGTCACCTAGATTAGGAGCAATCGATTAACACAAGTTGATTTGGATGAGTTCCCGGTGCGGAGAGGTGGGAAATTCCCTTCGAAGATGCGTAACAACATATCGTCTCCTCGGTGCTTGTCTCTTAGGATATTTAAATATCCTATCAGGGGCATGAAAGCACTCTGCTGGTCTAGATATCATGGGCGACATTATCACGAAATGTCGATTGCTAGGGTCTGGATTCGACTAGTGAATGCCATGGGTAGGATTATCTCGAAAGCCAGGGTTCTGGGGGTTGCCAGGGGTGGTGCTATCACGAAGCATCGATTGCCAGGGACCTTTGAGGATTAATGATGGGGACGAGGAATCAGATATAGACCATATTGAGAAGCCAATCTGAAGCTAGCAATAAAAAGAAAAGAGAGAGAGAGAACTCTCCAAACAAATAAATCTTCTATCTCTCTCTTACAAAAACGTACTGCAAACTGAACTAAGGCTAAAAATATCTCAAGCACGGGTGCTTTAACCACGGAGTCCAACAAGCCGTAGGATAGTTTCTACGGGCCTTAAAAACCTTCGCAGAGGACTGAGACTAAGGCAGGTCAGGTATGGATTTTGGTTGGTACTTGAGTACCTCTAAGCCTATTGTTGGCATTCTGAACTAATCACAAAAGAAGAAAAACAGTTATCATAACTAGTAACAAACACTCAGGGTCTAGAACAGAAGTTAAAACCTTAGAATTTTGCTAAGGGACTAGCAAAAGCTAGGCATGGGGGTATGATGAGAGCCTCATCATGAGCCCTAACTAGCACATTTTGACCCAAGAAAGAGAATACGAGCTCTTACATAACCTAGAGAAGGGCTTAATTCAAGGAATAAGTGTTCTGAGAAGAAAACATGAAATAAAGGTTAAAACTGCAATTTCACCATTGCAGAACATAAATGGGATTTCTTAGAGGCAAAACATAGGTCAAATGGTCTGAATAAGATAAAAAGTGAGTTGGATCAGTCAGAAATGTGTTAATGTACAGTCTAAGAATTAAATGATATTTTGCAATCCTAAAATAAACCCACTTAATTCAACAAGGTTTTGGTAAGGATAGAAATCAACTAAATCCTCTAAAATTCATGGAAAAAATCCCCTAGGGTCTAGAACCTTCAAATTGGCCTTTGAAACCTATTTTGACCTAGATTGTGGTCCTAGCTCATTAATTAACCTAATTTAGGTTTTTATGCAAATTGTCCAACCAAACGTGGTCAAACCTAAAATCCAACTTCACCATTAGATTTCTTAGTCCAAATTATGTTTGTACCAAAATTTGGACCTAAGGGGAGGTCATCTTGACCTACTTTGCAAAATAGTACACCCAATTGCATTTTGGCCCCTATCTTTTGAAAACCATTGACAGACCCCCTTAACTTCCTTGCCACTCTTACAAACAGGTCCCTCCACCATTAATGGGGAGAAATTCTACTCTGGCGAGGAATGGAGGGGGAGTACTCCCTGATTCCTCAGAGATCTCCTCCCTGAATTGGAAGGGAGATTCTCTAAGGAATTCCCTTCCATTTGAGCATGGTCCTAATCTTTGATTTGCACCCAATCTCTCATGCGAACACGCGAGAGATTTTGGTATCCAATGGTTTCCATCTTCAGTGAAGTCTCTTGTGCTTGGAAGCTTGTCTTCCAAGCATAAGAGTCCCTGCCAGCGACTATAAAAGCACCACCACCTCCGGCCGCATCTCTTCAGCTCGACTTGGCCAGAGATCCACCCCAATTTCATCTTCTTCTCCTCCGGTCAAGTAGTCCAGCGAGCTCCAGTGAGCCTCTCTCCTCTTTATCGTCACTCTGCCACATTACTAGTGGCAGAGTTGCCCTCACCATCTTCCTTTGCATCGCCAAGACCCACGCGCTCACCTCTAGACCCTTCGTCGTCGCTGCCTCCCTCCACTGGACACCGTCTTCTCCAACGTCAGTAGGTACTGCCAGTCGCCACCTCTCCCCCTTCATCCACTTAATTAGGTTAGACTTACTCCTCTCTATCCCCTCTTCAATTCCCCTCTTCCTATTTCCCTTTTTGACCCCTCGCAACCGCAGACCACCTCCATCTTCTCCATCTCCGGCCACCCACCGGCGAGGCGCCTCCACCGCTCCACACCTCCACACACCTTGCCAAACACCTCACCACCTCCGCCACAGTCCACTGATCACCGTCCGCCCAACCATCAACTGCCATCACCGCCCTAAATGCCCCCCAACCTAACCCATAAGCCCGGCCACAGGGTGACCTAGGCACGCACGCCTAGGCTGCCCCGTGGACTGCCACCTACCGTCCCACCTTCGCCTTGATATAGCGAGGCTTCCCATGTGTCTTAGCAGGGTCGCAAGGCTGTGTTTGTGTGTGACAGATCTCATCACCTGCCACCATTGACGCACACAGCGAGATGGTCGCGAGCTTCATCCCAAGCAATGCGCTCCAGGCTTTAGAGTCCCAGAGGAAGCAGATGAGTGCGCGAACTCATACAACCGAGCAATTGGTTTGGCGAGTGACCCATTTGCAGTAATTGAAGAAGGAGTTCCTACAGGTGAAAGCACAGAAGTGGGTGGGACATTTAGTCCCACCTCGTAAACATAGGAGTGAGGTAAGTAGGATAAATTGAAATTGTGTTTCATGCTATTCACCTCGAGACATACAGGGGTGAGGTCCTTGCCCTCACTTGCCATGCCTCGTCCATGACATTTCCCTCGCGGACCTGGCACCTGATCTGACTAAACCTAACCTAGCACTCCTCGTGCACCACACCCATGCCAGTGCGCCTATACCTGGGCAAGCGACCAACCCGATTACCCGGCTTTGGGAGAGCATACCGAAGAGAGATTTATAGAGAGAGAGATGCGGGGGAGGGTAGGGATAGGTTTTTCTCTTCTCTGTGTGTGCAGGGAAGAAGAAGGAAGAGGAATGCGTAGCTGAAAAGCTAAGGCAAGGTGAAGGAAGAATTTAGTCACAGAGGAAGAAGAAGGAGAAAGGCATTGTGCAAAAGAAGAAGGAAGGAAGAAAGGAAAGAAGCCAAAGAGAAGAAAGCCATAGGAGGCTGAAGGAAACAAAGGAAGGTGAAGCTGACACTTAGCCATAGACAGACAGTAGAAAAGAGAAGACTTAAGAAAGAAGGGTAGAAGACAGAGGAAAATAAGAAAGAAGAAGAAAGGAAAGGCTAGAAAGGAGCTACAGAGAAGAAACAAGGAAGAAGAAGCAGACAACCAAAGTCAAAGAAGAATAGAAGAAAAAGAACTAAGGAAAGAGGAAAATTAGAAAAAGAAAGAAAGAAGAAGAAGAGAAAGCAGACAGGAAATAGGAGAGAAGAGAGATATCTTTTTAAGACGTCTGATCATGGAATCAGACGTTTAATTTCTCTATTTTTGCTACAATTTACTCTTACATTCTTGCATTGAAATTCTGAATTAAGTTTTGAGTAACTGTAAGTGTTCAATTACACCATTGAGATTAGTGAATAAATTCCATTTGCTTCCTGTGTTCAACCTCGGATACTTAGGTTTTCGAGTAATAAATTTTTATTTGTTGTCAACGCTTGGTCACCAATACTACAACGTGACTGACTTATAAGCCCGAAAAGCGTTGCAACAAGTTCCAAACACTTTAGAATCCAACGATAGGAGGCCTCTTGTCCTAGTAGTTCCAAGACTTAGGGGTGTCTAAATGCGTGCTGTGGTGCAAGAGATATAAGTGTGCATACATCGCAAAAATATTTTGAATTTTGAATCGCATGCCATGTTTGAAAATCAAGTCCTTGGTTTTTAAATGTCCCTCCTTTAATTAGTCCTTTTTCCAGAAAATATGTGACCACTTGTTAGATCGCTTCAAGATAGATTATGTAGTCTAAAAATTAATTCAATTGCATTTTCATGACATGTAGAAATGCGAAGTTAGAAATGCATACCTGGTTCCAGCATTCTTCATGCAATATGCAATACAAGAATTAGATCTAGATGCTGCTCATTCAGTCCTAAATGATACGACCGAGGGACAGGCAGCTTCTAGCAGGTAGCTCGTGTTTTTTTTTTTTGGTTTTTTTTCGCTACTTATGCACAAGCAAATTAAGGGTAAACAATCCACAAAATAAATTAGAAACCTAAATCTAAAGAAAAGGGAACAAGCTCCCAAAAATTAGCCCCAATTACTACAAGGGCGAGAAAATAGAAATAAAACTTATGAACAGAGAATCTCCTATGGAGGCGGGATCCAAGTCTCCTTCATCTTTCCCGTGCACAGGAGACGCTCAAGGTCGACGTCATCTCCCAGATGTGCCTGTCACCTCTCTCAAATTCCTCGCACAAATTCCTTGCACAGAAAAGATAATAAATGGTCAGATCACTGTGTAATGAGAAATAATCAAAAATAAAAATCAGGTGAAATTTTTGCGTCTATCATCTCCCTGGCAATGGAGCCATTTGATATGATGGTTTTTGCTCTCGAATAATGTATTAAGATGATTTATCGTTATAGGATCAAAGTGGTAGAAAATCGCTTAACAAAATAATTAAAATAAAAATTAAACCACTCATAAAAAAGTGCGTCGTGTCCATAGGGAGGCAATGATGCAATAAAATCACAAATATTTTTTTCTCGTAGTCGTTCCATCAAGTGTGAAATCCATAGTCGAATCTGACATGAAATGCGACGAAAAGAAGATACACAATAACTTGAAAATGTAAGGGTATATGTGCAATTTTTCCTCATTGAAATATTCAATAAATATGTGATGCATCTATGTAATTTCAAATTGACATGCATTAGAGAAAATTTGTGCACATCTTAATCCAAAACCAATGTCAAAAGTTGTGAATAACAAAAGCCACACAATTATAAGAAAGCATGAGTATGAAGTCGCAATTTCACCATAATAAAATAATCATAAATAAAAATTCATTTTCATGGCAATGGAGTGAAATGTAATTATTAATTATGAGTTTCCTGTAGCAAAACAGGGGAGAACTCCCCTTGACGTGCGCGAGAAGAGGAAGGATCGGCTAGAGGCGTGGCCGTGCAAAGAGGTCGTCAATGGTGAGGGCTACGAGTGGGGGTCGTGGCATGGTCGTTGGTGGTCGATGGCGGCCGGCGGAGGAGATGAAGCAGCGACGACAGTGGCTGTTGCTGCTGCTTTTACGCGTGCTACGGCTGGAGGTGGGCATACGGGTGCTGCGGGCAGCAGGGGCTGAGGCGTAGACACACGCAGGGAGGTGTGCGAGGGCGTACTGGTTGTTGCAGGCGGGAGGCACTAACGAACGCGCGCTGTGTGCGAGCAGAGGTGGCAGAAGTGTAGGGGCGCTGGAGGCTTTGGTGAAGGCGAGGAGGCGTAGGTGTGCTAGCTGGGGTGGAGGCGTGTGGTGGGGACTGATGGAGCGGGGGGGGCTGCTGGCGCGTGCGCAGGCTGAGGTGAGGGCACTGGGGTGAGAGCGCACGGTGCGCAGGTGGCTGGTGAGGGAGCTGGTGCTGCTGGTGATGAAGTGAGGGTGTGCGGTGGTGCAGGTGCTGGTGCGTAGGTGGATTGGAGATGAAGGCGCATAGGAGTAGGCGCATGCACTAGAGGTGGGTGCGCTGGAGGAGCGATTCGCAGGGGCTGGCGTGAGTTGCTGGCTGAGGTGAGCAGTTGCAGAGACTCTTGGTGGTGTGGGCTGTCACCTCACACGCCCACGGTGGTGGAGTCGTACTGCCGCGGTGGGAGGCCGGTGGTATGGAATGGAAGAGGAGCAAGGTCCTCTAAGCACAGTGAGGAACAAAGGGGTGGTGGCCTCCTCTTGCATGGTCGACTCCTCCCTTTGTAGTTGAATTTCAAATCCAAAGAGGCGGGCTCAGATGCTCTTCATGGCCAATGAATGCTTGGAGCTGTGCGTGAACGGTGCGTAAGGAGAAGAAGCAACCGTTACCTGTGCAGGAAGAAAATAATAAAATATTATGGTTATTTATGCATAAACCCTTAACTTCTATGTTAAATTAAAACAATGCAAGTAATTCACCTAATTGATTAACTAATCAAATGCATGAAATTCTAAGTTAATTCTAAATGCATGCAATGAATGAATTATGCAATTAAGCTAAAAAATGTGAATTAATTTATTTACATCCTAATGTATGCTATCTAAATGTTAAAATTAACTTAATGTCTAGACATTTAAATACTTAAATAGCCGACAAATATGGGCTAATTAGTTTTCTTCAAAGATCCATTACCTAGTGGCGAAACGGTGGCAGCAACTAGCTTTTCTTAAGTCGTTGCAGTACAGATAGTTATTGCCATCATTTGCTAATATTTGTTACTCGGAAAATACAGTTCTCCCGAGGTCGAACTCAGGGAGCAAGTTGTATTCTAGAGATATACATGTTTTATTACAAAAATAAAGAGAGAGAGAGAGATGAAAGTTTGGCTTTTCTCTTCTTTCTTTCTCTGTCTTTGGTTTTTGTTCTTCCTGTTCTTCTTCTTCTTCTTTTCTTGCTTCCTCTATTTCTTGGTTGGACGATCTTGTCGTTTTCTTCTTTTTATTCTCTTTGTTTCTTCTTTTCTTGCTTCAGATCTGCCTCCCGTGCTCTTCTTCTTCTGCTTTCTATTTCTTCACTTGGCTGCTCCTTCTCTCTTCTTTTCTTCTTCTTCTTTGTCTTCTGATGTCTGCAGAGTCTTCACTTGGCTGCTCTGTGTTCCTCTCTTTCCTCTGCCTCGCCTTCCTTCTTCTTTGCCTTCACCTGTCTTCAGGACGTCGTCTGATTTGAAAATCAGACGACTTAAACCTCTTGTTGCTACAGTGTCTCCCTGAGCTTCCTTCTTCTTCACCTGTGCCTGCACGCTCAAGAGTTCAGAGTCAGGGCAAAACCTACTCTACCCCTCTCCCCCGCGCGTCTCTTTCTCTCAAAGTTCGCTCTTAGGACAGCTCTCCCAGAGCAATCGGGTAATCGGGTACGAGTCGCGCCCGGGTCCAGGCCCACCGGCGTGCGGTGGTGGGTGAGGAGTGCAGGTCGGTTTAATCAGGTCGGGCCAGGTCCGCGGAGCGTGGTCACGGACGAGGCCGGGTCGGGTGAGAGGGACCTCACCCCGTGGTCAGGAGGCAGACAGCATAAGGCACTTTTTGCCTTTATGCGTCCACGCGCCTCTGAGAAGTTCCGAGGTGGGACTAAATGTCCCACCCCAATTGAGCGCCTGTCGCGGAGGGAGCAGTGGGCGATCGTGGCTTCACACGCGGCCTTCGCAGCAACTGCGAGCCTGGGACGTTTCGCGGAGACGCCCCGCGCAACCTGGGAGTCGAACCTGGGCGAAGGTGTGCCTGCACCTGCAGGCGAAGGAGCTCTGCCTGCTCAGTAATGGCGACGGCGGGTGAGTCACCTGGTCACAGAAGAACGGCCTCTCGGCCTAATCAGACAGGCGGGGGACCTTCGCCGTGGCACGGCGAAGGTGGTCGGATGGTTTGCAGTGGGCGTGGTGGATCCAACGGATCGTCCTAGGTCAAACTGCGGGCGGAGAAGTGGGTGTGTTTGGTGGATCTGCAGAGGGCGTTTGGTGGGAAGAGGAGGGGTGGAAGAGGATCAGGGTGACGAGGTGGAGGTTATGCACAGGTCGGCGAGCCGTCTGGGGTGTTGGAGCAATGGGAGCGGTTCGCCGGAGTTTGGCCGGAGGTGGAGAAGGTGAGGGTGATCGGTGGGAAATCGGGGTCGACAGTAAGGGTTTCAGTATGGAAAAGAAAGAGGGGAGGAAGAGGAGAAGTTCTACCTGCTAAGCTGGACGAGGAGGGGTTGGCGTAGGTGACAGTCGTATCGACTGTCGCCGGAGAAGAAATTTTCCAGAGGAAGGGGCGGCGGCGAGGAAGGGACCGGAGAGGCGCCAGCTGGGTGCGGCGTGACGCGGAAGGATCGAGGGAAGGTAACCTTGCTGCTGGTAGTGCGGCAGGGCGATGAGGAGGAGGAGGAGATGGCCGCCGGAGCAAGGGGGCGTCTGTCAGAGTGGGAAGGGAGGAATTTAGGGGGGGTGTCTCCGTCAGATCCGAGCTGCGAAGAACGGCGGAGCGACGGGGTTATTTATAGGGGCGGAATCAGAGAGGAGGGCGGAGGG
The DNA here is from genome assembly GCA_037157565.1 of Thalassia testudinum. Classification (NCBI taxonomy): domain Eukaryota; kingdom Viridiplantae; phylum Streptophyta; class Magnoliopsida; order Alismatales; family Hydrocharitaceae; genus Thalassia; species Thalassia testudinum. The sequence goes on along the minus strand of JAZHRO010000035.1, from coordinate 53,048,374 downwards.
AGACGACGTGTCTCCCTCGCCGGAGGATGCCGGAGGAAGGAGACCCATACCATCCGGGGTGTCCCTGCGGTGGCTGACGACGCAGGGTACCTCCCATTGACTTGCCAGGGCCCCTCCCTCACCCTGCGCGGCGCCATGCTCCGCGCAAGGTCGCCGGAGCATGGTGCTGCGCAGGTTTTGCAGGAGGGACCTAAACGCAAAGAACGAAGGAGAGTTAGGGGCCAAAATGCGAGGGTTCAAAAGTTGAGGGCCAAAAGGTAATTATATGAGGATCAAAGTGTAAAGTTGGTCAAGAAGGTTTCTTCTTAGGTCCAAGTTTTTATGCATGACTAATTAGGACCTAAGGATTCTGATGGTGAATTTTATTTCTAGCTTAAACCTTGTTTGACCGGTCAATTTACGCAGAAACCCAAATTAAGTTGTTAATTGGGCATGGTTCTCAATGTAGGTCAAAATGGGTTCCTAAGGCCAAATTGAAAGTCCTAAACCCTAGAGATTATTTTTATATGAATTTTAGAGCATTTATTTGATTTTTACCTTGCCTCGAACCACGTGAATTGAAGTGGGTTTGTTTTTAGGGTTATAGGCTGTCATTTAATTCTTTGGGGTTGCTGTAGCCCTTATTGAGTCATCTCATCCCACTTTTCTTCTTATTAGGTTGTTTTGACCTATGTTTGGGCCCTGAGATACCCTATTTTCCGATCGGATTGGTGAAATTGCATTTTTACCCCTCAGTTTATGTTTTCTTTGCAAACTCAGAATCTCTCTGAGCCAAGCCTTTCTAAGGTTATGTAGGAGCTTTTATTCTCTGTATTAGGTCAAAATGAGCTAGTTATGGCTCATGATGAGGTTCTCATCACCTAGCCTAGGTGCACGTGATGTAAATGTACTGAATTCTAAACTTTAGAAACAATTTGAGAAGAAAATTCTTTAAAGACACCTCCATTGTCAAAGATGTTTTGCTAGGGACTAACCAATTCAGCTCAAGAAAATAAGAGTTTTTTTTTATATATGTATGCAAATATTTATAAATGCGATAAACATTCTTAGGTTATACCCCCCATGCCTAAGACTGACAATGTCCTCATTGGAAAAATGCAGACATAGAAGAATATCACTTGAGGAGGAGAGTGGGAGGAGCTAAGGCTCCTCAAGTCGAAGTGCGTCCAAAATCTGGCCATCTGAAAGAGTAATATAAGGTTTAAGTCACTGGCCATTTACCTTAAAGCTTGCACTTGAAGTAGGGTTCCGAATTTCTACAACTCCATGAGGGAAAGTATTGATAACAACGTATGGCCCATCCCAGCGAGACTTGAGCTTTCCAGGAAACAATTTAAGTCTAGAATTGAAAAGCCAGACCCACTGGTTAGGCTCAAAAGTCTTTCTAATGATGTGCTTGTCATGGAAGACCTTTGTACATTGCTTGTAAGCTTGAGAAGTTTCATAGGCTTCATTACGAAGCTCCTCAAGCTCACTTAATTCTAACATACGTACCTTTCCCGCTTTATCCAGATTCAAGTTAATGTTTTTAATAGCCCAATAGGCTTTATGTTGGATTTCAACGGGAAGGTGGCACGCTTTTTCGTAGACAAGACGAAAAGGAGACATTCCTAAGGGAGTCATATACACGGTTCTGTAGGCCCAAAGAGCATCATTTAGTTTTTCAGACCAATCCTTCTGATTGGGCCTGACAGTTTTTTCTAAACTTTGCTTAATCGCCCTATTAGACACTTCAACTTGTCCACTCGTTTGGGGATGGTAAGGTGTGGCTATCATGTGGTTGACTCCCAAATTTTGGAGTAGTCTTGTGAAGTGTATGTTCTTGAAGTGAGGTCCTCCATCACTTATGATCGTCCTTGGGCACCCATACCGAGAAATGATATTAGCCTTAACAAAGCCCAAGACCATGAAATGGTCATTGGTTCGCGTGGGTATGTCTTCTATCCATTTCGATACATAGTCTACAACCACAAGGATGTATTCATATCCGAAGGACATAGGAAAGGGACCCATGAAGTCAATGCCCCAAATATTAAAGATCTCAACAGGGAGGATAGGTTGTTGGGGCATCTCATCCCTTTTTCCAATGGTTCCCGTCTGCTGGCAACGTAGACATGCGCCCACATACGTATGTGCATCTTGAAATAATGTGGGCCACCAAAACCCAGACTGAAGAACCTTATGGGCAGTCTTCTTCCCATTAAAATGTCCCCCACAATGGAGGTCATGGCAGAAACTCAGAACACTTCTTTGTTCTTCAACAGGGATGCAACGACGAAAAAGCTGGTCAGGGCCTACTCTAAAAAGCTCAGGCTCCTCCCAATGATAAAATTTAGTGTTAGCAAGAAACCTGTCTCGCTTCTACTTGTCCCAAGTACTGGGGTTTTGATGCCTCAATAGGGATCCTAGACAGATGATCTGCTACCACAATTTCAACTCTTTTCTTATCTTTAATTTCCAGGTTAAATTCCTGGAGCAGGAGAATCCAACGAATTAGGCGAGGTTTGGTCTCCTTTCTAGTAAGAAGATGCTTAAGGGCAGAATGATCAGTGAACACCACAACCTTGGATCCCAAAAGATAAGACTGAAACTTTTCCAAAGCAAGTACTACAGCAAGAAGTTCCTTTTCAGTAACCGTGTAGTTTTGCTGAGGATTCGTAATGGTCTAGCTGGCATAATGTAGCACATGAGGTTTGCCATCAACCCTTTGACCTAAGATCGCTCCCACTGCAAAATCAAAAGCATCACACATTAGCTCAAACGGGAGGGTCCGATCTGGTGCTTGGAGAATCAGCACGGTAATAAGGGCTTTCTTCAAGACTTCGAAAGCCTCACTACATCTATCATCAAAATCGAAGGAGACATCCTTCGCTAATAGGTTGCAGAGTGGCTTAGAGAGTTTACTAAAATCTCTAAGGAAGCACCTATAAAATCCAGCAAGGCCAAGGAAAGATCTAACTTGGCGAACATTGGCGGGCAATGGAAGCGTAGAGATGGAATCAATTTTTGCGATGTCCACCTTAATCCTCTCTCGGAAACTATATGCCCTAACACAATGCTTTGCTGGACCATAAAGTGGCTTTTCTCCCAGCTAAGCACCAGATTTTCCTCTTCACAATGGGTTAAGACTTTATCAATGTGCGAAAGGCATAGGTCAAATGACGAGCCATAAATGGGGAAGTCATCCAAGAAAATTTCAATGAACTCGTCAATCATATCAGAAAAGATAGCATCATACAACATTGGAAAGTGGCAGGAGCATTACATAACCCGAATGGCATTCGGCGGAACGCAAATGTGCCATACGGACTTGTGAAGGTGGTACTCTCCTGATTGTCAGGAAAAATGGCTATTTGATTATACCCAGAGTACCCGTCAAGAAAATAGAAGTACTTGTTTCCCTCCAATCATTTCAAAATTTGATCGATAAACGGTAAGGGGAAATGGTCTTTCGGGTAGCCATGTTCAAATGACGGTAATCAATGCAGACCCTCCAACCAGTTGAGGGTCTAGTGGTCACCATCTCTCCTTGGTCATTCTCCTCCATAGTGATTTCAGCCTTTTTGGGTACTACACGAATAGGACAGACCCATTTACTATCTGAAATGGGATAGATAATCCCTGCATCTATCCATTTCAAAATCTCCTTTTTAACAACCTCCCGCATATTTGGATTGAGCCTTCTCTACATGTCTTGGAAAGGTTTCATGGACTCATTCGTGTATATATGATGCATACAAAGAGAGGGATCAACACCCTTAATATCAGCAATTGACCCAGCAATTGCTTCCTTGTGCCTTTGTAAACACTCAAGCAGAGCTCCCTCCTACAATTCAGATAATGTAGATGAGATAATAACGGGGAGCGTGTTACTAGAGCCAAGGAAAGCATATTTCAATGTGCTCGGGAGGGGTTTCAACTCCAACTCAGGAGCCTTTTAGATTGAGGGTTTAAGTTGAGATGTCCCCGCCTCAGGTAGTAGATCTACCTTCATGGTCCAAAGTGGGGACAAAGGCTCAGTGTGTATCCCCAACAACACTTCTAATTCGAGCATTTCCCTTTTAGTTTCTTTAATAATCGGGGGATGGTCTTAGATATGACTTTTTGAAGGGGATCTCTACATAAGAGTGCTGGAGTAGTCTCTTCAATTATTTCATCAACGACCTTAATCTGAGAACAATCTTTAAATCCAAATTGCTTGTAAGTATCAAAAACATTCTACCGGATCTTCTTGTTCCCAAAGCCCATTTAGGTGCCCCAGATCTACAATTGATAGAGGCATTAGCTGTGGCCAAGAAGGGGTATCCCAGAATAATGGATGGCTTTGTGGGTTGATTTGTTGGGTCAGTATCAAGCACCAGAAAATCAACAGGGAAGAAGTCCACTCTTACAAGGACATCTTCCAACAATCCCCGTGGTGTCTTAAGTGATCTGTCTATGACCTGGAGGATTACTGGACTAGGCTTTAGCCTACCTCCTCCCAAAAGGTCATAGACAGAGCTCGGTAAAATGTTCACCCCTGCACCCAGATCGAGTAGAGCCTCGTCAATGTGTTGGTTACCTATAACCACTGAAATATACAGGATCCCTGGGTCTTTCATTTTAGGGGGTGTTCCATGCTGGAGAACCGAGCTAACAAGGTCAGGCAGGATGACCTTGGTTTGGATCTATTTCCTAGATTGGCGCTTTTGGGTGTACAGGTCCTTCAGAAACTTGGCATAGGACGGGATCTGTTTAATAGCTTCCAATAGAGGCAAGTTAATCTAGACTTGCCTAAAAGTGTCCATAATCTCTCCTATCCTATCCTTGGCTCCAAACGAGCCAACAGAAGATTCCCCAGGAGCAGATAGGCACTCTGGATAGGGCACCCTCGACTTCTGGGTAGAGGGGTGATGCGACACTCATCATGATCTCTAATGACCCCTAATTAACTAGACTTCCTATTTAATTAGCTAAGGTTATGAACATATAAGGATTAATTATAGAATAAGGGATATTTAGTAAAGGACCTTAAAATAAGTTTAAAATGACATTTTATCATTCAATTAACATTATTAATAATTTAGTTAATAATTGGACTCGAAATCCCGTTAATCATTCCCTAATTAAAACGATAAGTAATTTAAACATAATGTATACCTAAGTATATAATAACTTAAGTAATTTTATGTAATCTAATAAATTAATCTCAAAAGGTCAAAAATGTAAATTCAAGGTGAAAACATAATATTTACCTTATTTACTAACATATATAAAAAGTTGAAAAAGATTTAAGTTAAAATAAACCTTCAAAACCTGAGTTTACATTTTGGTCCTTAAAATTCATTACAATCGGGTCCTTATTTCTCACATAGGTCCTTAAGTTTTATTAAATATAAGTCCCTTTCCTCCTCCTCCTTCTTCTTCTACTTCTTCAGCCGAATGAACGGCTGACGGCAGAGAGTCACGCTACCGCATGATCACCTCCCTGCCGACATCATTCTTCTTTGTCCAAGCTCTTGCAGCTTGCGCTCACCACCTCCTCTTCATCCACTGGTCTGGATTAATCGGAAATCCTATTTTTCAATGGGAGATAACCTCACCATCGTCGGGGATGACGATGGACGTTAAGATCCTCAAGCTCCTTCTTCGGCCAGACCCTGCCATTCTCTTCACCGTCAACTGCTATAAATACCCCCCCACCCCTCAGATTTTACTCAAGTTGGCTCCCTTCCCTCTTCTAACACTGCAGCCGACCCAATAGGCTATTCGTCCAAAACTCCAGCGACTTTCCATTTCATTTTCCAACTTCCTCCATTCATTCTGATTAGCCGAGGAGATCCACCATGGTCTGCCGCGTCTCTGACACAGGCACCGACCCAAGGAATCCTTTGCTCCACCTTAAATCCACCCACCGGAGATCTTTCTTCCACCCTCTGATTTCGTCGTCTGCTATGAACCTTCGGTGGAACCCTATTGACCCCTTCGTCCAGGTAACAGTAGATTAGGAGTAGTAGGCTAGCTTAGTTAGGTAGGTAGTTAGTTAGATTAGATATAATTTTCGAATTTCAGTGTCATCCTCTCCGACTCGGGTGAGCTCCTTGAGCTCGCCAGAGCTTTAATCTTGTATTTTTAACTCACTGTCCACCTTCCTTTAACCCTCACAATCACTTCTACCACATTTAATCATTTAATTGATCATCTAATCGCCTAATTCACATTTCACCTCCACCGACTACTGTCACTGTCCATGGTGACAGTAGTAGGCTTAATTCCACCTTCATAGGGTCTTCCATCATCTATTCACCACTTATGGACCCTAATCGACACTATAATGCATATAAATACCACATATAAATTAAACACCCAATCTTATTAAGCTCCTGAGCTCCCTGTCAATGGCGGCTTAGGAGCAGTTCAAATCCTAAATTAAATATATATTTATGAATGTAAACACTTGTTGACTTGTTTTAACCATTCAATCGTGTGGTTAAACAAGTCCTGAGCTTAATTCAAATCAATTTTTTAAAGAAACGAATTCACTGTCAAATCTTAACTATAATGAACAAAATGGGAATTAAATGTGATACTGAGGTCCCTTGCAACCTTAGGATTCTTTTTAGATTAACAATGGTAAGTTTTAACAATCTGTACCCAATTTTGCCTTTTTCTGGACTCACCAGAGCTCCAGCAAGCTTCGACGAGCCAAATCTGTACTTCAACCTTTAGAATTCGTTGGGAAGCTCCAGAATGATATTAAATGGATCACTGATTACTTTGAGGATGATTCTTCGAGGATTAAGTGTCTGGAGCTGTAGAGTGAAGTTCATCTTCTCCAACTCCGGCAGAGTTGGAGAAGTCTAATAAAGAGATATAAGAAGCATTTAAGGATCCTAGAAGCTTCAGTGCAATGCACTACAGCTGTTTAAACCCTTAGAATAGTGTAACAACCTCTAATTGGATCTGATGAACACACACCTTTTCAACCTCGGGCGACGAACCTGAAACCCTAGAAATTAGGATTAGAACACTTATCTGAAGATCTGAATAAGTTTCTGAGTTTGAGAAGACTTTATTCAAGGCTTTGATTTCCTGTGGTGAAGTTTTTAATAGAAAGTCAAATTTTTGTGCCTCCACAGTCAAATTGAGTTCGATTATGGAGTTTTGAGCTCAATCTGAGGAATTGATGAGATTAAATGGATTTTGAGATCTTTTTGAATGATTTGAGAGAGAATAAAGTAAGCTCGGATGATTTATTGTGTGAGAATTTGAACTCTGTCAATTTGGGTTAATTTCGAACCCAAACTAACAGCAGTGCCATTTTGTTGAAATTTGAACTTGAATCCTGCCCAGATAAGTCAATTACAACCCTTAGAACTAGTTTAAGTTGATTAGAGATGTTTCTCTGCGTCTATTCATCCAATTCAATCTGAAAATTTTGATCTCTGAAGCTTTCAGAGAAGCTTAAACCTTCTGTACACTGTCTGAAGGTCTTGAGAGCTTAAAACCTACTCTAAAAGATGCAGAATCATTTGTATAACTTGTACAGACCTTTAAATAAGAGAGAAAAGTCCAACTGAGGACTTTGTAGATGTTAAAACCATTTCCAGGTGATAAATAACCTATAGGATCCCCTGATTTTATCTTTCAAATTGAATAGAAAAACATCTTCTAAACCTTAAATTGACCCTGCAATTGTATAGGTCTACCTTAGAGCTTTCTAACAAACTTTAAATCACTTGATTTGGAGCTCTAGGTAGGAAGTTATGATCATTTGAAGTTGGGTCTGGAAGGGGTTACGATAGTCCCACATCGTCAATTTCTGAGCACCCGCCTGGGAACAAAAGCAATTTGTTACATGGGCTTCCCAGTTGTCAGTGCTCGACGCTCTGGTTACCGATTTGATTATCTAAGCATGTGCATGTGTGTGTGCAGCTTGTGTGCCTGCAGGTGTGCGCCCAAGTGGGCGTGAGCAAGTGTGCCCTGGGAGGGTGAGGCCTGGGAGGCTGGATTGAGCCGGATTGGCTTGATATTATAGACCGAAATGAAATAAACTAAAATCGAACCTAATTGAGATTAGGCGAGGACCGAGTAGGGTCTGGTCCCACCTTGATCTGGAGGTGCTGTGTATCCTCGAAAGGACCTCGCCGCAAATAAAATAATTTTTTGTTAAAAACAAAAAAGAACTCAGTTCAACTAATGGATTAAAGGAAAGGAAAAGAGAAGTAGAGAAGTTGATGGCTAAGCACTGAAAGCTAAAGCTAAGGTTGAGCTAAAGGCGCTAAGTAAAGGAAAGAAAGGAGCACAGGCAAAAGAAGAAGACTAAGGGAAGAGAAGAAGGTAGGAACAAAAGAAGAAAGGTAAGAAGAGAGCCCGAGATAGAGAATAAAAGGAAAAGGTAGGAACAGAAGAAGAGAGATAAGACAGGAGCTCGAGAGAGAATAAATATAAAGGAAAAGAAGAGAAAGAAAGGGAGAAGAAGAGAGAGGCTGAAGACTAAAAGGAAAATTTATTTTTCTTGCATCATTTTAATTTCTTTTTGTTCTTAATAATTGTAATAAGGCATGTTTTAATGGAACAACTTTTAATTGCCTTAATTTCTTTTGAAATAAAATTGGAAAACTAGATTGTTTACTTGTTAATAAAGTACATCATTTGAGTAAATATTTTTTTCATATGGAATTTTGCATATTCTTTATAGTTTAGATATTTTGGCAAAATTCATGTTTTAAAATCAACCTAGTTATACCTCCTAAACTTATAAAGGAAAATAAATGAAAATTGGTGAATGTAGAAAAGATTATACCTCCCAGTGAATGACCTGAACTCAACCAGTAAAAGTTTCTAAAATGTTAGGTTAATTAGACCGTATACTACACAACTGACATAATTTCGAGTTAACCTAAGTGACTTTTTCTACTCTTAATTAAGTGAAATTAACTTAATTACTGAGTTGAGTGAGCCGCATGATCATTTTAACGACACCGTTGCCGGGGAGGTAATATTTTGCCTCATTCACTTATCAAAATATTCCCTGGCATTACTTCGTCGAAACATCATTTTAATGGTGCTGTTGCCGGGGAGGTAATATTTTGTTTCATTAGAATTAAAATGGTTTAATTGTCTAATTAGGAGGTATTTTGTAAATATATCTATATTTTTTGTTCTAATTAGTGTGTTTTTTCTTGTTTCTATTTTTTTTTATTTTTATTTTCTGTCTTCTTTTCAGGTTTACCTTCACGGGTGATCTTAGGAGAAGGCGGGAAAACCGTTTTGCTATTTTTGTTTTTGTGAGTATTCCTTAATCTTTTGTATTATTGCATTTAAAAAAAGAAATCTTTATCTGACTAGCAGCAGCATATACATAGGCATACACTTTTAGGAGTGCACATTATTCTACTAGTATTAATGCGATCTAACTCAGGAATTTTTAAACTATTTTTCTCGCATCAGTGGGAAAACACGAGAAAACCCACGTAGATTCCTGTCCTATGAGATATTAAAAAGACCACATATTTTTGTTAGAAAAGATTTAAAAAGTGGCCATTGTAGTTTAGATTGATATATTTTTGAAATAGATTAACTAAAAAGAGGAAGTAAAATTTGTGACTTAAATCTATTTGCAGAAATGCATGTGGGTTTTTCAATCACTATTGTCTGTTGCATGCCATCGTGCACACAGCGCGATCACTAGAGTCACATGAGTCTATTTTTCTATCTCTCCTCTTTGTACCTCTTAGGGCTTTGGTCGAAGATCAACAAGTCTGTCTCACTACTAAAGCCCCGGGGAGCCAGTGGTAAGCGGTCTCGATCCTAGACCTTAGACCTTTGAGCTTTAAGGTACGCACCTATGTAGACACAGATTAGGATGTGTATTTTGATACTGTTACTCTATTTGTTTGCATCAAATTACTTTGTGTATCTTAAGAATTTCTTCTTTCCTTTGAAAGAAGAGCAAAACCCGCATCTTTTGCGCTATTTTGCGGGTTTTTTGTGCCGTTGTTTTTTTATCGGTGGTGTGTGTGTGCCTTTGCACATTATTTTTCGTTTATAGACGGGAGGCGATCCTTGCATCCGCCTCACCGTTGATAGGTGATCCTAGGCCAGTTGCAGATAAGTAACCAATGGTTTTCCCATCTGATCCATCTACTTCTATGGATCCAATGCAGAATCTTAATCCCGAGATCTCTTCTTCTTCTGGTCAGGGGGAGATGCCGCCTTTTGATGTTCATGAGGTGCTCCTAAACCAGAATCTTGGGATGCTAGAGCAAACAAGACAAATCAATTTATTAACAGCAACCTTGAATAATTTACAGATTCTTCAAACCTATCCTCCACCTCGACTTGAGGCAAGTTTTGAAATCCATGATTTACCGATCCATCATCCAAGGCCTCTACTTAGAGATTATTATAACCCATCTAATGCACAAGTAGAGCCTAATGCTAGGATTTCTATTTGGGAAAATGATCCAGAATTAAAGCCAAACATTATAGGTTTAATCCCCCACTTTCATGGATTCCAATGATCCATTTCAACACATTGAAGATCTTAAAAATCTATCCCAAACTCTTGGTCCTCGAAATCAAAATAGGGGAATCCTACTAATGAAAATGTTCTCTTTTAGCCTTAAAGATAAATCAGCTTATTGGTATAGAACTATAGCAAGACCAATCTCAACTTAGGCTAAACTTGAATCCGCATTTTTGAAGAAATTCTTTCCAATTGGTCGAACCAATGCTTTAAGGCGAGCTATTACTACTTTCAATCAAAACCAAGGAGAACCAATTCATGAATCATTGGAACGTTTTCATGAATTGCAAAGGAAATGCCCACATCATGACATCCCTCGTTGGAAACTCATGCACGTCTTTTATTATGGTTTACAAGAGGGCATTCACAATCTAGTCAATGCCTCTTGTGGAGGGAATTTTCTAAATCGCGACGCAGAATCCACTTCAGAATTATTTGAAGGGATGGTGGAAAACTCGATCAACAATGCATCAATGTCACAATTTACGCAGGGCGAAAATACGAATCACCAAAATCCGCATAAGGGCATTCACGAGATCGGTAATCCGTCAAGTTCAAAGGATTTAGAGATTATTGCAGAAAAGATGGACAAAGTCGATATCGTAGCAAAGCATCTTGATGAGGTTAGAAACACAATGAAGACTCTTACACCTCTACTTGCTACAAATTCCGTGTATTCACTTGTTTCGCAAATTCATGCGGGGAGGGAATTTGTGAATAATCTAGATTCTGGAGATCCATCTTCCTTGGGTTTTCTATCTACTCCTTCGCTAACCCAAGGAGGGGCCTTTGTCCCACAATCTTACCCACCCTTTTCCCCACCCTTTCCTGTTGCAGAAAACATGCCGTATCTTTTAGGTTTACACACCATCCAGGAAAATATTCCAAGACCAAACCCTTATTCAAATTCCTATAATCTTGGATGGAGAAGCACCCAAATTTTTCTTGGGCTGATCCAAATCAAAATCACAGACCAAATTATCCGAATCAGACCCATTTTAATCCACCTCCATTGCCTCCTCAGCAATCAGACTTAAGGCCTAACTCGATGAGTATGCAGAATTACTCTAGGCCTATTAGAGATACATAGCTAGATCAAATTTTAAGAGCTATGTCAGAGAGTCAGCGACAAAATGCTGAAGCTCTCGCTGAGATCCATAGGAAATGTAAGGTAGAGTTGGCTGATTTACGAAATCAGATCACGCTTTTGGCTGAGTCTCGTCAGCCAGGTACTCTTCCATCTCAACCAATTCCGAATCCTAAGAATCTGCTAAATCCTAGGCAAAATCAAGGCCAAGACCACTTCCTTAATCAGGCCTTTGATTCTAATCATAACCCATCCTCTGTACTTTCTAAAAATAACCCACCAAACCCGCATCAGCAACCTATTTTGTGTCAAAATGACCCACCTATTACTGAGAATCAAAACTGATTTTGCTGATCTTCTGATCTTGGTGGAATCATCTTTTAAATTGCCTTAATCTTAAACATTCTACATCTCAACCTAAATCAGATCTAATCTTCACAAGATTCACTCTAATCTTTCTGATATTTTCACGAGAATCTGATTTTGGGTTCTACGAGATCTATTCTAGGCAATTTCAAGACGAGTTTTGATTGGGTGGTCATTAATCTGTTTTTCTATTTTTGATCTAATTCTTTCATAACTCCTCTGTTTTTATCATATACCTATTCTTTTTAGGAGTTCTTTACTAGGGTTTACGCCTAGCTGAAGGTGTAAAACTTATCACTTGTATATAGCTGTTTCCTGTTTTTATCCTTTTTGATTTTCTTCTACACTTTAAAATTTCACTTCATATTTCATATTGATTACCTTCATTTAGCCCGACTGATCACTCTGACCTTTGGTCAGAAACGAAATCGTCCGTACTGAGATTTTTAATCTCCTCTATTCGACTCCTTCCATCACCCTATACTAAATGAAGTGTAATATCTTTTCACCCTTCTTACAATGAGGACATTGTAAAATTTTGGCTTGTGGGGGTGTTGAAGTGAAATTTTCACTTTAAGTGTGGGTTAAAAAATAAAAAACACATAAAAATGAAATATCCACAAAATATTTAAAAAAGAAAAATAAAAAAAATAAAAAAATAAAAAATTTCATAAAAATTTGAAAATTTTTTGAAAAAAATCATAAAAATTGAAAAATCTTATATACATAAAAACAAAAATATATAAATACAAAAATTTGAAAAAGAAAATTAATAAAAATAATAAGAGGGGAATATTCATTTTAATAAAGAAGAAAGAAGAAGAATATATATATATTATAATTAAGAGCTTAATTTTCTTTTAGGTTAGAAGTTTGAAACATATATAGAATATATATAAGTATTTAAGTGCATTCAATTCTTAGTTAGATTTTTACTTTAAACATTTTGTAGAAACACACTTTTGTGTTTAAAATTTTTAACAAGATTTTATTTGAATTAGGAATCTTTTAAATCTTTTAAGGATTTGTTTTTCTTTTCTTACTTGAATTAAGAAATTAAGAGTGTTAAGATTTAAACTTAAGTTTTGGAATTAATTTATAACTTTTTAATCAATTAGATTAAGTAATCCTTTTACTTTTTGAAAATTTGATTTTATCATAAAGTTAAGTAAAAAGGCCAGAAATTCAGAGTTAATTAAATAGAGAGTTGGTAGAATTTTAGTTTACAAGACTTACAGGCTAGAGATAAATAGCTAGACTTGGTAAATTTTGTCTTGATAGATCCTATAGGAGGAAACTAAAAATTTGAAAAACTTGAGAGTAAAGGGCTTTGTTGTCCAAGCTCTGGTTTGAGAGCTAACCTAAACATCGAAATTCACACACATAGAATTGTCTTGTTGGCATCTGAGACCGCGAAAATACAGAGGTTAAGAGATCAATTCTGAATCCTCTTTAGTCCAAGGATTTCTGCGGGGCGATTCTTGAAAGGGTGAAGGACGTGCCACTCACCTAGAAAAAGGAATTGGAGAATAAAGTTAGTAAGAAAAATGAGAAGGGGGGAAAAGAAAAAAGAAAAGAAAAGAAAATAATAATAATAATAATAAATAAAACACCTTGCAGTTAAGTGCCTTGTTAAAAAATGGGTGCTTATGTAGTTTTTCCATAATAAATAAAAGCATCTCATTACAAATGGATGCTACCCTTCCTTCCATCAAATAAAAAGAACACCTCGCTACAAATGGGTGTTCTAACCTATAGAAAAAGAGAAAAAAAAATATGGAGAAAAAAATATTAGGAATAAGAGACCCAGTGGTCCACCGGGGAGATATATACAAAAAGTGTTGACCTTGGGATAGAAAACTGGTGAGGAGAAAGCAACCAAACCTGAGTAAGGCCAAGCCAAAGGCTTGAATTGGAATAATTGGGATTGGAAAATGATGTCTTAAGATCTGGATTTTTGCAACTTTGGATGTCTTTAGGACAATTCTCTTCACTAAGCACAGGTGTTTTAAAATCATAGTTACTGAACCTTGGTATTGGGCAATGAAGCCTAAGAAATTGGGTTTTGAAGATTTTAAGTTGAGACCTAAAGGAGAAGAATTGACAGAATCCTAGGTCTAGAAGTTAATCTTTAGTGTTGTAGGCTAGTAAATTAGAGTTTTACTACTCTAAGTTTGATTAATAATGAGTATCTGGTTAATTTGCTTAAACTTATATTGATAAAAGTCAAATATCATAAACAAGGGATTGACATAAATCTATGAGTTTTTGAGTTAAAATTTAATTCTCAATCCTTAAGATTTGTTTTCTTAAAACACTTTGTATTATAATTTGAGTTAAGAATAGTTACAAAGATTAAAGAGATTTTTGAAGCATTCTAATTCAGAGTAAAATTCTTGTTTACAAATTGTTTTAAGTGTTTTTTTTGAAAATGTTGTAAGCATAAATCTAAATAATAAAATTTTCACATGTGCTCTATACATTAATCATTTATATTAAACTTAAAAATTTTTGACTTAAGCTTTCCTCTACATAGTTACCATTTATAATAATTTAAACCCAAGTGCTTTAAATCATCACAATCTTAGTTAATTTTACTAGGGACTAGCAAAACTTTGGCTTGGGGGTATGATGAGACACTCATCATGATCTCTAATTACCCCTAATTAACTAGTCTTCCTAGTTAATTAGCTAAGGTTATGAACATATAAGGTTAATTATAGAATAAGGGATATTTAGTAAAGGACCTTAAAATAAGTTTAAAATGACATTTTATCATTCAGTTAACATTATTAATAATTTAGTTAATAATTGGACTCGAAATCCAGTTAATCATTCCCTTAATTAAAACAATAAGTAATTTAAACATAATGTATACCTAAGTATATAATAACTTAAGTAATTTTACGTAATCTAATAAATTAATCTCAAAAGGTAAAAAATGTAAATTCAAGGTGAAAACATAATATTTACCTTATTTACTAACACATATAAAAAGTCGAAAAAGATCTAAGTTAAAATAAACCTTCAAAACCTGAGTTTACATTTTGGTCCTTAAAATTCATTACAATTGGGTCCTTATTTCTCACATAGGTCCTTAAGTTTTATTAAATATAAGTCCCTTTCCTCCTCCTTCTTCTTCTTCTACTTCTTCAGCCGAATGAACAGCTGGCAGGAGAGAGTCACGCTACCGCATGATCACCTCCTTGTCGACATCATTCTTCTTTGTCCAAACTCTTACAGCTTGCACTCACCACCTCCTCTTCATCCACTGGTTTGAATTAATCAGAAATCCTATTTTTCAATGGGAGATAATCTCACCATCGTCGGAGATGATGATGAAGGTTAAGCTCCTCAAGCTCCTTCTTTGGCTAGACCCTGCCATTCTCTTCACCATCAACTGCTATAAATACCCCCTCACCCCTCAGATTTTACTCAAGTTGGCTCCCTTCCCTCTTCTAACACTGCAGCCGACCCAATAGGCTATTCGTCCAAAACTCTGACGACTTTCCATTTCATTTTCTGACTTCCTCCATTCATTCTGATTAGCCGAGGAGATCCACCATGGTCTGTCGCGTCTCTGACACCGGCGCCAACCCAAGGAATCCTCTGCTCCACCTCAAATCCACCCATCGGAGATCTTTCTTCCACCCTCTGATTTTGTCGTCCGCTTTGAACCTTCGGTGGAACCCTATTGACCTCTTCGTCTAGGTAACAGTAGATTAGGAGTAGGAGTAGGAGTAGGAGTAGGCTAGGTTAATTAGGTAGGTAGTTAATTAGATTAGATGTAATTTTAGAATTTCAGTGTCATCCTCTCCGACTCCGACGAGCTCCTTGAGCTCGCCAGAGCTTTAATCTTGTCTTTTTAACTCACTGGCCACCTTCCTTTAACCCTCACAATCACTTCTAGCACATTTAATCAATTAATTGATCATCTAATCGCCTAATTCACATTTCACCTCCACCGACTATTGTCACTGTCCATGGTGACAGTAGTAGGCTTAATTCCACATTCATAGGGTCTTCCATCATCTATTCACCACTTATGGACCCTAATCGACACTATAATGCATATAAATACCACATATAAATTAAACACCCAATCTTATTAAGCTCCTGAGCTCCCTGTCAATGGCGGCTCAGGAGCAGTTCAAATCCTAAATTAAATATATATTTATGAATGTAAACACTTGTTGACTTGTTTTAACCATTCAATCGTGTGGTTAAACAAGTCCTGAGCTTAATTCAAATCAGATTTTTAAAGAAATGAATTCACTGTCAAATCTTAACTTTAATGAACAAAATGGGAAATAAATGTGATACTGAGGTCCCTTGCAACCTCAGGATCCTTTTTAGATTAAAAATGGTAAGTTTTAACAATCTATACACAATTTTGCCTTTTTCTGGACTCACCAGAGCTCCGACGAGCCAAATCTGTACTTCAGCCTTTAGAATTCGTTGAGAAGCTCCAGAATGATATTAAATGGATCGCTGATTGCTCTAAGGATGATTCTTTGAGGATTAAGTGTCTGGAGCTGTAGAATGAAGTTCATCTTCTCCAACTCCGGCGGAGTTGGAGAAGTCTGATAAAGAGATATAAGAAGCATTTAAGGATCCTAGAAGCTTTAGTGTAATGCATTGAAGATGTTTAAACCCTTAGAATATTGTAACAACCTATGATTGGCTCTAACGAACACACACCTTTTCAACCTCAGGCGGTGAGCCTGAAACCTTAGAAACCAAGGTCAGAACACTTATCTGAAGATTTGAATAAGTTCCTGAGGTTGAGAAGACTTTATTCAAGGCTTTGATTTCCTGTGGAGAAGTTTTTAACAGAAAGTCAAATTTTTATGCCTCCACAGTCAAATTGAGTTCAATTATGGAGTTCTGAGCTCAATTTGAGGAATTGATGAGATTAAATGGGTTCTGAGATCTTTTTGAATGATTTGAGAGAGAATAAAGTAAGCTCAGATGATTTACTGCATGAGAATTTGAACTCTGTCAATTTGGGTTAACTTCGAACCCAAACTAACAATAGTGCCATTTTGTTGAAATTGAAATTGATTCCTACCCAGATAAGTTAATTAGGTCGATCAGAGATGTTTCTTTGTGTCTGTTCATCCATTTCAGTCTGAAAATTTTGATCTTTGAAGCTTTCAGAGAAGCTTAAACCTTCTGTACACTGTCTAAAGGTCTTGAGAGCTTAAAACTTACTCTAACAGATGTGGAATCATTTGTAGAACTTGTACAGACCTTTAAATAAGAGAGAAAAGTACATCTGAGGAGTTTGTAGTTGTTAAAACCATTTCCAGGCGATAAATAAACCGTAGGAACCCTTGATTTTATCTTTCAAATTGAAGAGGAAAACATCCTCTAAACATTAAATTGACCCTGCAATTGTATTAATCTACCTTAGAGTTTTGTAAAAAACTTTAAATCACTCGATTTGGAGCTCTGGGTAGGAAGTTATGATCATTTGAAGTTGGGTCTGGAAGGGGTTATGATAGTCCCACATCGTCAGTTTCTGAGCGCGCGCCTGGGAACAAAAGCAATTTGTTACATGGGCTTCCCAGTCGTCAGTGCTCGGCGCTTCGGTTACGGATTTGATTATCTAAGCATGTGCATGTGTGTGTGCAGCTTGTGTGCCAGCGGGTGTGTGCCTGAGTGGGCGTGAGCGAGTGTGCCCTGGGAGGGTGAGGCCTAGGAGGCTGGGTTGAGCCAGATTGGCTCGATATTATGGACCGAAATGAAATAAATCGAAATCGAACCTAATTGAGATTAGGCGAGGACCGAGTAGGGTCTGGTCCCACCCTGATCTAAAGGTGCTGTGTATCCTTGAAAGGACCTCGCCGCAAATAAAATAATTTTTGGTTAAAAAAAAAAGAAAACTCTGTTCAACTGATGGACTAAAGGAAAGGAAAAAAGAAGCAGAGAAGTTGATGGCTAAGTACTGAAAGATAAAGCTAAGGTTGAGCTGAAGGCGCTAAGGAAGCAAAGGAAAGAAAGGAGCACAGGTAAATGAAGACTAAGGGAAGAGAAGAAGGCAGGAACAAAAGAAGAAAGGTAAGAAGAGAGCTCGAGATAGAGAATAAAAGGAAAATGCAGGAACAGAAGAAGAGAGATAAGACAGGTGCTCGAGAGAGAATAAATATAAAGGAAAAGAAGAGAAAGAAAGTGAGAAGAAGAGAGAGGCTGAAGACTAAAAGGAAAATTTATTTTTCTTACATCATTTTAATTTCTTTTTGTTCTTAATAATTGTAATAAGGCATGTTTTAATGGAACAACTTTTAATTGCCTTAATTTCTTTTGAAATAAAATTGGAAAACTAGCATGTTTACTTGTTAATAAAGTACATCATTTGAGTAAATATTTTTTTCATATGGAATTTTGCATATTCTTTATAGTTTAGATATTTTGGCAAAATTCATATTTTAAAATCAACCTAGTTATACCTCCTAAACTTATAAAGGAAAATAAAAGAAAATTAGTGAATGTAGAAAAGATTATACCTCCCAGTGGATGACCTGGACTCAACCAGTAAAAGTTTCTAAAATGTTAGGTTAATTCGATCCTATACTACACAACCGACATAATTTTGAGTTAACCAAAGTGACTTTTTCTACTATTAATTAAGTGAAATTAACTTAATTACTGAGTTGAGTGAGCCACACGATCAAGGGGTCGTCATGGCAGGAAAGGGGTGGTGGAAGGACGACATCCTCATTGTGGGTGATTTTGTGTGACGGAGAGCAATGTGGCTCTTCCTTGGTGGAGATGGAGGTCAGGTCTGATATAGAAGGCCATTTTGAGACGTAATTGTAGGAGTG
The DNA here is from genome assembly GCA_037157565.1 of Thalassia testudinum. Classification (NCBI taxonomy): domain Eukaryota; kingdom Viridiplantae; phylum Streptophyta; class Magnoliopsida; order Alismatales; family Hydrocharitaceae; genus Thalassia; species Thalassia testudinum. The sequence continues at coordinate 53,029,584 of JAZHRO010000035.1, read as the reverse complement.
TTATCAGGCTTGTCAACCTTCTTTCCACTCCTCAGCACGGTCACGCTTGGGCGTGCTCCCTGAATACAACCCCCTTTCCCTTAGGGTTCTCTCCAGAAGATCTAGGCAATTTCCCCAGATCATGTTGCCTAACTACCTCAGTAAGATGACCAATTTGGGATTGCATATCGATAATCATCTTATTTTGAGATTGGATGGCCATATTCTGATGCTCTTGCATCAATTTCATCCTGGCTTTAAGTTCATCCATCTCAGAGGGCTTATTCTAAGGAGGGTTTTCATAAGATGGTTGGTATATGGGTTGGGGAGGTAAGGGTCTTATATTCCCTTAGTTAGAAGCATCACCTTGCTTCCAAGAGAAGTTTGGATGGTTCTGCCACCCTGGATTATAGGTATGGGAATAAGAGTTATTGCGAGGAGGAGGGCGAAAACCTTGGGCCCCGTTCAAGTCGACCTGAATCAACTCAGGGAATTGATTTGCCTGATGGCACTCCGCAGTGGCGTGTGTTGTGCTTTGGGAAATGGAACATTCTCTTGAAGCCTGAAAGATAGAGGCTGCTTGTGGGTTCATGCCGAGGTTTGCTAAATGCCTATCAAAGTTTTTATTCAATAATTGAATCTGATAAGCCAAATCTTGAGAAGCCCCAACTTCATGGGCCTCTATCTTCCTCTGCATGATTGATGGTTTTCTTTCTTGATAGGCAGAGGAAAAATGTATGGAGTTGTCGTTAATGTTTCAAATAATGCCCAGGCTTCATCCTCAGTTTTGGTCATGAAGGTTCCTACACAAGCTACATCGATGGTTTGCCTATGCCTTTCAGATAATCCGTTATAGAACCTTTCGACCAATTGCCATCTTGGCACTTGATGGTGGGGGCATAACCTAAGAAGGTCATTAAAGCGCTCCCAAGTCTCATGAAATTTCTCCCCTTCCTATTGAGTAAAACCGATAATCTCTCTTCTGTAATGGTTTGTCTTACTCATAGGAAAATACTTTTTCAAAAATTCTCCCTTAAAGGTGGCCTAATCATTTACCCTTACATCGAGGGTATGGTACCAGTTCTTGGCCTTATCCTTTAGGGAGAATGGAAATAGAGTCCTCATCAGGGCTTCATTAGTAAAGCCCTGGAGCTTCACTGTGGAACAAACCTCGGTGAATTCCTCCTAATGCTGGTAGGGGTCCTCCCTAGTAGTACCATTAAAGGAGGGCAACAAAGATATGGTACTGCTCTTGATCTCATATGGATTATCCCCTGCAGGTCGTCTCAGTGCTTATGTAGGTTGGTTAGTTGGAATAAAAGTCCCTTAGGGTCCTTTGTTGATTTGCTCCTTGATCAGCCATTCCTTCTCTTTTCTCTCCTAGGTGATCTCTCCTAAGAATTCTCTCGGGCTCATGATCAAACACTAGACTACCCTCAAGAGAGCATCTACCAAGCATACAATATCAATCACAATTCAGGTTCTTATTGATTGAGTAAGTGAAACCTCCACTCCAAAGATAAGTCAAAAGGTCAAGGCTTATCCCTCTGTTCCCATGTAAGTGGTATAAGAGCGGCGATGACTTGAAATCTTAACCTTCTTTGCTGCGGAGGTCGAATTGGTTGATATAGATGGCCAAACAAGATTTTCACTGCAATTATGTGCCTTAATTCAACCTTCGAGTGCCTTAGGACCTATACTTTGCTTGGATGATACTCCTAGGTGATCAAGTGAGAAGTTACTCCAAGGACGAACAAAGGGATGCAAATAGGGTGAACCCTTCCTTTGAGGCAATGTGTATGTGGTGCCCCTTAACTATCTTTTTGTTCATTTAAGGGGTGTCCGCCTCCTTTAAGTATCAAAACACTTGGTCAAAAGATAGTACCACCACCACCACAAAGCACAATAGGAGGGTTTGCACCGATAAAGAGATCGGTGCCTATAGCCTTAAGGGATCGAGCCTTAGTGCGGTGCCTAATGTGCATGCTCAGTGTCAGAAGTGTGCATCACACCGCAAATCTTTTTAATTTTTTAATTTTTTTTTTGAAAACACTGACAAGTCCCTTAGAATCAGATCAAATGTGAATTGATTTTAAGGTTGAATTTGATTATCAGTCCCACTTTTAGTTATGCAACCACTGAATTAGTAAATTCAAACAACTTGGTGGTCTTGAATTTTAATTTGAATGCAAATGCGTGAACAGGAGCTGGATGCAAAAGTTAGAAAGGTGTACCTGTCTCCAGCAATCTTCATGCTAATAAGATCTAATGTGCTGCTCAATCACCCCTAAATGCATGCACCTAAGGGCATGCAACTCCTAAACAGGCAGCTTGATACTTTTTTTTGCAGGTTTTAAAGGCAAGCAGAAAATGGAACCACGCATGTGGAAAAATGTAAACCCTAGTAGCTAAAGAATGTGGGGATAGACTCCCAAAAATTCAGCCCCAATTACTGCAAGGGTGAGAAGACAAAAACAAATTTTGTGATGATGGAGAATCCCCTGTGAAAGTGGGATACAGATCTTTTGTGTCTTTTCCTCGTGTGGCTTAGCTTGAGGTTGATGTCGCCGCTCTGTTGCGTGTGTCGCCCCGTTAGATTCCTCGCATAGTAAGATAAAGAATGATCAGACAATTGCGCAACTTAGAATATTCAAAAATAATAAAGTGAATCTATTGCATTTGTTGCCTCCTTGGCAACGGTGCCATTTAACGGAGGGATTTTCACTTATCTATGAAGATGATAGCAATAAAGTCATATGTCATGTTTTATGTGGTGGAAAATCTCTCAATCAAAAATTAAAATAAATATCAAATTTAACCACAATCAAAATGTCACATCCACAGGGAGGAATGGAACAAATGAATTCACGAGTAGAGGATTATATTGTTTGCAGACACTTTCACGACTTCAATGAGAGGAATATGCTACTCTAAATGGAGCTAACAATTTCCTTAAAAGTTCAAGGCTATTTATGCAATTTTAACGTCAAGAATTAAGCTCCAAAAAATATGTATATGATGCATGTGTAGTGGCATACCATGTAAATTTGATTTGCAGACAAATCTTATTTGAATTTCAATGTAGAATGATGCACATATCACAAGTTAAGTAAATTCAAGAAACTATAAGTGCATCCATGCAATGTGGCCTGAATAAAATAATAATATTAAAGTGGCAATGGCATGCAATGTAAATTTTAATTGGGGCAAAAATAGAGGATTTCTCCTCTCTCTTCTTCGCTTAGACGACTGTGCGCGATTGCCGGCGAGAGTCGATGGGATGGTGCACCTCGACGAGTGCTTTGCGATGGTGGTGCCGCGGCGGCCGAAGGTGGCCGGCGGTGGACGGACGGTGGAGGAGGGCACCAGCCTATTGACGGAGAAGATGAAGGGCTGTTTCTATAGGGTGCGCAGCTGCGTGATGGGTGCATGATAAACATGTATAAATTCATCGTAAAATGCTTATTTGTGATAGTTCCTAGGCTTAGCACTGCATATCATGATATAAATATCGCATAGCATGCATCATTTTGCATTTAGAGTAGTTGTTTATATTTTTGGTTAATTAGGTCCTTTTTATGGTCAGGAGAAGAGAGGATTTATCTCAGGGCCTTGGATGGACAATCAGACCATACAGATTTGATCAGGACGACGATCGGAGATTAACGCCTTTGAAATCATGCAGATCGGAGTCCCGTAGAATCACATTAAGCCCAAGGTAGATCAACAGCCAGGGGGCAATGCGATATCCATACAGGTTTCGGATGGAAAATCCGACCGTACGGATGGATCCAGAGCGACGATAGCAGTCCGGCATCGCAAAAATCATCCCGATCTGAGCACTGTGGCACCCTCTGCAAGAAGAAGAAGACGGACGGTCCAGATGGCGCCACGTGGCGCCATCCAAGCCGCCCAAACCCCAGCCAGCAACCACCGCCCACTCTCCCTCATCATCTACACCGTTAATCCTAGCCGTTGGATCAAGATCCAACGGCTGGGAAGTGTCTACACCGATTTCCTCCTCGCGACACAAAGGGCGACGTGGCGCATTGGTTGACGCAGCGGCTTGCAAAGGAGAGGTGCGGGTTTGATTCCCTGCAGCTGCTCCAATTTGCAATTGGACGGGCATTTGGAGCGAAGCGCAGCGACAGCAGCAGCGCGCGCGCATGCCAACGGATTGCAAGCGCGCACGCCAGCGCACAGCACACGTGCACATAGCTGGGTGCGCGGTCAGCGCCCGTGAAGAGCGGGGCAGGCGACGCGGGCGCAAGGGGCAGTTGGCGCCAGCTTTCAGCCACAGCTGGACTGACCTACTGCAACGCTTACAACCGTCGCTGTTTCATTGCAAGACAGCAGAGCCAGCTATGGGTGTGGGTGGAGGTGAGCTGTCTACAGCAACGTTTCCAGCGACGGTCTGGAGGTCGCTAGAGGTCCATTATCCATTTTTAGCCTTTTCTCCACCACTATAAAAGGGCGTTCACCCCCTCCCTTCCAAGCCATCTCTACCTACTCTACTCCCACCTACTCCCAAGCTCTAGCAAGCCTACCAACGCTCCATTAGAGCTTGTTCTCAAGCTCCCAAGGTGCCTATTAGTGTAGCGAAACTCTGCCCCACCAAATACTCCTCCAACTTCCCATCTCCCTTCATAGGTCACCTTGGAGCTGTCCTCTCACCTCCATTCCAGTAGCAGATCAACTCCGTCTTCTCACCTCCATTTCGGAGCTACTCCGAAGGTTTCCTCAACCTGACGTCCTCCAACATCTCACCTCCGTCGTCCCGCTCCTCACCTCCTTCATCCGAGCTTCTGCCAGGCACCGTCGTCTCGCCGAACAGCCGATTCGGGAGATTTCCTCTCACCTCCCTCTCTTTTTTATTCTTTCATAGTAGATTGTAATAAACGTTGGATTGATATATAAATCATTTTCATTCCTCATCTCTATCTTGTGCTTCATTTGCTTGTCTTTTATTTCAAAAACACAAAAAAATAACAAAACCTGAAAATACCAAACAGAAACAAAATGAAACGCGATTTTGGAGTAAAGTAAACGTCGCCTCCCTGTGTTCGACCCGGGACTCCCTTGGAGTTTCGGTATAAATTTTATGTGATCGACGTGTTTTGCAACTACGATGATGGGTTACTTGTAACCCCTGTTTCCAACACACGAAGCACGGCTCGACCAGCGCACGCACAAGGGCACGCGAGGGCGCTGCCTGTGCACTTGGCTGCCTGCGGGCGGCTGGGCTGCACGCTTGGCTGCGTGCGAGCGGTCTTCTTGCATGCGTGGGTGCGGTGAGGGTAGCACGCGGAGGGGGGTGCACTGCAATGTCTGCTGTGCACGCTGGTTGTGGCGGTGGTGTCTGCGGGTGTGGCAGGATAGAGAAGATAAACCGTGATCTCACTGGAGAGGGTGCGGCTATGCACAACGGTGCTGCGAGGGTGGGGTAGGCTTGCAAGGGCGCGCAGTGGAAGGATGATGCAACGCCTGCACTGGCGGTGGGAGATGCTGGAGTGCACTTGGTGAAGGCGCTGGTGGCTGCTTGGTGCAGTGAAGGGGGGCAGGCAAGGTGGGTTGGTGGTGGAAGTTGTTGGTGCACACAATGCATGCCCTCTTCTTCAAGATGGTCTTCCCTTCCAAAGCCCCTCCGCCTCCCTCTTTTTATCTCCTCCCCCCGTGCAAGTCAAGGGATTTTCAAAATCCCTTACTAAACATGGTTGGTGGTTGTTGATGGAGTTGTTGAAGCCGATCATAGGTTAAGAGATTTGTGGGGGGGGAATATCTTTTCACCCCCTGTTCTTTTCCAAAATTGATCCTCCTCTCTCTTCTTCCTGATTATTAGCCTGGAGGAGATGTAATAGGTGCACTATTGTGGGACCTACATGAAATATAAAATAATTACATAATAAGAAATAAATGTAAACTTAAATAATGACACATGCAATCATTTAATGACCTAATGTGATTATTAACAAACATACAATGTTAGAATAGAATTACTTAGGCATAACAATAGTCCGTTAAAATGGACTCATCATTGCAGAAAGGGTGGGACTTTAGTCTCACCTCAGAAGCTGACAGGCGCGCTCACCTACATAAATTGAAAAAGTCACATAGGCTATTTGCCTTAGCACGCACAGGGGGTGAGCTCCCTACATGGGCCCTCACGTGCTTCACCCACGACACCTGACACGTGGGTCTGGCTGACCCGATAACCCGCCTAACCTAAGCACTCCTCGGCTGTGACCCACGCCTGCAGCTTTTAACCCAGGTGCACTCTAGGTCTGAAAACCAGATAACCCGGTACTGTTGGAGGCTCTGGGAGAGCATGTCCCAAGGAGAGAAAGAGAGGAGAATCTACGTAGGGTAGGGGAGGGTTTTGCTCTGAGAAGGATTGGCTGACACTAAGCCAAAATTGAGGATCCTTCCCCCTCTGCGTGAAGGAGAATAGAGTAGAGAAGTAGAAGAAGAACAAAAGAGAAGAGAGAGAAAGAAAGAAGAAGAAGAGAGAAAGTAGAGAAAGAGAAGTAGAAAAAGAAAGAAGAAGAAAAGTAGAGCCGCACAAGAATAGAGAAAGAAGAAGAGCAGCGATCTCTTGATTGCAATATCAGACTTGTTACCACTTGCTACATCACTTTTGATTGTGATTCATTTCAAGGACTTGTTTAAAGAAGATCAGCCGCACACCAGCCACTCCAGCGGCGGGTAAAACACAAATCCAAATTTCTTCTAAGCCCCTGATTTTGAAAAGCTAAAAAAGAAAAAAAATCAATTAGGGCAACTTGCACATTATTCTTAGACTAATCATCAAATTGCCTGATTTGATACATTCTATTTAGACAACACTTAAAGCCTAATTTGTGCACCTACTTAAGATCTTAAGGTATCTAGGCTATCACATTCTTGTTTGAGCCCTAGGTACCTCATTTGGACAAATTAAATTGGACCAAATCGGAGACAATTAAGGATTCCAGTCTAGGGTTCTAGAGACATGCTTAATCAAGAATTGATCTTTCTAAACAACGTGTGCCTAAGCATTGATTGAAAGCAAAACCCTAAAATCAGACTCTTAAATTCATTTGAACACTAAAAGAGGGACCTAAATTTCTCAAAGGAAAATACAGGTGAAGTTGACCCACCTTGTTGGGTTAACCAATCTTCAAATTACGTCACTTTGCACAAAAACACCTTAAAAGTTCAAGTGAAATTATAAAGCACCCCTGCACTTAATTAAAACTGGTAGACTTAGGAGGTCAAGTCCCCATTCTGGTCTACTTGGATCGTCAGTGACAAGAGAGGTTGGGTGGGGGAAACACTGTAACTCGTGGGGGCGCTCTACTGTGTAGGGGTCTTTGTAGGACTCTCCCTCTCTGGCTGCCCAGGTAATTCTCAGGTGGATGGCTTTCTGACTAAGGGGTATCATCCGCCCTGAACTTCTATAGTCATCCAAAAATTTTTGGGTGTCTTGATTAGGTCCATCACATTCTACCTCTCATCTACTCCATCGGTGCATGTTCGGGAGGTCTCTAAGACCATCCTTGAGGCTTCCATTAGCTACTCACTCCCGTCAAGGCAAAGCCTTGACCTCCTTGTTTGTGCAACAACCCAATCCGATCGATATCTCTTCTGATTCAGCTGAACCTAATTCTCCTTCATCCATCATCATGGCACAACCAGTAGAAGAAAATAATATTTAAAATCAGCTTCAGCGCCTCAATGATCTATTTCAAGCCTTTGTAAACCCACCACAATGTCCTATGATGCGAGATCACTATAATCCTGTTGCAGTGGCAATTGAACCAAGAGTACAAATCCCCTCTGGAGGTCCTGATACTGAACTCAAGCCCAACATGATTCATGCTATTCCCAAATTTCATGGGTGTAATTCCGAGGATCCTTTCCAGCATATCAAGTAACTCGAGCATCTGGCTTAGACCTTCAGGTTAGAAGCTCAAAATCGGGATGTCTTACTCATGAAAATGTTCTCCTTCTCTCTCATGGATAAGGCTGCTGACTGGTACCAAACCCAAATGCGTCCAATCAACACCTGGGCGAAACTTCAATCCGAGTTTCTGAGAAAGTTCTTCCCTGTTGGTCGGACAAATGCTTTACGGCACCAGATCACGCATTTCACACAGCAAGTAGTAGAACCGCTTCACGAGGCATGGGATAGTTTTCTGGATCTCATGCGAAAGTGCCCCCACCATGGAGTTCCTAAATGGGAATAAGTCCAGTCATTTTACCAGGGACTCCATGAGCATATTCGATTATTCGTCAATGCGACCTGCGAAGGAAACATCATGGGTCAACACGAAGACACTGTGTGGGAGATTCTCAAGAATATGTGTGAGAACTCCATCAATAATGAATCCATGGGCATGTTCGATCGGACGAATGCCCGTGCATTGGCGAATCCAAAGGGAGCACATGAGACACAAGGCCTTTCCTCTTCCGTCGACTTGGAACTGATGGCCAGTCACCTGGACAAGGTCTCTATTATTGAGAAGAAGGTGGATGAGCTAACTCGACACTTGCAGTGAGCCACCTCTGTACAAAATCCGTTCACGCAACCACCCTCTAGCAAGGAGGCTGTGCATAACATTTATCATCGATCTTCTCAGGGGATGGACTCGTATCCACCCCAGCTTGATTTTGGTTTCGGAGGAAGCTCTGGACCCACCTACTCTAGTTGGGGGAACTCTAAACCCTCGTATTCTGACTTTTCTGAGGCTCAGACCTGCGAGGACCTCAACGCCATTCAGAATGACCCATTCTCAAACACCTACAACCATGGATGGCGTAATCATCCTAATTTCATGTGGTCAGGGAATAATCAAAATTAGAGATCTCAATATCTGCCCTGACCACAAGCCCCTCGTCCATATCAACCTCCTCAACCTCGGCCTAACCCAACTTATCAATCTGGGCCAACTCATGCAAATCAAATGACTCTTATCCTTCAGACTTTGGCTGGCATTCAGAAGATGAATGCAGCTATGCAAAAGCACCACAAAGACGAGAGCACAGAGGTTCGCAATCAACTCACCTAGATGGCAAATCCCCTCCAACCTGGTGCACTTCCTTCACAACCTCTACCTAATCCAAATGATGTGTAGAAACCATAGGCACGTTATGAACCCAAATTAAGGCCAAGCTCACTTTGTTTATTAGACCCCTTCTACTCCATTACCCGACGAGAAGGAGGCTTCGACTTCATATTCAGGTTACCAGCAGCAAGCACCTCTTTTGCCCACACCAAACCAGAACTAGGTGGGATTGAATTCTGTTACTACCCATAGTGGCAAAGTAACATAAAACCCACCTTATCAAAGCCACTCCCAGCCTGGTAATACAAACCCTAACCCTAGATTGGTCATCTAGGCCACACCATTCCAAGATCAAGAGCCTGAGCCAATTCTAGAGGAACCATCTAAGGTTCCATTTCCCAAGGCCTTAACTAAGGGAAAAAGGACAGGCAAACCCGTGGCACCTGAGGAGGACCTGTTAAGCTCCTTGAGCAGGTCCATATAAACATCCCCTTGATGGATGCGATACGCCATGTACCGGCTTACGTGAGATTTCTGAAAGACGTGTGTACACCTAAGCATAAGCCGCGAACAAAAAATGGGAACCAGATCATACTGTCGGAGCAAACCAGCTCCATCATTTTGAGCAAACTCCCGCCGAAAGCAAAAGACCCAGACACCCCTCTAATCTTTTGTGCAATCAATGATATACAATTTGACCGAGCCTTACTAGACCTAGGAGCTTCCATAAATTTGATACCTACATCCCTACTAGACTACTTTGAGGAATCTAAACTTAAACCGATAGGAATGACCTTGCAATTAGCTAATCGATCAATTAAATCACCAAAAGGAGTTCTCGAGGATGTCATAGTTAGGGTACATGACTTCTATTTTCTAGTGGATTTTATTGTCTTAGACATGGATGCTCCTGAGAATGTAAAGAATACACAGACCATACTAGGGAGACCCTTTCTGGCCACTGCTAGGGCCAATATCAATTGTGAGGAGGGCCAAATTGAATTAAAAGTTGGGAGCAAGACACTGAAGATCAACATCTTTAAGGCCCAACAAGGAATTAATTGTGGAGTTATAGAATAGATTTGCGATATTGAGGCTATGGTTGATGACCTATGTATCGAGGAAAACCTGACTATTTCTGATCAACCACAAGAGGATCAAAACCCGCAAATAGAGGAGTCTGAACTCAACCTAGACACACCCATAGCTCCTTCCTTTGCTCTCGACACCCTAAACCACTTGCTGCTATTGACAACCCAGTAATGGAATTAAAGCCTCTTCCCGATCATCTCAAATACGCCTTTTTGGGTTCCAATCAGACATTTCCTGTGATTATCAACTCCCAACTCACACCTGATTAGGAAACATGCCTGATTTCTATTCTTCAGCAGCATCGGAGAGCCATTGGATGGACTCTCGATGATCTGACTAGTATCAGCCCTTCATACTACACACATCACATCTACACTGAAAAGGGCTCAAGATCATCTTGTGAAATGATGCCTAAATCCAAATCTGCAGGATGTCATGAAAAAGGAGATCGTCAAGTGGTTAGATGCAGGGATCATCTATCTGATCTCCGACAATCGGTGGGTGAGCCCAATCCAAGTTGTGCCTAAGAAGGCAAGGCTCACCGTCATCACGACTAAAATTGGAGAAACCATACTGACCCATATAGTGAACTCATGGAATGTCTGCATTGATTACAGAAGACTAAATTCCTCCACGAAGAAGGATCATTTCCTACTACCGTTCATTGATCAAACCCTCGAGAAACTAACGGGAAATCGATTCTTCTGCTTATTGGATGGGTACTCCGATTATAATCAGGTCGCAATCCATCCTAAAGATCAAGAGAAGACCACCTTCACCTGCCCCTTCGGAACATACGCATTCTGAAGGATGCCTTTCGGTCTCTACAATGCACCTTCCACTTTTCAGCGGTGCATGCTTGCCATATTCTCAGATATGGTAGGTGAATACCTTAAAGTCTTCATGGATGACTTCTAGGTATTTGGTGAATCATTTGACGATTGCCTCCTGCACTTGGCCCAAATCCTCAGGCGGTGCATCGACGTGAACTTGGTTCTTTCCTGGGAAAAGAGCCACTTCATGGTACCTGAGGGAATTGTCCTAGGACATCTCATCTATGAAAAAGGCATCCAAGTTGATCGAGCCAAGGTGAATCTGATTTCCAAACTCCCTATGCCTAGCTCGGTCGAAGACATCTGATCCTTTCTAGGGCACGTTGATTTTTACCATTGATTCATTCCTAATTTTTCAAAAATTGCATGCCCCCTGACTAATATGCAATATAAGGATGTCCCCTTTGAAATCTCCAAGGAGTGCACTCAGGCATTTAAGATCCTGCATGATAGAGTTACCCAAGCACCTATCTTGCAGTTCCCTAATTGGTCTCAACCCTTTGAGATCATGTGCGATGCATCTGATTATGCTGTAGGGGTGGTACTTGGGTAGAAAATAGATGAAAAACCTGTGGTCATCTACTATGCTAGCAAGACACTTGATGAGGCTCAACATAATTACACAGTTACTGAGAAAGAGCTGCTAGCCATAGTATTTGCCCTGGAAAAATTCAGATCATATCTTTTGGGTTCCCGTGTTATCATATACTCATATCACACTACAGTGATGCACCTCCTTGTGAAGAAGGACACAAAACCTCGACTAATCCACTTGATCTTGCTGTTGCAAGAATTCAATTGCGAGATTTACTATAAAGTAGAAAAATAGAACGTGGTAGCTGACCATTTGTCCCGTCTTCCTTCTTCCGTCATCGACCTATCTGGCCCAATCACCGAGCATTTTTCGGACGAGCACCTGCTAATCATTCACAGTCTCCCATGGTTTGCTGATATTGTAAACTACTTGGTTATGGGGAAAGTTTCGCTAGATTAGCCGACTTCCAAGAAGGACAAATTGATTGCCGAGGCCAAGTACTATATTTGGGAGGAACCATACCTTTTCCATATTAGCAATGATCAAGTGATCTGGAGATGCATTCCTGATGACGAGGTCAATGATGTAATATCATTCTGTCATGACCAGGCCTGCGGTGGCCATTTCTCGAGGCATAAAACTGTAGCGAAAATTCTCCAATGTGGGTTCTTTTGGCCCACTTTGTTCAAAGACGCACAGACATATTGTAGGGCATGGGCTCGTTGTTAGACCCTCGGCAACATGGGTCCGCGAGATATGATGCCCTTGAACCAAATTATTGTGTGCGAAATCTTTGACATATGGGGAGTTGATTTCATGGGACCCTTTCCTAGATCTAATAGCTTCGAATGCATTCTACTTGTTGTTGATTATGTCTCTAAATGGATCAAAGCCATCCCCATGAGAGCTGGTGATCATAAAGTTATCGTTCGATTTATCCAGGAGAACATCTTTACTAGATTTGGGGTTCCTAAGGCCATCATCAGCGATGGCAGGTCTCATTTTACGAATGTACACTTTCAGTCCCTGATGAAAAAGTATGGGGTGTTGCATCGTATCTCAACTCCTTACCACCCCTGGACTAATGGACTGGCAGAACTGTCGAATCAAGAGATCAAGAAGATCCTTCAGATCACTATTCAGCCTGATAGAAAAGATTGGTCTACTTGCCTTCTGAAAGCCTTGTGGGCCTATAGGATCACCCACAAGACCCAATTAGGTATTTCTCCCTTCAGATTAGTGTACTGTAAGGCATGTCACCTTCTCATCGAGATGGAGCACAAGGCTTATTAGGTAGTACGAAAGTGCAATCTGGATCAAGTGAAGGCTGTAATATGATAGACGACTTTTCGCTTAGCATTATAGTATTTAAGTGGTGGAAAAATCGACTAATCAAAAATAATGAAAAAAACCACTTGCAGAAGAGTGAGTCGTGTCCACAGGGAGGCAATGATGCAATCAATACTTAATTATTTAATGTTATTTCGGATATTGCGAAATCCCTTTTCAAATCAAACTTAAAATGTGAAGGAAAGGAGATTTGCAATAACCTAAAAAGTTAAGGGTATAAGTGCAGTTTTCCCTCACAGAAATCCTCAATAAATTTAGGATGAATTCATGCAGTTTTCATGTGATGTGTACTAAAGACAATTAGTACTTAAATTAAGTCCAAAATCAATCTTTAAACTAGTTAATATCAATACCATGCAATTATAAAGAACTATGAGTGTTTGAACGCAATTTTGCCATAATATAATAATAATAAATCAAATTGGTGGCAATGGCATTGAATGTAAATTTTAATTAAGATGAAAACAGGGCTTTGTTCCTCAATCCTCCTTGCGAGAGAGAGAGAGAACCGCGGGGGTTGATGCGAGGCTTAAGAGGACGGCGAGGTCGAGAGCTCTCCGATGGTGGCAACTGACGAGTCGATTGTTCGCTTTAAAGTCGTTTGTAGTTTTATGTGGTGGAAAAATTGACTAATCAATATTTAAAAAAAAAAATAACCACTCGCAGAAGAGCGGGTCGTATCCACAGGGAAGCAATGAGGCAATAATATCTCAATTATTTCGTATTCATTCAGTCTCGTGGGAAATCCATAGTCAAATCTGACATGAAATGCGACGGAAAGAAGATGCACAATATCTTGAAAACATAAGGGTAGATGTGCAATTTTTCCTTACTTAAATACTCAATAAACATGTGATGATTTTATGCAATTTTCCATTGACATGTATTAAAGAAAATTTGTGCACATTTCAATTCCAAAATCAATGTCAAATAATGTTAATTGCAAAAGCTATGCAATTTTAAAAGAACTTGAGTATAAAGTTGCAAATTTTTCCACAATAAAATATTCATAAACAAAAATTATTTTCCCCAACAATGGCATGAAATGTAATAACTAATTAACTCATTAACAGAGCATTTTACCTCTCTCCTCCTCACGATCGGGAGAGAGGTTCAATCAAGGAGAGGTTTGCACAGGCGGGTGGATGAAGCGAGGCCGTTGCGATGGTGGCAGCTGCATGTTGAGCGGTGGTCGGAGTCGGCGGGGCGGAGCTCCGGTGAAGGTGGCTACAGCTGCTGTTGGCGAAGTGATGCACGTGCTGGCTGGAGGGTGTGCGCTCTGTTGGCGGAAGCGCTGCAGCCGGTGCTGCAGCTGGCGTGGGTGCGGAGGCGGGTGCGTGTGAAGGCTGGAGGGCGCGGGAGCGCGCTCTGTTGGCGGAAGCATGGGTGCTGTAGGCGTGGGTGCGTGCTCTGTTGGCGGTGAGAGCAGGTGCTGTAGGCGCGTGAGCGGTGAGGCGCTGCAGGCTGAGCACGCCTTGCGTGTGGCTGGAGGCGTGCGGGAGTGAGCGGTAAGGTTGCAGGCGGGAGGTGAGCGGGCATGAACGGTGAGGCGCTGCAGGCTGAGCACACCTTGCGTGCGGCTGGAGGCATGCGGGAGTGAGCGGGTGAGGTTGCGGTTCAGGTGCTGGAGGTGAAGTGGGCGGACGATGGTTGCTACTGGAGTGGGGGGGTGGCTTCAGACGTTCGGGAAATTTCACGGACGTCTTAACTGACTGAGAAGGTGATTGCACAATGGCTGCGGCGGTGGTTGTTGGTGACGACGGCGAGGGAGATGCACGCTAAGGTGCTCACGGTAATGCCGACGAGCTCCGGATGGCGGTGTGGCCTGTCACACCACACGCCCATGGTGGTGCAAACTCGTCGCCACGGTTGAGGCCGGTGGTGTGGAATGGAAGAGAGAAGATCTCTCTGCACAGTGGTGGGTCGTTGGTGGAGGCCTCCCAAGCTTGGCTGCCTCCCTCCTTTTGTAGCCGCTTGCATAGATTTGAACGGAGAGGCGGGAGCAGATCCACATTCTCCGCTCGTCCTTGAATGCAGGCTTCATTGCGGCAGCTGGTGGCATTGGAGCGACAGTCGAAGGAAATGCAGCCATTCCTGCAAGAAGAATAAAGAAAATAATGTTAAAATATTATGGTTATTTATATATAGACCCTTAACTTTTATGTTAACGAAAACAATGTACCTAATTGGTTAACTCATTAGATGAATGGCATTCTAAGCTAATTCTAAATGCACTTAAAATATGAATGCAATGCATTGATTATGTAATTAAATTAAAAATATGAATTAATCTGTTTACATCCTAATTTATGCTAAATAAATGTTAGAATTAACCTAATGTCTAGGCACTTAAATACTTAAATAGCCCACAGCTATGGGCTAATCAAATACCCCCATGCCTAGTTTTTTCTAGTCCCTAGCAAAATTAAGCGAAACCTAGCACTCTAAGTAGACTAGTCAACTCACTTAGTCTTCCTTCAGAAGCATATTAAGTTCAGACTCTAGACCCAAGGTTCCTAAGTAGTTGCTAAGTTACAGACTAGGTCGGCTAAAGACGAGTTGCAGGTACAAGTTTCCCTGATTTCTGACTCTACCCTAAAGTTTATTGATCCCTGAGATTAAAGCATCCGTGCCTATGCATTGGTCTGAGTTATTTGAGTTAAAGAAATTTATATATATATATATATTTTTGTTTGTTTAATTCTTCTAAGTCTAACCGCAGATCAGCTATCAACACGGTCTGTGTCGGATTCATTGTCCCCATTACCATACCTTGAAGGGTGCCTGGCTTTCGATGCTTCAAGATATCACCGCCCATAACGACCCCAAGAACTCTTGGCAATCGACACTTCGAATACTTCAGAATCCAACGATAGGAGGGCTCTTGTCCTAGTATTTCCAAACCTAAGGAGTGTCTAGAAGCGTGCCGTGGTGCAAGCGAAATAAGTGTGCATACAACGCAAAAGATTTTGAATTTTGAATCGCACGCCAAGTTTGAAAATCAAATCCTTGGTTTTTAAAATGTCCCTCCTTTAATTAGTCCTCTTTCTAGAAAATATGTGACCACTTGTTTAATTTATTCAATACAGATTAGGTGGTCTTCGCATTAAGTCCAAATGCAATGCGTGATCAAGAATAGGATGCAAAGTAAGAAAATGCATACCTTGCTTCCAGCAATCAACGATGCGAGAATGTATGCAATGTAGAGAAGTAAATCTAGAGGCTGCTCATACAGACCTAAATGGTTTGTCCTAGGGCAGGTAGCTTCTAGCAGGCAGCTCGTTTTTATTTTATTTTATTTTTTTAAACTACTTATGCACAAGCAAATAAAAGTAATCAATAAACTAAAAACCTAAATCTAAAGAAAAGGCAACAGGCTCTCAAAAATTACCCAACATGGGCCCAAACACAAAACTATGGAACAAACCCCTCAAAATATACCCTAGAACAATGGTTTCAAACAAAATGCAATGAAAAATTAAATTTAAAGTCTTAATTCTATCAAACTAGTGACTAAATATACAATGATGTCCGTCGCGTCGTCGTCCTTCTCCTCCTTTTCAAAATTGCTCGTCCAATTCTCCTCTGGCGATGTCAAGGGTCGCTTCACAGTGGTTGATTCTTGCATAAATTTTCTCGCATAGAAAAGAAAATAATAAATGGTCAAATCACTGTGCAATTGACAAATAATCAAAATAAAATTAGGTGAAATTATTGCGTCTGTTGCCTCCCCGGCAACAGCTCCATTTGACGAGTTGATTGTTCGCTTTAAAGTCGTTTGCAGTTTTATGTGGTGGAAAAATCAACTAATCAATATTTAAAAAAAAAAATAACCACTCGCAGAAGAGCGGGTCGTATCCACAGGGAGGCAATGAGGCAATAATATCTCAATTATTTCGTATTCGTTCAGTCTCGTGAGAAATCCGTAGTTAAATCTGACATGAAATACGAAGGAAAGAAGATGCACAATATCTTGAAAACATAAGGGTAGATGTTCAATTTTTCCTTACTAAAATATTCAATAAACATGTGATGATTTTATGCAATTTTCCATTGACATGTATTAAAGAAAATTTATGCACATTTAAATTCCAAAATCAATGTCAAACAATGTTAATTACAAAAGCTATGCAATTGTAAAAGAACTTGAGTATAAAGTTACAAATTTTACCACAATAAAATATTCATAAACAAAAATTCTTTTCCCCGGCAATGGCATGAAATGTAATAACTAATTAACTCATTAACAGAGAATTTTACCTCTCTCCTCCTCGCGATTGGGAGAGAGGTTCAATCGAGGAGAGGTTTGCACAGGCGGGTGGATGAAGTGAGGCCGTCGCGATGGTGGCAGCCGCACGTCGAGCGGTGGTTGGAGTCGGCCGGGCGGAGCTCCAGCGAAGGTGGTTGCAGCTGGTCCTACAACTGCTGTTGGCGAAGTGATGCGCGCGCTGGCTGGAGGGTGTGCGCTCTGTTGGCGAAAGCGCTGCAGCCGGTGCTACAGCTGGCGTGGGTGCGCAGGCGGGTGCGCGCGAAGGCTGGAGGGCGTAGGAGCGCGCTCTGTTGGCGGAAGCGCGGGTGCTGCAAGTGTGGGTGCATGCTCTGTTGGCGGTGAGAGCGGGTGCTGCAGGCGCGTGAGCGGTGAGGCGCCATAGGCTGAGCACACCTTGTGTGCGGCTGGAGGCGTGCGGGAGTGAGCGGTAAGGTTGCAATCAGGAGGCGAGCGGGCGTGAGTGGTAAGGTTGCAGGCGGGAGGCGAGCGGGCGTGAGCGGTGAGGCACTGCAAGCTGAGCACGCCTTGCGTGAGGCTGGAGGCATGTGGGAGTGGGCGGGTGAGGTTGCGGTTCAGGTGCTGGAGGTGAAGTAGGCGGACGGTGGTTGCTACTGGAGTGGGGGGGGTGGCTTCAGACGTTCGGGAAATTTCCCGGACGTCTTAACTGACTGAGAAGGTGATTGCACAGTGGCTGCGGCGGTGGTTGTTGGTGACAACGGCGAGGGAGATGCACGCTAAGGTGCTCACGGTAATGCGGACGAGCTCCGGATGGCGGTGTGGCCTGTCACACCACACGCCCACGGTGGTGGAGACTCATTGCCACGGTTGAGGTCGGTGGTGTGGAATGGAAGAGAGAAGATCTCTCTGCACAGTGGTGGGTCGTTGGTGGAGGCCTCCTGAGCTCGGCTGCCTCCCTCCTTCTGTAGCCGCTTGCATAGATTTGAACGGAGAGGCGGGAGCAGATCCACATTCTCTGCTCGTCCTTGAATGCAGGCTTCATTGCGGCAGCTGGTGGCATTGGAGCGGCAACCGAAGGAAATGCAGCCGTTTTTGCAAGAAGAAGAATAAAGAAAATAATGTTAAAATATTATGGTTATTTATATATAGACCCTTAACTTTTATGTTAACGAAAATAATGTTCCTAATTGGTTAACTAATTAGATGAATGCCATTCTAAGCTAATTCTAAATGCACCTAAAATATGAATGCAATGCATGGATTATGTAATTAAATTAAAAATATGAATTAATCTATTTACATCCTAATTTATGCCAAATAAATGTTAGAATTAACCTAATGTCTAGGCACTTAAATACTTAAATAGCCCACAACTATGGGCTAATCAGCAGCGGCGATGACGGAGGTGGCCAGAGGCAGCCGGCGGTGGTGGCTGGAGCTCCGGCCTGTGGAGCAAGAAGGCGGAGGTGCTGCTGCAGCTGTGCGAGCGTGTGCACGTGCACGCGTTGGTGCGTGGGCAGGCTCTTGCAGGTTGCGGTCTGCAGGTGGTTGGAGGTGCGCGGCATGGATGCGCGTACGCGGAGAGCGCCTGCAGTGGCTGGAGATGGCGCACGGTTGAGAGCACCTGTAGATGGCAGTGGAGCGCGCTTGCAGATGGGCGGCGGAGAGTGAGAAGGCACGCTGTAGGGGCGCTAGAGATGGCGCGTGGTTGGGTACGAGCACCTGTAGTGGTTGGAGATGGCGCGCGGTTGAGAGCGGGCGCCTATAGTGGCTGGAGATGGAGAGCGATTAGGTGCGGGTGCCCGCAGTGGCTGGAGATGGCGTGCTGTTGAGAGCGCCTGCAGCAAGGGAGAGGCGCTCAGTTGGTTGGATGCGCCTGCTGTGGCATGGGCGCGGTGAAGGCAGATGGGCGGTAGGGTGCACTAGTGTGCGCCTGCAGTGGCTGGAAGGAGATGCGCGCGGGTGGGGTGGTGTGAGCACATGCAGCAGGGGGGGCGCTGGAGGGAGGTGAGCGATTGCGGAGAGGTGTGATGACGTTCTGCAGGAGACGGCCTGTAGGCTTGGTGGCGTGCGGGCGCCTGCTATTGCATGGGTTTTGCACGCACGATGAAGGTAGGTGCGGTGGAAGCAAGGCCGGCTGGAGATGGCACCCACCTGTAGGCACGCAAGGAGGAGCTGTGTGTGCCTATGGACACAATGCATGTGGTGGAGAAGGAGCGATGGAGAAGGTGGAGCCTTTCCCCGCAAGGGGGGAAAAGTTCCTTACCAAGTCCACACTACCTCCTCTCTTTTTTAATTCTTCCCTCTCTCCACGTGCGCCATTCAAGGGATTTGCAAATCCCTTTTCTATTTTTGGTCGGCGGGCATTGGAGGAGACGACCGGAGGAAAGGGAAAAGTTCCTCCAGTTGTTGGGGAAATTTGCTCCCCAACCCTTGCTCTTTCTGAATATAATACCTGCACATAAAAACAACAAAATCATTACATATTAAGTTATAGAATGTTATAAACGTAAATCATGATGCATACAATTCTTCTACAACTTAATTGTAATTATTAACACAACAACAAGGTACGATTAAAGGTACTTAGGCTTAATATTAGTCCATTAAAATGGACTCATCATAATACATCGCCAGTTGCAATTAAGCGAGATCGAGGAACTACATAATGATGCATATGAGAACTCGTGTATCTACAAAGAGCGGGTTAAAGCCTTCCATGACAGGCACATTGTACAAAAATCTTTCCACCCTAGTCAAAAAGTTCTACTCCTTGATGCCAAACTTAAACTATTCCCAAGAAAACTCAGATCAAAATAGATTAGACCATTCCTGGTGATACGAATCTTTGGAAATGGAGCCATTGCAATTAACGAACTCAGCCCTGATTATGCACCTTCTATCGTGAACAGTCAGAGACTCAAACCATTCATCGAACTCACTGACTCAAACTTGGCTGAGGTATCTTTTGCCCTCCATTCAAACTGAGCTCATTTGCACCCGGCCGATGGTGTTAAACTCGGTGCTTGTCTCCTAGGATATCTAAATATCCTACCGGGGGCATGTAAGCACCTTGTGCTGGTCCAGATGCCATGGGTGCCACTATCATGAAATGTCGATTGCTAGGGTCTGGATTTAGCTACAAAATGCCATGGCGAGATTATCTTGAAATCACAAAATCTAGGGTTCTGGGGGTTGCCATGGGTGGTGCTATCTCAAAGCATCGATTGCCAGAGAACCTGTGAGGATTGATGGTGGGACTAGGAATCCGATACAGACCATGTTGTAAAGCTAATCCAAAGCTAGAAATAAAAAGAAAAAGAAGAGAAAACTCTCCAAAAACAAAAAAAAAATCCTCTATCTCTCTTACAAAAAATGCACTGCGAGCTAAACCTGGGTTAAAACATGTTACAAGCACGGGTGCTTTAACCGTGGAGTTCAACGAACCTTAGGTTAGTTCCTATGGGCCTTAGAAACCTTCACGGTGGATTGAGGGTAGAGTTGGTCTGGTCTGGATCTTGGTTGATACTTGAGTACCTCTAGGACTACTATCAGCATTTTGACTTAATCTATAAAAGAAAGCACACATCAGAGTTTTGAGCATAAAAAGGCACATGATCCAGAATTAAAGTTAATTCCATGAGATTTTGCTAAGGGATTAGCAAAAGCTAGGCATGGGGGTATGATGGGAACACCATCATGAGGCATAACTAGCTCATTTTGATCTGATTAAGTCAGCAAATGCTCCTACATAACTACCAAAGAGCCATAATTTACTGTAAATCCATTCTGAGGGAAAGATAAGAAAATAGGGTTAAAACCATCATATCTTGAATGCAGTACAACCACGGATTTTCTCAGGGGTTAATTAAGGGTCAAAATGGTACTAAAAGGCTAACAAGTGGGTTAGAACGGATAGAAAAGGGTTTTCACGTGTTTTGAGAATTAAATGACTTTTGAAACCCTAAAAATAGACCTGCTTAATTAACTGAGATTTTGGGTAGAATAAAATTCACCTAAACCCTCCAAAATTCATAGAAAAATATTCTCTAGGATTTAGTACCTTCAATTTGACCATCAGAACCTATCTTGACCCAAAATAGTCTCAGACTAACATTTGTCCTAATTTGGGTTTCTACATAAATTATCCAGTCAAACTTGTCAAAACTAAAATCCAACTTCACCATTGGATTCCTTATGTCCAAATTAGGTTTGTACCAAAATTTGGACCCAATATGAGATCATCTTGACCTAGTTTGCAATTTGGTCCAATCTAAGTCTTTTCTCTCACACACATGCCCCTAACTTTTGAATTCCTTTCAAAAAAACCCCTATCTTTGTAGTCACTATTTGTAAATAGGTCCCTCCGCCATTATCGCAGTGGAATCCTTCTCCTACAACCTTTCATTGAAGAAAACTCCTCGGCTCAATCAATCCCTTCCAAAATTGGAAGGGAGATTCCTTGAGGAGTCCTCTTCCCATTGAATCTATCCATCTACCCTAAAACTTTCCCAATCTCTCATGTGAATGCAAGAGAGATTTGGGTATCTCAAAACTTCCATTTCTGGTGACATTTCCTAAGTTTGGAAGGTTGGCTTCCAAGTGCAAACCGACCTCTTGAACCCTATCAAAGGAGCCCTAGGGCATGGCCGTATTCTTCAGCAAGCTTTTGGGAGCCAAATCACCTTAATCCCCCTCCTTCGGCCACCAAAAAACCCTACTCCGGTGACTTCTCTGAATCTCCACCCTCCGGCCATCCAACCATCAAATTGGATGGCCTAAGCTCTCCATCTCTTTATTGCGAACCTCCCCAGCCAAAGGGAGGGCATTCCTCTGTCTGCATCGTCGTTACTGTCTCATCACTTCTTCCTCCTTCTCCTCCTCCGGTCGATCAACACAAGAGCCTTTCAGCTCCCTACCACCTCGCTAAGTCCCTCTCTTGCTTTCTTTCTCTTTCTATTTCACTTTCCTACTCTCTACACATACGCACGACCACCACTTCTCCCTCAACGCACTTCATCTTCTCTACCTTCAGTGATGCTCCGGTGACACCTACTCACCGCTACACTGCTCAAAACATGCTGCTACCACCCTCATTAGATTCGCCATGCTCCACTCAACAAAACCCCCATCCTATTTTGCCCTATTACACCCTTAGCCACTACGTCGAACACCACACCCTTAGCACCAACAGTCCAAGGTCGTTAGACCTCCCCACTCCACCAATCACCTTCATACTGTCACAATTACGTTCGTTGTCGTCCGGCGATGCTTCCTGAGCACTTTAACCCGATCGAAAGGCCTTATTCTTGGTTTTCACATCATTGACACCATTGGGGAAGCTTTGAGCGAAGCTCGAAGCCTTGCTCTAGGCATCGCGAGCCCCAGGAGAAGTCCCAGGCACTGCGGCTTTCCTCAAGGAACATGCCCAGGATGCCAATTGAAGGGAATACCTCCAGTAGTAGGTGCAATCAGACAGAGAGACTCTGCTACTACGCTGAGCAAAGGAAGGGTGGGACTTTAGTCCCACATCGGAAGATGACAGGTGCGCTCACCTGCATAAATTGAAAAGGTCGCATAGGTTGTTCACCTCAACACGCATAGAGGGTGAGGTCCCCGCACGTGCCCTCACGTGCCTCGCTCGCAAGACCTGACACGTGGGTCTAGCCAACACGATAACCCACCTAACCTAAGCACTCCTCGGCTGTGACCCACTCCTGCAGCCCAGGACTCAGGTGTGCTCTAGGTCCAAAAACCTGATAACCTGGTACTGTTGGAGGCTCTGGGAGAGCGTGTCCCAAGGAGGGAAAGAGAGGAGAATCTGGGTGGGGTAAGGGGGGTTTTGCTCTAAGAAGGATTGGCTGACACTTAGCCAAAATTGAGGATCCTTCCCCCTCTGCGTGAAGAAGAACAGAGCAGAGAAGCAGAAGAAGAACAGAAGAGCAAAGAGAGAAAGAAAGAAGAAAAGAGAAAGCGAAGAAAGAGAAGCAGAAGAAGAAAGAAGAAGAAAAGAAGTAGAGCCACACAAGAACAGAGAAAGAAGAAGAGCAGTGAAAGAAGAAAAGAAGGATTAGGGCACTGTAGAATCAGACGTTTAAGATGTCTAATCCTACCATCAGACGGCTGATTTGGGGTTATTTCATATATAATTATTGAGTTCCATTTGCCATTATTGTAGGGAGTAATTGGTGATTCAAATCACTATTTTACTCCATTCTTTTTACAGCCTGATATTTGATCTTATTACTACATTATTCTAAATCAATTTTTGATTATAATTTCGTATCTCTATTATTTTAAATTACAATTTTGAGAATTGAATTCCTACTTGTTCCCAGCGAACGACCTCAGACTTTTTCGAGTATAAATTTTATCTATTTTTCGCGAGATTTCAACTATACTATAATGCAACAATTTAAAACTTGATTTCGAATGAGCAACATGTAGCTCTTTTGATTAACAACTTTCAATAGAAACACCCTGGAAAAGATCAAAGTGTCTCATGCATCTTCCAATTGTTTGTACACTTCTCTATTCACGTCATTCAAAAGCATGTCATTTCGAATCTCTGCTGAAATTTTGGTTTGATTTTTTTTTAGGTTCCATAAATATATTTATTGTTATTCAACATTGTTTTTTTTAATTAACGGATTCCAAGGTGATTGAAAGATCTGTGTTGTTATTGTTCTTCTCTTCAAGGTAAAAAGAGAAGTGGTTGCAAAGAGGTTGTGCCACCCTCATTCAAGTGATACTATAGTGGATTGACTAGCCTTGACTAGTCAGGCAATCCTAAGCTTTGAGACTTAGGTAATGGTTTTCACCTGGTTTGGGTTTCCACTCTAAATCCAGGTGTAAATTGTGCTTGACTTTGTTGTGAATTCATTTTTACCTTTTACTATTTGAAAAAGGTGATACTACTCACCCCTCCCCTCTAGTATGCTACGATCCACAGGTAAACCCTTAAGTCCCACATCCTGGACTTTTGTTTTTGAAATGCCTTCATAAGGCCCTACATCCCCTATCCCATCGCTCGGATACACAAGGGGTCAGGCCCCCTAGTACGCCCATATGCATGCTACACACTCACCCACGCCTATGCGAGTGTGGGCCTGATTCTAGATTTTACTAGAGAGAGAAAAGATAAAGGGTTAGGCCTAGAGAAAGGGGTTGGTTTTGCCTAGAAGTTTATGCTAGCCTTCTGTGCAATTGGTCTTACTTTGTGTAGGCTTTAACCAAGTATTAGATGGCTGATTTCTAACTTTAAGTTGTCTGATAATTACTTGTAGACATCTCATAGCGGTGTTCAAGCCATAAGATTAGTTGAAACACATTTTTTTGGTCTCTGACTTATATATCTTTTGAGCTTGATATATGCCCTACTTTTCATTGAATTAATTTCTCTTTATATCAATCACTTAAACATTATTCTGATTACTTGATTAGTGATTAATTTGCGATCTATTGCTCCCTAAGATGATCTCGGAACTCATACTTCGAGCATATAAATTTAATCGTTGATCATTTTCATTGTTATACTATGACGTATTTCTTAAAACTCGACGAAACTACGTTAACAATTTCTCCCTTTCCTTGTAATAAAAACTTTAGCTTAGTTCCTTCCACTCTTTGTGGTCTTCTTACTCAAAAAATTAAAAAAAAAATCCGCAAAATAAAAATCGTAAAAACACTTCTCTCCTTATTTAGTTGGCATTTGTAA
Organism: Thalassia testudinum; assembly: GCA_037157565.1. NCBI lineage: Eukaryota > Viridiplantae > Streptophyta > Magnoliopsida > Alismatales > Hydrocharitaceae > Thalassia > Thalassia testudinum. The sequence goes on along the minus strand of JAZHRO010000035.1, from coordinate 53,004,806 downwards.
ATATGTATTTCTACTTTTTCGCAAAACTCAAAGGCCAAAAAAAATGAGAAAAGAAAAAAAATAGTTAGCTTCTCATTTTGTCACTAAAGAAAATCACAAAAAAAAGCCAAGTGCTTAGTTTTAGGTTTAGCTTAGTCTTTTATAAAAGGAAGGAAAAAGTAAAAACTCAAAAATAAAATAAAGGAACTCAATTAGGCCCATCTCTACTTAGCCTCCTCGTGGATCGATCGGGACTCACTTAACCTTATTCCAAATAAAGTTCCGTAATAAATTAAATGACCTAGTGCTTAAGTGCGAAAACTGTGCTACAACACATAACGTTGATTTCCCACATCGTTATGCACTAAGCATTATGCCATATAGCACACCGAAAAACCCAATCAACAATATTTTAATGAAACTCAAAAGGAGTCCCAGTCGAGCTCAGGGAGGTTTATGTGCTACTGATTTGATTTCGACTCGATTAATGTACGTGTTTCTGGGTAATCACCTAATGTAACCTAAATCTAAACCTAACCTAAAGTTGCACCTCGATCACGAGCTCTCTCATCAAGACCTCTCCTATTACATTAGTCTCGTGAATCATAAGGGCGTGCTAAGATATAGAAGGTGAGCGTGAACTGCTCATTGCGCACTACCTCAATCTATGTACTCTCGCGAGGGAGTTCAAAAACACATTTGAATCATTTACGTGAATCGATGCTTCCATTTTTTTTGCTTTATGGTTTTTTGTGTTTTCTCCTTTCGGAAAGCAAAGATGACTAACCTAATTACTATGCACAAAAAAACTATTCTACATGGATGATGGTGATGGTGAGGTGGTAGGTCACTTGATGCATACATTAGTGTATAAGATGTGCGAGGTGCGGAAATGGTGCAGGCGTAAGTCATGTAATGGTATTAGCATATTTTTTATATTTTTCCTTTTGTGATTTTTGATTTTGAAAAGAGAATACGATTGTTGCGTTGAAAATCGTTGTATTTAGGAAAATATCACGTTGTAGTATAGCGACGAAAATCAATGCAACGTTTAAATTTATAATGCTCGAAAAATCATGAGTTCCGAGGTCATTCGTTGGGAGCATGTGTAACAAATCAATCCACTAATCACAATAATCAGTAATATTGCAAGTGAATCAAATAATCAAAATGATATTCAATTAAGAGCAAAAATGTATCTCAAAAGTTAAGGACAAAAATATAAAAAGATATCACTAAAAATGGTGGTTGAAACCACCAACTAATCCCTAGAACTAAGCACAAATCCCAACAAAAAATGGCTTTCAGCCACTAATCCATGTCAGAGCCAAGTATTAGATAATTCCACAGTAATCTCAACCAATGTCAGATGTCGAAGGCCAAGGTCAAATGGCTTAAATATTAAGTGCAACAGCTTCTCAGATCACCTCTAAATTCTCTAAGTGTTGGCATGCACCACGACGTGCTACAGTGCAAAACCACCACGTCCCTCCTCAGAATCTCCTCTTTCTCTTTCTTAGATTTGATTATAGGTTAATCAGATGAACAGTAACCGGGTATTTAGGTCGAGGGGTCCAAGCCCACGTGCGTGGGTCGTGGGCGAGGGTGCACATGTGTAGTGAGTGGGGACCTCACCCTTGTGTGCTGAGGCGATAAGACAGTGGCACAAATTCCTTTTATGTGCTATTTTGATTTTGCAGCCGATGATTTGGGACTGAAACCCACTATTCTTTGTTGTGGCAACCGTAGAGAAGCTGGTTCGATTCAGTCTGTTGTTGCCAAGGCTTCGCCTAGTTGAGGGTCTGGAGATGACCCTGAAGCTGTTCTGTGTCGATTGGGAGTAGGGACAAGATCGATGGTGGCTAGATGATGGTGATCGAAGACAGAGATGATGACCGATGACGATGAAACACCTGTGATAAGAATACAACCCTAGAGCCAAAATTAAGCGACAATGAGATTTTCACTTAACAAGATTATAATAAAAATGTGTCTTCTTTCATGTGGTGGAAATCTCGTATCAAAAATTCATTAAATCTAACCACAATGATTTGGATGTCGTATCTATAGGGAGGAACAACTGCAATAAATTCACGAATACTTTCTCTTTATAGTCACCCAATTATGTGCGAAATCCATGCTTAATTCCAAGGTGAAATGATGACAAAAGAAGAAAACACACAATAACTCGAGAATGCAAGGTTATATGTGCAATTTTTCCTCAATAAAATGTTCAGTAAAGATGTAATCAGTAGTGGCATTTCATGTAATTTCCAATGGTACTTGTATTAGAGAAGAATTACGCAAATCTGAGTCACAATTTGATGTAATCGAAAGTGATAAACATGCACTGAATAATTATGAGAGTGTAAGTGTGCTGATGTAATTTCACCTCAATATATTAATCAATCAAAATAAAGTAATAGTGAACTTGTCAATGGTAGATTTCGTAATTACTCATTGGAGACGAAATAGGGGAAATCCTCCCCTCGTGCGCGTGCGAAGAAGAGCTCATGGCGAGGGATGAGGAGCTCGAGAAAGGTTGAGACAGATGAGAGCTACGCGTTGGTGTTGATAGCGTGGTGGGAGACAGTCGTCGGTCATCAGTCGGAGAGGAGAGTGCCGCCGCTAGTTAGAATTCCTACTAACGTGCATAGACTGTCTCCATCGACTCTGGTGGCGTGGTCGAGTCTGTGGCATTGTGGCGAGCATAGGGGAGTCGACGGCGTGGAGAATGGTGGCCAGCGTTGGCGGTTGCATGGAGGTGGTTGAACACAAATGATGGGTTCTTCTCCATTGACAGAGGTTGAAGAAGAAGAAGAACGATGGAGAAAAAGGAGGGGAGGGGGAGGTCGGCCTGTTGCTGCATGGATGGCGCTCTATGCGAGGGCACACATACGAGGGTCGCACGGTCGCACGCTAAGGCTTCGCGCTATGAGGTTGGCTGTTGCAGCTGATGGTACGAGGCCACGTGTGGCTGCTATGCACGATGGGCACTACTGTCGGTTGCATAGAGGCCGCGCGTGGCTACGGGTCGGCAAGGGAGAAGCCGATGAGGGCAAAAGTGTGCAGTGCATGGAGTGGGGTCAATTGTCGACAAGGTTGCCGATACAACAGCGATGGACTAGGGGGCTCGACGGTGTTGTTTGGAGGAGTGGCGACAGTAACGATCACATGGTAAGGGGTAGTGGCATGCACGCACTGTCACTACGTGCATGAGCAAAGGAGGCAAGGTCGGAGCACACGATGGTCCACGGTGTTTGCCGGATTAACAGTGGAAACCCTCCTCCTCCTCCCTCCTATGCATAGGCATCTTCTTAATAGATGTTCCGTCGATTCTCCCTCGTTCAGTTTATTCCACACAAGATCTCCAACAACATGCGATGAAGTGTTGCTAAGAGGCTCGGAGAGACTATTATGGAGAGACACACGGCTGACTTGGGTTGGCTGTCAGTTAAGGCCGAAGAGGATTATCATCATGTTGGCAGTGAAGAGGCAGTCTGGACTTGGAAATTTTTAACATATGACCCTACTTAAACATAGATGTATTAAGTCTTAACAAAATATTTTCTAATTAAGATAAACTAACACTTAGTTCTGATTGCAATCTAATGAGGCGTGTTTGAAATGTACTTAAGCTAATTAATTTTCCAGTAAACTAGACTCATCAAATACCCGCATGCCTAAGTTTTGCTAGTCCTGAGCTAAAAATGAAAAATTGAATGCAAGGTGTATATGCTATCATGGGAGTGACAAAAGATTTCTTCCTTCCTTATTCCAAAAATTTAGAAATCCAGACACCTGTGAAAATGAAGTGATAGTATCCTAGGAAATGGATCCAAGTGAAAACCAACTTACATTTGAAGTTCATACTTAACCCTTGGTAAAAGTTCCATTAGGATAGGCAACTTCTTCCCTCGGGGATAAAGCAGGAAATAACCTATAATTTGGCCCCGACTTTTTGGCTTAGGTAGGAGACACTGAGTCAAATGGATTCATATTTGGTCACTTACCTCATCTGGTGCTACATGTAGTCTAATTCTGTAGAATCTAAATCTCTAAACTATCAAATGAGACAACCCAGAGAGAGACTAAACAAAATTGTGCTCTCTTAAAGTTCCTTTGCACTCACTCCTTTTTGTTTCTTTTTTTTTTTGAGATCACATATCTCACCAGATTCTGTCAATGTACTCAATGTTTGGTGGCCTCACATGGCATTCACACTTTTAATTAGAGTCCTAATAATCCTACAACTAAGTTAGAAGCCCTCAGCCAGTATTCAGGTGATCAGAAATACTAAAATGTAGGTACGGGTCATATTTGGTGGATCGCAAATGGTGTTCTGTTGCCTCAAAGACATTGACATATGATGAAAAATGACATGAAGACAAAGCTATAAACTTGAACATTTTTTTTCTCTTTTTTTGTGAGTGTTTTTTTTATTTTTTTTGTATATATATATATATTTCTCCTTGTCATTTCTTTTTTTCTTTTTCTTTTTTTTTTCTTAAGATAACAACGCGACACAAACTTTATTCATGAGGCATTTTTTTAAGGGATGATGTTGTTCAAGGGGATATTGTGTGGCTTATTTGGTGGAACTGCCTACTCTCGACACCGGGAAGGAATGGATAGGACAAGTGTATTTCTGACCTTTGACACTACTACCCTCCTTCAGCCGAGGACTCTATGAAGGATGGTTGTAACCATCCACCATAGTTATAGTTTTATTAGAACTTAATTTCTATCTATCTGCCTTATTTGGTGACTCTCAGGAATTCACACAATGTTTGTACACAAGAACAGAGAGAGAAAACTATGCCTAACTCTGAGGTATCATCATCAAATTATCCCGAACTTAAGAGTCTTTGCACAAGACTTAGCGCACCAGTAGTCTCTCTACTTTCTCCTCACAAATATTAGGTGGATCTAATAGAGGATAATTTGCCTGACTCCTTACTAACTACTATCCAAGGATTTAGCAAACTAAAAATGTTTATTGGTTTTCTTCAAAGATTCATTACCCAGTCTATGTGCAAATGAAGTAAATGTACTAGATTCTAAACTTAAGAAATAATTTAAGAAGAAAATCTTTAATGACGCCGCCTTGATAAAGATATTTTGCTAGGGACTAACCAAATCAACTCAAGAAAATAAAAGAGATTTTTTTTTTTGACTAATGCACCTATCTTAAGTGCGTGCAAATATTTATAAATGATATAAACAACCTCAGGTTATACCCCCCATGCCTAAGATTGACAATGTCATCATTGGAAAAATAAAGACATAGAAGAATATCACCTGAGGAGGAGAGTGGGAGGAGCTAAGGCTACTCAAGCTGAAGTGTGTCCAAAACCTAGCCATTTGAAAGAGTAACATATGGTTTAAGTCATTGGCCATTTACCTTAAAGCTCACACCAGAAGTAGGATTTTGAATTTCTACTGCTCCATGAGGGAAGGCATTAATAACAACATACAACCCATCCCAGAAGATTTGAGCTTTCCAGGAAATAATTTAAGTCTGGAATTGAAAAGCCAGACCGACTAGTTAGGCTCAAAGGTCTTTCTAATGATGTGCTTATCATGGAAGACATTTGTACATTGCTTGTAAGCTTAGGAGGTTTCGTATGCTTCATTGCGAAGCTCCTCATGCTCACTTAAATCCAGCATGCATGTCTTGATGCGTGTGAATTAGTGTTTAAGATTGATACGTTGTAGTACAAACCAAAATCGCTCATTAACAAATACAATTTATTACTCAAATTGAAGTCCGTGGTCAAACACAGGGAGCAAGTATTGCATTCACGTGCTAATCTCAATAGATAATATAAATGAGCACAAGAAATTGAGTAGAATATAGATTTTCAATGAATAATAACCTGTCACATTAAATATTCAATGAAGAATAACTACTCAAATGATATTTAATACTAGGCAAGAGTATATCAGGAGTTTAATAAGGTAGAAAGACATTTAAGACAAAATAATGGTGATTTGAATCACCAATTATTAGCTTAGATACACGTAATAATTACCTAATGATCTAAATAAAGAAACAGTATCAACCACTTTAAATCCACTCAAGCTTTAGTGCACAGTGCACTCCCTGTCAAATAGATCAGACGACAGAGCTCTCAATCAGATGGCTTAACCATCCACTGCTACAATGCCAAGAGGGCACTCTCTTCTTCTTCAACTGCCTTTCTTCTATCTCTACCTTTGGTTTCTTCTTCAGCCTCCTCTTCTTCTCATGCACAGGGGGAAGCACTTGTTAAATTGGCTAAGTGTTAGCCAATGCACAGAGCAAAGCCCACCCCTTTTCCCATGCTCTCTTTCTTTCTTTTCCTCCTTATCTCTTCCAAACCAGACTCAATTGGGTAATCGGGTGAACACGTACCTGGGACAGGGCTACCAGCCATGAATGGCAGTCGAGGTGTGAGTATAGCTTAGGTGGGAATCGGGTATGAGCCAGGCCCGCGTGGAGATGTCATGGGTGAGGTGTGAGGGGTGTGTGGCGGGGACCTCACCCCCCTGTGTTACTTGAGGTGATAAGATAAGATGAGAAAATCAATTTATGTGCTGTAGGGGGTGCTGTGCTCCATGAGGTGGGACTAAATCCCACAGTTTCTTCTTCGTGTAGCTGCGGATGAAATGCTCTTCCAATCGGAGCTGAAGTAGCACTCGATGCTCCAAATTGAAGGCCTGGGTCGCTTCCTGGGATGAGTCCACAATGCCTGGGGTGTGCACTTGGAATGGGGACTTCAAGAACAGGGTCTGGAGCTTCGTGAAGAAGCTCCAAAAATGCTGCAAATAGGTCTTGTACTTGAAATCAAGAAGATGGTCTTTCGACCACATTAAATTAGTTCAAAAGTTTCATCGGAGCATGGAGAACATGTTGGTGAAGGTAGCAGTGTGTGTGAGTGAGTGGAAAGGTTGTATGACCATGTTCTATTGGTGCGGAAGGCATAGTGTTGGGTGGAGGGTTAGGAGGGGCAATCGACCAAGCTAAGTTAGGGCTTTTTCTCCTGGGATTGAGGCAGAGGTGTAGGGCATGGTGGCAAGGTGGATGGAGGGGTGTAGCGGCAAGGATGCCTCGCCAGAGTAGAGGCCAGAGACGGAGAAGACGAGGGTAATTCATAGTGTCGAGGGGTTGAAGCAAGAGTAAAGGGGTGAGAATTAATTTAAGAATCTAATGGAACTAAACTACTCCTAAAATAATGAATGAAAGGGAGGAGATTGACTTGCTGGGGGCACGTCAACGCCGGGGATGAAGGTGCTTCAGTGGGGATAGGACGGTGAGAATGATGGAGGGAGAGGCATCGGCTGGTACGGCACAACGCAGAAGAGAGAGGGAAGGATAAATCTGACGTCGATATTGCAAGCGAACGATAAGGGAGGTCAGAAGAGGTCACCAGATGTCGAGGAGCTATTCGACCAAAGAGGAGGGAGGAATGTGGGGGATTTCCAACCAAATTTGTGAGTAGGGAAAATAGTTTGTCGTGGGGACCCTTTTATAAGCATCAAGGGGTCGGTTGGAGCTTGGAAACCAAGCTTTCAAGCTTAGAAAGTTCGCCAGAGTTGGAAACCTAAGAGATACCCGAATCTCTCATGCACTCACATGAGAGATTGGGAAGGTTATGGAGATTGAAGTTTGATGCGTTGGAAAGAGTTCTCAAGGAATCTCCCTTCCAATTTCAGAAGGGATTCATTGATCAAAGAAGGAATTCTCTCCAATCAAAGGTCGCCTGAGAAGGATTCCTCCGTGATAATGGTGGAAGGACCTATTTGTAAGGATTTTGAAAGTTAGGGGCATGTGTGTGAGAGAAAAGAGTCAGATAGGACTAAATTGCAAACTAGGTCAAGAAAATCTCTGATTGGGCCCAAATTTTGGTACAAACCTAATTTGGACCCAAGGAATCCAATGGTGAAGTTGGATGTAGGTTTTGACCAGGTTTGACTAGGTAATTTATGCAAAAAATCAAATATAGTAATCATCTTGGGAATAAGTGGTGGTAGGAAGATAGGAGTGGAAATGCATGTAGGATGTAGAAAGATCCATGACAAAATGGGAGGAAGAAAGGTGCCCTATAGTTCAAACAATTAAACCTGTCCTTAGGTAGGGTAGCGTAAAGACCTACAGACTCTTAGAACCCATCTTGAGATGATAGAAATAATTTGATCTACTTTCCGGTCAATCCAACCTATTAGAGGGAGGGATTGGGGAGAACGTTCTTCCTTTAGCTTTCGCCTCAGGTTCCTTTGATACCCCCCAACTGTGGTCATTTGACACTACTTCCATAGATAGACATCAGATGGATTGGTAGAAACAGATTAATAAAAAATAATCTCGATTTGGGCCCCTTATCTCAAAGTCAAATCCTTAAGGCCAACGTCTACTTGATTTTAGTTAGGCTTAGGTTTGAATGTGTTTGGGAATGTGATGAGCCATTTATTTGGGTTGTGCCCTTAAAGATCAATTTTAGTGTGTGTGTGTGCACAACCAATGGTTTTCAAGCAAGATTATTTTTGGATGCAGTGAATTTTAGGGTTTAAATCTTGCTAAGTAGCTTTTAGGATTCAACTTTTAGGTATATTCAATCAAGGTTCATTTGGCACACCAGATTTTCAAAGCACGGGTGAAGATGTCTTCCTTTAAAACTTAAAAGAATGTGGAGTGCCTGGCTAATTCCTAAAAGTTGAATCCTATGTGGCAAGGTACATAATGAATCAGTTTTTATGTTAACTGGTGCGGCCAAGACAAATCAGACAAGTGACCTGATGTACCACTAATTAAGGCACACAAAATGGTTAGCCTAATCAGATTTCTATTCACTTATTTGTATAAGTCGTGCAAGTGTACCAGGTACTTAGGTTGGATTCCCAGTTAAGTGATTGAAGTCAGAAGGGGTTGTGTATTTCCGTGGGTGTATGTGATGTGTAGGTTTAAGTAAAGCCCACAATCATATTTTTTTTTGAAAAAAAAATATATATGCAAGGTTGAGGTGGGTGGGAGTGACAAACAAACAACAAAGACTAATCTTAGGGTTTATGCAAGCTCCTAGGTTAATTAGGGTTTGTGTTATTAGGTGGTGGAATAAAATCTAAGGGGTGGGTGGTGGGGATATACTTACAAACCCTTCAACTGCACTTTACTCCTCTCTATCGCTTTTGCCCACCTCGAGAGAGTACCTGCAATCACAATTAGGAAGGAGACATGTGAGGTAAATGATAAGTAAGCTGGAAAATGTGGGAAATCAATGACCGTTGCCTCCATGGCAATGGCGCCAAAAAGATTAGCTAGATTTCCCCAGAAATAGTGCCAAAATGATCAGCAAGATTTCGTACGCTAAAAGGTTGAGTTTGAAGCCCACTGTTGTAATCACGTAAAATTTTGCTATCAAATAAAATTTATAACCGAAACACTGGTGAGTCTCGGGTCGAACACGAGGGGGCGAACACGTGATTAAAAATTTCTTTTAGAATTATTTTTCACAAAGTAGATTAGCTGGTTGAAATTAAACTACACAAGCTATTTTACTTAAAGAATAAATAATAGAAAAGAGAGGGAGAATAATACAGTGAAAGAAAAAATAGGGAGAGAATGAACAAATTTTATAACCATAGGAGCATGTTCATTACATCTAATCGCTACAACTAGAAAGCTGAAAATCTATACTAGAAAGTGATAAAAAGAAAGGGATGAGAAAATCCTCCTCGACGGCTGCTTAGAGGACGAGCCCTGTTGATGAAGTTCCTGGAAGATGGGGATGAGATGCTGGACGAGGGAGAATGGAGCTGGAGGATGGACGAAGTAGGGAGATGTCGCAGTGGGATCCGCTTCCCGATTGGTGGCAAGAAGACAACCACAGGATGCTCCATGAAGGGGGTGAGATGATGGAAAATTATTTTACTCTAGCTCTAATGCACCATCTCGGGTATGGGACTAGCTCGTAGAGCTTTGGAGGGGGTGAGAGAAGAAGAGAAGGGATGGATCAAATGGAGGGAAAATGGGCACCTTCTATAGGCTTTTGGAGAGGGTTCAAATGGTCATTTTAGGCCATAGGAATCATGTGTTCATGGGATGAAACAAGGACCATGCATCCCGCTCCCACGTCAGCACGTCGCTCATCATTTCCCGCGTTCCTAACTTGGAGGAACAACAACCCTTTGATTTTCATCACACGACTGTGGATGCCTCTTAATATTGCATGCTCCATCTCGATCAGACGATAGTGAGAGCTCTCAAACGTCTTAAATGCTGTTGGGTCTTCTCGCGCGAAGGCATCGCCCTCCTCAGCCGTTAGATCATGCTTGGAAGCTCCAAATCGCTCGCGAGAGCTTGCTAAGGGGCACGTATGATTTGCATGCAACTGGGAATTGAATCGTATGTGCATCTGATGTGCATCATGGCTTGATTTGAGGCATTGATATCTGATCAGACGACCTAATTTCTCTTGCTCGCGCAAGGAGGGGGCATGAAGTGGGAAGTCGAACTCACGACCTACAGGCAATGGAGGATTTGTTCGCAGCGTAGATCGCATAAAAGATGAGCATGTTGTAGTATAGTGTGAAATATGTCTCGAGCAAATAAATTATCAAAACTTGGTGAGTCCTGGTCGATCACAGGGAGGTAGAAAGAACTTTTGATTTTATACATTTGTTCTCAATATGATTACTAAATAATAGAATCAGTCAATCACAATATCCATATTATAAAGAGATTAAATTTGATATATATGCAATAGACTAAAAACATGAATGTAAACAACTACTACTGTAATAGATTAAGTGCACCACAGGTGGTTCGTGGTGGCCTTTTCAAGAGGTTGGGAAGAGCAGCAACAATCCATCGAGGTGGCCTAACGAATGCTTTAGACGGAGGCAGGGACAGATGCAGAGAAAACGGGAAGAAGAAGAGAGAGAGGTTGAAGAAGGAGGAAGAAAAATTAAGAGAATTGCCTTTCAAAGGGGGCCCGTAGGCCTCATTTTATAGCTTTAGTGAATGACAATTAAGGTATTTGGCCCCTTAAATCATTGCAAATGCTTCAGATTAATCAGATCCGTTGATCAAGAGATCAACGGCCTTGATTAAGCCTTCCAAATCTTTCTTTTATCCTCGATTTAATTTGGTGCTGCCACGTGGTAGCCTGTACACCCTCGGATCAAGATCAAACCGTTCAGCTCGCACGCGCGCTCGCTACTTCGTTTCTCGCTTCGTCTCTTGCCTCTTCTACGGTACTATCGTTAGCTTTCCGATTGTAAAACGAGTGCAACCAACACACCTTTAAATCCTAAAGCATGCACACGTGCGTTCTTGATCCAGCGCCTCTGCACCCGCCACGCATCTGCGCCTCCTCTACCCGATGCTGATCCAATGGTTGAATTTCATCTGCGAGTGTGCCCATCCTGATTTCATGCAAGGCGCCGCTCGAACGTGCTCCCAATGTCTCGTGGAGAGAGCTCTAACCAATGCGCTACTCCCACACATTTGTTGTGTTTAGGTTTTGTTGGTGCGCATTCTCGACCATTGGATGATGATCCAACAGCTCGTAGTTCTCCTTTCCAAATTGGGGCACAGTGAGGGGCAGTTGTAATGGCGCCACGTGGCGCCATCATGGCCATCCATCTTCTTTTCCTTATATTTGATGATGTAGGCCTCCGATTAAGTTGATTTCTACGCCATTGGACTGCAAACGTTGATTTGGATCATTCGTGTTGTTGGATTTGTCATCAATTTCCCCTTGGCTCTTTCTTCTTCTACGGACTCCCTAGGGTGCTACGGGAGTCTGATTGATGCGCTCTTAGAAGCGTTGGACTCTCATCATTATTCCGAATAGGTCCATAAGGTTGGATTGATCACCCATAGCCCTAGATTACCTGCAATTAATAATACCTCTCACATAGCACATTATTATGTATAAAACATTTAAATCATCTAAGATGCAAAGTACAATGTGTATGCATGTAGAATGCCCATGTTAAGCTAGGTTCTACCTTAATTCAGGCGAATTAGGGTGTATGATTGTTGAGCAATCATACCCCCATGCCTAAATCTTGCTAGTCCCTATCAAGTGCACAACTAAATGCATTTTATCAAGAGTTTACTAAAGGTTTATTTCTTTTTGTTTCATCCAAAAATTCAGAATCTAGATAACCATGAATATATAATGTTGTAGCTTCTACAACGGATCCAAGAGAAGAGTCGATATACATTTAAAGCTTGTACTTGACCCTTAGTGAAATTCTGTAGGAATAGGCAAACCTCTTCTCTCGGGGATATGAACTATTCTCAAATTTTAACCCTGGCTTTTGGCTTAGGTAGCAGATGTCTAAGTTAACTGGATTTGTATTTGGTGGCTCACTTTCTTCTGGTGCTACATGGAGACTACTATTTCATAATCTAGATTATTAGATTATTGAATAACTTAACTTAGAGAAGGGCTAGAAAACTATGCTCTCTTTAATCTTCTGTACTTTTTCTTTTCTCTCTTTCTCTCTCTCTTTTTCTTTTTCTTTTTCTTCCTGAGCTCACATCTTACCAGATTTGCAACTGTATTTGGTGGTTTTACATGGCATTACACTTTAATTAGGTTCTAATAATCCTATGACTAAGTCATACTCCTCAACCCATATTCAGGCAGTCAGAAATACAGAAAAATAGGTTTAGGCTGTATTTGGTGGTTTGTGAGGATGGTAGGTGTTTTTGCCTCAAACTTCTTAATTAAAGCACCTTTTTTTGTCTATCAAAAGCAAATATCTCTTTTGTATGCCTTTTCTTCTTCTTGTTTCTTTTATCAATATATATATCTACTGGCACAATGATATTACCAACATAACATAATGCAACAATTCAACACAACATACATACTTTTATTCATGAGGCATTATTTGGGATTTTTGGGGATGACCAAGAGGATCTCGAGTGGCTTATTTGGTGGAAGTGCCTACTCTCAGCACTGGGTAGGGAATGGATATGACTATGTATTTCTAACCTTGACATCAATACCCTCCTTTAGCCGAGGATTCCGTAGAGGACGATCGTGGCCATCCACCACAGTCCTAGTTTTATCAGAACCCAGTCTCTGTGTTTTTGCCTTACTTAATGGCTCTCGTATAGAATTTCTCACAGAATTAGTATGCAAGGACTGAGAGCAAAAACTATGCCTATCTTCGAGTATCATTATTCAATTATTAAAGATTAAAGATTCCTTACACTAGCCTTAGACCACCAGTAGACTCTCTAATCTCATGGGTTTTGTGTGTTTGAAATCAGGGTTACGAGTAACCTGTCGTCGCAGTTGCAAAACTGGTGATCAAATAAAATTTATACCAAAACTCAAAAAGTGAGTCCCGTGTCGAACACGGGGAGGCAAACGTTTGCTTTTGAAAAATTTGCATTTCATTTTCATTTGTTTATTTTATTTTTGTCTTTTCTAATTTTTTTGGTATTTTTAATAGGGCAAGAGATTAGATCGATGAAAACTTTATCTACTTGCAAAAATATAAGAGAGAGAGGGAGAAAGAGAGAGAGAGAAACAATCATCTATTTATCAAGAATTGTTTGTTACAACTACGAAAGCAGAAAATCTACACTACGAAAGTGTAAAAAGATAGAAAGAGGTGAGAGAAATCCCCCTCGAAGGTCGCTTGGAGGATGACTCGCTCTGACATCACTTGGATGAAGGTGGTGAGGAGTGGAACGAAGGAAGATGGAGCCGGCGGATGAAGGATGGGGTAGGACGGCGTCTCGGCAAGGTTCTCCTTCCTGAAGAGCGGTGAGAGGACAGCCACGGGATGATCCACAAATAAGGATGAGGGGAGGGAAAACTATTTGATTTTCTACTCTAGAGGAGCATCCCAGGCTTGGGACATTCTCTCTCTAAAGCCTTGGAGGTGGTGAGAGGAAGAAAGGAAGAGATGAAGAAAAATTGGAGGGGTAGGGGTCCTTTTATTGTGGAGGAAAGAATTAAATTCGTATACAGGACATTTAGTGACGGCAATAAACGTCGCTGAAGATCCGCCGCAAACGTTGCTGAAGACAGCCCACACCCCACGCATCCATGGTGCTGCTGCACTAGCGCGAGTGCTCGCACTGCTGTGAGCATGCGGTGGTGCATGCGTGCGCATGGGCGGCCTAGGTTGTGCCATGTGGCGCAAGTTCGGCCATCCATCTTCTTTTTGTTGTAGGGGCTGCTACAGAGGTCAGATTGAGTTGATTTTTGCACTGTTGGGCTACGATCGTCGACACAAATCCATCCGCATGGTCGGATTTGTTGTTTGAAGCTCTGAATTTTGTCACCTAGTCCCATGTCCATTCATCTTCCCCGAACTGCATATGGTGCTACGGGATTCCAATCAAGGTGATTTCAGAGGTGTTGGACACTGATCATTGTCCTGATCAGATTCGCATGGTTGGATCGTCAATCCAAGGCTCCAAAATAAATCTCCTTATCTCCTGACCACAAAAGGATGTAATTAACCTAAAATATACATAATTACTCTAAATGCAGAATGATGCATGCTATGCAATATTTATAAGATGGAATGCAAATCTAAGCCTAGGAACATGCATAAATTGGCATTTTATCCTCAATAATTGTGTCTATATCATACCTCCATGCCTATCTTTTGGTAATCCCTAGCAAAATTAAACTACATGCTATGTATAAAATCAAAATTAGTATTAAATTGCTTAGGCCTAAGTAGTTTATTAACAATAGAAAATTTCAACTAAGGTCCTAAACAACGAAAACTCAACAGTACCCAGGTGTCTGCCAGAATGCTGACCGCCCAAGTCCTTGCCTTATTTGAAAAGGGAAGATACATTTTTTTATTTTTTTTCTTTTCTAATTTTTTTGTACTTTTGGAGTTTGAGAGTTCCGAGATAACTTCTTACGGCTACCCGACACACCCAAGACTCAAAAAGGACTCTAACTGCTAAGCATCTAGTCAAAAGAGTTAAAGACTCACTAGGCAGCCGTTGAAACGGATTTCAGGTTTCTACGATCCTAGGTGACCTTGCCTAAAGGTTTATCTTTTCGATTGGTAGCTTTCTCCCTACTTCTTTTATTTATGAGGTCAACACAAGGGCGAACCCAGTGTATATCTCTCCGATTTATTCTACTTCCCCACTTCTTCCCTAAGTGTTTTGGGAATTATTGTGCATTTTTATGGGCTGGGCTCTAGACAACCAGCCAATGGGTTGTTACCCACGACCACTTGCCAGCCATACACGTGCAGTGAAGTGTGGCTTTATTATTTTCTCCTTTTTCTATTTTTTTCTATTTTATTTTATTTATTTATTTTTTTTTTAAGTAGGTGGTTTCCCTGATCTAAGATTTACTTAAAGGCACTATGATGAAAATGGTCTTGTGGCTGGGCTTTGGACAACTGGTCGATGAGCTGTTACCACAGACAACTTGCTAGCCATACTACCGTAAATAGTTCATTAGCTACCCAATTTCCAAGAAAATCACCGAAAGGTGAGTCAATGCAAATAGTGTGTGGATGCTTAGACTTAAAATCCCCTCAAATCAGAGGGCGGGTTGATAAGTCGCATACTTATCATCCTAATTTGTTTACTATATTAAAGATGATTTTGAATTGGCAAGGACTCGAGACTAAGTCCACATTCGAGTGGACACCTGGGCTAATTAAGCCTGAAGACCTGAAGAGTCAATGTGTTTAGGTCCTCTTGTATCATTTCCTAAAAATAATAACTTATAAATGCCTAAGTTTTCTCTCCTAATTCTTATTTTTTTATCTTTTTTCAAGTATTCAAATTTTTTTATAAGAAACTAAAAGAAATTCTATGGAGTTAACAAAATGATCTCAGGAATTGATTATCTACCCCCCCATGCCTAAATGATGCAATGTCCTCATTGTACAAATAAAGATATGAAAAGGGGTAGTAAACAGAATATCACCTGAGTATTGTGAGAAATTCGGTCAGCTCCGAAGGGAATGTGAGATATCAACACGTGCTAAATTTAATGCCTTCAACTAGGCATAACATACATACAAGGAAGAAATTGAGAATTCACAAGTGCAGGTCAGAATCAAAATCAAAAGGTTGATCCTAGAACCCATCAACAGAAGATGTCCACAGATGTGGGCAAGGTTATGATGCAGACCCATGACCCAGGGTCGAGTGGTTCTAAGGTTCTGGATGAAAATCACCTAGAATCGAAGATTGTTGTATTTACAGGGCCGAGCCTATGTTTGGTGGTGTGCAACCCAAGACTACAGCGTCGGAGAGAAGGTAGATTTGATTTACAAGGTTCAGATGTCCACTTAATGTTCAGCTCAGAAAAATAATCAGTTATTTCAAGCTTGGGTTGCACGTGAAAGATATCATAATGGTCCTAATAGAAGGCTGGTAGTTTTAGGTCAATAGGAACCCTCAGATCCAAAATCAAAGTTCCCTCAGAATTAGCTTCCCAGATTTTTAATTCCAACTTCCTATCCTCTGAAATCAATATTTTCAGGACATCCAAATCATTGTACACCCCATCTAAAGTACCCAATTCCAATAATTGCAGTTGAATCAGGATTGACTTGGGCGTAATGATTTCTAACTCAAAATTAATCCCTTCGAGGTGTGGTTGAGGGATGGGGCTACTAATTGAATCTTCTTGTACATGAGGATTCGAATACTCCATGTTAGCCCCAACCGAATCAAAATCTTCAATGAATAGGCTATCAAATGGTTCATCATGCTCCTCAAGCCTATTTGTCTCACTAAAATCATCCTCCTTAAGCTCAAGTGAGACTTCACTAAGAGATTCCTCACCCTCAGAATCAAAGAATCCATAATCCTCATTTGTATTCAAAATCGTATGTCATTTCATGGTCCGTGGAGACATATTTTTCGTCATTCCCTGGCTCTTGGATCTCGAGTGAGAAACTCGATTCACCCTCAAAGGGTTGCTCAGAAGGACTATCAAAAGCAGATTAATCGAAAAAAATCTCAGCCTGAGCCCCGAAGAGCGAATCAATCCTTAAGGCCAGTGTCTACTTAGTTTTAATTAGGCTTGCGATGATTGTTCTCTTGGAATGTGATGGGCCCTTTAGAATGGTTGTGCCCTTAATGATTAGTTAAAATGTGTGCGCGTGCACAACCAGGGTTTGCAAACAAGGCTATTTGATGATTTGTCTTTTATGGTTTAGCCTTGTTTAGTAGATTTTAGGGTTTACTCTTAGGAATATTCAATCAAGTTTAGGAGAACACTCCATGTTTTGAAAGCACGGGTGATGATATATTCCTTTAGAAATCAATAAAAATGTGGATTGCCTAGTTCAGCCCTAAAAATCAACCCTAAGAGGCAAGCTACTTGATGGATCAGTTTTAAATTGAGTGGTGCGGCCCAAACAACTCAAGCAATTGGCCTATTGCACCACTTAGTTAAGGCACACAAGAATGTTTGACCTATTCAGATTTCTACTCACTTATTTGTGTGTTGAGTTAAGTGTACTGGGTCCACAGGTCAGATCCTGGATAAGTGGTAGAATCGATGTGATTGTGCACCTTAGGGTGAGAAGTTGTGGGTGCTAAGTGTGTAGCTTTCAGAAAATCCCACAATAGAAGAATTTTTTTTCTTTATTTTTTATATATGCGGGGGTGAGATGAGTGGAGGTGGCAAATCTATGCTAGGGTTTATAAAAAGCACCTAAGTTGATTTAGGTTTGAATTATTAGTGTGGTGAATGAACTAGTGGGTGGGGGTGGTGGGGATAAACTTACAAAACCTTCATCCACATTTTTCTTTGATCTAACCGCTCTGGCCCGCCTTGGATGAGTACCTACAATCACAGCAAGATCAAAGAAAAAGTGAGATAAAAGTTTGGTAAGGTGAAAAAAATGCGAGAAAAACTAAAGAGCGTTGCCTCGCCTGCAATGACGCCAAAATGATCGACATGCGCTTCGCGAATTAAAATCGGTGGTTTGGAGGACCTGTCATCGTAGCTCGCAAAACGTGTCTATCAAATAAAATTTATACCAAAATTTGAAAAGTGGGTCCCATGTCGAACACGGGGAGGCAAACATTTGATTTTGAAAAATCCGCATTTTATTTTTATTTGTTTATTTTGTTTTTGTCTTTTCTAATTTTCTTGGTATTTTTAATAAGGCAAGAGATTAGGTTGATGAAAACTTTATCTACTTGCAAAAATATAAGAGAGAGAGGGAGAAAGAGAGAGAGAGAGAAACAATCATCTATTTATCAGGAATTGCTTGTTACAACTACGAAAGCAGAAAATCTACAATACGAAAGCGTAAAAAGATAGAAAGAGGTGAGAGAAATCACCCTCGACGGTCACTTGGAGGACGACTTGCTCTGACATTACCTGGAGGAAGGTGGTAAGGAGCGAGACAAAGGAAGACGGAGCTGGAGGACGGAGGATGAGGTAGGACGGCATCGCAGCGAGGATTTTCTCCCCAAAGGGCAGTGAGAGGATGGCCATGAGATGCTCCACGAATGGGGATGAGGGGAAGGAAATCTATTTGATTTTCTACTCTAGAGGAGCATCTCGGGCTTGGGACAAGCTCTCTCGAGAGCCTTGGAGGTGGTGAGAGGAAAAAAGGAAGAGATGAACAAAAATGGGAGGGGTAGGGGTCCTTTTATAGTGGAGGTAAGAATCAAATTCGTATACAGGACATTTAGTGACAACCATAAACGTCGTTGAAGATTCACCACAAATGTCGCTGAAGATAGCCCATGCGCCCACGCTGCTCCTGCACTGGAGCACGCGCGTGCCTGCGCTGCTGTACGCGTGCGGTGGCACGTGCGTGTGCATGGGCGGCCTGGGTTGCGCCATGTGGCGTGATCTGGGCCGTCCATCTTTTTTTCATTGTCGGGGCCAGATTGAGTCAATTTTCGCGCTGTTGGGCTTTGATCGTCGACTCGAGGGGTAGGGGGAGGATGACAAGGATCCTCCAAAAGGAATGGGGAAGGAATGGTGCAAAGATAAACCCCCAGGGCAATGGACTGACTAAAAAAATCATCAATCCATACCCGATACTCCATTACGGGAAATATTGGTTTGTTAAGCCCCCCGGTCAAAACAAAAGTGAGCAATTCTCTAAGGCAAGGATCGTCTAAGGTGTCCAAGTTTCGAGGTTGTGGTATGGCCATAAGATCTAGGTTGGGTTTAATTAGCTCGGTGTCCATCCCTAACACTCTTTCCGAATCATCAATTGCATCCCTAGCATTCCTTGCACCATCACATTTATCTTCCTGCTCTTCATCAGGAGTCACAATTTCTCTTTCAGATATAAGCGAATCAGAGGGTGACTTCGAAATGAATGAAGGCAGGTTGGAAGCAACAGATCTAGGGATTATCCTATCAATGTCATCTCTGGGTTTTTGTTCTTTACTCAAATCTTCCCCGGAGTCTATATGTGAATCCACATAAATCTTGGAAGTTGCTTCCAAGTTTTCTATCATTTCATCATGAGGAGAAATATCATCAATGGTTGTGCTAAGGAAACCTAATTTGGTAAAATTTGTGACATCCTCAGGGGCTAACTCTTCAAATAAGACATAATCACCCTTAGTGTCACTTCAAATCTTGAATGTAGGTTCCTCATATAATTCATCTTTCTCCTCATCACACAATTCATCATGTACCCGAGGCCTAGAATCATCTAATATCTTAGCAGATCCCCTAGGGTGCTCTATCTGAGGTAAATGGTTTACACTGGTAACATCAGACTCCTCAGATAGGTCAACTTCCTTAGGGTTAGGTTCCCTAAGGGTGGGTTTGAGTTCCATGTCGTGATCAGAAGGGAGGGTAGGATTAACAACTTGACTTCGACCCACTTCATCAAATGTCACAAAAATACTATCATCTGGGTCGAGTTCTTCCAATGGTACCATCATTCCCTTCTTTTGACTCTAATATAATTCAGGTGGATACTCAACCTTATCATCATCTTCCTCGGGTAGCCACCTTTCCTCATCCAATGCATAGCTACTTTCATATGCATCTTCCTCCCATTTAAGGCATGGATCTCTCAAGGAACTATCATCTAATGGGGAGGTTTCAAAATCAAACCTCGGAAAGTAGCTATTCTCCCCAAAATTTCCCTCCAACTTAAAGTGTAGCTCTCCCACGGGAGATGCAAATATTGTAGAGGGGTGTACGTCATCCTCAATGGGGTAGATTGGGTGGCTAATTCATCTCTTTCTTGTTGGCCTACTCTCGAAGATTCTCCTAACAATTCAATCATTTCGTTTTGCATTTTCTGTATTTCCATCTTCAAAGAGGAGAGGTCATTTCTATCATGAGAGAAGTCAGGCTCAGGCTTATAGTACCTAGGAGTGTCTGTCAAACCATTATAATTTTTCAGGGAGGGTGGGTTGGGTATTTCTATGGTGTGTGGGATATTGGGCAAAGCAAATCCTGCTCCTAGGTTCTGCTCACTAATTTGGATCTTAACCAGGCTAATACTCCTATAATGAGAGTAAAACGGATCCCAATGATTGTCATTATGTCCCTCAAGGGATGGACCATCTCGGCATATGGGATCGAAGATTGCAGAGTGGGGGTGAGGGTGAGGGCAAGGTGTGAAAGGATGAAAATCAATGTGGTCCATTCTAACTCACACCTCAATCAGAATTCCCCAAGCAATACACAAATCAAAAAGGACTTTTTAGGTCTTTCCCAATTTAGGCTTTTGATTTAAGTCAAATTGTAGCTAACAATACAATTTGTTCAATCAAGTTACGCACTTACTGTCGACCTACGATTCGCCTAAGAAGACCTAGTTGGAGCTTAGGTGTTCTTCCCTAAATCTCAAATGGTAGAGCAACTCCAAAGATGGAAGATCGAGGGATGTAAGTAGGCCTAAGCCTTCCTTTGAAGTGGTGCTTTCGCGGTGCTTCTCAACTACCCCCAAAAATCCGTGACAGGGTATCCCCCTCCTTGGATTTACAAAACCTTTGATCTTAAGTTCCGAATACTTCAGAATCCAACGGTAGGAGGGCTCTTGTCTTAGTCATTTCAAGACTTAGGAGTGTCTAAATGAGTGCTGTGGTGCAAAAGATATAAGTGTGCATTCACCGCAAAAAGATTTTGAATTTTAAATCGCACACCACGTTTGAAAATCAAATCCTTGGTTTTTAGATGCCCCTCCTTTAATTAGTCCTTTTTCTAGAAAATATGTGACCACTTGTTAGATCGCTACAAGACAAATTTTGTGGTCTTCGAATTAAATCCGAATGCAATACGTGATCAAGAATAGGATGCAAAGTAAGAGAATGCGTACCTTGCTTCCAGCAATCCACGATGCGAGAATGCACGCAATGTAGAGAAGTAAATCTAGAGGCTGCTAATACAGACCTAAATAGTTCGTCCTAGTGACAAGTAGCTTCTAGCAGGCAACTCGTTTCTTTTTTTTAATTTTTTTAACTACTTATGCACAGGCAAATAAAAGTAAGCAATCCACAAAATAAACAAAAAACCTAAATCTAAAGAAAAAGGGAATAGGCTCCTAAAAATTACCCAACACGGGCCTAAAACAAAATCGGGGAACAAATCCCTCAAAATATACCCCAGAACAAGGGTTTCTAACCAAATGTGCAATAAAAATTAAATCTAAAGTATTAATCCTACTCTAATTGAATTAGCGACTAGATGATCGTCGTGTCCTCGTCCTTCTCCTCCTTTGCAAGGTAGCTCGATCAATTCCTCCTCTGGCAACGTCAAGGGTCGCCTCTCACGATGGCTAATTCCTTGCACAAATTTCTCGCATAGAAAAAAATAAATGGTCAAATCACTGTGCAATGAGAAATAATCACAAGTGAAAAAAACTAGTGAAATTATTGCATCATTGCCTCCCTAGCAACGGCGCCATTTGACGAGTCGATTGTTAGCTTTAAAAGTCGTTTGTAGTTTTATGTGGTGGAAAAATCAACTAATCAATAATTAAAAATAACCACTTGCAGAAGAGCGGGTCGTGTCCACAGGGAGGCAATGATGCAATAATATCTCAATTATTTCGTATTCGTTCAATCTCGTGAGAAATCCGTAGTCAAATCTGACATGAAATGCAACGGAAAGAAGATGTACAATATCATGAAAATGTAAGGGTAGATGTGCAATTTTTCCTCACTGAAATATTCAATAAATATGTGATGATTTTATGCAATTTTCCATTGACATGTATTAAAGAAAATTTGTGCACATTTAAATCCCAAAACCAATGTCAAATAATGTTAATTACAAAAGCCACACAATTGTAAGAGAGCTTGAGTATGAAGTTGTAAATTTTACCATAATAAAATATTCATAAACCAAAATTCTTTTTCCTGGCAATGGCATGAAATGTAATAACTAATTAAGAGCAAAATAGAGGATTTTACCTCTCTCCTCCACGCGATCAGGAGAGAGGTTCAGTCGAGGAGAGGTTCGCACAGGCAGTTGGCTGAAGTGAGGCCATCGCGGTGGTGGCAGCCGCACATCGAGCAGTGGCCAGAGTCGACCTGCCGAAGCTCCGGTGAAGGTGGGTTGCGCTGATGGCTGCACTTGCTGGAGGAAGCATAGATGGGCGCACGCGGAGGCTGCTACAGGTGGTGCGCGTGGAGGCTGCTGTTGCGCACACTGAGCCCGCACGCACTGCTGGAGCGTACTACTGGCAGCACTGGTGCAAGGCGGGCACACGGCGGGTAGGCGGAAGCATGTTGGAGAAGTGCTACAGGCTGGTGCGAATGCTGGCGGGCGTGTGCAGCCGGATGTGTGCGCGGAGAAGAACGTGCGCCTACTGCATGCGTGAAGAGGCGCTACGGGGTGCTGGCGGGTGCGCGCTGGAAGTTGGAGGTGATGCGGGCGTGAAGTGGAGGTGAGGCGCAGAAAGGGTAGTTGCTGCTGTAGGCGTGCTGAGGGGCACGCGCTAGAATGGGCGGTGTAGCGGGAGTGAAGGCAGTCTTGTGCAGCAAGGGTTTGCGCTGTGGATGCTGCAGGAGGTGCGGTGCAAGTGTGCAACCGGAGGCGCAGGTGTGAAGTGAGTGGCCGATTGCTGTTGGAGTGGGGTGTCGAAGCTTCAAACATCTGGGAAATTTCCCGGATGTCTTAACTGACTGAGAAGATGAAAATGCAGTGGCTGCGGTGGTGGTTGTTGGTGACGACGACGAGGGTGGTGCACGCTGAGGTGCTCACGGTAATGCGAACGAGCTCCGGATGGCGGTGTGGCCCGTCACACCACACGCCCACGGTGGTGGAGGCTCATCGCCACGGTTGAGGCCGGCGGTGTGGAATGGAAGAGAGACGAACTCTCTGCACAGTGGTGGGTCGAGGGTGGAGGCCTTTCGAGCTCGGTTGCCTCCTCTCTTTTGAAATTAGCTGCCCCGACCAGATCCAACACATCCGCTCCTCCTTGATTGGGTTCTTCACTGCGGCAGCTGGAGGAAGAAATGCAGCCGTTGCACGTAGAGGAAGAATAAAAAAATAATGATAAAATATTATGGTTATTTATATCCAAACCCTCAACTTTTATGTTAACCTAAATTAATGAAAGCAATGTACCTAATTGGTTAACTAATTAAATGATTGCAATTCTAAGTAAATTCAAATTGCATTTAAATATTAATGCGATGCATGAATTATGTAATTAAATTAGAAATATGAATTAGTCTATTTACATCCTAATTTATGCTAAATAAATGTTAGAATTAACTTAATGTCTAGGCACTTAAATACTTAAATAGCCCACAAATATGGGCTAATCAAGCTCCAGGCCAATCTCCGGGCCTTCAATTGGCATCAATACACGCGGTTGCTACTCCAATTCGGCAAAGGAAGTCGACCTGTCTGCTGCACGAAGAATCCTTGTGGGATTAATCCCACCTTGTAGAAGATTGAAGCCTTCGCAGAGGATAAATTGAATTTTTGTTGTTGGCTTATCGCCTCAGCACGCACAGGGGGTGAGGTCCCCACACGCACATGCCTCGTGAACGCCCTCGCCCGCGCTCACGCCCCGCTGGTCTGGGCTCGATCCATTTACCCAGATACCTGGGTCAATTCTAGTTTGCCTGGCTCTAAGAGAGGAAGAAGAGAAAGAGAGAGGGGATGGGGAGGTTTGCTCTGCCACCCTCCTCTCAACACTTCTGATCTCTAAGGGAGGCCTTTGCCTCTACTGGTGTTGCTGAGTCCTGTGTTATGCCTTCTCTGGGGCTTAAGGAGGCAGAAGAAGAGAGAGAGTGAAGGAAGAAGAATAGAAGAGAAGAGTAGCCAGAGAAGAGAAAGGAAAGGAAGAGGAAGAGTGCCCTCTTGGCACTTAGAGTTTCATCGGCTGATCTCTAAAGGGAGTGCACTGTGCACTCATCCTGCATGGAATTTAGATTGATTAGTACTATTGAGAATATTTGATATAATTGTGAGAGGTAATTGGTGATTCAAATCATCATTTTACCCCATTCTCTTTGCACTATTTGACATTTTCTTTCATTTATATATCATTCTTGTTTCGAGTTCTATTATACATTGCTCATATATTTTCTTGAATTGCTATCTTGAGAACTATTTTGCCAATTACTCTCTTTGTTTGCCCTTGGACTTCCATTTGAGTATAAATATTATTTGTTTTCAAGCGATTTGAACCTATACTACAATGCAGCTTTTATAACCTCGATTTTGCTTGATAACATTTTGGCACCGTTGCTGGGGAAAAATGCACAACTTTGATCTCTTGATTGCAATATCTGATTTGGTACTAACTTGCTCTCTCTTTTGACTGTTATCTATTTCAAGGATTCATTAAAGAAAGATCAGCTGCACATCAGTCACTCCAAGGGCAGGTAAAACACAAATCCAATCTCTCCTAAGACCCTGATTCTGAAAAGCTAAAAGTAGAAATCAATTAGGTCCAACTTGCATTCTTTTTTTATATTCAATCACAAATAAGTTGCCTGATTTGGTTCATTTCTAAAAAACACCTAACCCTGATTCGTGCACCCACTTAGGGTTTAAGGTATCTAGGGCTGTCACCTTCTTACTTGAGCCCTAGGTACCATATTTTGACGAATTGAATTGGACCAATCAAGAGCCAATTAGGGTTTCTAGTTTAAGGTTTTAGAGACACACTTGCTTAAACAAGAATTAACATTCCCAAACAGTGTGTGCCTAAGCCTTGGTTGAAAAGATCAAATCAACAAAAACCCTACAATCAGGCTCTTAATTTCATTTGAACACTAAAAGAAGGAACTAAATTTCTCAAAGGATAAAACAGGTGAAATTGACCCACCTTGTTGGGTTAACCAATCTTTAAATTAGGTCACTTTGCACAAAAACATCTTAAAGATCAAGTGAAAACATAAGCACCTTTGCTCTTAACTTAACACTAGTAGACTTAAGTGGTCAAGTCCCCATTCTGGTCTAGTTGGATCCTCAGTGACAAGAGAGGTCGGGTGGGGGAATCCCTGTAACTCATGGGGATGCTCTACCGTGTAGGGGTCTTCGCGGGACTCTTCCTCTCTGGCTGCCCAGGTAATTCTTAGGTGGATGGCTTTTTGACTTAGGGGTGTCGTCCACCTCGAACCTCTATAGTCATCCAAAATTTTTGGGTGTCTTGATTAGGTCCATCACACTCTATCCCTCATCTTATCCATTGGTGCATGTTCTAGAGGAGGTCTCTATGACCACCCTTGAGGCCTCCATTAACTATTCACTACCGTCGAGGCCAAGACTTGACCTCCCTATTTGTGCAACAACCCAACCAGATCACTATCTCTTCTGATTCATCTAAACCTAGCTCTCCTTCATCCATCATCATGGAGCAATGAGTAGAAGAAAACAATCTTGAGAATCAACTTCAGCACCTGAATGATCTATTCTAAGCCTTTGTAAACCCACCGCAGCATCCTATGATGCGAGAGCATTACAATCCTGCTGTTGTGGCGGTCGAACCTCGAGTCCAAATCCCAACTGGAGGTGCTGATACTGAACTCAAGCCTAACATGATTCATGCTATTCCCAAATTTCATGGGCATAATTCTGAGGATCCTTTCTAGCATATCAAGCAACTCAAGCATCTGGCTCAAACCTTCGGGTCAAAAGCTCAAAATCGGGATGTCTTACTCATGAATATGTTCTCCTTCTCTCTCATGGACAAGGCTGCGCACTGCTACCAACCCCTAACGCGTCCAATCAACACCTAGGAGGAACTACAATCTAAGTTTCTAAAAAGGTTCTTCCCTGTTGGTCAAACAAATGCTCTTCAGCACTAGATCACGCATTTTATGCAGTAAGCAGGATTACCACTTCACGAGGCATGGGACTATTTTCTGGATCTCATGCGAAAGTGCCCCCACCACGGAGTTCCTAAATGGGAATAAGTCCAATCTTTTTACTAAGGACTCCGTGAGGATATTCGATTATTCCTTAATGAGACCTGTGAAGGAAACATCATGGGTTAACATGAAGGCATCGTGTGGGAGATTCTCGAGAACATGTGCAAGAACTCCATCAATAATGAGTCCATGGGCATGTTCGACCGGACGAATGCCTGTGCATTGGCGAATCTAAGGGGAGCACATGAGACGCATGGCCTATCCTCTTACGCCGACTTGGAACTGATTGCTAGTCGCCTGGACAAGGTCTCTATTATTGAGAAGAAGGTGGATGAGCTAACTCGACCCCTATAGTGAGCCACCTCTACACAAAACCCGTTCACGCAACCGCCCTCTGGCAGGGAGGCTATGCATAACATCTAGCACCGATCTTCTCAGGTGATGGACCCATATCCACCCCCGTCTGATTCTTGGTTCGGAGGAAACTCTGGACCTGCCTATTCTTGTTGGGGGAACTCTGAACTCTCGTATTCTGACTTTTCTGAGGCTCCTCAAACCTACGAGGACCTCAATGCCATCTAGAATGATCCATTCTCAAACACCTACAACCTTGGATGGTGTAATCATCCTAATTTCACGTGGTCAAGGAACAATCAAAATCAGAGACCTCAATATCAGCCCCGACCACAAGCTTCTCGTTCATATCAGCCGCCTCAGCCTCGGCCTAACCCAACTTATCGATCTGGTCCAACTAACGAAGATCATATGACTCTTATCCTTTAGACTTTGGCTGACATTCAGAAAATGAATGCGGTTATGCAAAAATAGCACAAAGACGAGATGACAGAGGTTCACAATCAACTCGCTTAGATGGCAAATCCCCGCCAACCTAGTGCACTTCCCTCGCAACCTCTGCCTAACCCGAATAACGTGCCAAACTCAGGGCCAAGCACACTATGTCTACCAAGCCCCTTCTGCTCCATCACCCGACGGGATGGAGGCTTCGACATCATACACGAGTTATCAACAGCAAACACCTCTTTTGCTCACACCTACCTAGAACCAGGTAGGAATAAATTTAGTTAGTACCCATAGTGGCAAAGCAACACAAGACCCACCTTATCCAAGCCACTCCTAGCCTGGTAATGCAAACCCAAACCCTAGGATAGTTATCCAGGATACCCCTATCCCAGATCAAGAACCTGGACCCATTCTAGAGGAACCCACAAAGGTTCCATTTCCAGAGGCCTTGATCAAAGGAAAAAGGAAACCCCAACCCGTGGCACTTTAGGAGGACCTGGTCAAGCTCTTTGAGTAGGTCCAAATAAACATCCCCTTGATGGATGCTATACCCCAGGTACCGGTTTACATGCAATTCTTGAAAGAAATGTGTACACCCAAGCGTAAGACCCTAATACCCCTCTAGTTTCATGTAAGATCGGTGATTTAGAATTTGACAAAGCCCTTTTGGACCTAGGAGCTTCCATCAATGTGATACCCACATCCCTACTAGACCACTCTGAGGAATCTAAACTTAAACCGACAGAGATGACATTGCAGTTAGCTGATCGATCTATTAAGTCACCAAAAGAAGTACTCAAGATTTCATAGTTAGGGTACATGATTTCTACTTTCCCATGGATTTCATCATCTTAGAAATGGATGCTCCTGAGAACTTGAAGAATACACCGATCATATTAGGAAGACCTTTCCTGGCCATAGCTATGGCCAATATTAATTGTGAGGAGGGACAAATTGAGTTAAAATTTGGGAGCAAGACACTAAAGATCGACATCTTTAAGGCCCAACAAGGAATTAATTGCAGAGTTATTGAGCAAATTTACGATATCGAGGCCGTGGTTGACAACCCATGTATCGATGAAAACCCGATTATTTTTTATCAACCACAAGAAGATCAAAACCCGCAATTAGATGAGCATGAACCTAACCTAGACACACCCATAGCTCCTATGTTTGTTCCCGACACCCACCATGAACCACCTGCTGCTGCTGATAACCCAGTTATGGAATTAAAGCCTCTTCCCGATCATCTGAAATACATCTTTTTAGGTTCCAATCAAACATTTCCTATGATTATCAACTCCCAACTCACCTCTGATTAGGAAACACTCTTGATTATTGTTCTCTAGCAGCATCGGAGAGCCAATGGATGGACTCTCGATGATCTGACTGACATTAGCCCCTCATACTGCACACATCACATCTATACTGAAGAGGGATCACAACCAACTCACGAAATGCAAAGATGCCTAAATCCAAATCTACAGGATGTTGTGAAAAAGGAGATCATCAAGTGGTTAGGTGCAAGGATCATCTACCTGATCTTCGACAGTCGATGGGTGAGTGCAATCCATGTTTTGCCTAAGAAGGCAGGACTCGCCATGATCACGACTGAAATCGGAGAAACCATACTGACCCATATAGTGAACTCGTTGAGAGTCTGCATTGATTACAGAAGACTCAATTCCTCCACGAAGAAGGATCATTTCCCACTACCATTCATTGATTAGATCCTCGAAAAACTAGCAGAAAATCGATTCTTCTACTTTTTGGATGGGTACTTCAGTTATAACCAGGTTGCAAACCATCCTTAGGACCAAGAGAAGATTACCTTCACCTGCCCCTTCGGGGCGTACGCATTCTGAAGAATGTCATTCGATCTCTGCAATGCACCCACTACTTTTCAACGGTGCATGCTTGCCATATTCTCAGATATGGTAGGTGATCGCACGTGTTTCGCATGTTTGAAATCGGGGTTACAAGTAACCTGTCGTCGTAGTTGCAAAACTCATGATCAAATATAATTTATACAGAAACTCCAAGGGAGTCCTAGGTTGAACACAGGGAGGCGACGCTTACTTTGTATGAAAATCGTGCTTCAATTTGTTTCTTTTTGATGTTTTAGGGTTTTGTTATATTTTTTGTTTTTGAAATAAAATGACAATCAATCACAAGAGAGAGATAGAATCGAATATGATATATTGTATGAATGTCAATTACAATAATCTAGAAAACGTAAAAAGAGGGGGAGGTGAGAAGAAATCTCCTGAAATGGCTGTTCAGTGAGACGATAGCGCCTGGTGGAAGCTCGGATGAAGGAGTTGGGAAGCAGGACAATGTAGGTGAGAAGTTGGAGAACGTCAAGTAGAGGAAAGCTTCAGCGTAGCTCTGGAATGGTGGTGAGAAGGTGGAGATGATCTGCTACTGGAATGGAGGTGGAAGGACGGCTCCGAGGCGACCTATGAATGAGGATGGGAAGATGGAGGAATATTTGGTGGGGCAGAGTTTCGTTACACTAACAGGCTCCTTGGGAGCTTGAGAGCAAGCTCCAACAGAGCATTGGCAGGCTTGCTAGAGATTGGGAGTAGGTGGGAGTAGAGTAGGTAGAGATAGCTTGGAAGGGAGGGGGCGTTGGTCCATTTATTGTGGATGAAAAGAGGCTAGAGTAGGCATGGAACCATTAGCGACATCTAAGTCGTAGCTGTAAGTGTTGCTATAGGCAGCTCATGCCTACTCACTCTCACAACTGGCCTTACTGGCGTGCAAACAATTAGCAGCGGCTGTAAGCATTGCTGTACGTCAGCTAGGCTGTCGCTGAAGGTTGGAGCCAACCGAGCATGCACCTACCCATGAGAGCTGTGCTCCTGCCTCATGCGCGCAGATTGCATGGAGGCCTTGCCGACTTGTGCACTGTGCTGCCATTGCTGCTGCATGCATGCGCATGCGCTAGCTGCGTTGAGCGCCACTGGATTGAGAATGGGGGGGGCTGCTGGGATTCGAACCTACACCCCTCCCATATGGTCCAATGCTTCCACCATTGCACCTCGTCTGCAAGTGTGCTGCGAGGATGAGTTGAGGCTGCGTGGTGAGGGTAGCTCTCAGTCGTTGGATTTTCATCCAACGGTCGAGATCACTTGTTGGGTCGCCCTTGGAGATGTGTCAGGTGACTTTGGGCGCTCCAGATGGTGCCATGTGGCATCATCTGGACCATCCACCCTTCATTGCTTGCAGAGGATGCCACAGTGCTCGGATCGAGGTGATTTCTACGTTGTCGGATTGCGATCATTACTCTGGATCCATCCGTACGGTCGAAATATTCATCCGAAGTCCATAAGGATGTCGCATTGCCTCCTGGTCATATAAAATGAAGGAATTAATATACAAAACATACAACTATCCTAAATGCCATGCAATGGATTTTATGTAGTATTTATAACATGATATGCAATGCTCAGCTTAGGAACTGTCATAAATAAGCATTTTATCATGAATTCATGTGTGTTTATCAGTAGGTGAATACCTTGAGGTCTTCATGGATGACTTCTCGGTATTTAGAGAATCTTTTGATGATTGCCTCCTGCACTTGGTCCAAATCCTCAGGTAGTGCATTGACGTGAATTTAGTTCTTTCCAGGGAAAAGAGCACTTTATGGTACCTTAGGGAATTGTCCTGGGACATCTCGTCTCTGAAAAAGGCATCCAGGTTGATTGAGCAAAGGTGAATCTAATTTCCAAACTCCCAATGCCTAGCTCGGCCAAGGACATCCAATCCTTTCTGGGGCACGTCGGTTTTTACCGTTGATTCATTCCAGATTTCTCAAAAATCATGAGCCTCCTGACTAATCTTCTCTCAAAGGATGTCCCCTTCAAAATCATTGAGGAGTGCACTCAGGCATTTGAGATCCTGCGTGATCAAGTTACCCAAGCATCTATCCTGCTATCCCTTGATTGGTCTCAACCCTTTGAGATCATATGCGATGCATCTGATTATGCTGTGGGTGCGGTACTTGGGTAGAAAATAGATGGAAAACCCATGGTCATCTACTACGCTAGCAAAACACTTGACGAGGCTCAGCATAACTACACATTTACTGTGAAAGAGCTGCTCGACGTCGTGTTTGGCTTGGAAAAATGAAGATCTTATCTTTTGGGTTCCCATGTTATCATATACTCGTATGACACTGCAGTGAGGCACCTCCTTGCGAAGAAGGATGCGAAACCTCGACTAATTTGCTGGATCTTTCTGTTGCAAGAATTCGATCTCGAGATTCGTGATAAGGCGAGAAAACATAACATGGTAGCTGACCATTTGTCACATCTTCCTTCTTCGGTCATTGACCCATCTGGTCTGATCACTGAGCATTTTTCGGACGATCACCTGCTAGCCATTCATAGCCTCTCATGGTTTGCTAATATTTTAAACTACTTGGTTAAGGAGAATGTTCCGCAAGATTGGGTGACTTCCAGACAGGGAAAATTGATTGCTGAAGCCAAGCACTATATTTGGGAGGAACCATACCTCTTCCACAATGATAATGATCAAGTGATCTAGAGATGCATTCCTGATGATGAGGTCAATGACGTGATCTCATTCTGTCACGACCAGGCCTGCGATGGCCATTTCTCTGGGAGTAAAACCACAGCAAAAATTCTCCAATGTGGGTTCTTCTGGCCCACTTTGTTCAAAGATGCACAAACATATTATAGGGCATGCACTCGTTGTTAGACTCTCGGCAACATGGGCCCGCGGGATATGGTGCCCTTGAACTCGATTATTGTGTACGAAATCTTTGACATATGGGAATTGATTTCATGGGACCCTTTCCCAGATCTAACGGCTTTGAGTACATTGTACTCATTGTTGATTATGTCTCCAAATGGATCGAAGCCTTCCCCACGAGAACTAGTGATCATAAAGTTGTCCTTCGATTTATCAAGGAGAACATCTTTACCAGATTTGGTGTTCCTAAGGCCATCATCAGCGATGGCAGGTCTCATTTTAACAATGTACACTTCCAGTCCCTAATGAAAAAGTATGGGGTGTTAATAGTGGAGAGTGGAACCGAAGCTAGGTCTTTTGTTTGTTTTAGTGTCTATTACAGTAATGTCGTTGTGGTACAGATAAAATAGTTACAGTTTGTCATCATTGCCACCATTACAATTTTACTCAGAAATATTTTTCCCAAGGTCGAACTCAGGGAGCTACTAGAATTCTAGAAGTACAATGCTTTTATTACAAAAATAAGAGAGAGAGAGATTTTGTTTCTTGGCTTTTTCTTCTTCTCTTCTTTCTCTCTTTGCTTGTCTTCTTCTTCTCTTCTTTTTCTTCTTTCTTTCTTCTTCACAGTTCTTGATCTTCTTCAGTTCTTCTTCTTCTCTTCTTTGTCTTCTTTCTTTCTTCTTCTTTCTTCCTTGTTCTCTTTTCTTTCAACTGCGACACCTTTTCTTTTCTTTTTCTTCTTCTTTTCTTTGTTTGCAGAGCTCCATTCGTCGTCTGATTTCTCAGTCAGACAGCTTAAGTGGTGTCTGCTACAGTGCTTCCTTTGTGCTTCTCCTTCTTCTTCCTATGGTCTTCTTCTTCCTTCTTCTTCTTTGCTTTGTCTTCTTCCTGTGGCCAAGTGTGACCTTCTTCTTCTTCTTCTTTGGCCTTCTCCTCCTTCTTCCGCACCCTGTCCCTGCACAAAGAGCAAAACCTACCCTGTCCCTCTACCCGCACGTCTCTCTCTCTCTGCAAATCACTCACAGGACGCTCTCCCAGAGCCGCGGGTAACCGGGTCAGGTTTTGTGCCCGTGACCAGGCGCACCGGTGTGTGGGTGATGCGCGAGGTGTGCTCAGATTAGGTCGGGTCGGGTCCGCCGGATCCGCGTGGTGAGCTCGTGGACCGGGCGGGTGAGTGGGTGCGAGACCTCACCCCAGTGCTTTCGGAGGCGTTAAGCAGAATTCACAAAAACAATATAAACCGTGTGTCTGCTTCGTCGCTTACCGATGTGGGACTAAAACCCACTGTTCTCCTTCGCGCACCCGTAGCAGACCGCAGCTTCGCTTCCTCAGCTGCAGTCTCTATTCGCGTCGA
The DNA here is from genome assembly GCA_037157565.1 of Thalassia testudinum. NCBI lineage: Eukaryota > Viridiplantae > Streptophyta > Magnoliopsida > Alismatales > Hydrocharitaceae > Thalassia > Thalassia testudinum. Next base: position 52,971,669 of record JAZHRO010000035.1, on the reverse strand, counting down.
TTGCTAGGTTAGCTGCCTTCGCACTACCCTCCCGACCTCGCAGCACCTGGAGCCATAGAGTTCTGAAGCCTGGAGCATGTGTGGAGCTGCTTCAATGCAGTGTCACTGGCGACCGGTTTTCGAAAACTGCCAGACACGAAAAGGGCCTCTCGGCCTAATCAGATCAGCGGGGGACCTTCGCCGTGGCGCGGCGAAGGTGGTGCGAGGTTTAGCAGGTCGTGGGGCGGCCTAGGCGTGCGTGCCTAGGTTGCCCTGTGACCGGAGGTGTGGGTGTGTTCGGGGGAGCGATGAGTGGGTGTAGAGCGGCAGTGGGTGGGCGGAGGTTGTTCAGCATAACGAGGCGGAGGTTATGCGAGGGTCGACGAGGCATGTGGGGCGGCGGAGCGATGGGAGTGTCTCGCCGGAGGGTGGCCGGAGACGAAGAAGGTGACGGTGGACAAGAGCGGTCGAGGGTTTAATCGAATGAAAGACAGTGAGGAAAAGAAAGAGGGGGAGATGGGGAATAGTTCTGACCTAGTTACAGGGACGAAGGGATTGAAGCAGGGCGGGAATCGTATCGACTGTCGCCGGAGAAGAAGATACCCAGAGAGAGAGGGCGGCGGCGAGGAAGGGAGCGGGAGGGTGCGTGCTGGGTACGGCGCGACACGAGAAGAGTGGGCAAAGGTGGCTCTGCTGCTGGTATTGCTGCAAAGCGACAAGATGGAGGAGGAGGAGCCGCCGGAGCTGGTGGGTTTCTACCGGAGTGGGAAGAGAGAAAAAATGGGGGTTTCTCCGTCAGGACCGAGTTGCTCCCGTTGGCTGGCGACGGCGGTCCTTATAAAGGCGAAGGCGGAGGGGTGGGCGCAGGGAGGTGACGTGCCTCCCTCGCCGGAGAATGGTCGGAGTTGCAACCCATACCTTCCGCGCGTTCGCACGAAAGGTGTGGGCGACGGCAGAGGTCATGGCGGTGTCCCTGCGACAACAGACGTCGCAGGGAACACCCGGTTCAACTGGCAGAGGGCCTTCCTCACCCTGCACGGCGCCATGCTCCACGTAAAGTCGCCGGAGCATGGCGCTGCTCAGAGATTTGCAAGGGGACCTAAGTGCAAAGAACGACGAAGAACCTAGGGGCCAAAATGCAAGGATTTTGAAAGTTGAGGGTCAAAAAGTAATAGATGAGGACCAAAATGCAAAGTCTGTCAAAAAGGTTTCTTCTTAGGCTCAAGTTTTTATGCATGACTAAATGGGATCTAAGGATTCTAATGGTGAATTTTATTTCTAGATCAGACCTTGTTTGTCTGGCAAATTTACGTAAAAACCCAAATTAAATCATTAATTGGGCATGGTTCTCAATGTAGGTCAAAATGGGTTTCCAAGGCCAAATTGAAGGTTCTAAACCCTAGAGATTATTTTTATACGAGTTTCAGAGGGTTTAGTTGATTTTTACTTTACCTCGAACCTCGTGAATTGGAGTGGGTTTGTTTTAGGGTTACAGAATGTCATTTAATTCCTTGGAGTTGCTGTAGCCCTTGTTGGATCAAATCATCCCACTTTACTTCTTATTAGGTTAGTTTGACCTATGTTTGGACCCTGAGTTACCCTGTTTACTGATTGTGTTGGTGAAATTACATTTTTATCCCTTATGACATGTTTTCTTCACAAACTCAGAATTCTCTAAGTCAAGCCTTTCTATGAGTTATGTAGGAGCTTTTTTTTCTCGCATATCTAGGTTAGATTGTTCTAGTTAGGGTTCATGATGAGGTTCTCATCAGGTGTCGCATCATATCTTGACTCCTTACCACCCCCAAACTAATGGACTGGTGGAACTATCGAATCGAGAGATCAAGAAGATCCTTCAGGTCACTGTTCGGCCTGATAGGAAGGATTGGTCTACTCACCTTCTGGAAGCTTTGTGGACCTATAGGACTGCCCATAAGACCCAATTAGGCATGTCTCCCATCCGATTAGTGTACCGAAAGGCATGTCACCTTTTCGTCGAGATGGAGCATAAGGCTTATTGGGCAATACAGAAGTGCAATCTGGATCTGATGAAAGCTGGAATACACCGCCAGTTGCAATTGAGCGAGATCGAGGAACTACATAATGATGCGTATGAGAACTCGCATATCTACAAAAAGCAGGTCAAAGCCTTCCATGATAGGCACATTGTGCAAATATCATTTCACCCTAGTCAAAAAGTTCTACTCATTGATGCCAAACTCAAACTGTCCCCAAGAAAACTCAGATCAAAATGGAATGGACCATTCTTGGTGAGACGAATCTTTGGAAATGGAGCAGTTGAAATTAGTGAACTCAGCCTTGATTCTAAACCTTTTGTCATGAATGGTCAAAGAATCAAACCATTCATCGATCTCACTGACTTGAACTTGGCTGCTATCTCTTTTGATCTCCATTCTCCCTGAGCATATTGCATCTGGCTGATGGTGTTAAACTCAGCGCTTAATGGGAGGCAACCCATCTTCCTTTTGAAAAACTCGAAACCCTTCTTGACACATCCCTTGCTGAACGATATTGGACTTTAGGGTTCGTCCATTAGAACAGCCGACCTCAGCTCTGGTGCCCGTACCAGAGCTCAAAACTATTTGCAACAGTCATCCTGACCCGTCCATCGACCCAAAACCTATTCTAATGTATGATCTAAGCTGAATTCGAACCCACCTAATTTACAATGAGGACATTGCAAATTGTAGCAATGGGGGGTATTAAAGTGCAATACGGTGTGAGAATCACTTAACAAGAAAGGGTTTCATAGAAAAGAAATATGTATTCCAATAAAGCAAAAAAAAAATTATAGAAGGGTGGAAATATTGAAAATTGCATACCATTCTGGAGGAGGAAAAGAGGAGGTGATATAAATGTCAAAGAGGAGCAACAATTTGAAATAAAAAGAGAGTCATTAGTAACAGATTAAGGAATCTAGTTAGTTCTAGACCAAATCAAAAAGAAAGAAATAAAAGACAAAAAGTGCTAAGAGACAACAAAGATTAGTATGAACGCTAATCTTAGGCCTCTTGGGCTTATGTTTAGGCATAAAATTTCAAGTACTCATTAAGATCTGGATAATCCTCAAGAGGCTAGGGAAAATGCGAGGCTTAAGTATTAGGTCAAAGGCCTAGGGACTATTCGACCTCGTTAACTGACCTCTAGTTTGCGGGACTCATAACCCAAGCACCCTAATCACACAGTCTAGTTCTACCTTGAAAAAAGCTACCTAGATTAGGAGCGGCTGATCAACACAAGTTGATTTGGAAGAGTTCCCGACATGGAGAGGTGGGAAATTCCCCTCGAAGATGCATAATAACATACCATCTCCTCGGTGCTTGTCTCCTAGGATATCCAAATATCCTACCGAGGGCATGTAAGCACCTTGTGCTGGTTCAGGTGTCATGGGTGGGATTATCCCGAAATGTCGATTGCCAGGGCTTGAATTTAGCTACGGAATGCCATGAGTGACACTATCTCGAAGTGTCGAGAGCCAAGGTTCTGGGGGTTGCCATGGGCGGTGCTATCTTGAAGCATTGATTGCTAGGGACCCTACGAGGATTGATGGTAGGAGCTCGAAATCTAATAAAGACCATGTCGTAAAGCCAATCTGAAGCTAGAAATAAAGAAAGAAAAGAGAGAGAAAACTCTCCAAAAAATAAAATAAAAAAAACTTCAGTCTCTCTCTTATAAAAATGCAATGTAAATAGAATCGAGACTAAACATGTTCTAAGAATGGGTGCTTTAACCGCGGAGTTCAACGAACCTTAGGTTAGTTCCTGTGGGCCTTAGAAACCTTCACGGCGAATTGAGGTTAGAGTTGGTCAAGTTTAGATCTTGGTTGGTACTTGAGTGCTTCTAGGCCTACTATTGGCATTTCGATGTAATCTACAAAAGAAAGCACACAGTAGAAATCTGAGCATAAAAGGGCATGGTCTAAAATTTGAGTTAATTCCATGAGATTTTGCTAAGGGACTAGCAAAGCTAGGCATGAGGGTATGATGGGAACACCATCATGAGACATAACTATCTCAATTTGAACTGATTAAGTCATTAAATGCTCCTACATAACCATCAGAAGACCATAACTCATTGCAAATCCTTTCAGAGAGAAATACAAGAAACCATGATTAAACTGTAATTTTACCATCATATCTTGAATGTAGAACAACCATGGGTCTTCTCGGGGATAATCAAGGGTCAAATGGTCTTAAGAGTCTAACAAGTGGGTTAGTACAGACAAAAAAGAGTTTTCGCATGATTTCAGAATTAAATGACTTTTGAAACCTTGCAAATAGACCTACTTAATTTACTGAGGTTTTTGTCAGGATAAAATTCACCTAAACCCTCTAAAAATCATAGAGAAATATTCTTTAGGGATTAGTATGCTTGATTTGACCATCAAAACCCATTTGACCAAAAACATAGTCTCAGACAGACTTTTACCCTAATTTGGATTTTTGCATAAATTACTTTGTAAAACTAGGTCAAAACCAAAATCCAACTTCACCATTGAATTCCTTAGGTCTAAATTAGGTTTGTACCAAAATTTGGGCCTAATCTGAGATCATCTTAACCTAGTTTGCAATTTAGTCCTATCTGACTCTTTTATCTCACACATACGCCCCTAACTTTTGAATCCTTTTCATTTCGGTCCCTATCTTTATCATCATTTTCACAAATAGGTCACTGCCACCATGAAATCCTAATCCTACAAACTCCAGCGACCTTAAGATGGCAAGATCTCTGTGATTTCTTGACGAATCCCTCTCAAAATTGAAAGGGAAACTCATCAAGTAATTGCCTTCCAAATGAGCCCATCTAGGGATCCTAAATCTCCCTACAATCCTAATGCAAACGTTTTGATTAATTGGGTATCCAATGCCGGCAAAGAGCTCGGAGTTTCTAAGCTTGTTTCCAAGCTTGGAACTCCATCTAAAGCCCTATAAAAGGACCCCCGTGGCCTTGTGCATCCTCTCAGCAAGTTTTGGTGAGTCAACATCCTCTGATTCTCCTCCTCCGGCCACCAAAACCCTTACTCTGGCTACCCCCTTCAATCCTCCTCCGGCCGTCCAATGACCAAATTGGTTGGCTCTCTCGAATCCTCTTTGTCGCAACCCTCCCCAGCCAAAGGGAGGGCGTATCTCTGCCTACTTTGTCATCGCTGTCTCGCTATTCTCTCCTCCTGCTCCGGCACCGATCCACCACAACTGGCTGACTCCACCTCCCAACATCTCCCTAAGTTCCCTAAACTCTCTCTCCCTCTCCCGTGATCATTCCTACACCTTCAGGACTTCATTTTGACCACCGACACGCCTCTGACCCCATCGTCGTCCTTTGCTCCGACCACATCTTTGGTGAAGCATCTCCACCACTCCACACCTCCATTCGCTTTGCCATCAACTCCAAAAGATCCACCATGACTCACCCTCCAAAAGCCCTAAAGAAATTTTGGGTTTAACACCCTCTACCTCCCGGTCGAACACCACCACTTGCACACCACCTTCTCGAGGTCGTCAGGCCCCCACCGACCTCTACACTCCCTCTAACCACCACCATTGCACTCGCCGTGGTCCAGCGAACCTTCTGAGTTGCTCTGACATGGCCATTAGGTCGTATTCCTTATTTTAGGTCTCTCACCAAAGATCCGTCACCGCCACCTCCTTCGCCACCCTGTTCATTATGTTCCAAGCCACGCACCTCCCAGGTGCTACACCCAGGTCATTGAAGGAAGCTCCAAGATGGTCTCCAGGCCTCCAATTGGCATCAATACAAGCTGTTGCTACTCCAATTCGATGAAGGAAATCGACTTTTCTATTGCATGAAGAAGCCTTGTGGGATTAGTCCCACCTCGAAGAAGATTGAAGCCCCCGCAAAGGATAAATTGAATTTGTACTGATGGCTTATCGCCTCAACACACACAGGGGTGAGGTCCACACACGCACATGCCTCACGCATGCCCTTGCCTGCGTTCACACCCTGCTGGTCTAGGCTCAGTCCATTTACCCAAACACCCGGGTCTGTTCTGGTTTGCCTGGTTCTGAGAGAGGAAGAAGAGAAAGAGAGACGAGACAGGGGGGTTTTGCTCTACCACCCTCCTCTCAATACTTGTGATCTATGAGGGAGGCCTTTGCCTCTACTGGCATTGCTGAGTCCTATGTTGTGCCTTCGCTGGAGCTTAAGGAGGCAGAAGAAGAGAGAAAGAGAAGGAAGAAGAAAAAAGAAGAGTAGCTATACAAGAGAAAGGGAAAGAAGAGGAAGAGTGCCCTCTTGGCAGTTAGAGTTCCATCGGCTAATCTTTGAAGGGAGTGCACTGTGCATTCATCCTACGTGGAATTTAGATTGATTAGTACTATTTAGAATATTTGTTATAATTGTGAGGGCTAATTGGTGATTCAATCACCATTTTACCCCATTCTTTCTGTACTATTTGACATTTGCTTTCATTTATATATCATTCTTATTTGGAGTTAAATTATACATTGCCAATATATTTGCTTGAATTGCAATCTTGAGAACTATTTTGCCAATTGCTCCTTGTGTTCTACCTCGGACTTCCATTTGAGTATAAATATTATTTATTTTCAAGCAATTTCAACCTATACTACGACGCAGCTTTTATAACCTCAATTTCGCTTGATAACAGTGTCTTTGTGAATTCATTGTGTGGGAGACCCTTATGTGGTTTTTTAAGTGCAAATTCAGATCTAGAAGCCAAAGCTTCAGACCTGAATTTGTCCCTAGTGGATTGGTGATCAATGGAGAAAGTTTGAGGAAAATCAGAAGTGAATCGTGAAGCATAGAGAAAGCTATATGTGTTGAAATGGCGATGGAAAAACACCTCTCTGATTTGAATTGGTCAGAGAAGGCAGAGTGGATTTACACTAATCTACTCCTAAACTACACTAATCCATCAACTAGTTCACTAACTAATTCTATGAACTAATGCACTAATTCTACTCTACTGAATCTAAATTACACTAACAACTATTCTAAACTACTTTATAAAGAAGGGAAATCCTAATCTAATGGAGGAATGGGGTCGCTGGTCTGCAGCTAGTCACTGCAACGACGAAATTGAGGGAGAGTCGCCCCTATCCCTGGCGACCCTAATGAAGGAGGAAGGACAACTGGAGGGTGGATGAAAGGATTAGCTCAGGGTGGAGGGAGTTGATGGCACACGTAGGGGGATGGTGAGGGACTTAAGTAGCTGAGACAGTGATTGTGGTCATCGTAGAGGTGCAATCACACACTTAGGGCACCGATGGTGGGCATGGGCTGGCGAGGGCATGTGAGATTTCAAATTAAATCGCCTGCTGGATGGGATCTAAACTAGGTGGTGAACACATGAGCCAAAGCACATGAAGGTTCGATTGGATTTGGGCCACGGGATCGTGAGATCAATGGATGGATGGCTGTAATGCAAAGTGTTCTTTGTGCACTATAGTGTCTCGCAGGTGCAAGTGAGTTGGTATTGTTGTGGGGAAGCCCTTATGGGCAAAGGGGTAGAACAATAACAGCAAAGCCCATAAGTGGCTAAGAGGTTCTGCAGAGTCATCCTCAGATTTTGCAAATAGGCCCCTACATCTTTCAAAATGGTCGCTTGAAGGATTTTAATGTGAATAAATGTTTGTGAACAGAGAACCTAAATGTAAAACTACTAATGCAAGGTCCTAATGATGTCTAAGTGCAACCAAGTTTTTATTTAAGCTTAATTGAATATTAAGGAAGTTAATTGTGCTTTTTATTTGAACTTTTGGACTCAAATATTAGTTCAATTTGCAAATGAATCACAATTTTGCAATAATGAATAGAATACCTTATTTAATGACCTAATTTCGTATTTTTAACACAGACTTGATGTTTTAGGTCTTTTTCCCTATTTCCCACACTTAACCCATTTTATGTGTTAATTCAATGGTGTTTAACCAGTTTCTAGCTTAACTTGAGCATTTTAGCTATGATGAGCCACACCTCATCTTGGACGAGGCTACAGCCTCCTTATGCTACAGTGCCATCTCGAATGCCTTGTCGCTTAGCTCATCTAGTAGGTCTAAGATAGGTGGACCTGATCATCATTGGTGGCCGCATCATAGAGCTACATTCTGTATGTAGGAAGGATAGTTTCAATGGGTAGCCAAGCTTCCATGCCATATACTAAGCTAAACGGTGTATGGCCTGTGGAAGTCCTCTGGCAGGTCCTTGTATTCACAGAGAACATCTGGAAGCTCGTCCACCTACCTCCCTTTGGCTGAATCCAGCTGACGTTTGAGTGTTGAGATGATAGTGCAGTTAGTTACTTCGACTTGTCCATTCCCCTGGGGATGACCCGCTGACATAAAGCACAGACGAATGTCCCAGCTGAAGCAAAATTCTTTGAATTTTTTCAAGGTGAACTAGATTCTGTTGTTTATGACTATGTGGTGGGGTATCCTGTACTGAGCTATGATGCTCTTACGGACGAAGGATATGACCCTGTCTCTGTGGGTCTGACCATGGATTTGGCCTCTACTCATTTAGAAAAGTAGTTGACGGCCACCTAGATGAACCACTTCTGTGCCGGTGCTGGTAGGAAGGCGACGACAAAGTCCATGCCCCATTTTGCAAAGGGGATGGGCAACATGATGAGTACGAGCTTTCCAGGCGACAAGGGGTGAAGGGTGGAGAACCGCTGGCATTTGTCATACTTGTGCACGATGTCTTTGCAATGTTGCTTCATTTGGGGCCAGAAGTAACCCACCTGGAGTAGTCGGGCGAGGAGCACCTTGTACCCTTTGTGGTTCTTGGAAGCATCTTCATGGGCTTCTTGGAGGGCTTGGGTTGGCTCTACTTGAGTTAGGCATCATAGCAGGAGGTGGAATACCCTCACTTGTACAGCTACAGTTCTATTAGAGTGTATCTCAAGGATTTTAGGCAGAAGGTCTTGAGCCAAGGTTCCCTCGGGGTAGCTCGGCAGAGCTCAGATAAGTAACGGCAGGCATCATCCAGGAAGGAGACTGCTCTATCGTAAATGTTTTAGGAATGAGGATGGTTGGCTCTCTCAGAGTTTGGAGGCAGATATCCTCATCTTGTCCCTGAGGGATGGTGGCGACGAGTTTAGCTAATGAGTCTACTAGGGGAATGTCAGCTTGCGACACCCACCTCATGGAGATGGTCTTGAAATCCACTAGCACATCCTTGACTTTGTCGGCATACAAAAGACACATGAGATGTATAGTGGTTCCCCTCACTTGGATACTCCACAACTTAAGTCTCCCAACTTAGGATTTTTTAACCCGATTCCCTCAACCCGGAGGGAATCAATTTACAAATAACCTGAGGTAATTAAAGGGTTACCTTAACCTAATTACAAGATGACTATTGGATAGTGGAAAATTATGCGATCATAATTGGATTTTGAAAACTCGTCGTTGTAGTTTGATTTACGAAGCAATCCATCAACAGATAAATTTAACCAAAATTCATAAAGAAATTCCGGGTCAAACATAGGGAGGCTACGTTGATCTAAAATTTGTGATTATCTTTTTTTTGGTATTTTTGTTTGAAAGTGAGATAATTATAATGGGCTCGATATTAACACTAAGAGAAAGAGAGAGAGAGAGAACAATCACTTCATATAACAATACTATTTTTACAACTATGAAGTGGGAAATGATTACATCTAGAAAGTGGGAAATTCCATTCTAGAAAGAGATAAAAAGAAGGGAGAGAGATGTTATCCTTCTCGACGACTACTTGGAGGACGAGCAAGATGGAGCGACGCTTGGAAGACGAGGGATGGAGCAGGAAGAAGGAGGACGAAGCAAGAGGAAGCAGGAACGAGGCAGCATGTTGTCGTCGTCGCGAGATCCACTTACGGATGAGGGAGAGAAAACTTTGGATTTAACTCTAGAGGAGCATCCCAAGTGTGGGACAAGCTTCTCTAAGCTTTGAAGAGGGAGAGAGGTGAAGGAGGGGATGAGAATTTCGTAGGGTAGGGGTCTCCTTTTATAGTTGCAAGGATTGGGGGCACTTTGATCATTCCATATTCAAAAACATTAATATTAGGTCTTTAGTGATGAATTTATTCATCACTAAAGAACTGTTGTGAGCGACGTGTGCGCACGCCGCGTTCACCTCTTCTCCTTCTACGCATACAACATTTTCGCACGTTCAATGGCTCTCAGCCATCCGATCAAGAGATCAAACGGCTTAAACTTCTTCTCGCTCGCGCCTTCTTCTGCGCATGAGATCAAGCGTTCAAAGGTTCGTCGAATCGCGTGTCTGGCCGATCGCTTCAACTGACCTATCGATGCTTGATCTGATGGCCCAAATCGTGCTCTCGCACGTGAAGGAAACGTGCACTGTGCCAGAGTCGAATGGGTGACCTCTTGCCCTATAGTGCCTCATCCACTGTGCTACGAGGCTCTTACGGTCTCATTTTTGCTTTAGCGCTCAGCCAATGTTGGCCGTTGGATCTTCATCCAACAGCAGAGATCGTTTATTGCTTAAGCCTTCAAATGAGGAGAGGAACCAGAGGAGAGAGAATGAGGCGACGTGGCAAGTTCTCAATCGTTGGATGGGCATCCAACAGCGGCGAATCATTGAGCAGGTGAAGAAGAAGATCTACAGCCGGTGCTGGGTGGCTGTGATGGCGCCACGTGGCACCATCATGGTCGTCCATCTTCTTTGAATTGTAGATGGTGCCACAGATGTTGGATTGGACTGATTTTCATGTCGTTAGGCTGTGATCGTCGATTTGAACCCATCCATGTGGTCAGATCTATCATCTAAGGTGCAGATTGACACCATCTTGGCCCTTGATTTCTGAGCTTCCTCGAACTATGTCTGGTGCTACGGATGTCCGATCGGGGTGATCTTGGAGTCGTTGAACTCCAGGCGTCACCCTACTCGGATCCATATGGTTGGATCCTTGGTCCGAGGCCCAGATTAAAAGTCGCCTTGTCCCTGGCCATAAATGGAGACAATTCCTATATAATTTGTACAATTCGACCTAAATGCATGATTATGCGTGTTATGCAATATTTACAATGCATGATGCTATTATGGTACTAAGAACATGCATTAATAGACATTTTTGGCTATTTAGATGTTTGCACATCACACCCTCATGCCTATCTTCTGCTAGTCCCTAACAAAAATTACATGCTATTTATAAAAGAATTAGGATTGGATTACTCTGGCAAAAGTCATTTTCAACATTAGGAAATTCTTACTTAGGACCTGAACTTTTAAAGACACAACAACGCTCAAGTATCTGCCAAAATGTTGACCGCCTCAAGCCCTCGCCTTATTCAAAGAAGGATCCTTTTTCTTCTTTTCTTTTTTTTTTTGGATTTTTGAGTTTAGGGTTATAGAGCGTCTTTCTATGGCCACTCAACACACCCATGACTGGATGAGAATCCTAAGTTCTAAGCATCTTTTTGTGAATGTGATAGATTCGTTGATCGGCAATCAGAATGGACTTCGGGTTTCTACGCCCCTAGGTGACCTCAAAAAGAATTCTGCCTAAAGGTGTATCTATACGACTGGTAACTTTCTTCCTGCCTTTATTTCTATGGGGTCAACACAAGGGTGAATCCAGTGTATATCTCCCTGGCATATTCTACTTCTCCACTTCTTCCTAAGTGCTTTAGGAATTAAACGTGCATTTCTTGAGCTAGGTTCTGGACAACCTACCAATGGGCTGTTACCTACGATAACTTCCCAGCCATACTCGTGTGGTGAAGTGTGGCTTATTTCTTTTGTTTTTCTTCTTTTCTTCCTTTTCTTTTTTCTTTTTCTTTTCTTTTTGGACTCATTTTTTTCTTCTTTTAAATAGGTGGCTTCTCTGGTCTAAGATTTACCTAAAGGCAGCAGGAAAAGAATGGTTAAGTGGCTGAGCTTTGGACAACCTACCTATGGGATGTTACCCACGATAACTTGCCAGCCATGCCACCCTAGAAGTTTCATTAGCTATCCAATTTTCATTAAAACCATCGAGCAATGAGTTAGTGCGAATAGTGTGTAGATGCTTAGACTTAAAATTCCCTCAAATCAGAGGGTGGGTTGATAAGTCGTGTACTTATCACTTAAACCTATTTAAAAAAATTGAAATATAATTTAGGATGGCGAGGACTCGATAAAAAAATCCATATTTTAGTGGATACCTGGTGATGAGAGTCTCATCATGAGCCATAGCTAGCTCATTTTGACCCAATAAAGAAGATAAAAGCTCCTACATAACCTAGAAGAAGGCCTAAATGAAGGAATAAGTGCTCTGAGAAGAAAACATGAATTAAAGGTTAAAACTGCAATTTTACCATTGCAGTGCATAAACGGGATTTCTCAGAGGAAAAACATAGGTCAAATGGTCTAAATAAGATAAAAAGTGGGTTTAGTCAATCAGAAATGGGTTCATGTGCAATTTAGGAATTAAATGACATTTGGTAACCCTAAAACAGACCTGCTTAAATCAACAAGGTTTCGGTCAGGATAAAAATAAATTAAATCCTCTAAAAATCATGGAAAAATATCCTCTAGGGTTTAGAACACTTAATTTGACCTTTGGAACCTAGTTTGACCTAGAATAGGGTCCTAGCTCATTAATTGACCTAATTTAGGTTTTTACACAAAATGTCTAGTCAAACGAGGTCAAACCTAAAATCCAACTTCACCATTGGATTCCTTAGGTCCAAATTAGGTTTGTACCAAAATTTGGACCTAAGGGGAGGTCATCTTGACCTACTTTGCAATTTAGTACACCCAAATCATAATTTGGTCCCTATCTTTTGAAAATCATTGCAGAGAGCCCCCTAATTTCCTCGCCACCTTTGCAATCAAGTCCTGCCGCCATTGTTGGGGCAGAATCGACCTCCGACGAGGTTTAGAGAGGGAATACTCTCTGATTCCTCAGAGATCCCCTCCTAGAAATGGAAGGGAGATTCTCTGAGGAATTCCCTTCCATCTGAGGCCAATCACGATCTCTGGTGTGAACCCAATCACTCGTGCGAACGCACGAGGGATTTGGGTATCCACCCTCTTTCCTTCTCCGGCGAGCCGTCGGAGATAATTGCGCAGCCCTCCGCACACTAGAAAGTTCGGCCAGCACCTAGAAAAGGATCCCTAAACCCAGCCGCTGATCTTCAGACTTGTCTTGGCGAAGATTCCCCCAAATTTTCCTCTCCTCCATCTCTGGCCAAGGAACCCACAAGCTCCGGCGACCTACTCCCTTCCTTCTCGTCACTCTGCTGCCATACCAGCAGCAGAGTCCACTTCGCCTCTTCCTCCCACGTCGCGCCGTACCAAGCGCGCGTTCCCCTGACCTCGTCCTCGTCGCCGCTCCCTCCCTCAGGGTTCTTCTTCTCCGACGACGGCAGCTACGTGCCGTCCACTCCGCTGCCTCCCTCCCTTCCAGAACACTCCAAATACATTCTCCATCTTCCCCTCTCTTTTTTCCCCCTTACATTTCATTTAATTACCCCTTGACACTGCCTAACCACCCTCATCTTCCACATCACTGACCTATCTCCGGTGAGTCGTCCCCATCATTCCGCCCCTCCACACGCCTCGCCAACCGTCTCATAAGCTCCGCCTCACCACAAGGAACAACCTCTGCCCATCCACCAGCCCTCTACGCCTCCACCACAGCCCCCCGAACACCCCCACACTTCCGATCACAGGATGACCTAGGCACGCACGCCTAGGCCATCCCACGACCTGCTTCACCGTGCACCACCTTCGCCGTGCCACAGCGAAGGTCCCCAGCTAGTCTGATTAAGCCGAGAGGCTTGTTTTGTGTTTGACAGTATTCCAGCCCCTGCCGCCATTGACGGGTGAAGTAGCTTCGGAGCAGCTCTAGGCTTCAGGACCTCCAGCCTTCAGGTGCAGTGGACTCGGGCGACCAGTGCGAAGACATCGGGTCTAGCAAGGAGCACAGCGACGTCTGCAGCCTTGGAAATCAAAGAAGAATCTTCTGCGGGTGCGTGCGAGAGTAGAGCTAGACTAATAGTCCCACATCGGCGAATGCGAAGCGCAGGTATGATTTAAATTGCTTTTGTGTTACTGTCTATTCGCCTCCGAACGCACAGGGGTGAGGTCCCTCACCTTACCCACGCTCGCCTCGTCCGTGGTTTCACCTCGCGGATCTGGTGGGCTCCGACCCGACCCATTCTAAGCACACCTCGCGCATCACCCACACGCCTATGCGCCTGGTCCCGGGTGCGAAATCCGACCCGATTACCCGTGGCTCTGGGAGAGCGTCCTTGAGTGAATTTCAGAGAGAGAGAGAGACATTCGGGTAGAGGGACATGGTAGGTTTTGCTTCCTCGCTGTGCAGGCAGGCCGGGCGTTGAAGAAAAGAGACTTAGCCGCAAGGAAGAAGAAGAGAAGAAGCAGAAGAAGAGGCTGAGCGAAGAAGAGAAGAGAAGGAAGAAAGAAGGACTGCAGACAAAAAGAAGAAGAAGACAGAAGAGAAAAGAAGCAAAGGTAGGAAGAAGACCAAGGAAGAAGAAGCCTTCGCAGGAAAGAGAAAAGAATAGAAAGAAGTTCGAGGAAGAAGAAGACCTGTAGATCAGAAGAAAAGAAGAAGAAGAGCCTAGGAAGAAGAAGAAGAAGGCAGAAGAGAGAAGAGAAAGCAAAAATCAGAGAAGGCCAAGACAGAATCAAAACAGGAAGAAGAATAGTTGCATTTAAGACGTCTGATATAGAAATCAGACGTCCAATCCTGTTATCTTTTAGCAATTCTTTTTATCTCTCTCTCTTTGAATCAATTGTTTTTCATTTAAAAGTTGTATTCTTTAGTTTTTAAAAGTACTCAGATTGCTCCCTGTGTTCGACCTCGGATACTTCGATTTTCGAGTAATAAAATTATCTATTTGTTTGAACGCTTTTTCGGCTATATTACAACGTGTTATCTTTTAAAACCCGATCGAGCGCGATAAACATTTTGGCACCGTTGCCGGGGAGCAACGGGCACTTTTAAAGCTTTTGATTACAACTTTTTGATCCAATTTTTGACCTAACTCCTCTCTTTTGTTGTGCTTATTACAGGGAAAGCAAAAAGGAAAGAAGAGCAGCTGCACAACAGACACTCCAAGGAACAGGTAATTTCCATAAGCCCTCCCTCTTAACTCGCTCAAAATCTGAAAAGAAAAAGAGAACAATCAACTTAGGGCTACCTGTTTCATATTTAGTAACTCATCAAGTTGCCTGATTTTCATTTCAACACATTTTTATCTGCTCATCCAACTAAGGTAACTAGGGCTAAAACTTTCTTGATTGAGCCCTAGGTACTAAACTCTGAGGCAACTAAATTGGACCCACTAAAGCCAATTTAAGGATTACAAAGCTAGGGTTTTTAGAGACACACCTTATCTTAAACAAAGAAACAAATTTTCCCAAAAGAGGTGTGCCTAAACCTTGTTTGAAAAGATCTACACAAGAAGAACCCCAAGCAAATCAGGCTTTTAATCCATTTGAACCTTAAAAGAAAAGGACCTAAAAGCTCTTAAAGGAACAAAAGGTGAAGTTGATCCCTTGGGTCAACCAACCTTAAAATTAGGTCACTTTTTCACTCAAAATACTTAAAAGTTCAAGTGGAACATTAAGCACCTTGATCTTAAAGTAAAAAATGTAGACTTAAGAGGTCAAGGTCCCCATTCTGGTCTACCTGGAACCGCAGTGACAAGAGAGGTCAGGTGGGGGAAACCTTGTAACTCGTGGGGACGCTCTACCGTGTAGGGGTCTTTGCGAGACTCTCCCTCTCTGGCTGCCCAGGTATTTCTCAAGTGGATGACCTTTCTGACTAAGGGGTCTATCCGCCCCGAACCTCTATAGTCACCCAACAATTTTTTGGGTGTCTTGATTGGGTCCAGCACCTTCTAATCTCATCACATCCTTCGGTGCATGTTCGGTAGGACCCTTAAGACCTCCTTTAGAAATTCACTCTCGTCGAGGCCAAGCCTCGACGCCCTTGTTTGTGCAGCAACCCCTCCACATAAATCTTTCATCTGATTCAGACCCTGGTTCTCCTTCTTCTTCCATCACGGCACAACCCATTGAAGAGGAGAATAACCTTGAACACCAACTTCAACGCCTTAACGATCTCTTTCAGAACTTTGTAAACCCACTGCAGCGACCTATGATGCGAGATCACTATAATCCCGCTGCGGTGGCAATCGAACCTCGGGTACGAATCCCAATTGGAGGACCTGATTCTAAATTGAAGCCCAAAATGATTCATGCCATACCAAAGTTCCATGGGCTTAACTCTGAGGATCCATTCCAACACATTAAACAACTCAAGCATCTGGCCCAGACCTTCAGGTCAGATGTACAAAACCGGGATATCCTACTCATGAAAATGTTTTCGTTCTCCCTCTTGGACAAGGCCGCACATTGGTATCAAACTCAGACCCGTCCGATCAACACATGGGAAGAACTTCAGTCCGAATTTTTGAAAAAATTCTTCCCCGTTGGCCGGACGAATGCCTTACGTCACCAGATCACTCATTTCACTCAACAACCGGGAGAACCTCTTCATGAAGCATAGGATCGATTCTTAGATCTCATGCGAAAGTGCCCCCATCACGGAGTTCCTAAGTGGGAACAAGTCCAGTCTTTTTACCAGGGACTCCATGAAGATATTCGTTTATTCGTCAATGCAAGGTGCAGAGGAAACATCATGGGTCAACATGAGGACACGATGTGGGAGATTCTCGAAAACATGTGCGAGAACTCCTTAAATAATGACTCAATGGGCTTATTCGATAGGACGAATGCCCGCGCATCAATGAATCTAAGAGGGACACATGAGATGCAGGACCTGTCCACTCCCGTCGACTTGGAACTAATGGCCAGTCGGTTGGACAAGGTTTTTATCATAGAAAACAAGGTGGACGAGCTAACTCGGCATTTGCAGCAAGCCACCTCTGCGCAAAACTCTTTTGCACGACCACCTCTGGCAAGGGAAACTGTGCAAAACATCTATCACCAATCTTCCAAGGGGATGGACCCATATCCACCCCCGTCTACCTCTCGGACCGGAGTGACCTCCGATCCATTCTACTCGAGTTGGGGGAACTCTGAACCCTCGTATTCTGACTTTCCTGAGGTTCCTCATAACTGCGAGGACCTCAACACCATCCAGAATGACCCATTCTCCAATACCCACAACCCTGGATGGCGAAATCATCCTAACTTTCAGTGGGCGGGAAATTCTCAAAGACCACCATATCAACCCCGTCCACAAGCCCCTCGTCCATATCAGCCGCCTCAGCCTCGACCCAATCCCACCTACCAATCTGGGCAAAACCAGGATCAACTGACTCTTATCCTTCAAGCACTGGCTAACATTCAAAAGACGAATACGGCAATGCAAAAACAGCACAAGGATGAGATCACAGAGGTTTGCAACCAACTGGCCCAGATGGAAAATTCCCACCAACCTGGCACCCTTCCTTCGCAACCTCTGCCCAACCCAAATAACATACTAACCCAGAAGTGCGTTATGAATCCAAATTCAGGCCACTCACATTTGATTTATCAGGCCCCTGCTACTCCATCGCCAGACGGGATGGAGGCTTCAACATCTTATGCGGGATTTCAGCAGCAGCCACCCCTCCTACCAAACCCAAACCAAAATCAGGCCGGATTAAACTCTGTAACAACATGTAGTGGTAAAACAACCCAAGACCCACATTATCCGAACCACTCCAAGCCTGATAATAGCCAAGACCCTAGGATAGTTATCCAAGATACCACTGTCCCAGATCAAGAACCTGGACCTATCCTAGAGGAACCAGCTAGGATCCCATTTCCTGAGGCCTTGACCAAAGGAAAAAGGATAACCAAACATGTGGCTCCCGAGGAGGATCTGGTCAAGCTCTTTGAATAGGTCCAGATAAACATCCCCTTGATGGATGCAATTCGCCACATACCGGCTTACACAAGATTCTTGAAAGACATATGTACACCTAAACGTAAGCCGCAAACCAAGGATGGGAATCCAATCGTACTGTCAGAGCAAGCCAGCTCTGTCATCTTGAGCAAACTCCCACCCAAGGCTAAAGACCCAGGAACTCCCTTGATTTCTTGTAAAATTGGTGAAACCCAATTTGATAGAGCCATACTAGACCTAGGTGCCTCCATAAATTTAATACCTACATCCCTCCTTGACCACCTTGAAGAATCTGAACTTAAACCCACTGAGGTGACATTGCAGTTAGCTGATCGATCCATCAAGTCACCTAAAGGAATACTCGAGGATGTCATTATTAGGGTACGAGATTTTTATTTCCCAGTGGACTTCATAGTACTGGACATGGATGCACCTAAGAACCCAAGGGACACACCAATCATATTAGGGAGACTCTTTTTGGCCACTGCTAGGGCCAACATAAACTGCGAAGAGGGCCAGATAGAATTAAAATTTGGGAATCAAAACCTGAAGATTGACATTTTTAAGGCCCAACAAGGGATTAATTGCGAAGTTATAGAGGAAATATGTGATGTCAAAGCCGTGGTCGATGAATTACATATAGAGGACAACCTGATTATCCCTGATCAACCACTTAAGAATCAAAACCCACTAACAGAGGAGTGCGAACATGATTTAGACACACCTATGTCTCCTACCCTTGTTCCTGATACAAACCCCGAACCACCCGCTGCTGCTGACAATCCTGTCATGGAACTCAAGCCCCTTCCCGAACATCTAAAGTACGTCTTTTTGGATTCAAATCAAACATTTCCTGTGATTATCAACTCTCGACTCACACCTGACCAGGAACTCCGTTTGATTTCTGTTCTCCAGCAACATCGTAGAGCCATTGGATGGACTCTCGATGATTTGACTGGTATAAGCCCTTCATACTGCACACATCGAATCTACACAGAAGAAGGCGCACGACCTTCAAGAGAAATGCAAAGACGCCTAAACCCTAACCTACAGGAGGTCGTGAAAAAGGAGATCATAAAGTGGTTAGATGCAGGGATCATCTACCCGATCTCCGACAGTCATTGGGTAAGTCCAATACAAGTGGTGCCTAAAAAGGCAGGACTTACCATCATCACGACTGAAACCGGAGAAGTCATTCCTACCCAAATAGCTAACTCATGGAGAGTCTGCATTGATTACAGAAGACTCAATTCCTCCATGAAGAAGGATCATTTCCCACTACCGTTTATTGATCGGATCCTCGAGAAACTAGCGGGAAATAGGTTCTTCTGCTTTCTTCATGGGTACTCCGGTTACAACCAGGTGGCAATCCATCCAAAGGACCAAGAAAAGACCACATTCACCTGCCCCTTCGGGACGTACGTGTTTCGAAGGATGCCATTCGGTCTCTGCAATGCACCTGCAACTTTTCAGCGGTGCATGCTTTCCATATTCTCAGATATGGTAGGTGATTATCTGGAAGTCTTCATGGATGAATTTTCAGTTTTTGGAGAATCATTTGACGATTGCCTCCAACACTTGGTCCAAATACTCAGGCGGTGCATCGAGGTGAATTTGGTTCTTTCCTGGGAAAAGAGCCATTTCATGGTGCCTGAGGGAATTGTCCTGGGACATTTAATCTTGGAGAAAGGCATCCAAGTGGATCGAGCTAAGGTTAACCTGATTTCCAAGCTCCCTATGCCTAGCTCGATTAAGGACATCCGATCTTTTTTGGGGCACGTCAATTTCTACCGTCGATTTATCCCTGATTTCTCCAAAATCGCGTGCCCCCTGACCAATCTTCTCTCCAAGGATGTGCCTTTCGAAATTTCCAAGGAATGCACTCAAGCATTTGAGGTCCTACGTGACCGAGTCACCCAAGCCCCAATCCTACAGTTCCCTGATTGGTCTCAACCCTTTGAGATCATGTGCGATGCATCTGACTTCGCTGTAGGAGCGGTTTTGGGGCAAAAAATTGACAGGAAACCTGTGGTCATTTACTACGCCAGCAAAACACTGGATGAGGCTCAGCGTTACTATACAGTTATTGAGAAAGAGCTGCTGGCCGTAGTATTTGCCCTAGAAAAATTCAGATCATACCTTCTGGGTTCCTGTGTTATCATATACTCGGATCACACAGCTGTGAGGCATCTCCTTGCAAAGAAGGACGCGAAACCTCGATTAATCCGATGGATCTTGCTGTTGCAAGAATTTGACCTTGAGATTCACGACAAGGCAGGAAAGCAAAATGTGGTAGCTGATCACCTGTCCCGCCTTCCTTCTGAAATAATTGACCCTTCCGAACCTATCACAGAACATTTTCCTGATGAGCACCTCCTGACTATCAGTACAAGTCTTCCATGGTTCGCTGATATAGTTAATTACCTGGCATCACATCAGATTCCATCCGATTGGCCGAAGGCCAAAAAGGACAAATTACGTTCCGATTCCAAGTATTACCTATGGGAAGACCCGTATCTATTCCGCATTGGTGCTGATCAGATAATTCGACGGTGCGTCGCAGAAGTGGAAATCAAAGACATACTCTCATTCTGCCATGACCAGGCATGCGGTGGACATTTCTCAAGACATAAAACCGCATCAAAAGTCCTCCAGTGTGGCTTTTACTGGCCCACAATTTTCAAGGATGCATACGATCACTGTAAGGCATGTTCCCGTTGCCAGACTCTGGGCAACATGAGCCATCGAGACATGATGCCTCTACAGCCGATCTTAGTATGCGAAATTTTTGATATTTGGGGGATTGATTTCATGGGACCCTTCCCGATCTCGGATGGCTTCGAATACATCTTACTCACAGTTGACTATGTGTCCAAGTGGATAGAAGCTATTCCGACCCAAACCAACAATCATAAAGTTGTTATAAAATTCCTTCATCAAAATATTTTCTCAAGGTTCGGGATTCCGCGTGCTATAATTTCCGACGGGGGGACCCATTTTATAAATGCTCCGTTCAGGTCACTGATGACCAAATACGGGGTGTCACACCGAATCTCTACTCCTTACCACCCCCAAACTAATGGTCTAGCTAAGCTATCTAACCGAGAGATCAAGAAGATCCTTCAGGTTACTGTTCGACCTGATAGAAAAGATTGGTCTTCTCGACTTCCGGAAGCATTGTGGGCCTATAGGACCGCCCACAAGACCCAATTAGGAATGTCTCCCTTCAGATTAGTGTACGGGAAGGCATGTCACCTCCCCGTCGAGTTGGAGCATAAAGCCTATTGGGCAGTACAGACTTGTAATCTAGATCTTTGATGTAAACACATTTACACTACTTAAAATGTCTATTTATGCATGTTCCTAAGCATAGGATTGCATTTCATGATATAAATATTGCATAACATGCATCATCTTGCATTTAGAGTAGCTTGAATAAAATGGAGGTTAATTGTCTCCTTTTATGTGTTTGGATAGGGCAAACATTTTGTCGAGACCTCAGATCAAAGATCCAACCGTATGGATGTGATCAAGGCGACGATTGGAGTCCAACGACTCTAAGATTGCCCTAATCAGACATCCGTAGCATCAGATAGTGACCCGGGAACCCTAGAAGATCAAGGGCCAGGATGGTGTAAATCTGCACTTCAGATGACAAATCCGATCGCACGGATGAATTCGGATCGACGATCGCAGCCCAACGAAACAAAAATCTAGTCAATCCGATATCCGTGGCACCATCTACAACTTCCAGAAGATGGACAGCCAATATAGCGCCACGTGGCGCCATCTCAGCCGCCCAAACGGCCGCTTCATCTTGTGAAGGCCCCATGCCCGATCGCTCTCCGCCGTTGGATCTTAATCCAACGGCTGTGGGCGCTCGCGCTTAAAAGCGTCCGCTCGACCATCCGCGCCCCATAGCGCAGTGGTCGAGCGCGCTTTCGCGAGCGCCGGGCGCGAGTTCGAGCCGTGGAGAGGGGCTGGAAGGCGTGGCGATTGGTCGCGGGTGGAGCGTCAGATGGAGATCGGACGGCCACGCGCGCCCGATAGCGTCCATGCGCAATTGAATGCACGGGCAGACGCGCGATCGCACGTGGGCGGGCACGCAACATAGCGGGCGAAGACGCATCTTAAGCCGTCCAATCTCGCGATCGGACGGCTAAAAAGCGGCGAACATGTGCAAGCCGTTGAGCGCGCGAGCAGGCGAGGAGGCACGCGCGAGCCGCCCACGACGCCCACATTGAGTGCTTTAGTGACGGATTTATCCGTCACTAAAGACCCCTCTTTTATTATTTTGAAGTTGTAATGTCCATTTTGCCCCCACTCCTTGCAACTATAAAAGGAGACCCCCACCATACGAAATTCTCATCCCTTCTTTCTCCTCTCTACCCCTCCAAAGCTCAAGAGAAGCTTGTCCCACACCCGGGATGCTTCTCGCGAGATAAAGTCCAATTTTCGTTCCCCTTCGAAAGTGGATCCCGCGACGACGACGGCGTGCTGCTCCGTTCCTGTTCTTCTGCTTCGTCCTCCTTCGTCCTGCTTCATTCTCGTTCGTCCAAGCGTCGTCCCGTCCGGCTCGTCCTCCAAGCAATCGTCGAGGAGGATAACTTCTCTCTCCCATTCTTATTTACAGCTTTTCTAGTGTAGAATTTTCCTGCTTTATAATGTAATTGATTTTCCACTTTCTAGTGTAACTTTTATTTAGTTTGATTATATAAATAATTGGAATATTGAATGCATGTTCTCTTTCTCTCTCTCTCTCTCTCTCTTTCTCTCTCTCTCTCTTTCTTTTAGTCTGATAGCTCCATTGTAATTATATCGCCTTGCTTATCAAAAATCCTAAAAACTTATAATTGCGAATATAGATCAATGTAGCCTCCCTGTGTTCGACCCGGAATTCTTTTCGGTATAAATTTTATTTGTTGAACACGAATTCTTCACTTTCGAACTACAACGGCAAGTTTTCCAAAACCAAACACGTAAGCGTAGCGATTCGCAAAACCTTTCAACATTTTGGTGCCGTTGCCGAGGAGGCAACGATTTCTGATCTTTCCTTCGCATTTCTTGCACTTTATTTGTTTTCTAACTACCTTTCTCTTGTGTCTATTGTTTTGCAGAGACCTCCATCAAGGAATCAACAAGCGGTAGACTAGAGTAAAGTGTAGTTGGAGACAACTGTAAGTGCTCCCCCATTCTTTCCCCCTCCATAGATTTCATTCGCCACATTAAATCCAAATCCCAATTAACCTAGGTGTTTGCATAAATCCTAGGAATAGTTTGGTTGTTTGGATTTTCACTCACATTCATTCCACCCTCATTCATAAAAATAAAATAAAAAGATAATTCTGTGGGGCAATTTTCAACAAACACACAACGTACACCCACATTCAAGGCACTTAACCGAATTGATTTCTTTCTACTCAACCGGGTTCTGATCTGTGGAACCGGTACACATAAAGCAACACATAAAAGAGTAGAAATCATTCTAGGTTAACCATCTTTGTGTGCCTAACTTAGTGGTGCATATGTGGCCAGTTGTTTGAGTTGTTTGGGCCGCACCACTTCAATTAAAATCAACTCATCAAGTAGCTGCCAATTAGTTTCAACTCTTAGGGATTTACCAGGCACTCCACATTCTTTTTAAGCTTCAAAGGAAAACATCTTCACCCGTGCTTGTAAAACTTGGTGTGCTAATGAAACTTGTTTGAAAATACCTAAAGTTAAATCCTAAAAGCTACTAAGCAAGATTTGAACCTTAAAATTCACCACATCAAAAATAATTTTGCTTGAAAACCACTGGTTGTGCACGCACACACAAATTAATCAATCATTAAGGGCACAACCCATTTAAAGGGCCCATCACATTCCAAAGCACATTCAAACCTAGCCCTAAATAAAATAGAGTAGACGTTGGCATTAAGGATTGGACTCGCTCTTCAGAACTCAGAACGAGATTATTTTCGATTAGTCTATTTTTACTGTTCAATCTGATGTCTAGCTAGGGGAGCAGAGTCAAACGATTGTGGCTGGGGGGTACACTAGGAACCGGAGGCGCAAGCTGAAGGAAGAACCTTCTCCCTAGTCCCTCCTTCTAACTGGTTGGATTGAACAGACAGAAGTAGATCAAATCGTTCCTTTATCTCAAGACGGGTTTTGGGAGTCTGTAGGTCTGTAGGCTAACCCATTTAAGGACAGGTTTGATTGTTTGTATTG
The DNA here is from genome assembly GCA_037157565.1 of Thalassia testudinum. Lineage (NCBI taxonomy): Eukaryota > Viridiplantae > Streptophyta > Magnoliopsida > Alismatales > Hydrocharitaceae > Thalassia > Thalassia testudinum. The sequence continues at coordinate 52,947,596 of JAZHRO010000035.1, read as the reverse complement.
CAGGGCGCCTTTCTTCCTCCCGTGTCTCATGAATCCTTCCACATATTTCACGCATTCCCGCTCTTTCCCTCCTGTTGTGAATTATCCTCAACATGAAGATTATCCTAACTCGTATTGTAATCAACCATCAGTTAGTTGGGATAATTCGGATTGGGGATACAATTCCAGACCCCCGTGTTTAGGGTCTAACCCTGAACACTTTAATTCTGATTTCTATCCTTCTCAGAGCTACATCGATTATAGATCGTCTTCCTTTCATGCACAACCTAATACGATCTACAATCAAGAAGGATACACCGATCCTTACCCATCCTCTGATTTCACTGCCTTTAGGTCATCACCATCTTTTCAATAATCTGAAATGACCTATTATCTGGAAGGGTATAACGAATCTCAATTCGTTAATTCCTCTGCATTGATGTCAAACCCGCCCAACCCTGAACCAACTCATTTGGTTCAGGTTAACCAGGTTCAAGATAAGGTTCTGGCTAACTTGAGGAATATCATTCAATCTTTAGAAGTTCAGCCAATACCTTGCATTGAGAGATTGGAGCCCCTGATTGAAATGATTGATGATTTAAACAAGTCTTTGTTGGATTGGCTCCAGGATGTTAAGGATAAGAACCCGGGTGAGTTTCTACTTGGGAAATTAGCGAAATTGAGGATGAGATTCGTGGTTGCTTTGATTCAATCTTGGAATAATTCCCAGGATGAACCCTCTTCAGGAAAGCCAATGACAGAACCCGCTCAGGCACCTGTTGGGGGGGACACATGTTACGAGGCTGACCAAATTGAATTAAAATAACCAATTAAGGATGATCTGATTTCTTCACCTGAGATCCCTGAGCCGGGTTACGAGGAAACGTATGTCTCTGGGGAACACAAAGTGACAATTGATTTTGGGACATACATTGATACGGATCCCGATGGTGAAGATTCAAGTTGTGAAGTCTCACGCGAGTTTTCTGAAAATGATTTCTGTGAGACGATTGGGCCTGAGGAATCTGATAGATCATTTGATAGCCCAATAACTGAGGAAACTGATCTTATTAGGGCACACATTATGGATCCAGAATCACATTTTCTAGAGGAATCAATTCAATGCCCTGATTATCAGTTACACCCTGTTGAGCTTATTGATGATTCTAATTCTGAGATAATTAGACCCAAGTCAATTTTGATTCTGCCACATCATTTAGACTTGGAGATTTCAGATGGGGTGATGAATATACAAGAGGTCCTGGAATTTGATATGCTAAATGAGGAGAATAGGAGCTGGGAAGTTCTGATTTGGGAAGTTAATTTTGGAGGAAATAGAAGATTGAGTCGAAGGGTTCCTTTTAAGCTTAAACCATCAAATCAGAACCCTTACGACATTTGTTTCGAGGATGTTCAACTCAAGCACACATTCAACGATTATCCTTTTGAGCTTCAATTCTCTGTAACCCGACTTTTTGGTCTTGGGTTGCATCCTCATAAATCGCAGGCCCGACCCGCTTACATTCTGATTTTAGGTTTTGGGTAATTTTTATCCAGAACCTAAGATATTCTCGATTATGGGGTGTGGGTCTGCACCACAATCTGGTCCACATCTGTGGACCTCTGTTGACAGGTCGGAGGATTCTTCTATTTATTCTAATTCTGACCTGCACTTATGAATTCTTCATTTCTTTTCTTTGTATAGTGTGCCTAGCTGAAGGCACTAAACTCAGCACATATACAGTTCTTTTTAATTTTTCATCTCGGAGCGGACCTGACATTCACGTAATTCAGGTGCTTTCTTTGCTTTTCCACTCTATTTTATGTCTTTTTAATACAATGAGGACATTGCATTAGATAGGCATGGGGGGGTGGATATTTATCTCTGAATTCATTCGTTAGCTCCGTAGATTTGTTTTATTGCGATTAAAAAAAAAATTGAAATTAGGAAAGAGAATTTGGGTTTAAGAAAATTTTCAATCGTACGAAAAACTACATTATGATCTAAACACAAAGACCCTTCAGGTCTTTGGACTTAATCAGCCCGTGTATCCACTAAAATGTGGATTTGTCTTTCGAGTCTTCGTCATCTTAATTATATTATAATTGGAATAAATAAGTTTGGGTGATAAGTACACGACTTATTAACCCACCCTCTGATTTGAGGGAATTTTGAGTCTTAAGCATCTACACACTTTCTTTGCACTGACTCATTTTTCGGCGATTTTAACGGAAATTGGGTAGCTAATGAACCTTCTAGGGTGATATGGCTGGCAAGTTATCGTGGGTAACAGCCCATAGGTAGGTTGTCCAGAGCCCAGTCACTAGACCTTTCTCTTTTTCCTGCTCTTAGGTAAATCTTAGACCAGGGAAGCCACCTACTTAAAAAAAAAAAATGAAAAGGAGAAAAGAACAAAAAGAAATAAGCCACACTTCACCGCACGAGTATGGCTGGCAAGTTGTCGGTGGTAACAGCTCATCGACCGGTTGTCCAGAACCCAGCTCAGAAAATGCACTAAAAAAAATTCCCAAAACACTTAGGAAGAAGCGAGAAGTAGAATAAACAGGGGAGATATACACCGGATTCACCCTTGTGTTGACCCCGTTAAAAAAAAAAAAAGTAGGGAGAAAGCTACCGGTTGTAAAGATACACCTTTAGGCAGAAGTCTTTTTTAGGTCACCTAGAGGCGTAGAAATCCGAAGTCCATTTTAATTGCCGGTCAACAAGTCTATCACAATCACAATAAGATGCTTAAAGCTTAGGGTTCTCATCAAATTTTGGGTGAGTTGAATGGCCGTAGAAAGCCACTCTTAAACCCAAAAATTTGAAAATCAAAAAAATTAGAAAAGAGAAAAAGAGAAAAAGAAATTTTTCTTTTAATAAGGCAAGGGCTTGAGGCGGTCTGCATTTTGGCTGATACCCGGGCACTGTTGTGTCTTTGAAAGTTCAGTTCCTAAGTAGACAATTTCTTAAAGATTGAAAAATAACTCAAGTCCAAATAATCCAACCTAATTCTTTTATAAATAGCATATAGTTTTTGCTAGGGACTAGCAAAAGATAGGTAAGGGGGTATGATGTAAACACATTTACACTTCTTAAAATGTCTCTTTATGCATGTTCTTAAGCATAGGATTGCATTTCATGATATAAATATTGCATAACATGAATCATCTTGCATTTAGAGTAGTTTGAATAAAATGGAGGTTAATTGTCTCCTTTTATGTGCTTGGACAGGGCAAACATTTTGTCGGGACCTCGAATCAAAGATCCAACCGTATGGATGTGATCAGGGCGACAATTAGAGTTCAACGACTCCAAGATCGCCCTAATCAGACATCCGTAGCATCAGATAGTAACCCGGGAACCCTAGAAGATCAAGGGCCAGGATGGTGTAAATCCGCACTTCAGATGATAAATCCGACCGCATGGATGAATTCGGATCGACGATCGCAGCCCAACGAAACAAAAATCGAGTCAATCCGACATCCGTGGCACCATCTACAACTTCCAGAAGATGGACGTTCAAGATAGCGCCACATGGCACCATCTCAGCCGCCCAAACGGCCGCTTCATCTTGTGAAGGCCCCGCGCTCGATCTCTCTCCGCCGTTGGATCTTAATCCAACGGCTGTGGGCGCTCGCACTTAAAAGCATCCGCTCGACCATCCGCGCCCCATAACGCAGTGGTCGAGCGCGCTTTCGCGAGCGCCGGGCGCGGGTTCGAGCCGTGGAGAGGGGCTGGAAGGCGCGGCGATTGGGCGTGGGTGGAGCGTCAGATGGAGATCGGACGGCCGCGCACGCCCGATAGCGTCCACGTGCAATTGAACGCGCGGGCGGACGTGCGATCGCATGCGGGCCGGCGAGCAACACAGCGGGCGAAGACGCATCTTAAGCCGTCCGATCTCGCGATCGGACGACTGAAAAGCGGCGAACGTGCGCAAGCCGTTGAGCACGCGAGCAGGCGAGGAGGCGTGCGCGAGCCGCCCACGACGCCCACGTTGAGGGCTTTAGTGACGGATCTATCCGTCACTAAAGACCCCGCTTTTATTATTTTGAAGTTGTAATGTCCATTTTGCCCCCACTCCTTGCAACTATAAAAGGAGACCCCCTCCATACGAAATTCTCATCCCTTCTTTCTCCTCTCTACCCCTCCAAAGCTCAAGAGAAGCTTGTCCCACACCCGGGATGCTTCTCGCAAGATAAAGTCCAATTTTCATTCCCCTTCGGAAGTGGATCCCGCGACGACGACGGCGTGCTGCTTCATTCCTATTCTTCTGCTTCGTCCTCCTTCGTCCTACTTCGTTCTCCTTCGTCCAAGCGTCGTCCTGTCCAGCTCGTCCTCCAAGCAATCGTCGAGGAGGATAACTTCTCTCTCCCATTCTTATTTACAGCTTTTCTAGTGTAGAATTTTCCTGCTTTATAGTGTAATTGATTTTCCTCTTTCTAGTGTAACTTTTATTTAGTTTGATTATATAAACAATTGGAATATTGAATGCATGTTCTCTCTCTCTCTCTCTCTCTTTTAGTCTGATAGCTCCATTGTAATTATATCGCCTTGCTTATCAAAAATCCTAAAAAAATATAATTGCGAATATAGATCAATGTAGCCTCCCTATGTTCGACCCGGAATTCTTTTCGGTATAAATTTTATTTGTTGAACACGAATTCTTCACTTTCGAACTACAACGACAGGTTTTCCAAAACCAAACACGTAAGCGTAGCGATTCGCAAAACCTTTCAACAATCCTTCTAAGGCTGGAACCCACAGAAGACTTCAAATGAGCGAGATCGATGAATTACGCCACGACGCGTATGAGAACTCGTGAATTTACAAAGAACAGGTTAAAGCTTTTCACAACAAACACATTTCTAGAAAGGTCTTTCATCCTGGTCAAAAGGTTTTACTCTTTGATGCCTGACTCAAATTATTCCCAGGAAAGCTAATATCTAAGTGGGTAGGACCCTACCTAGTTTGACAAATCTTCGGAAATGGAGCCATTGAAATCAGCCCACTCAGCCACGATTCTGAACCCTTTGTTGTGAACGATCAGAGACTCAAGCCGTTCATTAACATGACCGATATAGATTTGGTTGAGTCATCCTTTACCCTCCATTCCTCTTGAGCTCATTGCGCCCAGCCGATGGCGTAAAACTCAGCGCTTAACGGGAGGCAACCCATCATTCTTTGAAAAATCCGAAACCTTTTCTGACATCTCTATGCGGAATTCATATTGCACTTTAGGGTTCATCCATTAGAACAGCCGACTTCACCTCAGGTATCCCTACCCGAGATTAGAAATCATTCACAACAAGTCACTTCGACCCGTTCACTCACCACACACCTGTCCTAATGCATGAACTAAGCTGAAATCGAACCCACCAAATTTACAATGGGGACATTGCAAATCTTAGGCATGGGGGGGTATGAAAGTACAAAATGTCAGGAAAATTCATATCAAGAAAGGGTTTCAATAAAAAAAAAAAGACTTGATGGAGGGGAGGAACAATTCAGGGTCATACAAATGAGAAGAGGAAAAGAGTAAAATGACAAAAAGGAGCACAAAATGAAAATGAAAAGAAATAGTCATTAGTAAAAGATTAAGGGGTTAACTGAAGTTCTAGACCAAATCAAGAAAAAGAAAAAAAGTGCTAAGGAGACATAACAAGAGATTAGCGGGAACGCTAGTCTTAGGCCTCTTGGGCTAGATTTGTTAGCTTAAAAATTCATGTATCCGTTAAAATCTGGATAATCCTCAAGAGGTTGAGGAAAATGCGAAGCTTGAGTATTAGGTCTAAGTCTTAGGAAGTATTCGGCCTCGTTAACTGACCTCCGGTTTGCGGGATTCGGTAACCTAAGCACCCCAAATTCACACACAGTCTAGTTCAGTGCACATAAATATTCAAATCACGCAAAAGCGTTTAATGTACTGAAAAAGTCACCTAGATTAGGAGCGGCCAATCAACACAAGTTGATTTGGATGAGTTCCCGACGTGGAGAGGCGGGAAATTCCCCTAGAAGATGCGTAACAACATATCGTCTCCTCTGTGCTTGTCTCTTACAATATTTAAATATCCTACTGGGGGCATGTAAGCACTCTGCTGGTTCAGATACCATGGGTGGCATTATCACGAAATGTCGATCGCCAGGGTCTGAATTCGGCCACGGAATGCCATGGGCGAGATTATCTCGAAATCTCGAAAGCCAAGGTTCTGGGGGTTTCCATGGGCGGGATTATCTCGAAATCTCGAAAGCCAGGGACCCTTGAGGATTGATGATGGGGACGAGGAATCCGATACAGACCATGTTGAGAAGCTAATCCGAAGCTAGAAATAAAAAGAGAAGAGAGAGAAAAGCTCTCCAAATAAATAAATCTTCTATCTCTCTCTTACAAAAAATGCACTGCAAATTCACTTAGGCTAAAAATGCCTCAAGCACGGGTGCTTTAACCGCGGAGTCCAACAAACCCTAGGTTAGTTTTTGTGGGCCGTAGAAACCTTTGCGGAGGACTGAGGCTAAAGCAGGTCAGGTCCAGATTTTGGTTGGTACTTGAGTACCTCTAGGCCTATTGTCGGCATTCCTACCTAATCACAAAAGAAAAGGAGAAGCACTTATCATGATTGTTGACAGACACTCTGGGTCTAGAACGGAAGTTAAAACCTTGAAATTTTGCTAAGGGACTAGCAAAAGCTACGCATGGGGGTATGATGAGAGCCTCATCATGAACCATAACTAGCTCATTTTGACCCAATAAAGAAGATAAAAGCTCCTACATACCTAGAAGAAGGCCTAAATGAAGGAATAAGTGCTCTGAGAAGAAAACATGAATTAAAGGTTAAAACTGTAATTTTACCATTGCAGTGCATAAACGGGATTTCTTAGAGGCAAAACATAGTTCAAATGGTCTAAATAAGATAAAAAGTGGGTTGAGTCAATCAGAAATGGGTTCATGTGCAATTTAGGAATTAAATGACATTTGGTAACCCTAAAACAGACCTGCTTAAATCAACAAGGTTTTGGTTAGGATAAAACTAAATTAAATCCTCTAAAAATCATGGAAAAATATCCTCTAGGGTTTAGAACACTTAATTTGACCTTTGGAACCTAGTTTGACCTAGAATAGGGTCCTAGCTCATTAATTGACCTAATTTGGGTTTTTACGTAAAATGTCCAGTCAAACGAGGTCAAACCTAAAATCCAACTTCACCATTAGATTCCTTAGGTCCAAATTAGGTTTGTACCAAAATTTGGACCTAAGGGGAGGTCATCTTGACCTACTTTGCAATTTAGTACACCCAAATCATAATTTGGTCCCTATCTTTTGAAAATCATTGCAGAGAGCCCCCTAATTTCCTCGCCACCTTTGCAATCAAGTCCTGCCGCCATTGTTGGGGCAGAATCGACCTCCGACGAGGTTTAGAGAGGGAATACTCTCTGATTCCTCAGAGATCCCCTCCTAGAAATGGAAGGGAGATTCTCTGAGGAATTCCCTTCCATCTGAGGCCAATCACGATCTCTGGTGTGAACCCAATCTCTTGTGCGAACGCACGAGGGATTTGGGTATCCACCCTCTTTCCTTCTCCGGTGAGCCGTCGGAGATAATTGTGCAGCCCTCCGCACACTAGAAAGTCCGGCCAGCACCTATAAAAGGATCCCCAAACCCAGCCGCTAATCTTCAGACTTGTCTTGGCGAAGATTCCCCCAAATTTTCCTCTCCTCCATCTCCGGTCAAGGAACCCACAAGCTCCGACAACCTACTCCCTTCTCGTCGCTCTGCTGCCATACCACAGCAGAGTCCACTTCGCCTCTTCCTCCCGCGTCGCGCCGTACCAAGCGCGCGTTCCCCTGACCTCGTCCTCCTCGCCGCTCCCTCCCTCAGGGTTCTTCTTCTCCGACGACGGTAGCTACGCGCCGTCCACTCCGCTGCCTCCCTCCCTTCCAGAACACTCCATATGCATTCTCCATCTTCCCCTCTCTTTTTTCCCCCTTACATTTCATTTAATTGCCCCTTGACACTACCTGACCACCCTCATCTTCCACGTCACCGACCTATCTCCGGCGAGTCGCCCCCATCATTCTGCCCCTCCACACGCCTCGCCAACCATCTCATAAGCTCTGCCTCACCACAAGGAACAACCTCCGCCCATCCACCAGCCCTCTACGCCTCCACCACAGCCCCAAGAACACCCCCACACCTCCGGTCACAGGACGACCTAGGCACGCACGCCTAGGCCATCCCACGACCTGCTTCACCGTGCACCACCTTCGTCTTGCCACGACGAAGGTCCCCAGCTGGTATGATTAAGCCGAGAGGCTTGTTTTGTGTTTAACAGTATTCCAGCCCCTGCCGCCATTGACGGGTGAAGCAGCTTCGGAGCAGCTCCAGGCTTCAGGACCTCCAACCTTCAGGTGCAGCGAACTCAGGCGAGCAGTGCGAAGACATCGGGTCCAGCAAGGAGCGTAGCGACATCCGCAGCCTTGGCAATCGAAGAAGAATCTTCTGCGGGTGCGTGCGAGAGCAGGGCTAGACTAATAGTCCCACATCGGTGAAATGCGAAGCGCAGGTATGATTTAAATTGCTTTTGTGTTACTATCTATTCGCCTCCGAACGCACAGGGGTGAGGTCCCTCACCTTACCCACGCTCGCCTCATCCACAGTTTCACCTCGCGGATCTAGTGGGCTCTGACCCGACCCATTCTGAGCACACCTCGCGCATCACCCATACGCCGGTGCGCCTGGTCCCGGGTGCGAAATCCGGCCCGATTACCCGTGGCTCTGGGAGAGCGTCCTTGAGTGAATTTCAGAGAGAGAGAGAGACGTGTGGGTAGAGGGACAGGGTAGGTTTTCCTTCCTCGCTGTGCAGGCAGGCCGGGCGTTGAAGAAAAGAGACTTAGCCTCAAGGAAGAAGAAGAGAAGAAGCAGAAGAAGAGGCTGAGTGAAGAAGAGAAGAGAAGGAAGAAAGAAGGACTGCAGACAAAAAGAACAAGAAGACAGAAGAGAAAAGAAGCAAAGGCAGGAAGAAGACCAAGGAAGAAGAAGCCTTCGCAGGAAAGAGAAAAGAATAGAAAGAAGTTCGAGGAAGAAGAAGACCTGTAGATCAGAAGAAAAGAAGAAGAAGAGCCTACGAAGAAGAAGGCAGAAGAGAGAAGAGAAAGCAAAAATCAGAGAAGGCCAAGATAGAATCAAAACAGGAAGAAGAATAGTTGCATTTAAGACGTCTGATATAGAAATCAGATGTCCAATCCTGTTATCTTTTAGCAATTCTTTTTATCTCTCTCTCTTTGAATCAATTGTTTTTCATTTAAAAGTTGTATTCTTTAGTTTTTAAAAGTACTCAGATTGCTCCCTGTGTTCGACCTCGAATACTCCGGTTTTCAAGTAATAAAATTCTCTATTTGTTTGAACGCTTTTTCGGCTATATTACAACGTGTTATCTTTTAAAACCAGATCGAGCGCGATAAACACCTGGGCTGATTAAGCCTAAAGACCTGAAGAGTCTTAGTGTTCCGATACTACTGTATTATTTCCTAAGATTGAAAAGTCATATGCCTAAGTATTCTCTCCTAATTCAATTTTTTTTTCTTTTTTAAGAGAAACAAGTAAAATTTACTAGAATTCCACAGAGCTGACAAAAAGATTCAAAAATAAATCCACCCCCCCAAGCCTAGCTGATGCATTGTCTGCATTGAGAATAAAAAACATGAAAGGAAGGGTAGAATGTAGAAGATATCACCTGAATGTGATGCTCGGATCAGCTCTGAGTCAGACTGTATGACTGCTAGGTTTAATGCCATTAGCTAGGCGAAGTCCATCCCAGAAAAACACAATGTGATTAGAGCAACCGTGTCTGAGACGGGTTCTGGAACAATACGATCAATAAAAGGCTTTAGACGTTGACCGTTGACTTTAAATGAATTACCCTTCTTTGGGTCAGAGATCTGAATAGCCCCATTTGGAAATATCTGATTGATATTGAATGGGTCGTTCCATTTTGACTTAAGTTTGCCGGCGAAGAGTTTAAGTTGAGAATCAAAGAGCCAGACCTTTTGATTCGACTCAAAGCTCTTGCGGGATATCAATTGGTCAAGAAGAGCTTTGGTTCGAGCCTTATAGATCTTGGCATTCTTGTATGCGTCATTTCTAAGCTCCGCCAACTCAGATAGTTGGAGTTTCCTGATCTTTCCGGCTAAACTCATATCCAGATTACACTGCTTGATTGCCCAAAATGCCCTATGTTCAATTTCTATAGGTAAGTGGCATGCTTTTCCATACACCAAACGAAATGGTGACATACCGATAGGCATTTTGTATGCTGTACGATAGGCCCAAAGAGCGTCCTTAAGCTTTTGAGTCCAGTCTTTACGATCGAGTCTAATCATTTTCTGAAGAATATTCTTGATCTCTCGATTGGAGATCTTGGCCAATCCATTCATCTGGTGGTGGTAAGGTGTGGAGATTCTGTAATTTACTCGTATTTTGACAGTAAATTACAAAACTGGGCATTAGTGAAGTGAGTACCACCATCGTTGATGATTGCCCTTGGAATCTCGAATTGACTGAAGATGTTCTTCTTGATGAAATCAATGACCACCTTGTGGTTGATTAGCCATATTTGTGGGCTATTTAAGTATTTAAGTGCTTAGACATTAAGTTAATTCTAGCATGTAATTAGCATAAATTAGGATGTAAATAGGTTAATTCATATTTCTAATTAATTATAAAATTCACGCATTGCATTCATTTAATTAGTTAACCAATTAGGTGCATTGCATACATTAATTTAAGTTAACATAAAAGTTGAGGGTTTGTATATAAATAACCATAATATTCCAACATTATTTTTTTCTTTCTTCTTCTTGCAGCAACGGCTGCATTTCCTTCGGCTTCCGCTCCAACGCCACCAACCGTCGCATTGAAATCTACATTCAAGGACAAGTGGAGAATGTGGATCTACTCCCGCCTCTCCATTCAAATTCTTGCAGGCAACAACAAAAAGAGGAGGATACAGCCGAGCACAGGAGGCCACCATCCCAACCATCCACACTGTGCAGAGATTTCTTTCTTCTTCTTGCAACAACGGCTGCATTTCCTTTGGCTTCCGCTCCAACGCCACCAACTGTCGCACTGAAATCTGCATTCAAGGACAAGCGGAGAATGTGGATCTACTCCCGCCTCTCCGTTCAAATTCTTGCAGGCAACAACAAAAAGAGGAGGATACAACCGAGCACAGGAGGCCACCATCCCAACCATCCACACTGTGCAGAGAGTTCATCTCGTCCAATTCACCACCGCCGGCCTCAACTGTGGGGACGAGCCTCCATCACCGTGGGCGTGTGGCATGATAGGCCACACCGCCATCTGGAGCTTGTCTGCATCACTGTGCCTTACCAGAATCAACATCACTACCCTCGCCGTCATCACCAACAACCTCCACAACTGCTACTGCAATTTCACTCCTCAGTCAGCTAAGATGTCCGAGAAGTTTCCTGGACGATTGAAGCTTCGACCCCCCCCACTCCAACAGCAGCCGGCCACTCTCCTCCACTTCACGCCCGCATCACCTCCAACTTCCAATGCCTCTCCAGCCTGCAGTAGCAACCACCCTTGCTGCAATTCACCTCCAGTGCCAATCGCCTTGCAGCCTCACGCACATCCTACTGCGCAAGACTGCCTTCGTGCCATCTCCTACTTGCAATGAGCCCTCTCACTCCCTGCCGTGCACCTTCCTTTGAACTTTGGCATGCTACATCTACTCCAACACGCCTTCCTTGCAGCGTCCGCCAGTGGCATCCAGCAGCAGCACCACCCTCGATGCGCGTGCAGACCAGTGCGTGCGCCTCCTCACCTTCAGCGTGCTCAACTCTCGCGCACCTGCACCTTCCACCTGCAGAGCCTCTCCCCCTTCTGCAACACCCCCCGCCGCCACTTGCAGTGCCTCCAGCAGTGCATGCCGACTCAGTGCGTGCAATAGCAGCGCCCGCCTGCATCAACCTTCGCGCACGCACAGCCGCCCCTCCTCCAGCAAGTGTAGCCACCGTCGAAAGCCAGCTTCGCCGGAGCTCCATCCGGCCATCTCCGGTCACCTCGCGACTCATCGCCACCACCGCTGCGAAGTCCTCAACCCAAAGAACTTTTTTCGAGCTTCACGCCTCCAGTCGTTCCTTCCTCTTCGCGCATGGCCAGGGGGAAGAAATCCCCTGTTTTGCTACAGTAAAAGGGCTATTAATATTTACATTTTCTGCCATTGCCAACTTTTATTGATATTTTATTGAATCTGCATTGGAAAAAATATCCTCTAGTTGTTCAAAATTGCCATTTCAGCATGTTTTCTTGATACTACCTTAATCTGAAGGCAGATTTGGCTCGATTCTCGTCTAAACTAACTACGAACATACGTTTTTAACTGGTGCGAACTTAAATACGTCATTGGCTCCCTGTGGATACGACCCGCTCTTTTGCGAGTGGTTATTTTAAATATTGATTAGTCGATTTTTCGATCACATAAAACTACAAACGACCTTTAAAGCGAACAATCGACTCATCAAAATGGCATTGTTGCCGGGGAGGCAACAGATGCAATAATTTCACCTGATTTTATTTTGATTATTTCTCAATTGCACAGTGATTTGACTTTTTTTTTCTGTGCGAGAAATTTGTGCGAGGTATCAGCCATCATGAGAGGCGACCCTTGACATCGCCAGAGGGGGAATTGATCGATCTACCTTGCAAAGGAGGAGAAGGACGAGGATGCGATGTACATTTAATCGCTGATTTAATTAGAGTAGGATTAAGACTTTAGATTTAATTTTTCATTGATTTGGTTTTAAACCCTTGTTCTGGGGTATATTTTAAGGGGTTTGTTCCCCGATTTTGTTTTAGGCATGTGTTAGGTAATTTTTGGGAGCCTATTCCCTTTTCATTAGATTTAGGTTTTTAGTTTATTTTGTGGATTGTTTACTTTTATTTGCTTGTGCATAAGTAGTTTAAAAAAAAATAAAAAATAAAAAAAATGAGCAGCCTGCTAGAAGCTGCCTGCCCCTAGGACGAACCATTTAGGTCTGTATGAGCAGCCTCTAGATTTACTTCTCTACATTGCATGCATTCTCGAATCGTGGATTGCTTGAAGCAAGGTACGCATTCTCTTACTTTGCATCCTATTCTTGATCACGCATTGCATTTGGATTTAATTCAAAAACCACAAAATTTGTCTTGAAGCGATCTAAAAAGTGGTCACATATTTTCTAGAAAAAGGACTAATTAAAGGAGGGACATCTCAAAACCAAGGATTTGATTTTCAAATGTGGTGTGCAATTCAAAATTTAAAATCTTTTTGCGGTGAATGCACACTTATATCTTTTGCACCACAACACTCATTTAGACACTCCTAAGTCTTGAAACGACTAGGACAAGAGCCCTCCTACCGTTGGATTCTGAAGTGTTCGGAACTTGAGATCAAAGGTTTTGTAAATCCAAAGAGGGGGATACCCTGTCACGGATTTTTGGGGGTAGTTGAGAAGCACCGCAAAAGCACAGCTTCAAAGGAAGGCTTAGGCCTACTTGCATCCCTCGATCTTCCGTCTTTGGATTTACTTGACCATTTGAGATTTAGGGAAGAATACCTAAGCTCCAACTAGGTCTTTTTAGGCATTTCGAAGGTTAACAATAGGCACGTAATTGATTGCGCAACTTGCTTTGTCACCTACAATTTGAACTCAAGTCAAAAGCCTAAATTTGTAAAGGCCAAACAAGTCCTTTTGAATTGTGTTTGTAGTGCATGTTTGGTAGGCATTCTCTTAGGAGACAACTTGTGTTTGATCCTGAATCTGAAAGTGTCTTAAGAAGAGACCTTCCAAGGGTAGAAATGGCCGGTCAAAGGAGCCTTAAGGAATATTTCATCCCAACCAATCAAGTTGGCCCTGCACTACGTAGACCTGGAGGGGACAATTCGTAAGAGATCAAAAGTAGTACATATCCTTGCTGCCCTCCTTTTATGGTACCACTAGGGAAGACCCTTACAGGCATATAGAGGAATTCACCGAGGTCTATTCCACGATGAAGCTGCAGGGCATTACTGATGACGCTTAAATGCGGACCCTCTTCCCTTCTCCCTTATGGACAAAGCCAAGTATTTGTATCACACCCTTGATAATATTAATACTTGGGATGCCCTGAAGAAGGAGTTTTTGAAGAAGTACTTCCCCATGAGCAAAACCAAACACTTTAGGAGGGAAATTATGAGTTTTGTTCAAAAGGATGGGGAAGCATTCCATGATGCGTGGGAGCGCTTTAACGACTTGTTGAGACTTTTCCCACTTCACCAAGTGCCTAAATGGCAACTGGTTCAAAGGTTCTACACCGGACTTAATGATTCGCATAGCCAAACTGTGGATGGTGCCTGTGCAGGAACCTTTCTATCTAAGACTGAGGATGAAGCTTGGAACTTATTTGATACTTTGAGTGAGAATTCTATTCACTTGAATTCTGCCTACATGGATAGAAAGCCCACTCTCATGCAAAGAAAGTGGGAGGCGAATGAGGCAAGGGACACCCAGAATTTAGCCTATCAGATTCAATTATTGAACCAAAACATGGAAAGGCTTATGTCGAACCCGAGTTCATTCGTATCTAACACCTCCACATCCCAAGCTTCCGAATGCTTAATTTGCCAAGGTAATACACGCCACTGTGGATTGCCACTTGACCTCCCAATTCCTTGAGCTTGTACAAGCGGATTTGAATGCCGCTCAAGGGTTCCGTCCTAGACCTCATAATGACCCTTTCTCCAACACTTATAATGAGGGATGGAGGAACCACCCAAACCTTTCAAGAAGACAAGGAAATGTCTCAAATTCAGGGAATTACAAACCACAATCCTTTCAAAACCATCAAATGAACCAACCTCAGACCTTTGCCCAACCTAAGACCTCTGAGATGGATGAATTGAAGGCGATGTTGAAAAATATGCAAGAAAGTCAAAGTGTCATCATCCAATCTCATGACAAGGCTATACATGAGATGAAATCACAAATTGGACACCTTGTTGAGGCCGTTAGACAGAGGGAGACTGGGAAGCTCCCCAGTGCTGCTGAGGAAAATCCTAAAGGAAAAGGGATTGTCATTAGGGAGCATGCTCAGGCGGTGATTATTCTGAAGAGTGGGAAAGAAATTTCCAAACCCGATGCTCCTATAGTCTCACCCCCTAAAAAACCATCCACCCCGACTTTCACCCCCACTGGAGAAGACTTGCCCAAACCTTCTCCGCTTGAAATCACCTCACCGGAAGAAGTTGCCCCCGTTCCACCCCTTACTCAACATGACAACCCTTCCACCCAGAGATCGAGAGTGCCTTTTCCAGAGCGCTTATCCACCTCTGGGCAAACTTCTGCTGGCTCATGTGGAGCCAAAGATAAGACGGATGAGATTATGGAAACTTTCAAGCAAGTGCAAATTAACCTACCTTTGCTTGAAGCGATCAGGCAGATTCCATCTTATGCCCGCTTCTTAAAGGACCTGTGCACGAAAAAGCAGCAATCTAAAAATAGGTCCAATCAAAAGTTGTCCTGTCTGATTCTATTAGCTGAATTGTTCAACATGGCACACCCCCGAAACTTAAGGACCCAGGAGCCCCATACATCTCTATAGTTATTGGTGACTTACAAATTGATGAGGCTCTACTTGATCTGGGTGTGGGGGTGAACATCCTTCTGAGCTACGTGTATGAACAACTTGGGGGAGGCAATCTGAAGCCTAGCCTTGTAATCCTTTAAGTTGCTGATCGATCACTTAAAACACCACAGGGAATTTTGGAAGATGTCCTCATAAGAGTGGAGGATTTCTTCTTTCCCGTTGACTTTTTAGTTTTGGACACTGACCCTAACAACAAACCAACCAAACCCTCCATCATTTTGGGCCGCCCCTTCCTTGCAACTTCGCATGCTTCAATCAATTGCAATACTGGGGCATTGAAAACGGGCTTTGGGAACAGGAAAATCCGGCTTGATGCGTTTGATGCTTACAAACAAGCCGGACTTGAGGATTGTTCTCAAGTTGAGGTGATAGATGACCTGATTAAAGAGGCAACCCCTGCAATGTCATGTGATGACCCCCTTCAGCATGTCATGCTAAATGAGCATTCCCATCTCTTGGAAGAATGTGAAGGGGATATACTAGAACTTGAGGAATTGCTAGGTGTTTCTGCTGAGTCTCTTCCCCCATCATTTTCGCCAAAGGTAGATCTCTTACCTGAGATGGGGACATCTATTATGAAACACTCAATGATACAAGCCCCCGACCTTGAGTTGAAACCCCTCCCTGACACTCTCAAGTATGCTTTCCTAGGTGCCAATGATACGCTCCCCATTATCATTTCAGTTGTGTTATCTGAGGCACAGGAGGGAGCCTTCATTGAATGCCTGTCTAGGCACAAGGAAGCTATTGCTTGGAGCACTGCTGACATTAAGGTTATAGACTCTACACTCTGCATGCACCACATTTATACTGATGATTCCATCAAGCCATTTAGGGACATGCAGAGACGTCTGAACCCTAATAAGAGGGAGGTGGTAAAAAAGGAAATCCTGAAGTGGTTGGACGCCGGGATCATATATCCCATTGCTGATAGTAAATGGGTTAGTCCCATTCATGTGGTGCCAAAGAAGGCAGGCTTTACTGTAGAAATCAACGACCAAGGTGAACAAGTTGTCACTAGACCCTCAACTGGATGGAGGGTCTGTATTGATTACCGCAAGCTGAACACCGCTACCCAGAAGGATCACATTCCTCTGCCTTTTATTGATCAAATTCTCAAAAAATTGGCAGGGAATAAGTACTATTGCTTTCTCGATTGATATTTTGGGTACAATCAGGTGGCAATCTTTCCCGATGACCAGGAAATGACGACATTCACGAGTCCTTACAGTACTTTTGCATTCAACCGTATGCCGTTTGGATTATGTAATGCCCCTGCAACTTTCCAGCGGTGTATGATGTCTATCTTTTCTGACATGATTGACGAGTGTGTTGAAGTGTTTATGGATGACTTCTCCATTTATGGCTCGTCTTTCGACCAGTGTCTCCTGCACCTAGAGAATGTGTTGAAGCGATGTAAGGAGACTGGTTTAGTCCTCAACCAGGAGAAAAGTCACTTCATGGTACAGAAAGAAATTGTACTTGGGCATGTTGTATCCGAGCAAGGTTTGGAAGTAGATAAAGCCAAGATTGATTCTATTTCCAAACTTCCATTGCCTACGAATGTCAAACAGATTAGATCCTTTCTGGGCCATGCTAGCTTTTATAGGCACTTTATTAAAAATTTTAGTAAAATTTCTAGGCCACTTTGTGACTTGTTGGTGAAGGAATCTTCCTTCAGTTTTGATTCAAAGTGTGCCGAGGCCTTTCAAACTCTAAAGGAGGCCTTGATTTCTTGCCTATTCTCCAAGCTCCTGATTGGACACTCCCATTTGAGCTTATGTGTGATGCTTCGGATTATGCAGTGGGAGTAGTCCTTGGACAAAGGGTTGAGGGAAGACCTCATGTGCTACATTATGCAAACAAGACTTTAATCGAACCTCAACGAAACTACACCGTCACTGAAAAAGAATTACTTGCTGTAGTTTTTGCTTTGGAGAAGTTTAGGTCTTATCTGCTTGGGTCTAAGGTTGTTATTTTTACTGATCATGCGGCAGTGAAACATCTCATTACTAAGAAAGATTCTAAGCCACGCCTGATTAGGTGGATCCTACTCCTTCAAGAATTTGACTTGGAAATACATGAAAAGAAAGGAGTAGAAAATGTTGTGACTGAGCACCTGTCTCGCCTTCCTCTTAATGACTCTCTTTCTGGTGACATTAGCGTGACATTTCCCAATGAAACACTGATGGCGGTAACACCAACTTTACCTTGGTATGCAGACACTGTAAATTACTTGGTCACTGGACAAACTCCTGGCTCTTGGGATGAGCAGAAAAGAAAGAGATTCATTTCTCAAGCAAGATATTTTCATTGGGAAGAGCCAGAATTATTTAGAATTGGACAAGACCAAGTATTGAGACGTTGTGTACCTGAAGAGGAACAACAAAGTGTGCTGAGTTTTTGCCATGAACTTCATTGTAGAGGACACTTTGGTGCTAAGAAAACTGCTTTTAAGGTTCTCCAGTCCGATTTTTGGTGGCCTTCTTTATTTAAGGATTCTCATAATTTTGTTAAGGCCTGTATTAGATGTCAATGGACTGGAACGATTGGGAAGAGGAATGAAATGCCTCAACATCCTATTCAATCTGTTGAAATTTTTGATGTGTGGGGAATTGACTTTATGGGCCCCTTCTCGTCGTCCCATGGTTATGAATATATCTTGGTGGTAGTTGATTATGTCTCTAAATGGATAGAGGCCATTCCTACGTGCACAAATGACCACTCCGTGGTTTTGAAATTTGTGAAGGCCAATATCATATCCCGTTTCGGCTACCCCAAGACCATTATAAGTGATGGGGGACCTCATTTCCGAAACCACCACTTCAATCGGCTAATCAGAAGTCTAGGAGTGACTCAGAAGGTCGCTACCCCTTACCATCCTCAAACAAGTGGCCAGGTTGAAGTGTCAAATATGGAGATAAAAAATATTTTGGAAAAGACCGTTAGACATGATAGCAAAGACTGGTCCCAAAAGCTTGATGATGCTTTGTAGGCTTATCGAACGGTCTATAAGACCCCTTTGGGTACTTCTCCCTTTCAGATTGTGTATGGGAAAGCATGCCATTTACCTGTTGAGTTGGAACATAAGGCACTTTGGGCTATTCGAAGTGTTAACATGGATTTAGAGAAGGCAGGTAAGGCATGACTTCTAGAATTAAGTGAGCTTGAGGAGTTGAGGAATGATGCTTATGACACCTATCAAGCTTATAAAGAAAGAACTAAGGTCTTGCATGATAAGTTTATACTTCGAAAGACCTTTGAGCCCAACCAACAAGTCTGGCTTTTCAATTCCAGACTTAAGCTTTTTCCTGGGAAGTTAAAATCTCATTGGGATGGGCCTTATATAATCACCAAAGTACTTCCACATGGAGCTGTGGAGATTAAAAATCCTTCCTCTTCAGCAACTCCCTTTATCGTCAACAGTCAACGGTTAAAACCTTACATAACTTTAGATGGCCATCTGGTTGACGAAGTCACTCTTGAGGAGCCTTAGCTCCTACCATTCTCCGCCTCAGGTAATATCTTCCTTTAGCTATTTTTGTTTTCAATGAGGACATTGTTTGAACCAGGCATGGGGGAGAGGACTTGAGGCATTTTTTTATAGCATGAATACATTTGCATTTAAAAAAAAAAAATTATTTTGAGCTTAACTGGCTAGGTCCTGCATTCTTAAGCAAATCAGAACTCTAGGGTAGACTAAGTTAATTCTAGGGTCAAACTTTAGAAGCTAAATGAGCCACTAGCTTTATACTTTTAGTGTCCTTTGTGGACTTAAAAACTTAAGTAGGAGTTAAGTTACAGACCATTCCTCAAGAGGTTGAGGAAGGAAAGCTAGGGTTTGAGTTAAAAGGTGGGGTAGTACCTGGAGTCTTGTTCTACCTTTTGGTTTATGGGTCCCTGTAACCCAAGCATCCAAATTTCACACACTTGGTCTGGTAATCAACTTAATTTCTTTCTTTCTTAAAAGAGATTTGGTTCTCGTAGTTTTGACTTAGGAGAGGCTTGAAAACACAATTTGATTGGAAGAGTTCCCGCCACAGGAGAGGTGGAGTATATACTCACCTTGAGGATGCGATGATAACATATTACCTCCTCGGCACTTGTCTCTTAGGATATCCATCCTACTGGCGGCATGTAAGCGCATTGTGCAGTTTAGGTACCATGGGCGGCCCTATCTCGAAGTGCCGATTGCCATAGGCCTAAATTCGCTTAAGAAATCCATGGGTGATACTATCTCGAAGTGTCGATTGCCAGGAGTTCTTGGGGTCGTTATGGGCGGTGCTATCTCGAAGCATCGAAAGCCAGGCACCCTTCGAGGTACGGTAATGGAGACAATGAATCTGACACAGACCTTGTTGATAGCTGATCCAAGGTTAGACTTAGGGGAATCAAACAAAAATAAATATATATATATATAATCCTTTTTCCTTTAACTCAAATAAGTCAGACCAACGCACATGCACGGTTGCTTTAATCTCAGGGATCAATAAACCTTAGGGTAGAGTCAGAAATCAAGGAAACTTGTGCCTGCAACTCGTCTTTAGCCGAACTAGTCTGTAACTTAGCAACTACTTGGGAACCTTGGGTCTAAAGTCTGAACTTAATATGTTTCTAAAGGAAGACCAATTGGGTTGACTAGTCTATTTGGAGTGCTAGGTTTCGCTTAATTTTGCTAGGGACTAGTAAAAACTAGGCATGGGGGTATTTTCTTAGCCCATATTTGTGGGCTATTTAAGTATTTAAGTGCTTAGACATTAAGTTAATTCTAGCATGTAATTAGCATAAATTAGGATGTAAATAGGTTAATTCATTTTCTAATTTAATTATAAAATTCATGCATTGCATTCATTTAATTAGTTAATTAATTATGTGCATTGCATACATTAATTTAAGTTAACATAAAAGTTGAGGGTTTGTATATAAGTAACCATAATATTTTAACATTATTTTTTTCTTTCTTCTTGCAACAACGGCTGCATTTCCTTCGACTTCCG
This sequence comes from Thalassia testudinum, assembly GCA_037157565.1. Classification (NCBI taxonomy): domain Eukaryota; kingdom Viridiplantae; phylum Streptophyta; class Magnoliopsida; order Alismatales; family Hydrocharitaceae; genus Thalassia; species Thalassia testudinum. The sequence continues at coordinate 52,926,934 of JAZHRO010000035.1, read as the reverse complement.
CTCCAACGCCACCAGCTGCCGCACTGAAATCTGCATTCAAGGACGAGCGAAGAATGTGGATCTACTCTCGCCTCTCCGTTCATATTCATGCAGGCAATTACAAAAAGAGGAGGATACAGCCGAGCGTAGGAGGCCACCATCCCAACCATCCACACTGTGCAGAGAGTTCATCTCGTCCATTTCACCACCGCCGGCCTCAACCGCGGGGACGAGCCTCCATCACCGTGGGCATGTGGCGTGACAGGCCACACCACCATCTGGAGCTCGTTTGCATCACTGTGCCTCACCAGAATCAACATCCCCACCCTCACTGTCATCACCAACAACCTCCACAACCGCTACTGCAATTTCACTCCTCAGTCAGTTAAGACATCTAGGAAGTTTCCCGAACGTCTGAAGCTTCGACACCCCCCACTCCAACAGCAATCGGCCACTCTCCTCCACTTCACGGCCGCATCACCTCCAGCTTCCAACGCCTCTCCAGCCTGCAGCTGCAACCACCCTTGCTACACTTCACCTCCAGTGCCAACCGCCAACCCTCGCCCGCATCACCTCCAGCGCCAACCACCAACCCTCACCTGCATCACCTCCAGCGCCAACCGCCTTACAGGCTTGCGCACATCCTACTACGCAAGATCGCCTTCACGCCATCACCAGCCGGCAGTGTGCCCGCTCACTCCCCGCCGCGTGCCTAATTGCACAGCAAAAATACACCAACAATTGTGCCATCTTGTGCTATTTCCTAGCATTACCAGTGCATATTAGGTATCCTTAGTTGCATTTGTAAAAATACACGCATGCATGCATTTATTTGAGAGGGGAGGAGAGTGAATAAAATGGCCTTGTAATTTACAAATTCTTCAAGTGCTGACTCACAAAATCACCATCCTCATTTTTTATTTAACTTTGAATTTCCGCTTCTTCGCAGCTACAAGGCACGGCCTCTTCCTCCTCGCGCCATGCTCTGCAGCAAGCCACTCCCTGCCAAGCCATGCACAGCCAGGGCATGGCTGTGCATGCCTTCTTCTTCTTTAAAAAGAGCACGGCTTCTTCTTTGCAAAGAGAGCCTGGTCCATGAAAAAAACACACAGCAGCTTCCTCCTTCCAGGCCGTCTCCTCCCCTCTCCCCTCCATACGCAGTCTCTCCTCTTTGAGGAGCCACGCTGCGGGCAGGAGCAACTCACAGTGGTGCACAACCACCACTGTGAGTCCCACCACCACCCAGATCATCAAAGAGCCGATGGGCGTGGTGGTTCCCCGCTCTAAATTCATCATTCCAAGCATCTCTGCCATTGCCACAGAGTTAAGGTCTGAAGCTCCACGCAGCTGTAGCAAGGAACCGGCAGCCGCTTGCCCACACGTAGGCCACTGCGCGCCCCTGCAGCAGCCGGCGAAGCTCCACCACACATGCCAGCAGGCCACCCGCACCCCTCTCCACGCGCCCTGTTGCGAGTTCCGCCCGTAGCCCAGCCAACATAGACCTTCCAAGCGCACGCTAGCTCGCGCAGCGGCTCCTCACTCACAGAACCGGACACACCCGGTCGCGCGGCTCGACCATGCACTGTAGCCACTGTTCACACTAGTCAGCGGAACACTATGGCTACAGTGTGGTGACCGGTAAGTTTCTCACTTATCCGGTCACCCGGCGCGTCCAGCCCCTCGCCTGCTCCAGCGCCCACCTACGCGTCTATGTTCGCCCGCGTACGCTCGGCCGCTTCTTCGCACCCGCACTCGCCTCTTCACGCAGCGCGGTGCACTGAGGTCCTTCTCCCTCGCGCTCACTCCCTCCAGCGCGCGTCTTCACGCGCCTACGTGCAGCACGGTTCACTGTGGCCATCAGACGATGCCCTGAGGACGCGGACGACTTAACTCCAGCCTTCTTCACTCAGCAGATGCTCTCTCTCTCTCTCTCTCTCACAGCACTCTCTCACACTCTCTGCACACACATACACACACACACTCACACTCTCGTACACACACCTGTACTCTACTATATACATATATATATATATATATATATATTTATATACATATATATATATATACATATATCTATACATATATTAGTACTTATATAACTATGTATTAGTCTACATACATACATACATATATATATATACTTTTATATATATATATATATATATATATATATATATATATATATACAAACAAATATACATACATATATACATATATATATATATACATATCTATCTACATATATCTATATACATATATTACTATATATATATATATATACATATCTATCTACATATATCTATATACATATATTACTATATATATATATATACATCTATATAGTTATATATACATACGTAAATATATATATATATATACATACATCTATCTATACATATATTTACATACCTATATATATATACATATATATATACATATATACATATATAAGTACACATATACCTATATAGTTATAACCATATATATATATACATATAGATATATATATTTACATATATACATATATATTTTCATATCACTTACCATACGTGGTATCGCTGGAATATCTACACCGGTTGCTAATATTTCCCGATACATGCGTACAGAAAGCGTGTTCGCACTCATCTTCCACCAATCCACCTTACACTCCACGTGGCACTTCGTCCTGTTGGTTGCGTCTTTCTAGAAGACGACCAACTCGACACCGTGCTACACGCCATCTCCACCTCCACCCCCACCCCTTTATACATATATAATATATACATATATATATACTATATTTACTTTATTTCTGTCTCTCTTTCCTACTAGTAAAAAGATTAAAAATATATATATATATATAAGAGAAAAGATAATCCTTGACTTGCAGGTACTCAGTCTTGTGAATAACAAGACCAGTTTTGAATCCTAATTTGGCTCAAAGCCAAGAACCTGATTTTGAGGGTGTGCCTCAAGGACAAGAATTATTAGAAAAAAATCTAAATAGAAAAACACCAAAAACATAATAAATGAACGGAAGAGATTCGTTGTAGGAAAGGCGTAGAAACTGATTCACTTCTAATCCCACTTCCCTGAGTTTGACCCTGGGCCTAAAAGTGACCAAGATAAAATTAAGTAGGCCAGGTAAAAAAATTTTTGTAAAGAGATGGTTAGGCTTGAATTAGGTTAACCACTACACTCATTTCAACGATAAAATCACCATATTAACATAACCTATCCGGGCCCGACCACACATCCTTTCAGTGCCTTCCTTTGAACTTTGGCCTACTGCATCAACTCCAGCATGCCTTCCTTGCAGCGTCCACCAGTGGCATCCAGCAGTAGTGGCGCGCCTGCAGCAACACCACCCTCGGTGTGCGTGCAGAACAGTGCATGCGCCTCCTCACCATCAGCGCGCTCAACTCCCGCGCGCCTGCTCCAGCGCGCCCGCGCCTTTCTCCTGCAGAGCCTCTCTGCCATCTGCAGCGCCCCCCGCCGCCACCTGCAGTGCCTCCAGCAGTGCATGCAGACTTAATGCGGGCAACAACAGCACCCGCACGCACCGCCTGCAGCAGCCTTTGCACGCGCACAGCCCCCCCTCCTCTAGCAGGTGCAGCCACCGTCGAAAGCCACCTTCATCGGAGCTCCATCCGACCGACTTCGGCCACCTCGTGACTCGCCGCCACCACTGCTGCGAAGCCCTCGGCCCAAAGAACTTCCTCCGAGCTTCACGCCTCCGGCCGTTCCTTCCTCTTCACGCACTGCCAAGGGGAAGAAATCCCCTGTTTTGCTATAGTAAAAGGGCTATTAACATTTACATTCTCTGCCATTGCCAACTTTTATTGGTATTTTATTGAATCTGCATTGAAAAAAATATCCTCTAGTTATTCAAAATTGCCATTTCAGCATGTTTTTTTGATACTACCTTAATCTGAAGGCAGATTTGGCTCGATTCTCATCTAAACTAACTACGAACATACATTTTTAACTGGTGCGAACTTAAATACGTCATTGCCTCCCTGTGGATACGACCTGCTCTTCTGCGAGTGGTTATTTTAAATATTGATTAGTCGATTTTTCCACCACATAAAACTACAAATGACTTTTAAAGCGAACAATCGACTCATCAGTGGTCATTGGTTCGGGTGGGAATAGCCTCGATCCACTTGGAGACGTAATTAATAGCAATGAGAATGTACTGGTGTTCAATGAAGCGAGGAAGGGTCTCATGAAATCGATGCCCCAAATGTCGAAGATTTCAACGGGAATAATTTGGTTTAGAGGCATCATTTCTCTCTTGGTTATGCTCCCAAGTGACTAACATCGGGAACACGACCTCAAGAAGTCTTGGGCATCCTTGAATAAAGACGGCCAATAGAATCCAGATTGCAAAATCTTTGCAGCCATCTTTTTCCTGAAGAAATGTCCATCACACGTAGATGTATGGCAAAACTTGAATATACTTTTGAATTCATCCTCCAGAACACATCGATGAATAATTTGATCAGAGCCAATGCAGTACAGTTCAGGGTCCTCCCAGAAGTAATATTTGGCCTCATATTTAAGTCTCTCTCTTTGTTGCTTGGTCCAATCCTGAGGGATTTGACCAACGACCAAATAATTTACGATGTCTACAAGCCACAGAGTTTGGACACCTAATACTGCAAGGATAGTCTCGTCCAGAAAAGTATCAACAATCAGAATATCCGGACGAGAAGAATCACTCAGAAGTCTTGAAAGATGATCTGCCACCACAAGTTGTGCCCTGGATTTATCTTTGATTTCAAGATCGAATTTTTGAAGCAGAAGAATCCATCGAATAAGCCAGGGTTTGGCATCCTTTTTGGCTAAGAGATGTCTCAAGGCTGAGTGGTCAGTGTAAATTATGACGTGAGACCCTAAGAGATAAGCCCTGAATTTCTCCAAAGCAAATACTATAGCTAGTAATTCCTTCTCAGTAACAATATAGTTCCTCTAGGCCTCGTCCAGAGTTTTGCTAGCGTAGTAGATGACAGAGGGCTTCCTGTTGATCTTCTGACCCAAAATAGCCCCGACCGCGTAATTAGAAGCGTCGGTCATGATCTCAAATGGGGTTGTGAAAACCAGTGGTTGCAACACTGTTGCATGAAAAACATGTATAAATTCATCGTAAAATGCTTATTTGTGATAGTTCCTAGGCTTAGCATTGCATATCATGATATAAATATCGCATAGCATGCATCATTCTGCATTTAGAGTAGTTGTTTATATTTTAGGTTAATTAGGTCCTATTTATGGTTAGGAGAAAAGAGGATTTATTTCAGGGCCTCGGATGGACGATCAGACCATACAGATCTGATCTGGACGACGATCGGAGACTAATGCCTCTAAAATCGTCTAGATCGAAGTCCCGTAGCATCACATTAAGCCTAAGGAAGATCAACGGCCAGGGGGCAATGCGACATCCATATAGGTTTCGGATGGAAAATTCGACCATACGAATGGATCCGGAGCGACGATCGCAGTTCGACATTGCGGGAATCATCTTCATCTGAGCACCGTAGCACCCTCTATAAGAAGAAGAAGATGGATGGCCCAGATGGTGCCACGTGGCGCCATCCAGATCGCCCAACACCGGCCAGCACCGCCTAGCTCCTTCTTCATCCGCGCCCTTCAATCCTAGCCGTTGGATCAAGATCCAACGGCTGGGAAGCGAACGCACCAAGCCGCTCCAAATGACATAAGGGAGGGGTTGCCACAATGGTGCTAACACTAGCTTGCAAAGGAGGGGCGTGGGTTCAAATCCCCGCAACCCCCCCCAATTTCCAATTTCGCCGGCCGCTCAGCAGTAGCTGCACAGCGCGCAGCAGCGCCAGCGCACACCAGCGCGCGCGTGACACAGGTGCACAAAGCACGCAGTGCCAGCAGAGTGCACGCCAGTAGGGAGGCGCGCGGATCTTCAGCAACACACCTTTAGTGACACTTGCAGCTATCACTAATGGTCTATGCACGCCAGCAAGAGGATTTGATAGGCGGATCTTCAGCGATAGCTGCAGCGACGTTCATGGACGTCACTAAAGGCCCATGGCCGCCAGCAAGAACAATTGAAGGGTGGATCTTCAACGACAGCTGCAGCGACGTTTGTGGACGTCAGTAAAGACCCAGATATGATTTTTGCCTCTTCTCCGCCACTATAAAAGAACCTACACCCTTTCCCTTCCAAGCCATCTCTACCTACTCTACTCCCACCTACTCCCAAGCTCTAGCAAGCCTACCAACGCTCCATTAGAGCTTGTTCTCAAGCTCCCAAGGTGCCTATTAGTGTAGCGAACCTCCGCCCCACCAAATATTCCTTCAACTTCCCATCTCCCTTCATAGGTCACCTTGGAGCCGTCCTCTCATCTCCATTTCGGTAACAGATCAACTCTGTCTTCTCACCTCCATTCCAGAGCTACGCCGAAGCTTACCTCAACCCGACGCCCTCCAGCATCTCACCTCCATCGTCTCGCTCCTCACCTCCTTCTTCCAAGCTTCTGCCAGGCGCCGTCATCTTTCTGAACAGCCGATTCAGGAGATTTCCTCTCACCTCCCTCTCTTTTTATGCTTTTGTAGTTCATTGTAATCGACATTGAATTGATATATATATCATATTTGTTCCATTTCTATCTTGTGATTCATTGAACTTGTCTTTTATTTCAAAAATACAAAAAAATAACAAAACCCCAAAATACAAAAAAGAAATGAAACGAAGCACGATTTTCAGCTAAAGTAAACGTCGCCTCCCTATGTTCGACCCAAGGCTCCCTTGAAGTTTCGGTATAAATTTTATCTGATCGACGTGTTTTGCAACTACAAAGACAGGTTGTAACCTCGATTTCTAAACACGCGAAACATGATGCGACCATTTTGGTGCCATTGCTGGGGAGGCAACGGAATTTACTTTATTGTTTATTGTGCTTCTTTGCATTTACATAGCACTAACCCTACTTGTCTTTGATCTGCTGTCTTGCCGGTACCCTAGCATGGAGATCCAAGTGCGGTAGATTAGAGTAAAGTGCAGGTAGAGTACTCTGTAAGTGTCTCCCACTTTTCCCCCCATTAGTTCATTTTGCCACAATCATAACCAAGACTTAATCTACTTAGGTGTTTGCATAAATCCTAGGATAGACTTTGTTTGTCTTGTTTGCCACTTTCACCCATCTCACCCACATCTTATATATAAAAAAAATAAGAAGATATTTCTGTGGGACAAATCAATTTACACACTCTATACACCCACATTTGAGGCACATAATCAGACTTGATTTTCATCTACTCAACCGGGCTTCCGGCCTGTGGACCCGATACACGAATTCAACACATAAAAGAGTAGAAATCATATTAGGTTAACCATCATTTTGTGTGCCTTAATCAGTGGTGCATTTGAGCCAATTGAGTGAATTCTTTGGGCTGCACCACCTAATCTAAAAGAGGTTCATTTTCTAGCTACCCCACAGGATTCAATAATTAGGACAAGCCAGGAATTCCATATTTTCTTGATTTCTAAAGGAAAATACTTGAACATGTGCTTTCAACAAAAAACCTGGTTTGCCTCACAAAACTTGGTTGAAAACACCTAATATTTGAATCCTAAAAGCTATTAAGCAAGATTCGAATCCTAAAACTCACCTTATCATTAATAATCTTGCTTGAAAACCTCTTGGTTGTGCACATTCACACGTTCTCAAACAAATCATTAAGGGCACAACCCATTAAGGGCCCATCACATTCCAAATCACCAATTTCCCAAGCCTAACTAAAATCAATTAGACATTGGCCCTAAGGATTCATTCGCTCATCGGGATCCAAATTGAGATTATTCACGATTAACCTGCTTATACTTGTTAATCTGATGTCTAGCTAGGGGAGTAGCGTCAAACGACCGCGGCTGGGGGGTACACTAGGAGCCGGAGGTGGAAGCCAAAGGAAGAACCTTCTCCCCAGTCCCTCCTTCTAACTGGTTGGATTGCCTGGACATAAGTAGAGTAAATCGTCCATAATCTTAGGACAGATTTTGAGAGTCAGTAGACCTTAGGCTACACCATCTAAGGACAGGCTTGTATTCTTATGCTGCAGTGTTCCTTTTCCCCATCCTTCTGACTTCCTTCTAGTGTATGCTTGGGAGGAGGTCATTGAACCCTAGATTGGAAGGACCTTTAGACCATTCTAGGAGGTGGAGGTTGAGCTATAGCCAAGCAGATCTCATGGCTGATAACAACTACCTCCCCTACCTCTGAACCAGCAGAAACTGATTCAGAGGCAGTTGGAAGAATTGCAGCAGATGCAGCAATGGTTCCAACTCATGCATGGTCAAGGCACTCAGCCCTTGAAGGATTTTTACGATCCTTCAAACTATGGGGAACGTCCCAGCGTCATGATTCCCACCGGAGACATTGAAATCAAGCCCCAAGTCTTAAGTTTGATTAAGCATTTTCATGGGCTTGGCTCGGAGGACCCATTCCAGCACCTGGAAGATCTGACCATGTTGGTTCAGACCACCAGAGTAAGGAATGTGAATGAAGAGCAAATGATCATGAGGCTTTTCCCCCACTCTCTTAGGGATAAGGCCGCACATTGGTACCGGACTATAGGAAGGCCGATTGAAACTTGGGCTACTCTTAATCAGCTTTCTTGAAGAAATTCTTCCCTATCAGAAGGACCAATGCCTTGCGACGGGCGATTGCTACTTTCGTCCAGCGACCGGGGAAACCGTTTCATGGTGCCTGGGAGGATTCCAGGAATTTTTGAGGAAGTGTCCACACCACGAGGTGCCGAAATGGCAACTCGTGCAAATTTTCTATCACGGGTTGGTTGAGCAACTCCGTAATCACGTGGACACCTCCTGCGGAGGCAATTTTCTCAACAGGGATGCAGATAGCGCATACGACCTGTTTGAGGAAATGAGCGAGAACTCAATTAATCATGCCTCCATGGATGCATTCAACCGGTCCAAACAACCTAGGTCAAGTGCTAATGAGATCCAAGACTCTCATTCATTTGACATGGAATTAATTTGTAATAAACTGGATAAAATGGACTTAATTGCTAAGAAAATGGAAGAATGGATGTCTGGGAGTTCAGGAAATACTTCTTTACCCACTCAATCCCAGAATTAGGGATTCCATTCCTCACGAGCTCCCATGGGGCGGGAATTCGTGAATCAACTCGATTCGACTCAACCTATGAGCCAAGATTTCTCAGAACTATATGGGTTCCAAACTGGGGCCTTTGATCCCAGTTTCTCTGATCCTTCCTTCTCTTCATCCTCATTTTATGAGGATGCATATGCAATGCAGGAGAATGTCAGGTCCAACCCGTATTCCAACACTTTCAACTTGGGATGGAGGAACCACCCTAACTTCTCTTGGAAAAATCAAGGGCAACAGACCCAATCTCGACCCAGCAACTATGCATCTCAAAAATCCATGGGTCAGGGTCAAGTATACACCCAGTTGCCCCCGAGACCGGTTAATCAGCCATCTTGGAATGCCCAACAATCCATGGGGCAGGCTGATTTGAATCGGCAGATGGTGGAAATGCAAGGGTCCATGCCTCAGCTTATGTAACAAATGAAGACATCCTTGGATAACTTGCAATCCGGGTTAATTGCAAACACCCAACAACCTGGATCCCTACCATCTCAACCCGTACCAAACCCGCGTAATGTGCAAAATCAGGGCAATAGAGCCCAAGGGTACGAGAATCAAAGGGACCCACACATGCATGCTCAGGTGGTTGAGCAGGGTCCCTCTTCTTCCTCTTTTGGTTACATGACCAACCAAGGCCCTCCAATCTTCACTAATCCACCTCAAGACCCAAACCCTTATGCCGCTGCAAACTCTATCACCTTGAGAAGTGGGAAACAGACCCAGAACCCAGAATTACCTTCTAAAGATCAAAATTCTGGGGAGCTTGAGAAAGAGGAGGATGAAGACAATAAGGCCCAAGGGCCAGAAATTGAAAATTCCACCCATATTCCGTTCCCTGAGGCCCTATTGAAAACCAAGAAGAAGAAAACCCTAGACAGCAATGAGGAGCTTTTGAATTTATTCAAGAGTGTAGAGATCAATATTTTTCTCCTCAATGCTATTACGCACATCCCGACTTACGCTAAATTCTTGAAAGAATTGTGTACCCAAAAGCATAAGCCGAGAGAACCCACTCCGAGGAAGGTGATTCTCTCTGAGCAGGCAAGTTCTGTAATCCTGCATCACCTTCCTCAAAAGAAGAAAGATCCAGGTGCCCCCTTGATCTCATGCATTATTGGGGAATACACTTTTGATAGGACACTATTGGACCTAGGTGCATCCATCAACCTAATCCTAACTTCTATTTATGAGAAGTTTGGGTTCGGTGAACTCAGGCCAACCTCAGTAACGCTACAATTAGCGGACCGATCGGTCACCACACCAAGAGGCATTATTGAGGATGTAATTGTCAAGGTCAAGGATTTCTATTTTCCTGTAGATTTCCTCATCCTCGACATGGATGTACCTAATGATTTGAGGATCACACCCATCATTCTGGGGCGTCCGTTCCTAGCCACCGCCATGGCCAACATAAACTGTGAAAGCGGTACTATGGAGATCGCCTATGGGAATAAGAAATTAACTCTGGATATTTTTAAGGCAATAAGAGGATTTGAGGATTGTGGATTCATTGAGGAACTCGAGGATCAGGATCTTGAGACATGTATGACAATCAATGCACTCGAGGACTCCATTAGCTTTAGCGAACCCAACCCACAACCCTCCTCCGTGGTAGACCTGCCACATCCTAAAGAGGCTATTGATTTTGTTCATTCCCAGCCTCTTCCACTAGATCGTCCTGATGAATCTTCATCAGCATACTCCCTTCCTTCGATTCTAAACCCACCCTAGCTGGAATTAAAACCATTGCCCCAAAATTTGAAATATGAGTTCTTAGGACCTGAAAACACACTCCCTGTGATTATTAGTGCTGATTTGACTAAGGAGCAAGAATTGAGGTTAATTAAGGTCCTTAAGAACAACAAGGAGGCAATTGGTTGGATCATCCATGACCTTAGGGGGACCGAGCCATCTTATTGTAATCATCGTATTTTCATGGAAGATAGATCCCGCCCTTCTCGTGAAATGCAAAGGAGACTAAACCTGAATATGTAAGTAGTCAAGAAGGAGATAATTAAGTGGCTCGATGCTAGGATTATTTACCCAATCTCAGATAGTCCATGGGTTAGCCCCATTCAGATTGTACCCAAGAAGGCGGGAATAGCCATTACGACTAATGAGAAAGGTGAAACCTTCACCACTCATTCAGCTTCTACTTGGAGAGTCTGTACTGACTATTGGAAGCTGAACATTGCCACTAAAAAGGATCACTTCCCCTTGCCATTCATCGATCAAATCCTCGAAAGGTTAGCTGGGCAAAAATATTTTTTCTTCCTGGACTGTTATTCGGGATATAACCAAGTCCCTATCCATCCCGAAAACCAGGAAAAGACAACTTTCACATGTCCCTATGGAACCTTTGCATTCCGTAGAATGCCGTTCGGGCTTTGCAATGTGCCTGTGACTTTTCAAAGGTGCATGATGGCCATATTTTCTAACATGGTGGGAGATTGTCTTGAGGTGTTCATGGATGATTTCTCCATTTTTGGAGATTCTTTTGAGTCTTGCCTGGCTAATCTGGAATTGATCCTTTAGAGATGCATCAAAACACGGCTGGTCCTTAGCTGGGAAAAGAGCCACTTTATGACTCAGGAGGGCATCGTCCTGGGTCACGTTGCTATCTCTAGACTTCCTCCACCCACATCCGTAAAATAGATTCGCTCTTTTCTTGGGCATGTGGGTTTTTGTAGAAGTTTTATTAAGGACTTCTCGAAGGTTGCTCGGCCCTTGAGTAACCTTTTGGCCAAAGATGCACCGTTCGAGTTTGATGAATCATGTCGTAAGGCATTTGATTTATTAAAAACAGCCGTCACCTGTGCCCCGGTATTGCAACCATCGGTCTGGACAGCCCCATTTGAGATTATGGCTGATGCATCTGATTATGCTGTCGGGGTTGTCTTGGGTCAAAAGATTGAGGAAAAGCCCTCTGTGATTTACTATGCTAGCAAAACTCTGGACGAGGCCCAGAGGAATTGCACCATTACTAAAAAAGAATTGCTAGCTATAGTTTTTGCTTTAGAAAAATTCAGGGCTTATCTATTAGGTTCTCGCGTCATTATCTATACTGACCACTCGGCCTTAAAACATCTCATGGCCAAAAAGGATGCCAAACCCTGGCTTATTCGCTGGATTCTGCTGCTTCAAGAGTTCGATCTTGAAATCAGGGATAAAGCCAGGGCACAAAATGTAGTGGTGGATCACCTTTCAAGAATCCTAATTGATTCCCCTCATCTGGATGTTCCGATCTCTGATACTTTTCCAGATGAAACTATCCTCACAATCTCAGGAATTTGAACCCCCTGGTTTGCGGATATTATCAATTATTTGGCCATTGGTCAAATCCCCTAGGATTAGACCAAACAACAACGGGATAGACTTGTATCTGAGACCAAATATTATTTTTGGGATGATCCCGAGTTGTACCGCATTGGCGCTAATCAGATTATTCATCGATGCATCTTGAAAGTCAAGTTCCATAGCATACTTGAGTTCTGTCACACATTCGCTTGTGGTGGTTACTTTTCTGGGAAAAAGATGGTCGCAAAAATTTTGCAATCCAGATTCTATTGGCCGTCATTATTTAAGGATGCCTAGAAATTCTCTAGGTCATGCACCCGATGCCAGACACTCGGGAACATGGCTAAGAGAGATATGATGCCCTTGAACCCAATTCTTTCCATCGAAATTTTTGACATTTGGGGCATCGACTTTATGGGACCCTTCACTCCTTCATTTGATTACCAGTATATTCTGGTCACTGTTGATTACGTGTCCAGTGGATTGAGGCAATTCCCACCCGGACCAATGACCACATGGTTGTCATCGATTTTGTGAAGAGAAATATCTTCAGTCGGTTCAGGGTTCCTAGGGCAATTATCAGTGATGGTGTCACACATTTCACTCATGCCCAGTTTCGGAATTTACTGGGGAAATATGGGGTGAGCCATCGGATTTCCACACCTTACCACCCTTAGACGAACGAACAGGCCGAGGTCTCCAATCGGGAGATCAAGAACATTTTGCAGAAAACCATTAGGCCTGATAGGAAGGATTGGACCCAAAAGCTAGATGATGCTCTTTGGGCTTACCGTACAGCGTACAAAAAGCCCATCGGTATGTCTCTGTTCCGTCTAGTGTTTAGGAAGGCATGTCACTTACCCGTAGAACTTGAACACCGGGCATTTTGGGCCATCAAGAAATGTAATGTGGACCTTGAGTTGGCCGGGAAAACCAGGAAACTCCAACTATCTGAGTTGGAGGAGCTTCGAAATGATGCTTATGAAAATACTAGAATCTATAAGGCAAGGACCAAAGCTTTCCATGACTAGATGATTTCACGTAAGAGCTTTGAGCCGAACCAGATGGTCTGGCTTTTCGATTCTCGATTAAAGCTTTTCCCCGGTAAACTCAAGTCTAAGTGGGGCGACCCATTCATTATTGAGCAGATTTTCCCTAATGGGGCCGTTGAAATCTCTGACCCAAAGATGGGTAATATTTTCAAGGTCAATGGATAGCATCTCAAACCCTTTGTTGACCATGTGCTCCCTAAACCTGTCTCGGACAAGGTTGCTCTTACCTTGCCATAACCACCACGGGCTGATCATCGCCTAGCTGAAGGCACTAAACTCAGCACATGTAAAGACTGTTCCAAGCTGACCTAAGTCTCACCGAAACCAGGTGCTATTCTTCCACTTCTACTCTCTTGCATGCTTTCATTTTTTTTACAATGAGGACAATGCAATCGCTAAGCATGGGGGGGTGGACATATTTTATAACCATTTTGTCACCTATAACAGTGATTTCCTGTTATTCGATTATTGTTTTAAAAAAAAGAAAAAAAAGGGAAAAAATAATAAAAATAAATAAAAATTTGGAAAAAAAATTAGAATTAGGAGACGAGAACTTAGGCATTAGGACTTGTAAACTTTAGGAATTGATTCTTTGAGACCTGAATACTTAGACTCTTCAGGTCTTCGAGCTTAATTAGTCCGGGTGTCCACTTGAATGTGGATTTAGTCTCGAGTCCTCGCCAATTAAAAATTTATTTTAATTTGGTAAATAATTTGGGATGATAAGTATGCGACTTATCAACCCGCCCTCTGATTTGGGGGGAGTTTAAGCCTAAGCATCTACACACATTATTTTGCACTGACTCACTTTCTGTCGATTTTTACGGAAATTGGGTAGCTAATGGACCAACTTGGGTGGTATGGCTGGCAAGTTGTCGGTGGTAATAGCTCATCAGCCGGTTGTCCAGAGCCCAGCCACAAGATAATTTTCATTGTACTCCCTTTAGGTAAATCTTAGATCAGGGAAGTCACCTACTTAAAAAAAAAAGAAAAAAAGGAAAAAATAATAAATAATAAATAATAAATAAATAAAACCACACACCGCACGAGTATGGCTGGCAAGTTGTCAGTGGTAACAGCTCCTCGGCTAATTGTCCAGAACCCAGCTCACAAAAAAATGCACAATAATTCCCAAAACACTTAGGGAAAAAGCGGGGAAGTAGAATAAATCGGGGAGATATATACTAGATTCACCCTTGTGTTGACCCCATAAATAAAAGTAGGGAGAAAGCTACCGATCGTAAAGATAAACCTTTAGGCAAGGTCACCTAGGGTCGTAGAAACCTGAAGTCCGTCTTAATGGCCATTTTGTGTCTATCACTTTTTCACAAAGATGCTTAGCACTTAGAGTCCTTTTTGAGTCTTGGGTGGGTCCGGTAGCCGTAAAAAGTTATCCCGTAACTCTCAAACTGCAAAAGTACAAAAAATGTAGAAAAGAAAAAAAAATTATCTTCTCAAATAAGGCGAGGGCTCGGACGGTCTGCATTCTAGCAGGCACCCGGGTACTGTTGAGTTTTTGTAATTAGGTCTTGGGGATGAGACTTTCTAAAGCAATCAATGAATGTTGCCTAAATACTCGAACCCTGATTCTACTGATATACATAGCATCTAGTTTAATTTTGCTAGGGACTAGCAAAAAGTAAGCATGGGGGTATGATAAACACGTATAAATTCATCGTAAAATGCTTATTTGTGATAGTTCCTAGGCTTAGCACTGCATATCATGATATTAATTTCGCATAGCATGAATCATTCTGCATTTACAGTAGTTGTTTACATTTTAGGTTAATTAGGTCCTTTTTATGGTCAGGAGAAAAGAGGATTTATTTCAGGGCCTCGGATGGACGATCAGACCATACAGATCTGATCGGGATGACAATCAGAGACTAACGCCTCTGAAATCTTCCAAATCAAAGTCCCGTGGCATCACATTAAGCTCGAGGAAGATCAACGGCCAGGGGGCAATGCGACATCCATATGGGTTTCGAATGGAAAATCCGACCGTACGGAAGTATTTGGAGCGACGATCGCAGTTCAGCATTGCGAGAATCATCTTCATCTGAGCATTGTAGCACCCTCTACAAGTAGAAGAAGATGGACGGCCCAGATGATGCCACGTGGCGTCATCCAGACTACCCAACACCAGCCAGCACCACCCAACTCCTTCATCCGCGCCCTTCAATCCTAGCTGTTGGATCAAGATCCAACAGCTGGGAAGTGGACACACCAAGCCGCTCCACACGACACAAGGGAGGGATTGCCGCAATGGTGCTAATGCTGGCTTGCAAAGGAGGGGCACAGGTTCGAATCCTTGCATCCCCCCCCCAATTTCCAATTTCGCTCAACAGCAGCACCAACGCAGCGATGCGTACGCGCATGCCAGCACACGCGAGCGCGCGAGCGACACGGGTGCGCGAAGCACGCAGCTCCAGCGGAGTGCACGCCAGCAAGGAGGTGCACGGATCTTCAGCGATGCACCTTTAGTGACGCTTGCAGCTATCACTAATGGTCTGTGCACGCCAGCAAGAGGATTTGATAGGCGAATCTTCAGCGACAGCTGCAATGACGTTCATGGACACCACTAAAGGCCCGTGCGTGCCAGAAAGAACAATTGAAGGGCGGATCTTCAGCAATAGCTGCAGCAACGTTTGTGGACGTCAGTAAAGACCCAGATACGATTTTTGCCTCTTCTCCACCACTATAAAAGAACCTACGCCCCTTCCCTTCCAAGCCATCTCTACCTACTCTACTCCGACCTACTCCCAAGCTCTAATAAGCCTACCAACGCTTCATTAGAGCTTGTTCTCAAGCTCCCAAGGTGCCTATTAGTGTAGCGAACCTCTACCCCACCAAATATTCCTCCAACTTCCCATCTCCCTTCATAGGTCACCTTGTAGCCGTCCTCTCACCTCCATTCCGGTAGTAGACCAACTCCGTCTTCTCACCTTCATTCAGAAGCTACGTCGAACCTTTCCTCAACTCGACGTCCTCCAGCATCTCACCTCCATCGTCCAACTCCTCACCTCCTTCGTCTGAGCTTTCGCCAGGCACCGTCGTCTCTCCGAACAGCTGATTCGGGAGATTTCCTCTCACCTCCCTCTCTTTTTATGCTTTTGTAGTTCATTGTAATTGTCATTAAATTGATATATATATCATATTTGTTCCATTTCTATCTTGTGATTCATTCAACTTGTCTTTTATTTCAAAAATACAAAAAAATAACAAAACCCCAAAATACAAAAAATGAATAAAATGAAACACGATTTTCAACTAAAGTAAACGTCGCCTCCCTGTGTTCGACCCGAGACTCCCTCGGAGTTTCAATATAAATTTTATCTGATCGACGTGTTTTGCAACTACGATGATAGGTTACTTGTAACCTCGATTTCTAAACACGAGAAACACAACATGACCAGAGCATAAGTGACTGCCATTTTAAGAAAATCAAATGCCTTATGGCATGATTCATTGAAATCAAACGTCGTATCTTTGGTGAGAAGGTTGCTCAAAGGGAGAGCAACCTTAGAGAAGCCCTTGGTGAACCTTCTATAGAATCCTACATGACCAAGAAATGATGGAATTTGTTTGACAGATGTGGGAGGTGGAAGTTTAGAGATAGCATCAACCTTAGCTTTGTCAACTTTGATTCCCCGTTCAGAAATTACATGACGCAAGATGATGCCTTCTTGTGTCATGAAATGACTCTTTTCCCAGCTAAGAACCAGTCTTGTTTTAATGCATCATTTAAGGATTGTTTCAAGATTAGCCAAGCAAGAATCACACGATTCTCCAAAATTAGAGAAATTGTCCATGAAGACTTCCATAAATTCTCCCACCATGTCTGAGAATATGGCTAGCATACACCTTTGAAAAGTCGCAGATGCATTGTATAAATCGAATGGCATCCTACGGAAAGCAAAGGTTCCGTAGGGACAGGTGAAAGCCATTTTCTCCTGATCCTCGGGATGGATAGGAACTTGATTATATCCCTAGTAACCATTTAGGAAACAGAAGTACTTCTGCCTAGCTAGTCTTTCAAGGATTTGATCGATAAAGGGCAAAGGGAAATGATCCTTTTTTGTGGTTGTGTTCAGCTTCCTGTAATTAATACAAACCCTCCAAGAGGAAGATGAACGAGTTGTGACAGATTCTCCTTTCCCATTAGTCACAATGGTAATCCTGGCTTTCTTGGGAATAATTTGAACGGGACTTACCCAAGGACTTCTCGCATATTAGGGTTTAATCTCCTCTACATTTGGTGAGAAGGGTGGGATCCATCATTGAACAATACTCTGAGATTGTAGTAAGATGGCTTGATCCCCTTAAGGTCATGAATGGTCCAACTAATTGCCTCCTTGTGTTCCTTTAGGACCTTGATCAGTTTAATCCCCTACTCCTTACTTAATCTGGCACTGATAATCATAGGGAGCATCTTTTGTGGTCCCAAAAATTGATATTTCAAATTCTCAGGCAATGGTTTCAGTTCGAGCTGGGGTGGGCTTAGAATGGAAGGTAAGGGTGATGCTGATGAAGATTCATCAAGAGAAAGAGGTGGAAAGTGAATAAAATCAATAACCTCTTCAGAATGTGGCGGGTTTGCCACAATGGGTTGCGGGTCAGATCCATCACAACAGGAGGAATTTTCAATTGCAGAAACTGCCATACATGTTGCAATATTCAAGTTGTCTTCCTCAAGTTCCTCTATAAATCCACAATCCTCAAATTTGTTAATCGCCTTAAAAATATCCAATTTCAATTTATGATCCCCAAAGGCGATTTCCATGCTACGGCTCTTACAATTAATATTAGCCTTAGCGGTAGCCAGGAACGGATGCCCCAGAATGATGGGTGTGTTCCTTAAATTTTCAGATACATCCATGTCAAGGACAAGGAAATCTACAGGAAAATAGAAATCCTTAATCTTGACAATAACATCTTCAATAATGCCTCGCGGATTTGTTACCGAACAGTCCGTTAACTACAGCGTTACTGAAGTCGACCGAAGTTCACCTAGTCTGAACTTCTCGTAAAGAGAAATCAGAATTAGGTTAATAGATGCACCTAGATCCTGAAGTGCCCTATCAAAAGTGTAATCTCCAATGACACAAGAAATCAAAGGAGCACCTAGATCTCTCTTTTTCTGAGGAATGTGATGCAGGATAATAGAAGTAGCATGCTCGAAGAGTACCACCTTCCTCAGAACAGATTCCCTCGACTTATGCTTCTGTGTGCATAAATCCTTTGAAAATTTAGCATAAATCGATTATGTGTTTGATAGCATCAAGGAACGGGATATTGATCTCAACATTCTTGAATATATTCAAGAGCTCCTCACTACTATAAACAGGCTTCTTCTTCCTAGGCTTATTCAAGGCCTCAGGAAAAGGAACATGAGTTAGATCTTTGGAATCAGGTTCCTGAGCCTTGATTTCTTCTTCAGAGTTTTCTTTTCTCTCCTCAGGCTCTCCACGATTTGGTAGATCAGAACAGTGTGGTTGTGGATCCTGAGTTTGTTTTGCACTCCTCAAGGTAACTGAATTAGTAGATACATATGGGTTTGGGTCTTGGGGAGGGTTAGGAAAGATTCGAGAGGCTTCATTAGCCAGAAACCTTTGATTTGAAGAAGCAGAAGAGGAAGGACCTTACTCAACCACCTGAGCATGCGCATGATGGTCCCTCTGATTCCCGTACCCTTGGGCTTGATTGCCTGGATTCTAGATATTACACAGGTTGGGTATGGGTTGAGATAGCAGAGATCCAGGTTGACGAGAATTAGTAACGAACTCAGTTTGCAAGTTGTCCAGTGAAGTTTTCATTTGTTGCATAAGCTGGAGCATAGATCCTTGCATTTCTATGATCTATCGGTTCAAATCAGCCTGCCCTACGGCTTAACGGGCATTCCAAGCTGGCTGATTGAGCTGATTTAGGGGCAACTGAGTGTAAACATGACCCTAACCAATTGGTCTTTGCGGAGCATAGTTTCTAGGTCAGAATTGGGTTTGCTGCCCCAAGTTTTTCCAGGAGAAGTTAAGGTGGTTCCTCCAACCCAGATTATAAGCAATGGAGTAAGGGTTGGACCTAACATTCTCCGGTATAGCATAGACATCCTTATAAGCCGAGGATGGAGAGAAAGAAAGAGAGGGATCAGAGAAACTCGGATCAAAGGCCCTAGTTTGGAACACATGGGGTTCCAAATAATGCTGGCTCATAGGTTGAGCCACATCAAGTTGATTCACAAACTCCCATCTAGAAGGAGCTCGCGACAAATGGAATCCCAAATTCTGGGATTGAGTGGATCGAGAATTGTTCATTGAGTTTCCAGCCATCCACTCCTCCATCCTTTTAGTAACCAAGTCCACCTTATCTAGTTTATTCCAAATCAATTCCATATCGAATGAATGAGAGTCACGAACTTCATTAACATTCGATCTGGGTTGTTGGGATCGGTTAAAAGTATCCATGGAGGCATGATTGATTGAATTTTCACTCATCTCGTCAAACAAATCGTGTGCACTATCTACATCTTTGTTGAGGAAATTGCCCCTCGCAAGAAGCGTCCACGTGATTTCTGAGTTTCTCAGTCAACCTGTGGTAGAAGATCTACACGAGCTGCCATTTCGGCACCTCATGGTGTGGACACTTCCGCAATAAGTCCTAGAATTTCTCCCAGGCAACATGAAACTACTCCCTCAGCCATTGGGTGAAGTAATCGCCCGTTACAGAGCATTAGTATGTTTGACAGGGAAGAATTTCTTCAGGAAAGCTGATTTTAGATCATTCCATGTTGCAATCGACCTTCCTATGGTCCTGTACCAATGAGTGGATTTTTCCCTAAGAGAGTGGGGAAAGAGCCTCATGATCATCTGCTCTTCATTCACATTTCACACCTTGGTGGTCTGGACCAAAGTGGTCAAGTCCTCCAAATGCTGAAACTAGTCTTCAAAGCTAAGCCCATGAAAGTGTTTGATCATGCTTAATAACTGGGGCTTGATTTCTATGTCTCCGGCATGAATCTGAACATCGGGATGTTCCCCGTAATTTAAAGGATCATAAAAATCCTTCAAGGGCTAAGTGCCCTACATTCTCTGGAACCATTCTTGTAGAGTCTACATTTGTTCCAGCTGCCTTTGAAACATCTCCTGTGGATTCTGAGGTAGAGGAGGTTGTTGATCGGCCATGGGATCAATTTGGCCAAAATCCAATCTACGCCTCCTAAAATACTCTAGTAGTCCTTCCAATCAAGGATACATTGACCTTCCCAGCATAAACTAGGAAGAGGTCGGAAGGACTAAGGATAAGAACCTTGCGGCACAACAAAACAAGCCTATCCTTAAGTGGGATAGCCTAAGGATCTACAGACTCTCAAAATCCGTCTCAAGATTATAGATGATTTACTCTACTTGCATCCAATCAATCCAACAAGTTAGAAAGAGGGACTGTGGAGAAGGTTCTTCCTTTGGCTTACGCCTCCAGTTCCTACTATACCCCCCAGCTGCGGTCATTTGACACTACTCTAACTAGACATCAGATTGATTGGTACAAGCAGGTTAATCGTAAACAATCTCAAACTGGGCCCCAAAGAGTGAATAAATCCTTAAGGCCAACGTCTACTTGATTTTATTTAGGCTTGGGATTGTAGTGCTTATGGAATGTGGTGGGCCCTTAAGATGGGTTGTGCCCTTAATGATTAATTGAATATGTGTGAGTGCATGCACAACCAGGGTTTTCAAGTAAGATTATTTTTTATGAGTGGATTCTAAGGTTCAAATCTTGCTTAAGTAGCTTTTAGGGTTTGGAATTAGGTTAATTCAATCAAGTTTCGAGGCAAACCAGATTTTCAAGCATGGGTGAAGATCTTTTTCCTTTTGAAATCAAAAAGTAAAGTGGAGTGCCTGGTATTGACCTAATTGAAAACCCTAAAGGGAAGCTACGTGGTGAGTTGCTTTTAAATTAAGTGGTGCACCCAAACAACTCAAACAATTGGCCAAAATTGCACCACTGAGTTAGGCACACAAAATGATTGACCTAGACCGATTTCTACTCTTTTATATGTTGATTTGTGTGTACCAGTTCCACATATTAGAATCTCGGTTGATATGATAAAAATCAATTAGCTTATCTGCCTTGAATGTGGGTGTATGTAGTGTGTATGTTGATTTATCCCACAAGTATCTTTTTGTTTTTTTTTTTTTACGAGGGTCAAATGAATGTGGGTGGAAATCCAAGCAACCAAGCTAACCCTAGGATTTATGCAAACACCTAGTTTAATTGGGGTTTGAATTAATGTTGTGAAATGAAATCTTTGGAGGGGAAGAATGGGGAGGACTTACAGTCGTATTCAACTGCACTTTACTCCAATCTATCGCTTAAAGATTTCCTGTTGAGGTACCTGTAAAATAATAGATGAGAAATAAAGTAAGTTAGAAAATAATCAAGTGCACGGAATGTGGAAAGAAAATCGAGAATCGTTGCCTCCGTGGTAACGGCACCAAAATGTTGGATAGCGGAAAACTGTGCGATCGGAATTGGATTTTGAAAACCCTTCGTTGTAGTTCAATTTGCGAAGCAATCAGTCAATAGATAAATTTAACAGAAATTCATAAAGAAATTCTAGGTCGAACACAGGGTGCCAATGTCGATCTAAAATCCACGATTACTTTTTTTGGTATTTTTGCTTGAAAGCGAGATAATTACAATGGACTTAATATTAATACGAAGAGAAAGAGAGAGAGAGAACAATCACTTGATATAAGAATACTACTTTTACAACTAGAAATCGGGAAATGATTACAGCTAGAAAGCGGAAAATTCTATTCTAGAAAGCGATAAAAAGAAGGGAGAGAGATGTTATCCCCCTTGACGACTACTTGGAGGATGAGTTAGACGGAGTGACGCCAGGAAGATGGAGGATGGAGCAGGAAGAAGGGGGACAAAGAAGGAGGAACGAGAATGAGGCATCACATCGTTGTCGTCGAGGGATCCACTTCCAGAATGGGGGCAAGAAAACTTTGGATTGAACTCTAAAGGAGCATCCCAGGTGTGGGATAAGCTTCTCTAGAGCTTTGGAGAGGGAGAGAGGTGAAGGAAGGGATGAGAATTTCATAGGGTAGGGGTCTCCTTTTATAGTTGCAAGGATTGGGGCCAATTTCATCATTCCATATTCAAAAACATTAATATTAGGTCTTTAGTGATGGATTTATTCATCACTAAAGGCCTATCGTGGGCGACATGTGCACATGCCACGTACGCCTCTTCTCCTGCACACACAACATTTTCACACGTTCAATAGCTCTCAGCCATCCAATTAAGAGATCGAACGACTTAAACTTCATGTTGCTTGCACCTTCTTCCGCGCGTGAGATCAAGCGTTTGAAGGTGTGTCGAATCGAGCATCTGGCGGATCGCTTCGTTGATGAGAAGCACATCATGGTCTTTAATTACCCCTAATTAACTAGTCTTCCTAGTTAATTGCTAGGAATATGTAAATATATGGGTTAATTATTAAATAAGGGATAAATATTAAAGGACCCTTAAAATAAGTTTAAAATGCTATATTATCAACCAATTACTATTATTAATATTTTAATTAATAATTGGACTCGAAATATTATCAATAATTTATCTAATTAATGTGATTAATAGCTTAAGGATTATTTATACCTAAGTATGTAATAACTTAAGTAACATTACTTAATTAAAAAATTAAGCTAAAAATGTCAAAAATGTAAATTCAAGGTCTAAATATAATAATTGTCTTATTTATAATTATATATAAAAAGTTGAAAAAGATTTAAATTAAAATAAACCATGACAACCTTAGTTTACATTTTAGTCCTTATATTTTATTTCAACGAGTCCTTATTCTTCACTTAGGTCCTCAACTTTCATTACAAATAAGTCCCTAAAAACTTCTTCTTTCTTTCTTTAGCCTCCTCGACGGCTGACATTAGGAGGTGCTTCCACCTTCTGATCACCACATATCTGACATCATTCCTTCCTCTCCAATCTCCTGGAGCTTGTGCTCACCATCTCCTTTTCATCCACTGGTCTGGATGAAGCTACAATCCTATTTTAGGGTTGTGGATAACCTCACTGGTGTCGAAGAAGACGCTGGTGGTTACTCCACTCCTAACCTCTTCTCTGTCCAGATACCCCTCCTTCTCAGCTACCGCCATCTATAAATACCCCTCCACACCTTTGATTTCACCAAATTAGCTCCCTTCCCTCTTCTTCACTGAGCTAACTGATAGGCTATTCTTTCCAAACTCCGGCGACTTTCCTCCGCTTCCTCCATTTTCCTCTATCCATCTTTGATCGCTTTGCATCTCCGCCGACGTCAGCCAAGTCACCTGACGCAGCATTGACTAGGAGTTCCTCTCTTCACTTCACATACGACCGCCAGACTTCTTCCCTGATCCTCTGATTTCCTCCTCCGTTAAAGACCATCGACGGAGATCTTCTACCTCCTTCGTCCAGGTAACAGTAGATTAGGTAAGTAGATTAGTTAGGATAGCTAGTTAGGTAGATTAGATAGGTATAATGCTAGTTTCTCATTCATCTTCTCTAGCTAAAGTGAGCTCGTTGAGCTTGTCAGGAGCAAATCTTTTGTCTTTCTAAGTCATCGATCACCTTCTTGAATCATTCATGAACATTTCTATCACTTTTAATCACTGAATTGATCACCTACTCGCCTAAACCACCTCTACCTTCACCACTGCTTCCGCTGTCCATGGCAAAAGTGGTTGAGCTTACTCAACCTCCACTAGGGCCCTCCACAACCTAACAATCAATTAAGGGCCCTTATCCTCACTTCAATTTAGGTAATTACCATCTATAACTTAAATGCCTAATTTAATTTAATCTCCTGAGCTCGCTGTCATTGGCGACTTACGAGGAGTTCAGATCGTTAATTATCCACCTATAAACCATCATAACTACCTTTTGACTTGTTTTCTCCACTCAATTGAATGGGAAAATAGGTCCTGAGCTAATCAAACTCGAAACTTGTTTACTGTAAATTCACTGCATAATTTTCACTTTAATGGATAATTAAAGGAATTAATGGGTTCCTGAGGTTCATTGTGACCTCAGGAAGCTATTTAGATCATCAATGGCATGTTTTAATATTGTCTATACAGTTTAGCCTTTTTTTGGACTCACGAGAGCTCCGGCAAGCTCCGACGAGTCAAATAAGCTATTCAGCACATAAAACTCAGCGTGAAGCTCCAAATCACTGATTTAAAGGTCACTGATCATGCTGAAGAAGTTTATTTTAGGTTTAAAGATCTGGAGCTCCTATTATATCATTGTCTTCTCCAACTCCGGTAGAGTTGGAGATGACTGATAGTTAGGGTTAAGTCTCATTTGAAAGGTCTAAAAGCATCAGTATCTTGCCCTGAGACCATTCCAATAAGTCAATCTCTGTGATTGACTTTGGTTTGTTCTGTCGAACAAACTCATCTAGAATCTCAAGCAATAGACCTGGAACCCTAGAATCTTAACTGAATCAGCCTTCTGATGTTCTGAATCCGTTCTTGAGGTAAAAGAGAAGACAATTAAGGCTTTAATTTCATCTGAAACGATTAAATTTGGAAAGTCAAAATTTCAAGGCTTCACAATCAACTTAAAGTTTGATTCCTGGATTTGTGATTCAATCAGACAAATTGAAGAATCCAATCTATTTCTAGGATGTTTGTAAATGATTCAAATGCAATTTGGATGAGCTCTGATTGATTTTATGAAGGAATTTGATTTTTGTTCAGTTTGGGTTATTTTTGAACCCAAACCGATGACAGTGAGTTTGTGATGAAATTCAAGTGGATAATCTACCTAGATAGTTTCTTAACAACCTCTAGAGGTTGTTAGATTTGATTAAATAGGTCTTCAGTTATCTGTTGAACCTATCAGAACTTGGATTGCAGTTCTGAAGCTCTTCAATGAAGCTTTTTAGCTTCTACACTTTCCTAAAGCTTATCAAAGGTTATCACCTTCACCAACAGCCTCGAAAACACTCTCTAAACCTATTCAACATCTCATCTGGAGGTTAAATGTCCTTCTGCAAGACCTTAGAGCCAAAACTCCATTCTACAGGAAAGATGGCCGTAGTGAACCAGATCCCTTTGCCCTTCAAATCGAAGAGCTAAACCAAGCCTAAGTATCAAATTGATACTCCAATTGTGTTGATAAACCTTAGAGCTTTCCAACAAGCCTTCATTTGCTTGGATTGGAGCTCTAAGCTGGCTGGAATGATCATCTGAAGTTTGGACTGGGAGGGGTATATTTAGCCCCACATCGGTGGAACTGAAGCGGCTGCCTTGGTAAGAAAGTAAGTTGTTTTTAAGGCCCTTCAGTCGTCAGTGCAGAGTGCATGAAAGAGCATGAGCATATGGGTGTGCATGTGGTGCCCGTGCCCGGGTGTGTGCACACATGTGGGCACGCGAGTGTGGGCACGTGAGGGCATGTGCATGTGGGCCTGGGAGGGCGTGAGCTGAATGGGCTCAAGACTATGCGAACCAGAAATAAATCGAACTAAATAAAAAACTAAGCTTGGACCTAGTAGGGTCTGGTCCCACCTCGAGAGGGGTGTTGTGTACCCCCGACCGGACCAAGCCACCAATCTTAAAACCTAATTTTTGGGTTCAAAGGGTCAAACCGGTTCGGTTCAGAAGATCTGCAAAGGTTCAGAAGAGAAGGAGAAGAAGAAAGGATGTAAAGGAAGAGAAGGAGAAGAAGGGGAGAGCTCGTAAGGAGAAAAGAAAGGTAGATAGGCACAAGGGCTAAAGAAAAATAACAGGCAGAATATGAAGAAAGAAAAGAAAAAGAAGAATAGTTGCATAAGAGAAGAGCTTGAGAATGATTGACGAGAAAAAATAAGAGAAAAGTAAAAAGGGAAAAGAGAGAGAGAGAAAGGTAAAAGAGAATAGAAGAAAGAGGATGAAGACAAAGAAGAAAAATAATTGTGGTTTAATTTCTTGCATTTTATTAATTCCTTTTTGAGGTTAATGTTGTAATAAGGCATATATTCAATAGAATTACTTTTTCTTGCCTTAATCTCTTGTAAATGAAAAGAAATTAAAAGAAATAAACATGTTTAATTGTTTGTAAAAAAAGATCATTTGTGTAAATGTGTTTCCTTATGAAATTTTGCATTCTTTTTAATTAGAAATCCTTAAGCAAAATTCATGTTCTTAAAGTAAATTTAATTATACTTCCCATAAGTAACTTAGATTTAATGGTGAATTTTAATTAAGTTATGCCTCCTAGCAAACATCCTGGACTCAACCAGTTAAAAGGAAATAAAACCTAAAATGTTAGGTTAACTTGACCCTATACTACTTAATCGAAATAAATTTAAGTTGAACTAAGTTACTTTCTTTTGTACATAATTAAGCATAATTAACTTAATTAACTGTGTTGAGAAAGTTAACGACCATTTTAGTGGCACCGTTGCTGGGGAGGTAACTGTAATTATATTTGCCATTTTTATTGTTTTTAGTTGTTTTGTATTAATTAGTTTTGTATTTGTTTAGTTTTCTGTCTTCTTTTCAGGTTTACCTCTGCGGGTATTCTCTGGAAAGAAGGTGGGTTTTCTTTTTGTGTTTTGTTTTTCACTATACATATCATTATAAGTATTCTTTTCTTAGTCTCTACTTTAGTTTGTATTGTTGCATTTAGTTAGTAAAAAAATTAAAAAATACAAAAATACATACTTCTTGACTAGCACCAGCATGTTATAGGCATACACTCTTAGGAGTGTATTCATCTGCTAGTAACTCTATGATCTGACTCAGGAAAAGTTTTCTACTATTTTTCTCGCATCAGTAGGAAAACACGCGAAAAACCGTGAAGATCCCTGTCCTGGAGTTAATATGAAGACCACATATTCTTTATTGAAAATACTTAAAAAGTGATCACTTTACTTCTTTCTATTATTTTTGAAAAGATTAAGTAAAAAAAGAGGACAATAAAAATTGTGACTTAAATCTGTTTGCAGAATGCATGCAGGTTTTATCACTATCGTCTGTTGCATGCTATCGCGCACACAGCGTTATCACTAGAGTCACACGGGTCTAATTTTTCTATTTCTCCTCTTTGCAGCTCTTAGGGCTTTGGTCGAAGATCAACAAGTCTGTCTCACTACAAGAGCCCCGGGGAGCCAATAGTGAGCAGTCTCATTCCTAGACCTTAGGCCTTTGAGCTGTAAGGATACGCACTTTCGTAGACACAGGTTTAGGATGCGTAGTTTGATACTGATATTATACCTATTCGCGTCCAAAGTATTTTGCATATTCTAGGACTCTCTTCTTTCCTTTGAAAGAAGAGAAAAACCCACTTTTTCATGTTGTTTTGCAGGTTTTGTTGCCGCTAATTTTTAGTGGTGTGAGTGTGCCTTTGCACATTCTTTTCATTTTATGCACAGGAGGCGATCCTTGAAACAGCCTCTTGTAACTCCGTTGACAGGTGCTCCTAAGCCGGTTGCAGCTAAGTAACCAATTAATTCTCATCGATTCATCTATTTTTATGGATCAATTGCAGAATCAGAATCCCGAGATCCCTTCTTCTGGCTAGGGGGAGACCTTTTGATATTCATGAGGTGCTTCCTAAACTAGAATCTTAGAATGCTTAAATAGAATCGCCAAATCAATCTTTTGACAGCTGCTTTAAATAACTTGCAAAATCTTCAAGCCCATCCTCCACCTCAACTTGAGGCGGGTTTTCACCTTCCTGATTTATCGATCCCTCGTCCTAGGCCTCTGCTCTGAGACTACTATAATCCATCTAATGCACAAGTAGAGCCTAATGTTAGGATTTCGATTGGGGAATATAACCCAGAATTAAAGCCAAACATTATAGGTCTAATCCCACATTTTCATGGATTTGCATCTGAGGATCCATTTCAACATATTGAAGATCTTAGAAATCTATCTCAAAATCTTGGACCTCGAAATCAAAATCGGGAAATCCTACTCATGAAAATGTTCTCTTTTAGCCTTAAAGATAAAGCCAGATACTGGTATAGAACTATTGCAAGACCAATCTCAACTTGGGTTGAACTCGAACCTGCATTCTTGAAGAAATTCTTTCTATCACAACTTTTTATCAAAATCAAGGAGAACCAATTCATGAAGCGTGGGAATGCTTTCGTGAATTACAAAGGAAATGCCCACATCATGACATCCCTCGGCAACTAATGCACATCTTTTATTATGGATTACAAGAGGGCATCGCAATCTAGTCGATGCCTCTTGTGGAGGGAACTTTCTAAATCACGACGCATAATCCGCTTCAGAATTATTTGAAGGGATGGCAGAAAACTTGATCAACAATGCATCCATGTCGCAATTTACACAGGCCACGAATACAGCACATCAAAATCTGCATAAGGGCATTCACGAGATCGGTAATCCTTCTAGTTCAAAGGATTTAGAGATTATTGCAAAAAAACTGGACAAAGTCGACATCGTAGCAAAGCATCTTGATGAGGTCCGAAATACAATGAAAACTCTTACACTTCTACTTGCTACATAAAATCCCACACATTCACCTGTTTCGCAAATTCCCATGGGGAGGGAATTTGTGAATAATCTAGGTTCTAGAGATCCATCTTCCTTGGGTTTTCTATCTACTCCTGTACCAACCAAAGGAGGGACCTTTGTCCCATAATCTTTCCCACCCTTTTCCCCACCCTTTCCTATTGCAGAAAACATGCCATATCTTTTTGGCTTACACACCATCCAGGAAAACATTCCATGATCAAATCCTTATTCTAATACCTATAATCCTGGATGGAGAAGCCACCCAAATTTCTCTTGGGCTGATCAAAATCAAAGACCAATTTATCCAAATCAGACCCATCTAAACCCATCTCCATTGCCTTCTCAGCAACCAAATGCTAGGCCTAATTCCACGAGTATGCAGAATTACTCTAGGTCAATTAGAGATATGCAGCTCGATCAAATTTTACGAGCTGTTATAGAGAGTTAGCGACAAAATAATGAGGCTCTCACTGAGATTCAAAGGCAATGTAAGATATAATTGGCTGATTTACGAAATCAGATCATGCTTTTGGCTAAGTCTCGTCAGCCAGGTACTCTTCCATCTCAACCAATTCCGAATCCTAAGAATCTACAAAACCCTAGGCAACATCAGGGCCAAGTACATTTCATTAATCAGGCCTTTGATTTTAATCAAAACCTGTCCTCTGTACTTCCTAAAAATAATCCACTAAACCCACATCAGCAGCCATTATTGTATCAAAATGACCCACGTATTATTGAGAACCAGAATTGACTCTGCTGATCTTCTGAACTTGGTTGGAATCATTTCTTAGATTGCCTCAATCTTTAATATTTTACATCTCAACCTAAATCAGATCTAATCTTCACGAGATTCATTCTGATCTTTCTAAGATTTTTTTATAGGAATCTGATTTTGGTTCTGCGAGATCTATTTTAGGCAATCTCAAGACGATTTTTTACCTGGTGGTTTTATCTATTTTTCTATTTTTATTGAACCAATTCTTCCATAACTCCTTTGTTTTTACCATGTATATTCTTTTTAGGAGTTCTTTACTAGGGTTTACGCCTAGTGAAGGCATAAAACTTAGCATTTTGTACATAGCCGTTCCTTGCTTTCTACACTTTTCTCTTCCCATACACTTTTCTGATTTTTCACATCATCTTACACTGATAACCTTCATTTAGTCCGACTGTCCACTCTGACCTTTGGTCATAATTGAAATCATCTGCACAGAGATCTTTGATCTCCTCTATCCGATTCCTTCCATCACCCTACACTAAATGAAGTGTAATATCTTTTCACCCTTCTTACAATAAGGACATTGTAAAATCCTAGCTTCAGGGGGTGTGAAGTGAAATTTTCACTTCAAGTGTATTTGCAGAGAAAATATAAAAAAAACACATAAAATTTAAAATACCCATGAAATTTAAAAAATGGAAATACCAAAAAATTTCAAAATTTCAAAATCAAAAATATTATAAAAATTTGAAAAATTTTAAAAAAATTCATAAAAATTGGAAAATTTTATAAAACATAAAAACAGAAATATAAAAATACAAAAATTTGAAAATTGCAAAATCATAAAAATAATAAAAGGGGTGTGTACATCTAGAATAAAGAAAAGAAGAAGAAAGAGAAAAATATATTTATATCAATAATTAAGTGATTAATTTTCCTTTCAGTCAGATATAAAATGAATATATAGTATATATGTATATAAGAGCATTAAATCCTTATTTAGATTTTTACTTATAACATTTTGTAAAAACACACTTTTATTTGCAAAATCTTAAAACAAGATTTTATTTGAATTAGAATCTTTAAACCTTAAGGCTGTGTTTTTTTTATTCTTACCCTGAAATTAAGAAACTAAGGTGTATTAAGTTTAAAACTTAAGTTTTGGAATTAAATTATAACTTTTTAATCAATTAGATTAAGTAATCCTTTTGCTTTTTGAATATTTGATTTTATCATCAAGTTAAGTAAAAAGGCCAGATAATCATAGTTAATTAAATAGAGAGTTAGTAGAATCTTAGTCTTCAAGTCTATCAGCTATAGTTAGCTTAATCAACTAAAGGACATTTGGCTAGACTTGGTGAGTTTTTGTCTTGATAGATCCTATAGGAGGAAACTAAAAGTTTAAAGAACCTAAGAGTGAATGGCTTTGTTGTCCAAGATCTGGTTTGAGAGCTAAGTAAGCTAAGCATCCAAAATTACACACATAAAATAGTCTTGATGGCATCTGAGATCGCGAAAACACAGAGGTTAAGAGATCGATTCTAAACCCTCTTTAGTCCAAGGATTTCTGCGGGGTGACAAGCGCGGAAATCATGTATTTTGAAATCATCGGAAATCGTAGTATAGGCACAAAATCCCCTTAGCAAAAATATTTATAATAACAAAACTCGCATAGATTTCTTTTCTTTTTAGAACTTGAGTCCCAGTCATTCATCTCTGGGAGGCATGAAAACAAGTCGAGATCTGGATCGGCTTAATCTAACCTAAATCTAATCTAACCTAATATTTTTTTGTCTTTTTGTGTTTTTGATCTTTATTTTGAAACATGAAATGAAAGCATGCATCAAAGTTTTAAGCCATGAAGATAATAGCATGCATATAAAACCATTAGATAAGAGCATCATGCATCAAAAACTAAGTCATTATAAAATAAAGATACATGGAAATCAGGCTAAACTAAAGAAAGGGATCAACCAAGAGAGGCTAAGGAGAAGCCTTCTTGGCCATCCACTGAGGAGAGGAGGATGGGTGTGTGCACCCAAGTGGAGAGAGGAGGGTGTTGCACCCTTTCTCTACGAATGGCCGTCCTTGAGAAGACATTGAGGGGGGTCTTCTCTATGGTCGTCTAACAAGAAAAGAAAATGGGGGCGTGGATCCTCTATGGTTGAAGAAGAGGACACGCCTACAAGAAGAAAGGAGAAGGTGTTGCATCCTTATGCTCTTCTTCTTGCCACCCTTGAAGAAGCTTGGAGGAGAGCATCTTCCTAGTCATCCATAGAGGGAGCCATGGAGGAGGATGATGGCCTTGAGAGGGAGAGGAGGAGGTGTGGTCACACGTTGAGAGAGTGGAGAGAGTGGTGGAGATGGTGCAATTTCGTGGCTCTCTCTTTGCCCTTATGGAAGGCTCCCTTTGGGTGCCAGTTTTGGTGGCTCCAAAATTAGCTAATGCCACATTTTTAGGATCTAGGTTTGACACAAGTTTTAGGGTTTCAAGGAGAGTGTGCTCGGGTTTGGTGGGGGTAAAATAGGAAGGTGTGTGTGGGTGGTTGTTTTTCGTAGGGCTAGGTTGTGGGTTTTGGTAGGATTAGGTGCTAAATAGGTTGGGCCAATCTAGATTAAGTGGGTGTGGACCTAATTGGGCTTAGGAAAGTCTAATTGGATAGGAGTGAACCTAATTAGGTCTAGGTCAAGTCTAATTGGATGTGTGCATGTGATTAGGCTAGGGTAACCCAAATAGGTATGAGTCAATTAGATCCTGGGTGGATCTAATTGGGCTCAGGTGCACCCAATCAACTGTAGATGCACCCAATTAGGTATGGGATGGTTCAATTAGGTTAGGGATAGGATATGTAGTGCTATGGATAGTGGACTAGGCTTAGGAGGTCTCTAATTAGGTTTCCTAGGTTGTCCGGTGGGCTTCTTAGGTCAATATAGGCAAACTAGGGCTTCCAGCACTAAAATCAAGAACCAGGCAGCAGTATCAGACGTCCAGGATAGTGGCCAGACGTCTTATACTACAAAATTGGATGTCTGGACAATAAATTATCCATCCAATTCTGTGTCAGTATGAGTTTTGGTTTCCTGGATTGTTATTCTGCAGAATTCAGACATCTATCCAAATGTCTGGAAACGTCCTAAAATGTGCTGGAGAGTGGGTTTTAGGTTTTCTAAGGTGGGTTTTGGCTCCTAAGTGTTTGGGAGAGGGATAGGATGGATAAGAACATGGATAGTGATATCCATGTTTGGGTTTTGAGGCTAAGGTGTCCTAATGGAGGTAGTTTTGGGTTTGGGAGGGCCGTCCTAGGGTTTCTAAGGGTAAGGGTAAGGCCATCCTCCTCACTCCTCTTATATGGATCATTCTTCTTCTTCCTTTATTGCTTTATTCTACTATCTCCTTCATGGATCACTTTATTACCTGCATATAGTAATAAAGATCATTAAATAGAAGGATATCTCATGTTATTCTAAATAGACTAATGCAATGCATGATATGCAAGATATGAATGCAATATCCATAAATTAAGCTAGGTTCAAACATTATTTAGGTTAATTAGGAGCCATGATTACTGTGCAATCATATCCCCATGCCTAAACTTTGCTAGTCCCTAGCAAATGCAAGGCTAAATTGTTCACATAACGGTACCTAAGGGACTGATTATTTTATCAAGTATATGCTTAGAGATTTTTCTCCTTTTTGTTTTCATCCTATGTTCTAGAAATCCAGACAAATGTGAAAGTGCAGCTACCTAGCTTTTGTAATGGATTCGAGTGAATGACCTAATTCACCTCTAAAGCCTGTACTTGACCCCTACTAAAATTCTAGCAGGATAGGTGAACTTCTTCCCTCGAGGTATTCAAGATATTCTATGAATTCCACCCCGACTTTAGCTTGGGTAGAGAATGTCTAAGGGATACGGGTGTTTATTTGGTGGCTCACTCTCACTTGGTGCTACATAGAAATTAGTGGTATAAAATCTAGATTCCCAAATTATTAAGTAACTCAACTCAGAGAAAGATGAGAAAAACTATGCTCTCTTTTGGTTCCTTTGTATTCTTTCTCTCTTACCCTATTTTTTTCAGAGCTCATAATCTCAACATATTCTCACGTATGATCTGTATTTGGTGGTCTCACTTGGCATTAATACTTTAATTGAGTTCCATAACCCTAACACTAAGTTGGAATTCGCCGACCAGTATTCAGGCGGTTAGAAACACAGAAAAATAGGTTAAGGCCTTATTTGGTGGATATCAAATTTATTTGGTGGTATTGCCTCAATGCAACTGAAATAAACACTAAATATTCACACTCTTTTTCTTTGCTTTTTCTTCTTTTTCTATTTTTTTTCTTTTTAAATTTTTCTCTCCTTTTTTTTCATTCATTTTTCTTCTTCCCTTTTTTTCTATGTATAATTTTTTTTTCAACATAACACAAGCTAGCATACATTCACGAACTTTATTGAGGAGGCATCATTAGGGATTGGTGATACTCAAGAGACAGTGGGTGGCTTATTTGGTGGAAGTGCCTACTCACTGCACCAGGAAAGATGGATAGGATAGTGTATTTCTAACCTTGACATCAATACCCTCCTTCAGCCGAGGATTCCGTAAAGAATGGTTGTAACCATTCACCTTATCCCTAGTTTTATGAAAACTTGCTCTCTGCGTATTTGCCTTATTTGGTGGCTCTCAAAATTTCATGCAAAAATGTATACGTAGCATCCGAGAGTGAAAACTATGCTTAATCTCTGAGTATCATCACCTAATTATCTAGGATTCTAGATTCCTTGCACTAATCTTAGAGCACCAGTACACTCTACTCTCATCTCACACTATTTGGTGGATTTTTTTGGAAGAAAATCTACCTGACTCCCAAAACACTGTCCAAGGGTTTAGGAAAAGAAGCACTGCTTCTTCTCGATAGACTAAAGACGTTTATCAGCCTTCACCGTGAATCTATTGCAAATTCTTCGTGTGTGTGAAAATTGTACTTGATTCCATATTACAAGAATCAACTAGAGGATGAAATCCTTAATACATTCTCTTGATAAAAATATTATTCATGAATGCAATATATATAAATGCTATTTGTAACATTTCAAAGTTGCACATCGAAAATTTCCCTAATTCAGGTTATATTCAGCTTGACCCTAAATTTAGAACAAAAGGGTGAGTGAATGAGTCGAAAGTGGCTGTTGTAGACGATTTTTAGCTCCAATGCGAACATTGGAGGTGGAGTCAATTGTTCTCAATTTAAGGACCCTAAAGTGCAATTAGCATGATGATGAGAGGTTTTTCCTAGGTGTTGGTAGAAAATTTTCAGTTTACAATTACTGCCCCCCATGCCTACTTCCTTGCATGTCCTCATGCATGAATACAACGAAAAATAAATTAAGATAGGGAATAAATGGGCAGAATTCACCTGGAATGGCTCTTGAATTTTTGATGTTCCACTTATTCCAACACCTGAAATTGAACATGCAGAAAAATATGCCAAATAAAATATGCTATATATAAGTGTTGAGATTAATGCCTCCAGCTGGGCATACACACAAAAAGGATATACCAATACAATATTGAGAATGGTGAGTAAAATGATAAGAATTTTAGTCTCATTCGCCAATAGCGGACCGCAAATGCAGACCAGCTGTCCATGAATTCAAAGCCCAAATAATCGAAAAAATATGTTGATGGGGCATGGGATTATCTGCAGCCAGATGCTACAAAAGAAAGACGGATAATTATGGGTGCCTGGAAGAAATGAATATAAAGGCATCCCGAAGAGGTGATGGAGAATGTGGGTGGTAGGGGTATGGGTGGAGTCGTGTGGGCTGAAATCATATGGGTCTTGATAATGGTGATGAATGGAAGGCATGACCCAAGTAGTGTAGTCAGATTTGGAAATCAAGGTCTAGTGATCAGCCTCTGTCTCTACCAAGGA
Organism: Thalassia testudinum; assembly: GCA_037157565.1. NCBI lineage: Eukaryota > Viridiplantae > Streptophyta > Magnoliopsida > Alismatales > Hydrocharitaceae > Thalassia > Thalassia testudinum. The sequence continues at coordinate 52,891,265 of JAZHRO010000035.1, read as the reverse complement.
TGTTTGGGTATCATCTTCTTCTTTTATCTCTTAAAAAATTTTCAATTCTAATTCCCAATTATCACATGATTCCCCAAAATTTTTAGCTTCCTCCGATAACTCATCATATGAAATCCCCAATAACCTTTCAATCTCTTGAATATCCATTTCATAAGGGGATATTTCCTTCTCACTTAGATGAATTGGTCATGAGATTTAGTAGTGAGTCCCTCCGTGAAAGTGGAATGGGCTGAATCATTGATTGAGGAGTTGTTACAATCCTTTTGATTTTGTTGCTCCGTGTATGAGATCATTTGAATTAATTCACCAATGTCTCCATGGGTATTCTCAAATACAACAAAATCATATTCAAGTCCCTTAATACTTGGTTCCTCAAAATGAAATGATTGCTACTCAAGCCCCAAATCAAGATCAAGATTCTCGAATAAATCTCCATTCTCAACTTCAATAGGGTTATCAATATCATCCACCTCGGGTGTTTGATCAACAAAATCCTGCATGACCACCACCGAATCACAAATTGGTTGTGACACACCTAACCCAAATTCAAACATTTTTTATTTTTATTGCTTGTCCTGGATTCTATGAATCTCTTTCCTTATATCATCATATTCTCTTACAGTAGCTTCTTTTATTTCATGAATCATTTTGATCAATTGAGGAATCTGGGATTCATTGCAAGGGGTAGGGGTTTGAATTGGGCTAGGTCGATCAAGATAGTCAACCATACTATCGATGATTTGATTTGGTATTGAGAGTGACTCATGCGATCTAGTGGATTGTTGATTTGGGTCATGTGGTTCTACCCATGTGTCAATTGCCATAGTTTCTTCCGAATTACCCTCCAACTCACTTTCCATGTCATCCAGAAAATATCCTGACTTTGTTTTCTTAGTGGCTGCATAAATATCAAAGTGAATCTTCTCATTGCTGCTACTCATCTCCATACATTCTGAGTAACATTCAATCTGTGTATTGGCCGTAGCCAAGAAAGTTCGACCTATAATGATGGGTGAATTACTTATCTTTTTCGGTATATCCATGTCCAAAATAATAAAATCAACTGGAAAGCTAAGACCTTGCACTTTAATAGTCACATCCTGAACTACCCCCTTAGGTATTTTGATGGAGCCATCTACCATTCTAATGGTGACAGATGTGTGGTGCAGATCTCCAAATCTGGTGCAGTCAAAAAGGGTGGTAGGAATCAAGCTAATGGAAGACTAGATCCACAAGGGCTCTATTGAAGGTGAATCCGTTGATGGCACAAGATATGAAAGGTTTTCCAAGGTCGATCTTTTTGGGTGGTAGAGTGCCAGAAACAAATGCACATATGTTAGCTGATAAAACCACCTCTTTAGGTGTGTAAGTCTTTTTCTTCTTTTGTGACTCTTTCTTTAAGGCCTCAGGAAAGGGTAAATAGGTCAAATCAACTTTAGAAGCCTTTTTCTTCTTTTTGTCCCTAGAGTCTGAGTCAGAGCTGGATGTGGGTTTGGTCTTATGATTTTTTGTTGAGCCCAAATTAGATCGTTTGGGTGGGCTCTTAGCTTTTCTCTTCGTTTTAGAGGTCACAGATTTGGCTCCCGCACAATGGCATGTATGATAGATTGGAGGAGGGGTCGGAAGAATAGGTGGAGAATAGGAGTGAAAAGGCATTTGCATCCAGGGATAAAGTGATTCTTGAAGTCTCTTGATTTGATCCCCTTGAGATTTCACTTGATTTTCCAACTTAGTCAGCCTTTCTTCATTTTTCTTATCAAAGTCCAACAAAATGTTCATGATATCTTCAAGAGTGGTTGCGGGTTGGGCGGGACTAGATGGTCTCCCTAAAGTGGTTTGAGTGGAATATTGGGCTAGCCTAGATTGATGTTCAGTCTAAGTCAGTCTTTGTGGTGGCCATGATAGATCAGGATTGTCTCTCCACTTAGGGTTATACGAATCTGGATATGAATCAATAGGTGTATCACCTAAGTGGGGCTGACTATAGAGGGAGTTGATTGAGAACTTGTTATGTGGTCCTGTACTTGTGATCCATTATTCCAGTTCCTTAGTGATATATCATCAAGTACAGGTTTTTCAGAAACGATGCATTCCTCAAATGATCTACCCAAATCACAGATTAGGTCCAAAGGTGCCTTTTGGGTTGGCTGTGTCCAGGATGCCTCCCCATGGTAGTAAGAATCAGTAAAGTAGCTATTGGATCCAAAATAAGGGTCACTAGACCCACTACGCTGGTTGTTCCCAGTCTCTTGTTCCTGGGAGGAGTGATAAGATTGAGATTGTGCTTGAGATTATCTAATTTGCTCCAAAAGCTTGGCACATTGATCTGCATAGTCCTTGTTATATTCTCGGAATTCAGCAACTATGGCTTTCAATTGGTTCTGATCAAGATAAGGGTCGGATCCATGAGGTTCAGGTTCTAAATAAGCTGGGGGATAAGGATGATCATATACCAGCTGGTTAGGATGAGTCTCCCAACCAGGAGGAGTGAAAATCATCGTTGAGTTGGGGGATGGGGGACCTTGAGGGTCAAAAGAATGATATGGGTTCATGGATATTTGAGAAAAGATGCGAATAGAGATAAGAGATAGTCTTCCTTAGGAAGACACAACCAGGTACAAGGGGCTGGTGGAATTAAGGCAAAGGCCTAGGAAGAAAGATGAGAGAGCCCCAAATCAAGCAAACAAGCTAGCCTTAAATTGTATACCCTAATTGGATCTAAACCTGTTATCCTGAGATGGAACTGGGTTAAACCAACCCTTGAATTACTTGGTTGGCCAGAATGGTGGGACCCCCTAGCACACCTCGCACAGTAGGACACCACTAAAGGTTAACGCCGTTACCGCACTGACCTTTCTTGTCACTAGTTGGTCCAAATAGACAAGGCCTTGATTTTTACCCAATTAAATTTCAGTTACCAAGTAATTTTGTCCTACCTAGGGCATGTCTACATAGTTTTAGGCTTGGGCTTAGAGTGCTCTTGGAATGTGATTGGGCATTTTGGGGGTGTTGCCCTTAAAATTTGATTTAAAGTGTGAAGTGCACAGACAAAGGGTTCGCAATACAAGCTTTAATTGGTGTAGTAGCTTTTCTGGTTCAAGTGCTTGAATTATTTTTTTTTTTTTAGGGTTTCCTTGTTTAAGTCAATTCAAATAATGTTGTAGTGGAGCACACAACAAGTTTTGCAAGTCCCAATTTGTTATATGAATTTCCTTTAAGTATGGAAAGCAAATGTGCTCTACCTTAGTGTGGAAACCCTAATATCAGATGGGTCTATATGATGCTTTTAAGTCCAACAAGGTAGAAGTGGTGCGACCCAATCAAGGAAAACAATGGTCTTAATGCACCACTACTAAATGAAATAGACCTAAGTGGTTGCCTAAGTTGAAATGTAGATCAATTCAATTTAAGTGGGTGAGGGGAAGACAACCAATCAAAGCAAATCCCCTCACATGCAATCACACACAAATTAGACTCAAACGGGTTTGTTTTGGGTCTCTAAATTTAAACCCTAATGTGAAACACCTAGGGTTTATGCATCTTCTAACAATCGGCAATCAGACCTTAGTCTGACTTGAAATAACTCCCTAAATCAGTAATTAAATCAAAATAAAATGAAATTCGGTAGAGGTCTTCCTTTTTCAATATTTTTTTCAGGGAATATTTTTTTAGGATTTTTACAGTTTCATGCAACTTTTCATGAATTATTATGTTTCAAAGGGTCAAATAGACTAGGTGGACCCCCTGCGAGAAATGCAGTTTGAAACAATATCAAAGGAAATCCAAAAATTTCTGAGAATTTCTAGAAACAACTAGCTTTCAGTGGCTTTCCAACCCCTCAAATTTCAAAGAGATCTGATTTATGTAGAGGTCAGAACTAACGTTTAAAGTTAAATAAAATCAGAATGCAGACTGTTCTGACCCCCATCCACTATCCAAATTTTTAAAATTCGTATAGTCAAATTTTTCCAAACAAAAGGTGGTGCTAAAAATCTGGTTTGGAATCCTAATATCAGACCAGATCCCAAGATTTTTGGATGCCTAATTTGATGGCAATAAATTTTTTAAAATCATCAATAATTTCTAGTCGGATTTCCAAGTTTGACGTTGGTGTGTTTAAATAGTTTCCAAGTTAAAACACACACCAAAGATTCTTTTTTCTTAAATTCAAATCAGAAGATTTGAATTTGAATTTTTTTATATATATAAATTTTTTTTGTTTTTTTTTTCTAACTTAAGAAAGCAACAAAATTAAGGATGAAGGAAATACCTATGGTCTTCACCACAGATCGATGCATGCACGGATCCTCATCTTAACACCCTACAATCAAAACAAATAGAAGTTAAGCAAATCCAAATCTAAACTTGCACGTTACCTCCTTGGCAATGGTGCCATTTGACAAGCGTGGAAATCACATATTTTGAAATCATTGGAAATCGTAATGTAGGCACGAAATCCCCTTGACAAAAATATTTATAATAATGAAACTCGTATAGATTTCTTTTCTTTTTAGAGCTTGACTCCCAGTCGTTCATCTCTGGGAGGCGTGAAAAGAAGTTGAGATTTGGATCTGCTTAATCTAACCTAAATCTAATCTAACCTAATATTTCTTTGTCCTTTTGTGCTTTTGATCTTTATTTTGAAACACGAAAGGAAAGCATGCATCAAAGTTGTAAGCCATGAAGATAATAGCATGCATATAAAACCATTAGACAAGAGCATCAAGCATCAAAAACTAAGTCACTAAAAAATATAGATACATGGAATAAAAGCTAAACTAAAGAAAGGGATCAGCCAAGAGAGGCTAAGGAGAAGCCTTCTTGGCCATCCACTAAAGAGAGGAGGATGGGTGTGTGCACCCAAGAGGAGAGAGGAGGGTGTTGCACCCTTTCTCTACCAATGGCCATCCTTGAGAAGACCTTGAGGGGGGTCTTCTCTATGGCCATCTAAGATGAAAAGAAAATGGGGGCGTGGATCCTCTATGGTGGAAGAAGAGGACACGCCCACAAGAAGAAAGGAGAAGGTGTTGCGTCCTTATGCTCTTCTTCTTCTTGCCACCCTTGAAGAAGCTTGAAGGAGAGCTTCCTCCTAGCCGTCAATGGAGGGAACCTTGGAGGAGGAGGATGACCTTGAGAGGGAGAGGAGGAGGTGTGGTCACAAGTGGAGAGAGTGAGAGAGTGGTGGAGATGGTGCAATTTCGTGGCTCTCTCTTTGCCCTTATGGAAGGCTCCATTTGGTTGCCAGTTTTGGTGGCTCCAAAATTAGCTAATGCCATAATTCTAGGATCTAGGTTTGACACAAGTTTTAGGGTTTCCAAGAGAGTGTGCTTGGGTTTGGTGGGGGTAAAATAGGAAGGTGTGTGTGGGTGTGTGTTTTTTGTAGGGCTAGGTTGTGGGTTTTGGTAGGATTAGGTGCTAAATAGGTTGGGTCAATCTAGATTAAGTGAGTGTGGACCTAATTGGGCTTAGGAAAGTCTAATTGGATAGGAGTGAACCTAATTAGGTCTAGGTCAAGTCTAATTGGATGTGTGCATGTGATTAGGCTAGGGTAACCCTAATAGGTATGGGTCAATTAGATCCTGAGTGGATCTAACTGGGCTCAGTTTCACTCAATCAACTGTAGATGCACCCAATTAGGTATGGGATGGTCCAATTGGGTTAGGGATTGGATAAGTAGGGCTATGGACAGTGGACTAGGCTTAGGAGGTCTCCAATTAGGTTTCTTAGGGTGTTCGGTGGGGTTCTTATGTCAAAATAGGCAAGCTAGGGTTTCTAGCACCAAAATCAGGAACCAGAGAGCAGTATCAGACATCCAGGATAGTGGTCAGATGCCTTATACTACAAAATTGGATGTTTGGGAGATAAATTAGACATCCAATTCTGTGTCAGTATGATTTTTGGCTTCCTGGATTGTTATTCTGTAGAAATCAGACATCCAGCCAAATGTCTGGACGTCCTAAAAGGTGCTAGTGACTGGGTTTTAGGTTTTCTAAGGTGGGTTTTGGTTCCTAGGTGTTTGGGAGAGGGATAGGATGGATAAGAACATGGATAGTGCTATCCATGTTTGGGTCTTGAGGCTAAGGTGTCCTAATGGAGGTGGTTTTGGGTTTAGGAGGGTTGTCCTAGGGTTTCTAAGGGTAAGGATAAGGCTATCCTCCTCACTCCTCTTATATGGATCAGTTTTCCTCTTCCTTTATTGCTTTATTCTACTATCTCCTTCATGGATCACTTTAGTACCTGCAAATAGTAATAAAGACCATTAAATAGAAGGATATCTCATCTTATTCTAAATAGACTGATGCAATGCATGATATGCAAGTTATGAGTGCAATATCCACAAATTAAGTTAGGGTCGAACACTATTTTGGTTAATTAGGAGCCATGATTGCTGTGCAATCACAGGGCGGTTCTTTGAAAGGGTGAAGGATGTACCACTCACCTAGAAAAAGGATTTGGAGTATAAAGTTTGTAATAAAAATGAGAAGCGAGAGAAAAATAAAAAAATAAAATAAAATAAAACACCCTGCAGTTAAGTACCTCGCTATAAATGGGTACTTATGCAGTTTTTCCATAAAAATAAAGCATCTCAGTATAAATCGATGCTATCATTCCTTCCATCAAATAAAAGAACACCTCGCTACATATGGGTGTTCTAACCTATAGAAAAGGTTGAAAAAAAATATGGAGATAAAAATTAGGAATAAGAGACCCAGTGGTCCACCGGGGAGAAATACACAAAAAGTGTTGGCCTCGGGATAGAAAACTAGCGAGGAGAAAGCAACCAAACCTGAGTAAGGCCAAGCCAAAGGCTTGAATTGGAATAATTTGGATTGGAAATTAATGTCTTAAGATCTGGATTTTTGCAAATTTGAATGCCTTTAGGACAACTCTCTTCACAAGCACGGATGTTTTAAAATCATAGCTACTAAACCTAGGTATTAGGCAATAAAGCCTAAGAAATCGGGTTTTGAGAATTTGCAGTTGAGACCTAAAAGAGAAGGATTAACAAAATTATAGGTCTAGAAGTCTGTCCTTAGTGCTGTAGGCTGGTAGATTAAAGTTCTACTACTCCAAGTTTGGTTAATGATGAATATCTGGCTAATTTGCTTAAACTTAGATTGATAGAAATCAAATATCATAAACAAAGGATTAACTTAAGTCTATTGAGTTTTTGAGGTAAAATTTAATTTCCAACTCTTAGGTTTTGTTTTCTTAAAACACTTTTGAATTCTAAGTTTTTAAGGGTTAAGAATGATTACAAAGAATAAGTGATTTCTGAGACTCTAATTTTTGATAAAATTCTTGTTAAAAACTCTATTTTTAATAAAGTGTGTTTTGAAGATGTTTTGAGTTTTAAGTCTAAGTAAGGAAATTTTCATAGAATGCTCAGTATATTAGTTATATATATATTTATAAAAAAAAATTTAAATTAATTCTGACCTAAGCTTTCCTCTACTTGGTTCTTATGTATATTAATTTAAACCCAAGTGCTTCAAATCATCATATTTCTAGTTCATTTTGCTAGGGACTAGCAAAACTTTGTCTTGGGGGTATGATGAGAAGCTCATCATGGTCTCTTATTACCCCTAATTAACTAGTCTTCTTAGTTAATTAGCTAGGAATATGTAAATATATATGGGTTAATTATTAAATAAGGGATAAATAGTAAAGGACCCTTAAAATAAGTTAAAAATACTATATTATCATCCAATTATTATTATTAATATTTTAATTAATAATTAGACTCGAAATATTATCATTAATTTATCTAACTAATGTGATTAACTAGCTTAAGTATTATTTATACCAAAGTATGTAATAATTTAAGTAACATTACTTAATTAAATAAATTAAGCTAAAAAGGTCAAAAATGTAAATTCAAGGTATAAATATAATAATTGTCTTATTTATAATCATATATAAAAAGTTGAAAAAGATTTAAATTAAAATAAACCTTGAAAACTTTAGTTTACAGTTTAGTCCTTCTATTTTATTTCAATCGAGTCCTTATCCTTCACTTAGGTCCTCAGCTTTCGTTACGAATAAGTCCCCAAAAACTTCTTCTTCTTTCTTTCTTCAGCCTCCTCGATGGCTGACGTTAGGAGGTGCTTCCACCTTCTGATCACCGCATATCTGACGTCATTCCTTCCTCTCCAAGCTCCTAGAGCTTGTGCTCACCATCTCCTTTTCATCCACTGGTCTGGATGAAGCTACAATCCTATTTTAGGGTTGTGGATAACCTCACCGGTGTCGGAGAAGACGCTGGTGGTTACTCCACTCCTAGCCTCTTCTCCGTCCAGATACACCCTCCTTCTCAGTTGCCGCCATCTATAAATACCCCTCCAAACCTTCGATTTCACCAAGTTAGCTCCCTTCACTTTTCTTCACTGAGCTAATCGATAGGCTATTCTTTCCAAACTCCGACGACTTTCCTCCGCTTCCTCCATCTTCCTCCATCCATCTTTGATCGCTCTGGATCTCCGCTGATGTCAGCCAAGTCTCCTGACGCAGCAGTGACTAGGAGTTCCTCTCTTCACTTCACATACGACCGCCAGACTTCTTCCTTGATCCTCTGATTTCCTCCTCCGTTAAGGACCATCGACGGAGATCTTCTACCTCCTTCATCCAGGTAACAGTAGATTAGTTAGGATAGTAAGTTAGGTAGATTAGATAGGTATAATGCTAGTTTCTCATTAATCTTCTCCAGCTACGGCAAGCTCGTTGAGCCTGTCAGGAGAAAATCTTTTGTCTTTTTAAGTCATCGATCACCTTCTTAAATCATTCATGAACATTTCTCACTTTTAATCACTGAATTGATCGCCTATTCACGTGAATCACCACCACCTTCACCACTACTTCCACTGTCCATGGCAAAAGTGCTTGAGCTTACTGCAACTCCACTGGGTCCCTCCACCACCTAACCATCACTTAAGGGCCCCTATCCTCACTTCAATTTATGTAATTACCATCTATAACTTAAATGCCTAATTTAATTTATTCTCCTGAGCTCGCTATCAATGGCGGCTCAGGAGGAGTTCAGATCATTAATTATCCACCTATAAACTATCGCAACTACCTTTTGACTTGTTTTCTCCACTCAATTGAGTGGGAAAACAGGTCCTGTGGGAAAATAGGTCCTGAGCTAATCAAACTCGAAACTTGTCTTCTATAAATTCACTGCATAATTTTCACTTTAATGGATAATTGAAGGAATTAATGGGTTCTTGAGGTTCCTTGTGACCTCATGAAGCTATTTAGATCATCAATGGCATGTTTCAATATTGTCTGTACATTTTAGCCTTTTTCTGGACTCACCGAAGCTCCAGCGAGCTCCAACGAGTTAAATGAGCTCTTCAGCCCATAGAACTCAGCGTGAGCTCTAGATCACTGATTTAAAGGTTACTGATCATGCTGAAGAAGTTTATTTGAGGTTTTAAGATCTGGAGCTCCTGTTAGATCTTTGTCGTCTCCAACCCTGGCAGAGTTGGAAATGACTGATAGTTAGGGTTAAGTCTCATTTGAAAGGTCTAAAAGCATCAGTAACTTGCCCTGAGACCATTCCAATAAGTCAATCACTGTGATTGACTTTGGCTTGTTCTATCCAACAAACTCATCTAGAGTCTCAGGCGATAGGCCTGGAACCCTAGGAATCTTAACTGAATCAGCCTTCTGAGGTTATGAATCCGTTCCTGAGGTAAAAGAGAAGATAATTAAGCCTTTAATTTCATCTGAAATGATTAAATTTGGAAAGTCAAAATTTCAAGGCTTCGCAGTCAACTTAAAGTCTGATTCCTGGCTTTGTGATTCAATCAGACAAATTGAAGAGTCCAATATGTTTTTGGGATGTTTGTAAATGATTCAAAAGCAATTTGGATGAGCTCCGATCGATTTTATGAAGGAATTTGATTTCTATTCAGTTTGGGTTATTTTTGAACCCAAACTAACGACAATGAGTTTGTGATGAAATTCAAGTGGATAATCTGCCCAGATAGTTTCTTAACAACCTTTAGAGGTTGTTTGATTTGATTAAATAGGTCTTTAGCTGTCTGTTGAACCTATCAGAACTTGAATTGCATTCTGAAGCTCTTTATAGAAGCTTTTTAGCTTCTGCACTTTCCTGAAGCTTATCAGAGGTTCTCACCTTCACCAACAGCCACAGAAACACTCTCTGAACCTATTCAACACCTTATCTGGAGGTCAAATGTCCTTCTGCAGGACCTTAGAGCCAAAACTCCATTCTGCAGGCAAGATGGCCATAGTAAACTAGATCCCTTCACCCTTCAAATCGAAGAGCTAAACCTTCCCTGAGTATCAAATTGATACTCCAATTGTGTAGATCAACCTTAGAGCTTTCCAGCAAGCCTTCATTTGCTCAGATTGGAGCTTTGAGTTGGCTGGAATGATCATCTAAAGTTTGGACTGGGAGGCTACATCAGTGGAACTGAAGCGACTGCTTTGGTATAAAAGTAATTTGTATTTAAGGCCCTTCAGTCGTCAGCGTAGGGCGCATGAAAGAGCATGAGCATATGGGTGTGCAAGCAGTGCGCGTGCCCTGGTGTGTGTGCGCCTGTGGGTGTGCGAGTGTGGGCACGTGAATGTGTGTGCATGTGGGTTTGGGAGGCCGTGAGCCAGATGGGTTCGAGACTATGAAAACCAGAAATAAATCGAACCAAATATAAAACCAGGCTTCGACCTAGTCGGGTCTGGTCCCACCCTGAGAGGGGTGCTGTGTATCTCGATCGGTCCACGCCACCAATCTTAAAACCTAATTTTTGGGTTCAAAGGGTCAAACCGGTTCGGTTTAGAAGATCTACAAAGGATCAGAAGAGAAGGAGAAGAAGAAAGGATGTAAAGGAAGAGAAGGAAAAGAAGGGGAGAGCTCGTAAGGAGAAAAGAAAGGTAGACAGGTACAAGGGCTAAAGAAAAATAATAGGTAGAGTAAGAAGAAAGAAAAGAAAAAGAACAACATATGCATAAGAGAAGAGCTCGAGAAAGATTGAGGAGAAGAAATAAGAGAAAACTAAAAAGAGAAGAGAGAGAGAGAGAGAAAGGTAAAAGAGAAGAGAAGAAAGAGGTTGATGACAAAGAAGAAAAATAATTATGGTTTAATTTCTTGCATTTTATTAATTCCTTTTTGAGCTTTGTAATAAGGCATATATTCATTAGAATTACTTTTTCTTGCCTTAATCTCTTGTAAATGAAAAGAAATTAAAAGAAATAAACATGTTTACTTGTTTGTAAAAGAAGATCATTTGTGTAAATGCGTTTCCTTATGGAATTTTACTTTCTTTTTAATTAGAAATCCTTAAGAAAAATTCATGTTCTTAAAGTAAATTTAATTATACTTCCCATAAGTGGCTTAGATTTAATGGTGAATTTGAATTAACTTATGCCTCCTAGCGAATGACCTAGACTCAACCAGTTAAAAAGAAATAAAATCTAAAATGTTAGGTTAACTTGATCCTATACTACTTAATCGACATAAATTCAAGTTGACCTAAATTACTTTCTTTTGCACATAATTAAGCATAATTAACTTAATTAACTATGTTGAGAAAGTTAACGACCATTCATCTAACCTGTCGACACTTGATCGGATGGCCCAAATTGCACTCTCCCATGCGAAGGAAACGTGCATTATGCCAATGTTGAACAGGTGACCTCTTGCCCTATAGTGCCTCATTCGCTATGCTATGAGGCTCTTTCAATCGCATTTTTGTTTTAACACTCAGCCAATCTGGGTCGTTGGATCTTCATCCAATGGCTGAGATAGTTCATTGCTTAAGCCTTCAGATGAGGAGAGGCATTGGAGGAGAGAGAGTGAGGTGATGTGGCAAGTTCTTAGTCATTGGATTGGCATCCAACAGCAGAGATTTGTCGAGTGGGTGAAGAAGAGTTGCGGCCGATGCTGGGCGGCTATGATGGCGCCACGTGGTGCCATCATGCCGTCCATTTTCATTAATTGTAGATGGTGCCACGGATGTTGAATTGGACCGATTTTCGCGTCGTTAGGCTGCGATCGTCGATCTAAACCCATCCGTGTGGTCGAATCTGTCATCTAAGGTGTGGATTGACACCATCTTGGCCCTTGATTTCTGAGCCTCCTCGAACTATATCTGGTGTTACGGATGTCTGATCGGGGCAATCTTGGAGTCGTTGAACTCCAATTGTTACCCTAATCAGATCCGTACAGTTGGATCCTCTATTTGAGGCCCTGATTAAAAGTAGCCCCGTCCCTGGCCATAAAAGGAGCAATTACTATAGAATTTGTACAATTCGACCTAAATGCATGATTATGCGTGTAATGAAATTTTTTTTTTTAAATTGCGTGTTATGAAATATTTACAATGCATGATGCTATTATGGTACTAAGAACATGCATTAATAGGCATTTTTGACTATTTAGATGTATGCACATCAGTGACAAAAAGAAATAAAGATTACAGACGTAAGCAAGGTACAAACAAAAGCTTGCAACTAATTCCTAATTCTCCAACAAGTGTATTTCTTAATAGATGATATATAAATTCTAACGATAATGTGAAAGCAAAACTAGCCAATGTACTAAGAATGCAATCGCCTTGGGAACTTGTTGCAACCAGAGAATAGCCTTGTGAAGAGAGCAACAAGACAAACTCCTTTGCAGCTAGAAAATTAGAAAAAGAAGGTGTGGGCAAAGAGAATATTTTTATCCTGTTGGTTATGTGCAAATGATACTCAAGGAGTGTATATATAGGTCACTAAACACCTCCCCTACGAATACTAGCCGTTTGGGGCAAAAAGGGAAGTGTAGGATTAAGATTAATTGTAAAATAGCCATTCAGATTAGGCACAATAGTTAGTTGGTACCAGTACTAAACTTTTGGTTCTGATACTAACTGCCTACAGTCAGTTCAACAGTGCTTGGGGTACCAGTACTAATCACTGGTATCGATACTCAGTGTATTCTGTTGACTACCAATTAAGCCACTTGATACCGGTACTGATCATAAGTACCGGTACTTGTGACTCACAGGCTATGGGCTATGACCTACATGTACCGGTACTGGTGATTAGTACCAGTACTTGTAAGGTCCAGGCAAAACCAAGTGTGCAAACTATGACCATTTAGTACTGATACTCACGATGAGTACCAGTACTTGTTGTTCATAGTTTGGGACTTAGGCCAAAACCTGTGCCTAGCATGTACCGGTACTTGCTACAAGTACCTAATATTTTTTTTGAAAGGATACAAGTATTTAATATTATAAGTGTAAGTCAATTTTTAGAGAAAACACATCTAATCTATATGACTTTATTTTGAAAGAATAGATTTTGAGTTGAAAAGATAAATGATTGAGCATTAATATGAACCCTAATTATCTCTACTTTGATTTTAACTCCTAGATTAGTTTTCACTTGTTAGGAGACATACAAAGATTCTAAAATACAATAAATGAAATAAAATCTATAATCTTCTGCCTTCATATCTTCAATGCTATCTTGTCACGTGCTAGCATCCACAAATTCTATTTCCTATATACTCCTGTAACACTTCATAACTGCATTAGACTTTAAAACAATTTTGTTAACACCAAAACACAAAAGAGAAGTGGAACTAGGTTCCAACAATCTCCCTCTTTTTGGTGTTGAGAAAACAAATAAGATACCCATATTTAAAATTAAACAGAAACTTAATAAGAGAGGAGTAAAAAACTCCACAAGGAGTGAACAACCTCCCCCTCAAACTAAGCCTATCTTCTAGTTTAAATATGAAGTATCCATACCATTATCTATACCATTTTTTTATCTCCCCCTTTTTGTCAAGCAAGCAAAAAAGATGGATAAGTAATACATTTTTAAGAAGCATGAGACGTGAGCAAACTACTTCATTTAAATGAGAAAAGTCATGCAAATAAGATCAAAACATGCATGTTCGACAAAATACAAAAGTAAACAAACTAGCAATATGTCATACAAGTTTAGAAAAGCATAGATGTTATACAAATTGAACTAGCAACATGATTAAAAATTAAACTAGTTTATAGGATGTTTTCTGATGAGCTTTTAAGCATGTCCACCAACATCACTATCATCATCATCTTCATATGAAATTTCTTCTTCATCTTCAGTGTCTTCTTCATCATCATCATCATGAAGTATTGGTTCTGCTTCCACAATTGCAGAAGGGATAGAAGATGGGTCTTGGAAGTACTTTTGCCTTCTTGCACTATATTCTTGAGGCACTTTTGGTTGAGTCCTATTTCTTTGTTTAGGTTGATGAGTGGAATAAGCAACATGGGGAGACTCAATGGAAAGTGGAAAATCATGAAACTTGTGTTCCATGTGATGAAAGGCAAAATTGAGGTTAGATAGATTTTGACCAATATAATTAAAGTATTAATCATATTGGGATTGATGTTAGACCCATGAGATAGGTTTACCCAAGGTGTTTCGGCTTCTGGATATGGATAGGTTATTGGAACAAAAGCCGAGGATGAGTCTGAAGGTTGATAAGAAGAAGATTGAGCAATTGGATCAACATACTCTTCTTCTTCATTATCACTAGAGGATTCCTCTCTAGTAGGTTTCACTCCCATTTTATGGAGAGTGGACCATTTGAAATAGACCACTTTTCAATGAGGAGTAAAATTAGAGAGGTCAATTTTATTTTTGTGAAGAATGTGAGATACCAAGATGTCCAATGGTAAAGCAAAAGCACGGTAATGGGGTCTAAGAAAATGAAGAAAAATCATGTTCCAATTTACCGAAAAACTTGTGATGATAGCATAAATTAAGGGTAAAATGTCGACGAGAATTTTGTGGAATCTTGAATTTTTAACCCTTAAGTTCCATGCTAAAATTCGAAAAAGAATACGAGCAAAAAGGGTCATGTTCGGGGCAACAATACTTTCCCCTGACAGTTAGGGAGTAAAAGAGTTTCATGGATTTGTAAGTAAGAAATTGCTCCTTAAGAGTGTTAAAAGCATGACCTTCATTTGGACATTCAATGATGGTTGATAACAATTTTTGTGTGATGGTGATTTTTTGACTGAATACATTTGAAGTTAGGACAAGATGACCTCGATTTTCTTGTTCTTGGAGATTGGCAAAAAAGAAGTAGTTGACATCAGGATATACTCCAGGAACATCAACAAAAAATAACTCATCAAAGAAATGCATGAGTTTTTATTCAAAAAGATGGGTGGTGAAATTAAAGATTTGTAGGGAAAAATCTTTCCACTCAAATGGCCTACAATGGTGAAGTTTTAGGCCTTTATACCAATCAAACTTTGATTGGACATCCTCATTGATGCAAAATTTGTGAAATGCATCTTGAGGTGCCTTTTCCTTACTCTTAGATTTAGGTGCCATATGAAAAATATGCAACAAGAGTAGGAGAAAATAATGAGTAAAACATAATATTTCCTTTGATGTGTGCATTCAAAAACACACTTAATCCTGCATGTACCGATACTAGTGATTAGTACCGGTACTGGTTGGTTTCTGTTCCAACCAGAAATTCAAGCTAGGACCAGTACTCGTCTTCAGTACCGATACCTACTTGCTAAAGCAGTCACTGCTGCGTCCAGCTAGTACCAATACTAATAATGGGTACCGGTACCATCTAGTACCTGACGAGAAAATATTGCAGCAGCAGGAAAGGTTTTGAGAGAGTGAAAAAGAAGATTAAGATTGACTCATGGAAGCATGAATTGATAAGAGGATAAGAGTGTACCTAGAGTTGAAGCTTGGAGATGATTCTTCTCCTCTTGGCTAGGGCTTGGAGAGACACTTGAGGAGGTGAACTAGGGTTTGCAAAGAGTGGAATGAGGCAAGTGTTTGCATTTGGCCTCTTTTATAAGGGATGGGTCATGTGCTAGTCACATGACCACTTAAGTGGTTGGAAAAAAATTTCAATCAACAACTTAGTTGTTGAAAAATAATGTAGTCAACAACCTAAGTTAAGCAACCATATTGCAAACAATACCCTGATATTTTCAGACAAATGAAAATATTACAGTTTACCCCTTTTTTAACAAAAATGGGTAAATTGCATAAAGGTCTTCAGGGATTTTTATAAATACAAAAAAATTACATATCAATCAATTTGTTAGTTTTCAATCTTTTTTATTGTACAAAGTCCTAATTTTCTTCTTATAAAGTAAAATCACTCTGCTGCAAGAAATTTTGTAAAGATGTCTGCCAATTAATTTTGTGTGCCTACAAATTTTAATTGAATGGAACCTTGAAGCACATTATCTCTAAGGAAATAATGTCGAATATCTATGTGTTTGGTACGTGAATGATGTACCGGATTTTTGGATAAATTTATTGCGCTTGTTTTATCACATAATATTTTGTATTGCGTAAAAATCAATCCAAAGTCGGACAAAGTCTGTCTCATCTAAATGACCTGAGAGCAAGCATGTAAAGTAGCAATATACTCTACTTCAGTCGTAGAAAGTGAAATACAAGTCTGTTTCTTAGAGAACCATGAGACTAGAGATTCTCCAATAAAATGACATGTGCCGCTAGTGCCCTTTTGGTCTGTCCGACTACTTGCATAGTCTACATCACTATAGGATAATAGATCTAAGGTTTGTGCTTTAGGATAAAAAAGACCAAGATCATTTGTGCTGTTTAGATATCTAAATATTCTTTTTATTGCATTAAAATGAAATTCCTTGCGTTCGGATTGGAATCTCGCACATAGACATGTAGCAAAAAGAATATCAGATCTATAAGTTGTAAGATATAGTAATAAACCTATCATACCCTAGTATTTCTTTTCATCTACCCTCTTGCTGAATAAGTCTTCACCAAGAGAAGTAGATAGAGCAAATGGAGTCTCTTTGCCATTTACATTTTCAAAGTTAAACTTCCTGAGAGTTTCAAGAACATATTTTGTTCGACTACTGTAAATTCCTATGTCTAATTGTTGAATTTGGAGTCCTAAAAAGAATCTGAGTACACCCATTATACTCATTTCAAACTCAATCTTCATAGTCTCACAAAAATGCTAACACAAGGACTCATTAGTTGATCCAAATATAATATCGTCGACATATATTTGAACCAGTAAGATATCATTTCCTTCTTTTACAAAGAGAGTTAAATCAACAACTCTAATTCTATATCCATGCTGGAGAAGGAAGTTCCTAAGCCTATCATACCAGGCCCTGGGAGCTTGTTCAAGTCCATATAACGCCTTATTAAGCTCGTATACATGCTCTAGGTGTGCTGGGTGCTCGAACCCGAGAGGCTGATGAACATAAACCTCTTCCTTAATATATCCATTAAGAAAAGTACTCTTGACATCCATTTGATATAGCTTGAAATCCTTTGCACTTGTAAAGGCAAGTAGCATCCGTATGGACTCGAAGCGAGCAACAAGAGCATATGTAACATCAAAGTCAATACCCTCCTATTGGTTATAGCCTTGAGCTACAAGTCTGCCTTTATTCTTGATTATTGAACCAGATTCATCCAATTTATTTTGGAACACCCACTTAGTTCCAATGATCAAATTACCCTTTAGAGTGGATACGAAGTCTTATACATTGTTCCTTGTAAATTGGAGTAGCTCCTACATAGCTACAACCCAAGATTCATCCTTTAATGCCTTATCAACTTTCTTGGGTTCAAGTTGAGAAACAAAGGCATTAAAGACAAAATCAGCTCTAAAATGAGATCGGGTTTTTACACCTTGTTCAATATCACCTATAGTCTATTCTTGAGGGTGATCCTTATGGTGTATCCATTCTTTTGGAAGATCATGTACATTACGTGTATCTTCCATTTTTGATACATCGATGAAGGAGGTTTCTTCATCATCAGAATCTAAATGATCTAGTTCAGGTTCTCCTAAGTTTGTTTCATTAAATGAAACATGCAGGGATTCTTCTATAGCAAAAGTCCTTTTATTAGAAACTCAATAAACTTTGCTTTTTGTTGAATAGCCAATAAAGATGCCTTCATCACCTTTAGCATTAAACATATCAAGCCGATCACGGGTGTTTAATAAATAACACCGACTTCCAAACTCCCTAAAATATGAAATCCTAGGAGACTTCTCATAATAAAGCTCATATGAAGTTTTCTTAGTAATAGGCCTTAACAGAGTTATATTAAGAACATAACATGCCATATTAATGGCTTCAGCCCAGAAATATTTTTGAAGGCCAGACTCCAAGAGCAAAGTTCGGGTGCATTCTTGTAGAGTACGATTCTTGCGCTCTACAACATCATTTTGAGATGGTGCCTGAGGAAATGAAAATTCATGGGTTATGCCAGAATTGACACAAAAGCTTGAAAATTTTTCATTTTCAAATTCACCCCCATGATCAGCCCTAAGTCTAAGAATTGAGGATAATTTTTTCTTTTGGAGTCTTCGAGCAAGACTTAGGAAGGAATCAAATGAGTCATCCTTATGTTTCTGGAAGATGACCCAAGTGAACCTAGAGAAGTCATCAACAATAACTAGGCAAAGTTTTGATCCATTTAGGCTCTCAAATCATGTTGGGCCAAATAGATCAAGGTGTAACAACTCTAAAGGTCGTGTGGTTGAAACTAAGTCTTTAGGTTTGAAAGAAGCCTTGTGCATTTTTCCGAGTTCACAAGATTTGCACAAAGGATCCTTTTTATAAGTTAGTTTGGGTAGGCCCCTTCCTAACTCATTTTTGGCTAACCTATTAAGATGTTTATGATTAATGTGACCTAGCCTACGATGCCATGATCTACTTCAACATGGGAAGCAAGCAGACATTTTACAAATTTCTCTTGTGAAAAATGAAGAGCATAAATATTTTCATATCTAAACCCTTCAATTAAAATCGTATTTGTTCCCTCTTTTTTTATTTTAAAACCAACTTTAGTAAATAATACATCACATCCATTATCACATATTTGACTAACACTAAGCAGGTTATGTTTTAAGTTTTCTACTAAAAGAACATTATGCACCTACTTAGAGGAATTACCTATTGTACCTTCAACAATAATGCGACAACGCTTGTTGTTGCCCAACTTGACGTGTCCTGCATCTTGTATTCTCGTCCGTTTGATACAGAGGTCAGAGTGTCCTGTCATATACTTGGAACACCCACTGTCTAGGATCCATTTGTCCTTCTTGACATGCAAAATAGTTTATCAAATCTATTTTCGGTACCCATTTTCTTTTAGGTTCGTAATGGTTAGTACCCTTCAAATCCTTAGGTTTATAGATCACCTTTGTGTTAGATCTATAATTCTTAAGATTTTTCACCTTTGATAAATCCATGCATGTCTGGGTGCATGTGATTTATTTTGTGTGTTCTTTTTATTATGGAAGTTGGCTTTTAAATTATTTCAAAATTTTGCATTCAACCGAGTTGTTTTTAGATTATTCAAAGTTCCCTCAAAGTGTTCAAAAATATCTTCTAATTCCACTATTTTTGCATGCAATTGATTGTTAGTTTCTTTTGACATTTCTAATTCTATTTCCAAACAAGATTTTTTTATTTCTAGTGCCTTATAACTATCATGCAAGAGCTTATTTTCCTTCTTAATCATCCTAGCTTTATGATATAAATCTTCATAAGATAGTAACAATTCTTCAAAAGTAATTTCAGAATCTACCTCATTTTCAAATCTACCGTTGTTCGCCATTAAGCAAAGATGTGCAACTTCCGTTTCTTTAGATTCTTCAGAAGATGATTCCATGCCGAAATCACTGTCATCCCAAGTTGCTTTGTATGCTTTTCTTGAGATCTTCTTCTTCCGATCGAGTTCTTTGTCCTTCTTTTCCTCTTTCTTCTTCTTGATCATAGGGCAATCTTTTCGTACATGTCCCTTCTTCTTGCACTCAAAACAAGCAATGTCATTTGAAAATTTATTGACTCTATTACCTTATTTTCGGATGAATCTTCAAAATTTTCTTGTTAGAAGAGCAAGCTCCACTTCTTCGTTAGAGTCGGAATCGTTGAAGTCCGAATCCTCTTTCATGGCTTTAAAAGCCAGCTCCTTCTTGCTCACAGATCTCTCCTCATTCTTCTTAATGTTTTCCAATTGGACCTCATATAACTTGAGGCTTCCAATCAGATCATCCAAGGAGACAATTGATAAATCCTTCGCCTCTTGGATTGCCGTGGACTTTGGAGACCATTCACTTGTAAGGGATCTCAATATCTTCCATACAAGTTGTTCTTCCATAAACTTCACTCCCAGATTCTTCATGGGTTTGATAATGTCTCCAAATCTCGTGTACATTGCCTTGATTGTTTCACCTTTCCCCTTCCTGAAATAGTCATAGCTTTTTGTTAAAATAGATATGTGTGTTTCTTTAACTTTACTAGTACCTTCGTAGGTGACTTGAAGTGTGTTCCATATCTCGTACGTGGACTCGTAGCAGAGATACAATTGAACTCCTCCCTTGATAGCGCACAATAGAGCGCATTCATTGCCTTTTCATTCCCAGCGATCTTCTTCTTTTGATCCGCTGTCCAAGCAACTCCTTCCTGTGGCTCCAGATCTGTGTACTTCTCTTGAATGAGAATCCATGAGCCTTCATCCATGGCCTTGATGATGATTTTCACCCTCCTCTTCCAGTATCTACTATTCATCCCATCAAAGTATGGAGGACGTGTGGATGATTGACCTTCAGTGCACTTGGCTGATGATGCCATTGCGAGAGAGAATAATTATTTCTTCTTTTCGCAACCTGCTCTGATACCACTTGTAGGATCTGTAGGGCACAAGCACACTAGAAGGAGGGATGAATAGTGTGGTATATAAAAACTTGCAAGAATACACAAACCACAAAAAGCACACGAGATGTATAGTGGTTTCCCTCACTTGGGTACTCCACCATCTAAGTCTCTCGACTTAGGATTTTTTAACCTGAATCCCTCAACCTGGAGGGAATCAATTTACTAATAACTTGAGGTAATTAAAGGGTTACCTCAACCCAATTACAAGATGACAAAAAGAAATAAAGATTACAAGTGTAAGCAAGATACAAACAAAAGCTTACAACTAATTCCCAAGTATCCAACAAGTGCATTTCTTAATAGATGATATACAAATTCTAACTAGAATGTGAAAGCAAAAATAGAAAATTACTAAGAACGCAATTGCCTTGGGAACTTGTTGCAACTTGAGAATAGCCTTGTGAAGAGAGCAACAAGACAAGCTCCTTTGCAGCTAGAAAATTGGAAAAAGAAGGTGTAGGCAAAGAGAATATTTTTAGTTTGTTGGTTATGTGCAAATGATACTCAAGGAGTGTATATATAGGCCACTAAACACCTCCCCTACGAATACTAGCCATTAGGGGCAGCAAGGGAAGTGTAGGATTAAAATTAATTGTATAATAGCCGTTCAGATTAGGCACAATGGTTAGGTGGTATTGGTACTAAACTTTTTGTACCAGTACTAACTGCTTACAGTTAGCTCAACAGTGCTTGGGGTACCGGTACTGATCATTAGTACCCATACTTAGTGCATTCTGTTGAGTAACAACAAAGCCACTTGGTACCGGTACTAATTATACGTACCGGTACTTGTGACTCAAAGGCTATGGGGCTGTGACCTACATGTACTGGCACTGGTGTTTAGTATTGGCACTTGTATGGTCCAGGCAAAACCAACTGCACAAACTATGACCACTTGGTACCGGTACTCAAGATTAGTACCGGTACTTGTTGTTCACAGTTTGTAACTTAGGCCCAAACCTGTGCCTAGCACGTATCGATACTTATGACCAATTCTGGTACTTGCTACAAGTACCTAATATTATAAGTGTAAGTCAATTTTTAGAGAAAACCCATCTAATCTATATGACTTTATTTTGAAAGAATCGATTTTGAGTTCAAAAGATAAACGATTGAGCGTTAATATGAACCCTAATTATCTCTACTTTGATTTTAACTTCTAGATTACCTTTTACTTGTTAGGAGACATACAAAGATTCTACGATACAATAAATGAAGCAAAATCTATAATCTTCTGCCTTCATATCTTCAATTCTATCTTGTTGCTTGCTAGCATCCACAAATTCTAATTCCTATATAGTCCTATAACACTTCATAACCGCATTAGGCTTTAAAATAGTTTTGTTAACACCAAAACACAAAAGAGAAGTGGAACTTGGTTGCAACACATGTGGACCTTGAGCGAGGTGATCCCCATGGATTTCGCTACTCAGGTGCCTACCATCATGGCCTCGTACTCAGCTTGGTTGTTGGACACAGGGAACTCCAATTTTATGACATACTTATGTGTAGCGTCATTTGCGTAGTTAGGGTTATCCTAGCCACAGATCCAGCTGTCATTGATGAGCCATCAACTTATAGTCGCTAGGGGAGTGTGAGAGAGGCATCAGGATCTATGAATTCGGCTATGAAGTCTACTAGGATTTGTGCCTTGATTGCTTTTCTCAACTGATATTTGACATTAAATTCGGCCCACTCCATAGCCCATTTGATCTATCGTGTTGACTCTATAGGCTTGTGTAGCATTTACCGAAGGGGGTAATATGATAGGACCATTATTGTGCAAGCCTGGAAGTATGGGCATAGTTTTCGGGCTACGATGACAAGTGCCAACCCCAGTTTTACAATAATCATGTACTTGGCTTCCACGCCGTAATAGGCCTTGCTGATGAAGTACACGGGTCATTGAATTCCTCCCTAGTTGCTGACTAAGACGGCACTGATGGTAGAAATTGAGGCAGCTAAATATAGCAGGAGAACTTTCCCTGGATGGAGGGCTGTAAGAATGGGGGGACTTCGAAGTGCATTCTTGACTTCCTCCAAGGTCTTCTAGTAGTAGGGAGTCTAGTGGGAGAGGTTATAGCCACTACCCTTTTTTATGCACTCGAAGAAGGGGAGACATTTGTCGGAGGATCGAGACAAGAATCAGCCTAATTAGGCGATCTTGCTGACCAACGAATGCAGCCCCTTTAGCGTGCCTGGCGGTTACAGGTCTTCAATTGCTTAGATCTTGTCTTGGTTGGCTTGAATGCTTCGGTTGGATACCAGGAACCCTAGGAACTTGCCTACAAAGACCTCAAAGGTCATTTGTCAGGGTTCAGGCAGAGGTTGGTGTTCCTTAGGATTTGGAACACCTCTGCCAAGTGTTCTAGGTGTTGTGGGAAGTTTAATCCCTTCCCAAACATATCATCAATATACACCTCAAATGATTTTCCTATTATTTTTGCAGAAACCTTATTTACAAGGTGCTAGTATGTGGCTCCAATGTTTTTTAGGCCGAAGCACATGACTCTATATTGGAACAGGCCCTATCAGTGATGGAGGTGTAAGGCCTATTTGCTAGGGTAAGGTTGATCTGGTGGTACCTATTGTAGGCATCTAGAAAGAACATGTGGGATTGTCTACTACAGGAGTCCACCAGTGAGTCCACCCTGGGTAGGTAGAACTCATCCTTTAGGTAGGCTTCATTT
This sequence comes from Thalassia testudinum, assembly GCA_037157565.1. Taxonomy (NCBI): domain Eukaryota; kingdom Viridiplantae; phylum Streptophyta; class Magnoliopsida; order Alismatales; family Hydrocharitaceae; genus Thalassia; species Thalassia testudinum. The sequence goes on along the minus strand of JAZHRO010000035.1, from coordinate 52,867,846 downwards.
AGGTTGGTGATGTTGACGCACATGCTCTACTGACCGTTGGCCTTTCTCACCATTATGACATTTGAGAGCCATGCTGGGTATAGAGATTCTTTGATGAATCCTGCAGCCAGGAGTTTCTAGACCTCAGCCTCGGCCACCTGATAATATTTGGTCAACTTGTGTTTGCATGTCTGCTTGACCGCGTGGGTGACCTCATGAATATTCAGGTGATGCTGAATCAGAGACGGGTCCACCCCAGGTACGTCATTGGCAGACCAATCGAAGACATCCATGTTGGCCTGAAGCAGGACTAGTAACTCCTGCACTTTGGAGGGTGTAAGGTTTGCTCCAACCCAAACGAGCTTGGCAGCACTGTCAGGATAAATCTGTATAGCTTTGGCTGAAGAACCTAGCTGTAGTCTTGAAGTCACTGGCTGATCAGCAGGGATGGTTTCTTGCTGGGTCACATGGACTTGGTTTCTTTTCTTCCACCATTTTCGTGACTTGAGGAGCATTGGCTCTAGGGACCTCTTTGGCTCGATTCTAAGTAGCTCGCACCTAATCGACTGATCCCTGTGCCTATTCTAACTCTATGGGGGTATTGGAAAAGCATAAATTGAAAGTATGAGGAGGGGATCAGCCAGAAGGCAAGGGTGGTGGGGCGGCCAAGGATGCCATCGAATGCTGCCGCTAACCCGGCCACTATGAACATCGTTATTCAGTTGAGGTGCCTATCTCCGTTACAGATGAACAAGGAAAGGCTAGTCTCCCCTTTCGGCATAACTTTATGATTGTCGAACCCAACCACGGGGTGAATGGAAGGGAAGAGGTGTTCTTTCGTAAAACCCAACTGGCGTAAGGTTTTGAGGAAGAGGACGTCCACTGCACTTCGCTCGTCATTGAGGAGCCAGGGCTGCTGTTGCCCTGCTAGTAAGAGTGTTCCCAGTAGTTGGTCGGCATGTTCCGTTGTATCTGGGAGGGAGGCGAACATACAGGAGGCTGCCTGCCTAATAGGGCCTCTTTCGCCCCACTGGAAAGTGGGGAAAGCGCTAAGAGTCAGCTGCTTAGAGGGATTGCATTGCCAACTTGGAGCGACGTTGACACCAAAAATGAATTCGACCTCACACCTGCAAGGGGTGGTTTGTGAACATGCTGGGGTGCCCCAGGCATGGCCATTAGGATCCAACAGTGGTACTCAATTGGCAGGAGTAGGGGATGCTACCTCCTCGAGAGGGCAGGCTGTAGTATCCTTGGGCTCTGGGGCCTCAACAACCACGTTGATCACATGGAGGTGCTGGATCCTCTCCTTGTGGTAATAATCTGGGCCCTCCATGAGCCCCTTACCCTTATCCTAGCCTTCATTTTGCCTAACGGAGTGGGCCAGGTTCCCATGTCAGATCTGGGACTCGATTTGGTCGCATAGATTGCAGCAGCCTTCGGTAGCGTGGCCTCAGGCCTTGTAATATTTATAGTAGGGCTCGATGTCAGCCGTCTTCATTGGTTTAGGTGTGGGTAGTGAGTCCTTATCCATGGACCATACCTCCACCAACTCGTTCACCTGGTTCATGGCCAAGGGAGTGTACTCTTCGAAATGATCCTACCTAGTCTGGCGGGGGCCATTATTTCTACCCTTACTTGACTGATCGTTCCTCTGCTTTGAGAACCTAGCCTTTCGCTTGTTGAAGCAGCTACTTCTATAGATGGAGATGGGAGCGTAGTCGCTTAGGGACAACTTGTCCCAAATTAGACTAGCATCATCCTCAAATCCCTGTGCTAGTCAGTTACAAGAATGGAAGGAGTCATTCTGCTCCATGAACCTTATGGCTCGGTCCCAAAGCTCTACCATATCCTTAGGAGGGAAGTCGTCGATGTCATACCAAAACCTTTGAGTTAGGAGTCTTGACTTGAAGTATTGGATGGCGATAGCATCATGGGGCTATTTGCACTTGAAGTACTAGGCCTTAAATCGATCTAGGTAATATCGGAAAGGCTCACTTTTTCCTTGCAGGATTTCTGATAGCCTTTCGAGGTTGTCTCTACCCCTCCGTTGCCCGACAAAGTACTTTCAAAGCTTATCTGCCAATTCCTGGAAGCAAGCGATCTGTCCGGCTAGCAGTTCGTTGAACCATTCATGGGTCATGCCGTACAGGTAGGATGGGAATACTTTGTAGAGTATTCCATTGAGGCAGCCGTGTACCAACATCATCTGGTAGTAACTCCCAATGAAGCTATTAGGGTTCGTCGTCCCGTTGTAGGGGGCCATGATGAGCTGCTTGAACCTTGTTGACACAGGGGATTTCATCACCTCCTTAGTGAAGGGGTAGGTGGTGATGTAGGCTCAGGGTAGTGGCCTAGAATATAATCTTAGGGATTAATCCCCCATTACTGGTCGTGAGGGGTTAAGCCCCCGAGATATCCTCTAAGGATGGTGGGCGAGGAGCTTTCAGTGGGTCAGGGGGGGCTTCCCCCTTTTGGCCACTAAGTTCATGCTTTAGCTTCTTGTGTTGTTTGCGTATGATGGGAACACCATCATGAGCCCTAAGTAGCTCATTTTGACCCAATGAAGAGAATAAATGCACCTACATAACCAGCTGAAGGTCATAATTCATTGCATAACCATTCTGAGAGAAAAATAAGAAACTAGAGTTAAAATTGCAACTTTGCGAATGCAGTACAACCACAGGTTTTCTCAAGGGTTAAACAAAGGTCAAATGGTTATAATAAGATAACAAGTGGGTTGAACTAGACAGAGAAAGGTTTGTGTGAGTTCTGAGAATTAAATGACTTTTGAAATCCTAAAAACAGACCCACTTAATTAACCAAGGTTTTTGTCATGATAAAATTCACCTAAACCCTCTAAAAATCATAGAAAAATATTCTCTAAGGTTTAGTACCTTCAAATTGACCATCAGAACCCATCTTGACCTAAATTGTAGTCTTAGATATTTGCCCTAATTTGGGTTTTTACATAAATTACCTAGTCAAATGTGGTCAAAACCAAAATCCAACTTCACCATTGGATTCCTTGGGTCTAAGTTAGGTTTGTAAGAAAATTTGGACCTAAGGAGAACTTGTCTTGACCTAGTTTGCAAAAAGGTTCTGTTTGATTACATTTCTACCCATAAGTTTCAAAAATCCTTACAATCAGGCCCCTAACTTCTTCGTCGTCTTCACAAATAGGTTCCTCCACCATTATCGCGGAGGAATCCTACTCTGGCGACCTTTGAAAGGAGATTTCTCCTTGATTGCTTGGAGAATCTCCTCTAAAATTTGAAGGGAGATTCTCTGAGAAATTTCCTCCAATATGAACCTAGTTAGATGCCCTAAATCTTTCCGAATCTTTCACGCGAACGCATGAGAGATTTGGGTCTCTTGAAAGCTTCCATCTCCGGCAAGCCTTCCTTGCCTGTAAGCTTGGTTTCCAAGCACAAAATCCTCTCTGATGACTAATATAAACACATTTATTAAGAATAAAATGCCTATTCATGCATGTTCCTAGGATTATATTTGCATTTCATGTTATAAAATTGCATAGCATGCATCATTCTGCATTTAGAGTAGTTGTACACAATTTAGGTTAATTGCATCCTTTTTGTGGTCAGGAGAGAAAGATATTTACTTCGGAGCCTCGAATCGATGATCCGACCGTACGGATTTGATCAAGACGACGATCGGAGTCCAACGCCTCTGAAATCGCCTCTATCGGAGTCCTGCAGCACCATATGCAATCCGAGGAAGATCAATAACCAAGGAACTAGGTGACATAATTCAGAGCTTCAAATGACAAATCCGACCGCGTGGATGGATTCGAGTCGACGATCGTAGCCTAACAGTGTGGAAATCGACTCAATCTGACCTCTGTAGCAGCCTCTACAACAAAAAGATGGATGGCCCAGATTGCGCCACATGGTGTAGCCCAGGCCGGCCCTCGCACGCACGCGCCACCGCATGCACGCAATAGTGTGAGTGCGCACGCAGGCATGCATGCACACAGCGCAGCACCAGCGTGTGAGCATGTGCGCGCGCGCAGTAATGAGAGGCAAGGACAACGCGCACCAACGACGCATGAGCTGGATCTACAGCGACGCTTACAACCGTCGTTAATTCTTCCCGTGTCAGAAAAGCTAGCTGTGGGCGTAAGCGCGCATGAGCTGGACTACAGTGACACATTAGCTGGACCTACAGCAACGCTTACAGCCGTTGCTAATTCTTCGCACACCAGCAAAGCCAGCTGTGGGCATGGGTAAGCATGAGCAGGCATGAGCTGCCTACAGCGACGCTTCCAGCGATGGCCTGGATGTCACTAATGGTCCCATACCTATTTTTGCCTCTTCTCCTCCACTATAAAAGGACCTACACCCCTTCCTAAGTCATCTCTACCTACTCTACTCCCACCTACTCACAAGCTCTTGCAAGCCTACCAACGCTCCATTAGAGCTTGTTCTCAATTTCCCAAGTTACCTATTAGTGTAGCAAACCTCTACCCCACTAAATATTCCTCCAACTTTGCATCCCCATTCATAGGTCACCTTGGAGCCATCCTCCCACCTCCATTCCGGTAGCAGATCATCTCCGTCTTCTCACCTCCATTCCAAAGCCACGCCGAAGCTTTCCTCAACCCGATGTCCTCTTGCATCTCACCTCCGTCGTCCCGCTCCTCACCTCCTTCGTCCGAGCTTCCGCCAGGCACCATCGTGTCGCCGAACAACCGATTCGTAAGATTTCCTCTCACCTCCCTCTCTTTTTATGCTTTCGTAGATTATTGTAATAGACATTAATGCAATACATCACATTTGATTCAATCTCTATCTTGTGATTGCTTATCTTTTATTTCAAAAACACAAAGAAATATCAAAACCCTAAAATACCAAAAAGAAACAAATCGAAGCATGATTTTCAACTAAAGTAAACGTCGCCTCCCTATGTTCAACCCAGGACTCCCTTGGAGTTTCGATATAAATTTTATCTGATCAACGTGTTTTGCAACTACGACAATGGGTGACTTGTAACCCTGATTTCTAACATGCAAAACACACTCGACCATTTTGGCGCCGTTACCGAGGAGGCAATGGAATTTACTATATTGTTTTCTTTGCTTTTTTGCTTTTACATAGCACTAACCCTACTTATCTCTGATCTACTGTCTTGTAGGTACCCTAGCATGGAGATCCAAGTGCGGTAGACCAGAGTAAAGTGTGGGTAGAGTGTTTTGTAAGTGTCCCCCACACCACCCCCATCTTAGTTTTCATTCCATAACCTAATAACTCAAACCCAAATCAACTTAGGTGCTTTGCATAAACCCTAGGGTAGATTTTGGTTGTTTGATTGTCACTCCACTCACCTCACCTACCCGCATATATAAAATTTATATATATATTCTTCTCTTATGGGATTTAACTGAAAGCTACACACTTAACACCCACAATTTCTTATCATAATCACTTTGATTCTACCACTTAACAGGGATCTGACCTGTGGACTCGATACACTTCAACTCAATACACATAAGTGAGTAGAAATTTGAATAGGTTAAACATTCTTGTGTGCCTTAACTAAGTGGTGCAATAGGCCAATTGATTGAGCTGTTTGGGCCGTACCACTCAATCTGAAACTGATCCATTAAGTAGCTTGCCACTTAGGGTTGATTCTTAGGGTTGAACCAGGCACTCCACATTATTTTTTATTTTTAAAGGAACATATCATCACCCGTGCTTTCAGAACTTGGAGTGTTCTACTAAACCTTGATTTAACCAACCAAAGAATTAAACCCTAAAAGCTGCTAAACAAGGTTAAATCCTAAAAGACACATCAACAAATAACCTTGTTTGAGAACCCTAGTTGTGCACGCACACACATTTTAACTAATCATTAAGGGCCCATCACATTCCAAGAGCACGATCATCCCAAGGCTAACTAAAACTGAGTAGACGTTGGCCTAAGGATTGATTCGCTCTTTAGGTCTCAGACTGAGATTTTTTTTTCGATTAATCTACTTTTGCTGGTCCATCTGATGTTTAGCTAGGGGAGTAGCGTCAAACGACCGCGGTTAGGGGGTACACTAGGAATTGGAGCCGTAAGCCAAAGGAAGAACCTTCATCCCGTCCCTCCTTCTAATTGGTTGGATTGACCGGATAAAGTTGACCAAATTGTTTAGAATCTCAAGATGGGTCTTGGGAGTCTATAGGTCTATAAACTACCCACATAAAAAGAGGTTTGGTTGATTGTATTGCAGGGCACCTTTTCTCTTCTCCATTTCCCCTCCTTTTCTACCATGTACCCCACATCTTACACACATTTCCAAACCTATCTTCCTACCAACACTTATCCCCAAGATGATTACTATCCCGACTTAAGTTGTAATTACCCACCCACTAGCCGGGATAACTTTGATTGGGGATACGAATCTGGACCTCAGTGTCCAGGGCCTAACCTTGGACAACAAGACTATGATTACTATCCTTCCCAGAGCTACAATGATTTTAGATCTCCATCCTTTAATGACCAGACCAACCCGATCTACAATCAGGAAGGATATGATGATTATAGCACCTACCCTCCCTAGTATTCCACTGAATATAGGTCACCACCATCCTTTGAACAACCTAGAACGACCTACATTCAGGGAGGGACCCAAGAACCTTGACATCTTAACTCCCCCAGATTTAACCCAAACCCACCCAGACCTGAATCGAACCAGTCGATTCAGGTGAACCATATCCAGGATAGGGTGTTGGCTAATTTGCAGAACACTATACAATCGTTAGAAGCTCAGCCAACACCATATACTGAAGCACTAGAGACTATGATCAAAATGATTGATGAACTTAATAGTTCTCAATTGGATTTGCTCCAAAGTGTTAGAGATAGCGACATGAGTGAGTTTCTTCTAGGGAAATTGTCGAGGTTGAGGATGAAATTTGTGGTTACCCTAGTCAAATCTTGGGATGATTCTCAAGATGAACCCCCTTCAGGTGAGCTAATGTCTGAACCTACTCGGGCACCTGTTGGGGGGGATACATTTTTTGAGACCGGGGATGACCAAGTTGGGCTAGAGCAACCATTTGTGGATGAACCGATTGATTCACTCAAGATCCCTAGGTCAGGAAATGAAGAAAATTATGTCTCCTTGGATCATGAAATGATTTATAATTTTGAGACATGTATAAATGAGGATCATCAATTCTTTGACTCTGAGGGTGAAGAATCTTTAGGTGAAGTCTCACTTGAATATAAGGAAAATGATTTTAGTGAGACAAACGTGCATGAGGAATCTGATGAACCATTTGATAGCCCATTCATTGAGGATTTGGATTAGGTTGGGGTTAACTTGGAGGATTCGAATCTTGATGATTCAATCAGTGACCCCAGTCCTCATCTGCACCCCAAAGAGTTGACTTCTGAGATCATTACTCCCAAGTCAATACTGATTCAGCCGCAATTGTTTAACTTGGGCACTTTAGATGGGGTATACAACGATTTAGAGGTCCTGGAGCTTGAGCACTTGATTTTAGAGGATAAGAATTTGGCAACAAAAATTTGGGAAGCTAATTCTGAGGGAACTTTGATTTTGGATCTAAGGGTTCCTGTTGACCTAAAACCACCTACTTTCTACCAGGACCCTTACGATATCTTTCACGTGCAACCCAAGCTCGAAATAACTGATTATTTTTCCGAGCTAGATGTTAAGTGGACAACCGCACCTATTGAACCATCTTTACCCGTTGTCCAACACTTTGGTCTTGGGTTGCACACCACTAAACCGTAAGCTCAGCCTCACAAACACAACAACCTTGGGCTCTGGGTGATTTTCATCCAGAACCTTGGAACCACTCGACCTTGGGTCATGGGTCTGCACCATAATCTGGTCCATGTCTGTCCACATCTTCTGCTGCAGGTTTCAGGATCAATATTTTGATTTTGATTCTAACCCGCACTTGTGAATTCTCAATTTCTTCTTTGTATGTATGTTATGCCTAGCTGATGGCTTTAAACTTAACGTGTGCGTATACACTCTTCTCTCTACGGAGCTGACTGGATTTTCATGACACTCAAGTGATATTTTGTTTACTTTGCCATTTTCATGTCTTTATTTTTACAATGAGGACATTGCATCATTTAGCCATGTGGGGGTGGATAATCAATTCCTGAAATAATTATGTTAGCTTTGTAGATTTTCTTTTAGTTTCTTATAAAATAAAAAAATTTGAAATTTTGAAAAAAGATAAAAAAGAAAGAAATTAGGAAAAGAAAACTTAGGCATTTGGAAGTTATTAACTCTAGGAAATGATAGGAGAGGACCTAAACACTTAGACTCTTTAGGTCTTCAGGCTTAATTAGCCCAGGTGTCCACTCGAATGTGGACTTAGTCTTGAGTCTTCGCCAATTCAAATTCATTTTTAATTTGGTTAATAAATTGGGATGATAAGTATGTGACTTATCAACCCACCCTATGATTTGGGGGGACTTTAAGCCTAAGCATCTACACACATTTTTTGCACTAACACACTTTTTGGCGATTTCTTCAGAAATTGGGTAGCTAATGAACTATCTAGGGTGGTATGGCTGGCAAGTTGTCGGCGGTAATAGCTCATCGGTCGGTTGTCCAGAGCCCAATCACAAGACCATTGTCATTGTACTACCTTTAGGTAAATCGTAGTTCAGGAAAGCCACCTACTTAAAAAGAAGAAAAAAAAAGGAATGAAAAGAAAGAAAAGAAAAGAAAATATAAAGAAAAGAAAAGAAAAAGGAGAAAATAAAAAAATAAATAAAACCACACTTCCCCGCACGAGTATGGCTGGCAAGTTGTCGGTGGAAACAGATCATCAGCCGGTTGTCCAGAACCCAGCTCACAAAAAAAGAAAAACACAATAATTCCCAAAACACTTAGGGAAGAAGTGGAGTAGAATAAACTGGGGAGATATACAATGGGTTCGCCCTTGTGTTGACCCCATAAATAAAAGAGGCAAGGTCACCTAGGGTCGTAGAAATCCGAAGTCCGTTTCACTATTTTCACAAGATGCTTAGCACTTAGAATCCTTTTCCAGTCTTGGGCGAGTCGGGTAGCCGTAAAAAGTTATCCCGGAACTCTCAAACTCCAAAAGTACAAAAAAAATTAGAAAAGAAGAAAAATAATAAAAAATGTATCTTCCCTTTTCAAATAAGGCGAGGACTTAGGCGGTCTGCATTCTGGTAGGTACCCGGGTACTGTTGAGTTTTCGTAGTTTAGGACCTTAGTTGAAATTTTCTATTGTTAATAAACGACTTAGGCCTAAGCGATCTAATCCTAATTCTGCTTTTATACATAACATATAGTTTAATTTTGCTAAGGACTAGCAAAAGATAGGCATGGGGGTATAATATAAACACATTTATTGAGGGTAAAATGCCTATTCATGCATGTTCCTAGGCTTAGATTTGGATTTCATGCTATAAATATTGCATAGCATGCATCATTCTACATTTAAAGTAGTTGTATATAATTTATGTTAATTGCATCCTTTTGGTGGTCAAAAGAGAAGGATATTTATTTCGAAGCCTCGGATTGACGAACTGACCGTACGGATCTGATCAAGATGACTATTGGAGTCCAACGCCTCTGAAATCACCTTGATCGGAGTCTCGTAACACCATATGCAATCTGAGGAAGATCAATGGCCAAGGGATTAGGTGACGTAATTCGGAGCTTCAAATGACAAATCCAACCGTGCGGATGGATTCGGGTCGACAATCGCAGCCTAATGGCGTGAAAATCAACTCAATCTGACCTCTGTAGCAGCCCCTACAACAAAAAGAAGATAGATGGCCCAGATTGAGCCACGTGGTGTGCCCAGGCCGCCCAGCGCACGCACGTGCCACCGCACACGTGCAGCAACACGGGTGTGTGCGTGCACGCATGCTCACGCATAGCAGTGTGAGGCTGGGACAGCGTGAGCCAACGACGCATGAGCTGGGCTACAGCGACACATGAGCTGGGCTACAGCAACGCATGGGCTGGATCTACAGCAATGCTTACAGTCGCATGCCAGCAAAGCCAGCTGTGGGCATGAGCGGGCGTGAGCGCGCATGAGCTTTCCTACAGCGACGCATGTGCTAGACCTATAGTGATGCTTACAGCCGTCGCTAGCTCTTCACGCGCCAGCAAAGCCGGCTGTAGGCATGGACGAGCATGAGCAGGCATGAGCTGTGTACAGCGACGCTTCTACCGATGGCTTAGATGTCACTAATGGTCCCTTACCTATTTTTGCCTCTTCTCCTCCACTATAAAAGGACCTACACCCCCTCCCTTCCAAGTCATCTCTACATACTCTACTTGCACCTACTCCCAAGCTCTAGCAAGCCTACCAACACTCCATTAGAGCTTGTTCTCAAGCTCCCAACGTGTCTATTAATGTAGCGAATCTCTGCCCCACCAAATATTTCTCCAACTTCCCATCTCCATTCATAGGTCACCTTAGAGCTGTCCTCCCACCTCCATTCCAGTAGCAGATCATCTCCATCTTCTCACCTCCATTCCGGAGCCACGCCGAAGCTTTCCTCAACCCGATGTCCTCTTGCATCTCACCTCCATCGTCCCGCTCCTCACCTCCTTCGTTCAAGCTTCCGCCAGGCACCGTCGTCCTGCTGAATAGTCGATTCAGGAGATTTCCTCTCACCTCCCTCTCTTTTTATGCCTTCGTAGATTATTGTAATAGACATTAATGCAATACATCACATTTGATTCCATCTCTATCTTGTGATTGCTTGGCTTTTATTTCAAAAACATAAAAAAATAACAAAATCCTAAAATACCAAAAAGAAACAAATCGAAGCGCAGTTTTCAACTATTGTAAACGTCGCCTCCCTATGTTTGACCCGGGACTCCATTGGAGTTTCAGTATAAATTTATCTAATCTACGTGTTTTGCAACTACGATGACAAGTTACTTGTAACCCTGATTTCTAACACGCAAAACATGCTTGACCAATGGCCTCTTTAAAATGCCTTAGATCCAACTGTACTCCTCAGCTTGAATTTGGGATGGAATCCCCCTATTCCTCTCTCCCCTCTAGCTGCAACCCTCCGCAAGCTCCGGCGGCCTCTCCCTAGCTTTCTCGTAGCCCTACCATAATACTAGTGGTTGTCTCCCTTACCATCCTCTGCGTCGCGGAATACCAATCAACATCGTTCCTGCACCGTCTTCGCTGCCGCCTCTCCTATGGAGGTTCGTCTTCCCCATGTCCGATAACCACAACGGCATGGGATCTCTATCCTTTTCGTCTCTTAGAAGTAGGATTTTAGGTTCCCCATCTTACCTACTTTTTCCCTCTCTCTCTATTTGCCAAAATCAACCACCGATGCTACTGACACTGTCATCCCCTGCATCTCTAGTGACTCCTCCGATGAGGTATTCCTACTGCTACGCACCTCCATCCACCTCGCCGACCACCCTACAACCTCCACCGCACCTTCCTGGTCATATCCCCTCACTCCATTTGCTCCATCATCCACCCAAATCACCCCCCGAACACACCCACTCACATGAGCACAGTGTGACCTAGGTACGCCACCACAGCCACTGCCATGCCACGCCACCACCCCCAGCACATCTGCTGTGCTCCGACAATCCTCCCTGAGCGATTTGATGTGGCTGTGAGGCCATTCTACTGATTTCAAGTACAGGCCTTGGCCGCCATTGGCGAGCAAGCTTGAAGCTGCTCCAGGTGTTACCAAGCCCAGGTTGCTACCTCTAGGTTGCGGGGATAAAAGCTCGCATGCATCCAAGTCTTCACGCAGGGGCTTCAACAGTCGTAGCCTCGTCAATTTTCCTGATACCCTGCTGCTATGTTACATGTAAGATAGGTGGGACATTTAGTCCCACTTCAGAAATGAAGAGACACCTGCAACCACATAAGTTGATTTTGTGCCACTAGCTGTTCACCTCCAAACACTGAGGGTGAGGTCCTCCTCCCCCTTCACCAGACTTGTCTGCAACATTGCCCCCATGGACCTGGCCGACTCAACTACCTGCCTAACCTTCACTCCTCGCTCACAACACATGCCAGTGAGCCTAGACCTGGGTATGCGATAGGTCCGATTACCCGACCGGCTATGGCTCTGGGAGAGCAAGACTAAAATAGAAAGAGAGAAAGAGAGAGGAGAGCTGCGTGGGGGAAGGGGGGTTTTGCTCTGAGAAGATTACTCCAACACTTAGTCGGGTTCATAAGGCAGATGGGTCAGAGGAGAAGAAAGCCTAAGGAAGAAAAGGAAGGAGGAAGAGCAAGAGAGTCATAGGCTTGAAGGAAGAAGAATTAGAGAAAAGGAGAAGTCTCCCAAAGGAAAAGGAAGAAGAAGAAGAGAAGGGCTACTTAACTGAAGGGCTAAAGAAGAAGAAGTGAAGAAGAAGAAGAAGGAGCAAAGAAGAAGCAAATCAGAGAAAGAGAGAAGAAGAAAAGAAGGGGACTATAGCCAAAGTCATTTAAGATGTCTGATTGCAAAATCAAACGTCAGAATTCATATTCCCTCCTTTAGTAGATTTGAGTAAATTGGTGATTCAAATCACCATTATTTTGTTTACAATGTTTTTTCTCTTCATATACTCATATGCTCTACATTGCTAATTAGTTTTTGAGCAATATTTTGTGTTCAAATTACATTAATTGTCAAGATCAGTGTGTGAATTCCATTTGCTCCCAGTGTTTGACCTTGGAATCTTTTCGACTAATAAAATTGTATTTGTTTTCAAAGCGATTTTGACTATACTTCAATGCAATTATTTAAACATCGATCTTGCCTCATTAACATTGTAGACGGGCATTCTCGTCCTCCACCATGCGACACCATTTCAATTGCTCATCATCGAGGCCTAGCTGGTGAGGCTTCCCCTGTAGGGGTTGGCTGAACTCCCAGATCTACCTGACCGCTAGGAGCTTCTCTGTGACTGAGATTTCCTCAAACCTCAAAGCTGCCAATTTTGCCTGAAACTGCTCCTCCCTCGCATGTAGCTCCAGGATGAGGTCTCGCTCATGGTCCTCTAGCGGCTGGTTGGAGACTCCTTGCTTCTCCTTATTCAACTCAATTGGAGGGGGGTATCTCTTGGACACCGACACGCTCGACTCGGCCCCATCCGATGACTTCTCAGGGTCAGCGCGGGAAGAGTTGTGAGCCATGGGAGCCAATGGGAGGACGTCAAGAGTTAGGAAATGTTATCAACTAGCAATTGTTTCCCACGGACAATGCCAATTGATCGGCACCCTAAGATACGGAGTATCCAACCCAACTAATGATCGGACCTCCCCCATGGGTGGATTGTCCAATCATGGGATCTAAGAAATCTCACAATAACAAAGGGAGTGGTTAATGCAAGGGGTATACATCTAGGGGGAGGATGGTGCTCCCAACTATGCACTAGAATTTCGCAAGATTACAAGGTTTAGAATCTCTTGATTTCTCTCGAGTTGGTTGGGGAAGGCTTTAAGGGACTTCCCAGCTATTTATAGTGTTGGGATCGGGCTTCCAGCAAGATCTTCTGAGCAGATACGCCGCCCAACAATTGTACACGAGCTACCAGATTATTAATTACAACTACCATTGTCAGCATTTATTGTTGGCGTAGGCCTATTGTACTTTCACCATCCCCTCTAACAGATACGATTTGTTGTGTCCGACTGTGGTTGGACTTTTCCATGCGTAGGCAGGTTGGATTGCCAAAGCCGTCTAAGCAAGGGGTTTTCCTTGGATGTAGGCAAGTTGGATCTCCAAGCCTACTTGTATCCAAGCTTCTTTGAGCTAGATCCTTCTTTCCGGGCCTATCACAGAGTTTCGGGTCCGAGGGCAATTTTTGCCCCTGATTAGGGTCCAAAATCGACCTAATATTAGGCCCTTGCCCTCATGTGTGCAGGCATGTGTGCACAAGATAGAATGGGTATCCAACCTCCTCAGTTTCTGAGCGAATAGATAACATTGCAATTTCCTTTTATGCGTGTTTCTGGAACTTTGCAAGGATGATGTGGGACTATTGACCATGCCTTCTCCTTCAACTTCTTTGCCTTCTTGCCATGAGTAGGAGTTGTTGAATTGGATGAGGAATTGGCCGTGGATCTCGAATCCAACGACCCAAATGTGAAGCTTAGGTGATTTCGCAGCGAGAGGATGGGTTTCTTCACTAATGGATTGCTGAAAGAGCTGCCCGACGTCAAAGAAGAAGCTTCTTCTGGCAGGTCACCTGCACACAATAACACGGGCTTTTGGCCTAAATTAAACACTCAAGCACCTTCGTCGAAGGTGTTGGTGATGGTAATTCAGTGTGGAGTAACCTAAAGAGGCATGTTGGACTTGGGGAAGGTGGTAGGTGATGGCGAAGTCCAGCAGGAGGCTCTGGTGATCAATTACCTCAATTTCTTGAGGGCTTTTGATCACCAAGGTCGGGCGATGCTTATGGGGTGGTTGGCAAGGTATGAGGTTGCGTGGAGACCGTTGAAGAGCTCGTCAGTGCTCTCGTTGGCCAAGGGAACGAAGAAGAGGAGCTGAGAGGGATTGGGGCTAATTCCCAATTTAATGACCCTAAACTACTTTACGGGAAGAAAGGGAGAGGGAGCAATACCTAGAAGTGATGAAGGAGGCAAAATTGCATCCGACATTGGCTGGCTGAACGTGAAGAAGATGATGTCTTCAAGGAGGTTTTCGACGGCAAATAAGGGGTCAAAGTGACCATGCTTTTGTTGGCAACGGTCAGATGAAGATGGGGAAGATGGTAGTGCTGCTCTTTTGGTCAGAGCATGAACAAATGAGGTGGAATGAAGGTGTCACCAAGATCAGAGAAGGAGATGGCTGTGGCGAAGCAGAAGGGCAGGAAACAAGGCCAATTCTTGATGAAATTGTGCTTAGGAATGCCCAAGCACTTATATAGAAGATCAATCTGGACCAAATGGCCCCAAATTTCCAAGATTGACTTACGAATTTGGAAACTTTAGGTCTCATGGATCTCGACTGATCGGAGAGGACCTGATCCAAATTGGAGCTTAAGATCTTACTCAATCGGTTTGGGCTTGATTTGAAGACCAATCCCACCAAATTTGGTGGGATTTAGTGAGGATTTGATGGAGCAAATCATAAATCAAAAGTTGACGTGTTGGGTTGATTTGTTGCTGCTACTCACCGCTTTTAGAAGAAGGTTGATGTCATTGTGACGTCAACCAAGGGCCTAAGTGTAGGAAACATCAAAACATAAGGGTGGTTTTGCAATAAACAAAGACAAATGGACTAAAATGCAAACTTGGTCAAGATGGACTCTAATTGGGCTCAAAATTTAGGGGTAACCTAATTTGGACCCAAGGAATCTAATGGTGACCTCGAATTTGGGTTTTGATAAAGTTTGACTAAGTGATTTACACTTTAGCCCAAAATGAAGTAATTTCCTACCTGGGTGTTTGTTTTTGGTCAAAATGGGTTCATTTGATCAAAGTGAATGTTCTAAAGCACATAGAATATTTTTGAGTTATTTTTACAAGATTTAGATTATATTTATTTCCACTAGAACCTTTTCAAATGAAGTGAGGCTTTAATTATGATTTTTATTTTTAAATTAATATTCAATTCTCAAAAAACCCTTATTCAGTCAGTTCATGCCCACTTCTTGAGAATTTAAGTTCATTTGACCTTAGATTAGGCACTGATTCACCTCTTAGTTAATATGTATTTGTGCTTACACATTAAAACAACAAAACTAACTCAATTTCCCTTTTTCTTCTCTAATTCAAGTCAAAACTGAATTACGCCCTTTTTTTAATTATTAAGGAGCATTTATCCTTGGAATTTGGCTAAATTAGGCTAGTTATGGATGATAATGGTGTTACCATCGGTCTGGTCGGTGCAGGCTAGGCTCACCAGAATTATGAGTTAGGTCTAGAAGAGGGATGGGGAAAAATAAGTAGAGGTTTCAAGGGAGGGTGAAGTTAGGGTGGAATTTAAGGTGGGAGGATGTGGTGATAACTGAAGAAAATTAGGATAATCAGAGCCAATTCCTATTTGATCCAAATTTTCTTTAACCATGTCATCAGATTCTGAATCTGAATCAATAAAATCTTTTTTAATGGTGGTCAAAGCAAAGCAAACCTGGATCATCATAGATTCCTCCATTATTGCATCCATTTCATTGTCTGAAGCCTTAAAAAATTCATAATCATTAAACCTCCTAGAAGCTTTAAAGATGTCTAAAGTAATAGTTTTGCCATCGTAGGTAATGTTCATTTTGCTAGAATGACAATCTATATTTGCTTTTGCGGTGGCCAGAAAAGGTCTTCCAAGGATGATCAGGGCATTTCTAAGAGCTTCAAGTACCTTAATGTCAAGGACCAAAAAATCAACTAGAAATAGACAGTTCTGGACCATGACGATAACATCCTCAACAATCACCTTTGGTTTAATTATAGATCGGTCAACCAATTGTAATATACCTCAACGAGTTTTAAATCACCAATCTTAAATTCCTCGAACAATATAGTGGGGATGATATTGACAGAGGCACCTAAATCAAGAAGGGCATGGTTAAAAATTGTGTTATTGATGATCACAGAAATGAGAGGAGCACCCGAATCTTTTTCTTAGGAGGCAGCTTGCTCTGGACCATAAAGCTTACTGTAATCGAAAGGATTACCCATCCTAGGTTCTTAGCCTACCTTTTGGAGTACATATGTCTTTAAAAAATTTGTCATAGGTAGGGATGTACTTGATGGCATCTTGAGGGGAATATTAATCTCAACTTTCCCGAACAAGTCCATGAGTTCTTGGTGAGAGGGCTCAGATTTCTTTTTCTTGGGAGTAGTGGAATGAAGTGCTTGGGGAAAAGAAATAAGGTTTGTGCTTTGAGATTGTTGTTTTGGATCTTGGGTAGTCTTCCCATTCCTTAAAGTGACTGAATTTGCAGTGTGGTTGTTCCTGGGAAGAGGTTGGGGGGCTTGGTGTTGGTGGAAACTCGAGGGGTGCTGTGGTGTTGGGTTTATGGGAGGCTATCTAGAATGGTTTTGATTTTGATTCCTGCCTTGGTAATGGTTCCTCTGGTTGTTGGGATTGGGCATGGGTTGGGAGGGGAAATTTCCTACAGGTCTTTGAACCAGAGTAACCCCAATCTGATTTTGAAGATTGGTACCTCCAACATCTGAGTTTGCATGCTCTATAGGGTTTTCATTACATGGGAATTAATGTCATCTTGGGATGGCGTAGGTTGGTAAAAGATTTGATTTTGCCCATAGTTCCCAAGCAGGTTTTGTCTTTGGGGAGGAACCAGATTGTTCCAAGAGTGAGTCAAGTAGTTCCTTTAATTTTCATTGTTAGAGTTGGAGGGATTTCTAAGCTGCTCCTGTAAAGCAAAAATATTTTTGGTGGCTAGGTTGGGATTAGCATTCATATAATTGAAAGTCCCAACTAAACCATGTGAAGCCTCAATGAAAAGATTATTCATAGGGACAACATGAACATTTTGTAGGCTTTCTCTTTTAAGGATGTTAGTTGGAGTTAGATGTGTAGCCTAATTGGATGTGCTAAGTCTTTCCTCAATTTTCTTCTGATTTATGTGCATCTAGTCGAGTTTTGGGCGATCATTTATATGTCATCCTAGGTTACAGGGATGGATTGAGTGCATACCTCATGAACACCAAACTGCAGGTTAGTAGTTCTTCCAAAAGTGTTCATGGAAATGTGTTTAAATGTGTTTTCACTCAATTCTTCAAAAAGTTCATAAGCACTCTTAGCATCCTTGTTTAGAAAATTATCACCATAGGAGGCATCGATGAAATGTCTAAGTTGATCTTTTAATCCATGATAGAAGATCCACTAATTACGTAGCAATACACACCTGTAATTAGGGCATCTTATGTTATTTCCTACCATTGTGCATTTATATTAGGTAGTTATGCATGCATTATGTAAATATTTGCATTAGTGTATTTTATGGAGAGGAAGATAGAGAGAGAGATTAAGCCTCCATTTCATTCATTTTATTCCCCCCATTTACACCTCATTCCCATTTCAATTCCACCACATTTCTACCACCTAATAATACCTAACATCACCTACAATAATTCCTTGATATCCTAAGTGCCTACCCATAATTTATGCAAAATATCCCCACTAAAAAAATCCCTCATAACAGCTCGTCCTCACTCACCACCCTCGGCCCTTCACCTATATAACCACCCACCCCTCTCCCATGCACCTCCACCTCACTACACTAATCCAATCTCCCACAAACGTACACATTCCCTCATGCACACATAACCAATCCTCCGATTGGCCTTCATCCTCTCCACTTGAGCTCTCCTCTCTCCCTCTCTTCCCCTCCACTCTCAGTATCCTCTCACAAGTTGAGAGGAACACTAAGAACAGGGGAGCCCCTGCCGTGGTTGCAACCACCACGGTTAGGGTACACCATCGCCCAGCTCCCTTGCGAGTAGGTGGGCATGGTGACTCTTTTTCTTTTGCTATGATATTTTAGCTTTCATTCCATCTGTATTGTTCACCATTAGTGGTAGTGTGAGCTCTGAAGCTTTCCCCTATTTTTGACTGTAGCGCACTGTTCAAACCCAATCGCGACCCATTTTCCTTCGTGGGCCACCAGACGTTCCTCAGTTATCCGGTGACCTCACCTACGCACGCCCATTTCCATGTTGATCAGCCGGTAGCAGCTCATTTGCATTTCATGCCCACATGTTTGAGCTCTCCCCATCCACTGGCTAACTGAGAAGGTTACTCGGTCATTTCTCGAATCAATCGATGAACTTTGCCCCTTGGTCACTATTCATCCGATATCTGCGGGAGCACTGTAGGCAATTGGGCACTCCTCATTTTGCTGGTGAGGTGCCCTCTCTCTCCTCATGGGAAACTACCCCCAACCAATTTCATCACTCCCATTCGCTCACGCACACGCGTGCTCAGCCTCACTATAGCTCACCCACTCGCACCTCTCTTTCCCTACTCATGCACGCGGCACTCATCTCACTTCCCGTGTTGTACCTCATGCACCTACGTGTTCCCTCAGCTAGAAACATCCACTCATGCGTGCACTCACTCCCTCACATATGCATAGACACACTCATCCTCACCCACATACACATATACATATATTTACACACACACACACACCTATATGCATATACCCATATATATTTCACGTACACACATACACATTCACACACAGATATATATATATTCATATATGCATATACATATATACAGGTACACATATATAGAGATATACATATATAGATATATATATTTATATACACCTATATACATTTCATCTATACACACACATCCTCCTATTCACAATACCACACACCTATCCATCTACCGCACATTATATCGTGGGTATATTTGCATCAGTTGTTCTTATATCCCCGATATTCATGTACATCAAAGCTTTACACACACACTCCCACACGTACGCTCCACACCGCACATGGCACGTAGCTAGGTTAATCACTTCTCTTTAGATGATGGTTAACCTAGCATTATGCTACATTCCCATTGAATCCTTGATTCAATATTTCACCTTCTTATTATCTATTATATAGTTATATATATCTATATCCTATATACATATATATCTATACATATCTATAAATAAGCTAAGTATTTCAATTACTTTCCTTCTTTGCATTTCAATTCTGCATTTTCATTTTCTTTTATACTCTCTTTTATTTTGATTAGGAAAAGACAAAAAAGGTATAAAACAAAAAAGAGAATTCTTAACTTGCACGTGCATGGTTTCGCATGTGGCAAGACCATTGCTGATTATTTTGGCGTGTAGCCAAGGACCATTTGTTGAGGGTATACTTTAAGAACAAGAATATCCCAAAAAAAATCTAAAATGAAGAAAAACCCAAAAAATAATAAGTGAAAGGAATTGATGCGATTTTAGGAAGTGCGTAGAAACTAATTAATTCCAAAAATCACCTCCCTGAGTGTGACCCTGGCTTAAAAGTGACTATCTTAAAATCTAACTTAGCTGGGATAATAAAATTTTGACAAACTAGTGCATACTCGCTTGTAGGTAATCACTTCCACTATATCCATTTTGACTCTAAGATCACCTAATTAAATAACCAAACTTGTGTTTCTACAACCACACGAGCTACCATAATGGAATATCTTGGTGTAGGCAACTTCTTAATAGTTCTTGGAATCTTTCCCAGGAATGATGTAAAGTCTCACTAGATTTTTGTTGGAAGGTCATAATAGATCTTCTTAAAGCATTTGTACAATTAATCGGAAAAAATTTCTTTAGGAAAGTATTTTTCAACTGAGGCTAGGTGGTGATAGGTCTATCAACTATCCTGAACCAATAAGCTACCTTGTCCTTAAGGGAGAGAGGAAAAAGTTGCACAAGCCACAAATCTTCCCTTACATTATGGGAACCGATAGTTTGGGCGAGGATGGTTAATTCCTCGAGATGGCTAAAAGGATCCTCTCTCTGGAGGCCATGAAAATGCTTGATAAGGTTCAAAATAGCTGGTTTGATTTTGAAATTCCCCTCGAGAATTACTACTTTAGGTCTCTCTTCATAATTGGAAGGATTATAAAAATCCTTAAGAGGAACAACAAGCTTCTATGGTGGTAAGTTCCCCCTTTGGTTAGCTAGGTTCATGACAGTATTAGCCAACTATTGTTGATTGGTTTGAAGTTGAGCCAATTGCTCAACCATCATAAGTAAGGGATTTGGTGGGGGACTAGTGTTTTGATTATTTGGCAACTTAGGATTTTTAGGTAGCTCCAAGCTAAAGAGGTTAGCAATGGGGATGTCAGAATGTGGGTTACCTGGTGGATTTTGAACAGGAGGGTTAAGGGTGGGTTATGTGTGAGAGGCAGAAGCGGAATTGCACATGTTTTGTGAATTTTCCATTCTTTTAATATTGTGAAAATAAGAAGACAGCCTTTTTGTGCAGGGGACGGAATCAAATGGTCCCTCCAAGTGTGGATTTTGGGATTGATGCCCAAGCATACACATAGAAGAATGGGGAGGAGAGAATGGAAAATATGAGAGAGAAGTGTACAATCCAAGCAATAAAAAATTAAGCCTAACTTAAGATTGACTCCTTAAGAAAAACCTAAGACTTGGGAACCAGAATATTAAGAACCCAACAATTAATTAAATGTGCTTCCCAAAATTACCCTAGTGATGCGTATGCATCTTAATAACCTAAAATGTCTATTTATGCATGTTCTTAGTATCATAGTTGCATCATACATTATAAATATTACATGACACGCATCATCTTGCATTTAGGCTAGGTTGTGTAAATTTTAGGTTAATTTTCCCTTTTTGTGGTCAGCTAATAGGGCAACTTTTAATTAGGGCCTCAAATCATAGATCCAACCATACAGATCTGATCAGGGCGATGATTGGAGTTCAATGACTCCAAGATCGCGCTAATTGGACTTCCGTAGCATCATATATAATTCGAGGAATGATAGAGATCATGGGCCAAGATGGTGTAAATCCACACTTCATATGACAAATCCAACCACATGGATGGGTTTGGATCGACGATCGCAGCCCAATGGTGAGAAAATCAGTCCAATTCGACATCTGTGGCACCATCTACAACACAAAGAAGATGGATGGCCAAGATGGTGCCACGTAACTCCATCTAGATCCTCCATACCGCTCATGGCCCCACTTCTTCATCCAACTGCTAAGAATTGACAACGTAGTTTCCCTCAAGTGGTGCCTCATGTGAGAAGAATTCCACATTTGATCTGAGCCATTGAATCAGGATCCAACGGTCATGATTAAATGGCATAGGAATACCAATCTTATGTATCCACGCGCATAGCGTAGTGGATAAAATCCTTCAGTGCCCCAAGTTGCGAGTTTAATTCCTACCCATGGGAATTATATGCACAACTATGAACTCTAATTGATTAGAACTGCTCGATTCTCATCAAACGGTGGAGATTTCTACATGTGGCACGTGGATGTTGCATGCATGATTCAACGCGCTACTCCATGCAAAATTGCACGCACGGTTGAAAGAATTGAGGTGCGCTCTTGCATGCAAACATGGCCTCACAATCGATGATCAATGGCCACCCCTTAACGCAAGGAGAAGTTTCAACAGCTTCTTTAAGTCGTCCGAGAGGCTTCACCAACTTCTGATAAAGATGAAGCGGAGCTATTGAAAGAGATCCAATGGTCGTAGGATATGTTCATCCAAGCTCTACCAGTTCTCCATGCCAATCATGTGAGAACGAAATGCAAAACGTGGCAATGTGCAACCAAGGAAATGTGGGAACGTGGGTGCTATAAAAGCCCATGTTCTCCTTGCCATTTTCACCAAAATAACCCCATATAAAAGCCTATAAAAGGAGACCATATTCCATCCATTTGAATCATCCCTTCCTTCATCTCTCTCCCTCTCCAAAGCTTTAAAGAAGCTTGTCCCAGACTTGGGAAGCTCCTCTAGAGACAAATCAAAGTTTTCTTCGCCTGTTTCGGAAGTGGATCCTGCGACGACGATGACACCTTGCCACACCCCCAATTCTTCCTACTCTATTCTTCATCTTCTATCTTCATCCTTTGTCTTCCAGGCGTCGCCCCGTTCGGCTCGTCCTCCAAGCAACCGTCGAAAAGGATAACATCTCTGTCCCCTCTTTACTGCTTTCTAGAATAGAATTTTCTACTTTCTAGCTGTAATCATTTCCTGCTTTCTAGTTGTAAAAACAATATTCAGTTACAAAGTTATTGTTTTCTCTCTTTCCCTCTATGTCTTAGTGTTAATACCAAATCCATTGTGATTATCCCGCTTCTAAAACAAAAAAATACAAAAAAATATAATCACAGATTTTAGATTGACATAGCCTCTCTATGTTCGACCCAGAATTTCTTTATGAATTTCAGTAAATTTATCTATTGAAGGATTTCTTCACAAATCATACTACGACGATGGATTTTTCAAAATCCATTCCTTTTTACGTACGTCTTCCACTTCAATATTTTGGTGTCGTTGCTGGGGAGGCGACGCTCTTTGATTTTTCACATTTTCCCGCCTTACTTATCTTTTACCTCACTTCTCTCCTCTCTTATTGTGATTGCAGGTACTCTTACGAGGCAAGAAAAAGCAGTAGATTGGAGTAAAGTGCTGTTGAAGGGTTTGTAAGTTTACCCTAACCTCCTACCCACTAGATTTCATTCCATCACCTAATAACACAAACCCTAATTAACCTAGGAGCTTGCATAAACTATAAGGTTAGTTTTTGATTGTTTGTTTGTCACCTCCACCTGCCCCACCCTCCACACATAAAAGAAAAAATTTTAAAAATTCTCACAGAGGTACACAACCTCTTCTGATTTTCAAACTCAACCAGTAACCTGATCTTTGGAACTGGTACACACACCCAAACGCATAATCAAGTAGAAATCAGATTAAGTAATCATTTGTGTGCCTGACTAAGTGGTGCATTAGACCAATTGTTTGAATTGTTTGGGCCGCACCACTTCAACTAAAATTAACTCATCAAGTAGCTGCCAAATAGGTTCAATTTTTAGGGATTTACCAGGCACTCCACATTCTTTTATACTTTAAAGGAAAACATCTTCACCTGTGCTTTCAAAACTTGGTGTGACAACTGAACTTGATTGAATACACCTAAAGTTGAATCCTAAAAGCTACTAAGCAAGATTTAAACCCTAAAATTCACCACATCCAAAAATAATCGTGCTTGAAAACCATTGGTTGTGCACGATGAAGCAGTTAGGACACGTTTGTATAAATCGATCATTATAGCTCGCGTTCGCTAGGTTGATTTTAAATAAAGAAATGGACATGAGTTCGAGTGTCGAAAATAGGGAGGCATGAAATCAGGTTTTTCTGTCACTTGGTTGTCACAGAAATAGCGGGTTTTGCTTAAGAGAAAATGTAGGAGAAAAGCGAGTAAGAGAGAGAGAAAGAGAGAGAGAGAGGGAGTAGGGTTAGAGTTCTTTTTAGCATGACATTCGTGTAAATCAGGATGAGAAAAGCTCAAGAAAAAGAGGGACAATAGCTAGATACGTAACATCGTTATTTAACATGCAACTTCAGTTTTACAATTACAACACTAGATAAATGCTTAAGCACAAGTAAGGTAAAGCTAAGATAGAGAAAGAGAGAGACAAAGGAGATTGCGAGGCAACCATGATGTAGAAGACTTGCAAGGGAATTGAATGCTTTACATGGGTATTTGGAGGGGTTTCTATAGGAAAAAGGAGTTTTAGCGACATCCGGGATATCGCTAAGCCCATGCCGAAGGTGTCGGTGTAGCCCCCTGCCGTCGGTCCAACGCAGGCACCGTTCTTCTTCTTCCGCATGATTCGCGTGGTCGCTTTGAGGGCCATCCGATCGAAGATCGACGGCTAAGATTGCACGAAGGGCGCACTCGCGGATCACACTTGCGCAGCGCGCACCCCACGCGTCATCGCGGGCATCTGAGTGCACTCATTCAGGGTGCCACGTATCGTAATCCCCATCGTCCACGTGCGAATCGACGGCTGAATTTCATCTGCATGCACACCTTCACCTCAAATTTGCAGCGTGGTGTGTTTCAACCCTACATCGAGTGTGCGCGAGTGAGATGGTCAACCGCTACGCTGTTGCTCGCACATGGTCGCGAAAACGAGGCGAGCACACAGGCGTGTCAGCCGTTAGATGGTAAATCAACAGTCGAGATCTGATGCTAAAGCTGCGAAGGTGTGCGAGAGCTGCGGATGTGCGAGTGAGGCTCATGCATTCTGAGTCATCCGATCATCAGATCAGACGGCTTAAAATGCTTTGCGTGTTGAAGCCGAGGTGCGCTGTGTGAGTGAGGCATGCGGTGATGGTGCCACGTGGCCGCGCATGGGTCGTTGATCTTCAAATCAACAGCTAGAAATTCTTGGGCTTGTTCTGAGAGCTTCAGATGTCGGATTTGGTTGATTTTGAGTCTGTTGGACTCCGTTCATCATTCTGAATCCGTCCGTGTGGTCCGATTGCTCATCTGAGGCCTGTTTTAACATGAATTAGTATAAATGGCCATTAACACTGATTTATAAGCAATCTCAATGTATGATTCTTATAATGCTGTCATGCCCATTTATGATGTGTTATTTATGCATGTTACCCTTAAGATAAACCTTGATTGGTAGAATTATCATCATAAAATGTAGCGTTACCTTACCCCCATGCTTACTCCTTGCTTGTCCCTAGCATGGTTCATCCTAGTCATTATTCATAGTTAGAATTCAGGAATTGATCACTTAGACATTTTATTATTTGTCAATAGGGGGAAATATACTAAGATCTTGATCTATAAAGACTAAACAGCATCCGGGTGTCTACCAAAATGTGAATCGCCTGAATCCTTGCTCTAAGGCATATATTTTTTTTTTTCTTTTTCATCTTTTCTCATTTTTTTTGGAATTTTGGAGTTGAGAGTGTGTTGGTAACTTTTTACGACTACCCAACCCACCCAAAACTCGAAAAAGACTCTAAATGCTAAGCATCTTGGTGTGAAGATCATGATAGACTCACTCAATGGTAATTTAGACAGACTTTGAGTTTTTACGCCCCTAGGTGACTAGAAAAGGAAGTATTTGCCTGAAGGTGTATCTGTCCGATCGATAGCTTTCTCCCTACTTTTATTTTATTTAGGGTCAACACAAGAGTGTTTCTACTGTATATCCCCCCGGATTGCTCTACTTCCCCACTTCTTCCTTACGTGTTTTGGATCTTTTTGTGCATTTAGTGAGCTAGGCTCTGAACAACTGGCCAATGGGCTGTTACCCACGACCACTTGCCAACCATACTCGTGTGGTGAAGTGTGGCTTATTTTGTTCTTTTTTTTCTTCATTTCTATTTTTTTCTTTTTCTTTTTTTTTTCTTTTGTTGTGTAGTAGGTGGCTTCCCTGATCTCTAATTTACCTAGAGGCAATAAGAAGAAAGTGGTCCTGTGGCTACGCTCTGAATAATCGGCCAATGGGCTATTACCCAAGACAACTTGCTAGCCATACCACCCTAGAGGGTTCATTAGCTACCCAATTTCTATCAGAATCTCCAAGGAGTCAGTCGGTGCAACAATGTGTGCAGATGCTTAAACTAAAAGTCCCTCTGAGTCATAGGGTAAATTGATAAGTGGTATACTTATCACCCTATTTTATTGGTGAATTAAAATAAATTAAGGTTGCAAGGATTCGAGGTTAAATCCATATTTTAATGGACATCATGGCTGATTGAGACTGAAGACTTGAAAAGTCTAAGTATTCAGGTTCTTTTCGTATCATTTTCCACTGTTGACAAGTTCCTAATGCCTAAATTTTCTTCCTAAATTTATCATTTTTTTATTCAGACTGATAAAATGAACTCAAAACATGCAAGGTTAAATCCATATTTTAATGGACATCATGGCTGATTGAGACTGAAGACTTGAAAAGTCTAAGTATTCAGGTTCTTTTCGTATCATTTTCCACTGTTGACAAGTTCCTAATGCCTAAATTTTCTTCCTAAATTTATCATTTTTTTATTCAGACTGATAAAATGAACTCAAAACATGCAAATTTCCACCCCCACATGCTTAAGTTAGACAATGTCCTCATTGACAAAAAAATTGATGCAATGGGGGTGCAGAAAGAAATCACTTGAGTGATGCAGTATACCTGATCATTCTAAATCTTCTGGGTTGCCTCCCAGGAAGCACTGAGTTTAATGCCTTCGACTGGCCATAGTGCACAAATAAGAATGGTTTGGGTCAAGGAGGCATATACAAAACCAGCTAGACACAAAATCAGAAGTTCACAGATGCGAATAAGGTTGTGGTGGAGTCCCGTTCCTAAGGGGTGGGAACTCTACAACAGATGTATCATGCATACCCGTGTCAATTCCTATCTTAGTTTGCGGGCATGTAGAGAAGTTGATGTGCACGAGTGCATCCCAAATATGACATGCCAGACACTAAAGATGTAGGTTCTATACTCAGCTTGTGTCCCTATAAAATTGTAATCTGTCAAAGGTGTATCAATTCTAGTGCATTTAGGTTGCAGGATCATTATTTTGGTAGGGCAGGTAACAAAATCAAGAGTTTCATAATGAGCCCTACAATCAATCATGAGGTCTCTCTCCAAAGACGAATCCATCTCTCCTACATCCATGGTTTAATTCCTCATTTCCTCAAGAATAACTTCTTCAACCTCTTTCATATCAGATTCACTGTTCGAGGTTGCATTAGTGGTAGGGCTAACTTCATCCTCTAGTTCATGTTCCTTCTCATGGCCCTCCTCCAGATTTGTGATGGGGGTTTCAACCGATTCAGAATTGATTTCTTTGAAATTGTAACTCCATTCCCCATCTCCTATGTTGGCTGTTCCCACCAGATCACTTCTCTCAAGCCAATTAGATTCAGATTCCAAGGCATTTCCCCTCACATTCTCGATTTCCTCCTGATATATGTCCTCAATGCTCCATAAATTATGTTCCGAGGAATCCTCAATGACCTTATCCATTGAGTTGTCCAACTCCTGGGGGGTATTAATGATGGACTGAACCAAATTGGGGTGACTGGGTGTACTCCAATTAATCACGGTAGGTCCTTGCTTCATGAATTCCATGAATGGCATTGTGTGCAATAGCTTTCTTTGGCCTTCTTCCCCTAATTGTTGAAACATATCCAACATGGCCTGGTGCCCTTTAACTAATTCATGATTCTATCTGTGTAACTCTAACTGGAGGTTATCAAGAATTGACAGGGTATCATTTGGTGTCCTTTGGATTTCCTCCTTGAAATCTAGGTTAAGAGGGTGTGGTTGAGGTTGTGGATTAGAATCCATACTGGGGTTTAGGTTCTTAGGTGGGTCCTCTATTTTATCATGTTCAGGGTCCAATTCTTCAAGAGGAACCATTCTCTGTTTGGTCCTACTCTAGAATAGTTGAGGTTCTAAGTCCTCCACCCAGTCAGATTCTTCATCAGGGGACCAAATCAAAGGTTGATGATCCTGGGCATGCTTAGATTTCTGATCATCCTCTGATTTCCATTTGTCTAGAATTCCTTCCAATCCAAAGGTCAAGTAGGAAAGGTCGTTGAATTCAGATGACCTTTCTTGGTTATTGTCCTAAAGGTAGGGTTCTTGGTATTCTCCTAAAGTGTAGGTCCCATCAAACTGGTTAGAGAGTAGGTGGGACCAAAATGATGAGGCGTCGTGAGTATAGGATCTAAAAAGATATGGCTATGCGCAAAGACTTAAGCAAACAAATTAGTAATAACAAAAATAATTTGCACAAGTCACAATCAAACCACAAAGGACACAAAATGTATAGTGGTTCCCCTCCCTTGGGTACTCCACTACCTAAGCCTCCCAGCTTAGGGTTTTTAACCCGATTCTCTACACCCCGAGAGAATCAATTTACTAATTGAGGTAATTAATGGGTTACCTCAACCCAATTACACGAACGGGTTTGTTACAACCCAATGAGAAAATGCTCAAATACAAATGAAAACTGGTGTAAGAAAGAAAACTCTTACAGCAATAACCTAAGCTTGTCAACAATATATAGAATAATATTACCAATTTGAGAGCCTAGAATGAGCGTGAATCGCTTTAACAATGTGTGAAGAAATCACATCATTGAATTGTTTGCAAAACATAGAGAGATTGAGAACAGCAAACTTGATTTCTTCTCTTGTGAATATGGTGGAAATTTGGGAAATATAGCTCTAGGAATTTCTCTTGTATTTCTAATCTTTCTTGTGTGCAAATAAAGAGTCTTAGTGTCATTATATAGAGTTTAGGACCTCAAGGATTCGTCTACTAGACATTGAGAATTAATTCCCAACGTTCACATTGTTGGAATTAATTTTCTAGCCATTCAGAATTTAGCCAACTGCTACTTGGTACTTGTACTAAAGTACCTGTACCGGTACTTGCAGCTCACTACTGCCAGTACCTAAGTCCCAGTACCGGTACTCATCACGGGTACTGGTAGTTGTAAGGTTCAGGCCTAAATAAAGCCTTCAACCTGTGGCCAACCTGTATCGGTACTTGTTGTTCACAGTTTGAGATGAATTCTCAAACCTGTGCCTTGCAAATACCAGTACTGATGAACAGTACCAGTACTTGCTTACAAGTACCTATTTTAAGCAATTTAATCCATTATGTTTTTTGAAAAATGAATGCCATATAAATCCTAATTTATCTCTAATTGATTTTACGATCTAAGTTAAGTTCTCTTGTTAAGAGGCATACAAAATCTATAAAAATAAAATCTAAACTAAATAAACTAAAGTTGAAGATGATCTTCTTCTCCTTGACTCTTCCTTGTCATCTTCTCTTTCTCATCATGATCTTCTCCTCCATCATTTCCTGTTTGCCTTGCTCCTTCACCTAAATCTGAAAAGAACTCAATTGCAAACATTAATTCATAATAATTTTGTTAACACCGAAACAAGATGTGGAACAAGGTTCCAACAATCTCCCCCTTTTTGGTGTTGATAAAATTATCATGCAAATAGATAATTAAAAAAAATTTAACAATGCTATATGAAGGAAATTTTTTTCATTTTAATCCTCCCCCTCAATATAAGCTACCCCTAAAAATATTACTATTTGCCCTTTATTTTTCTCCCCCTTTTTTCAATCACAAAAAAGTGAAGAAATATCCTACCATAAAGTTTACCAATAATAAAATGATGAATGTGGGTACCAAGCTCCATTAGGCCATCGTTCTTGATCTTCATTCAACCTATAGAATGGTTGAAATGTTCCGTTGTGTACCTTGAACACCCACTGATCTCTTTGATCTATTCTTGCAAAACAAATATTTTTTCTAAGTACTCATTTTCTTTTGGGTCCTTGATGGCTAGTACCTTTCAAATCCTTAGGTTTATAGATCACTTTAGTGTTAGATCTATAATTCTTAGGATTCTTAACCTTTTGATAAATCCATGCATGTCAAGGTGCATGTGATTTATTTTGTATATTCTTCTTATTATTGAACTTGGCTTTTAAATTATTACAAAATTCCGTATTTAACTTAGTTGTTGTTTTTAAATTATTCAAAGTCCCTTCAAAATGCTCATAAATATCTTCTAGTTCTAATATCTTTGCATGCAGCTAATTATTAGTTTCTTTTGACATTTCTAATTCTATTTCTAAACATGATTTTTCTAACTCTAATGTTTGATAATTATTCTTTAAAACCCTATTTTCCTTTTTAAATGACCTAGCTTTATGATATAGCTCTTTATATACTTCTAATAATTCTTCAAATGAAAAATAAGGGTTTACCTCGTTGTCTGTATAATCTGAAGTTGCCACCAAGCAAAGATGTGCGACCTCATCTTTGGATTGTGATTTGCTGGAGTCCATGTCGGAGTCGCTATCATCCCATGTTGCTTTTAAACCTCTCCTCCTTTTCTTCTTGTCTTCTTTTGTGTCTTTCCTTTTGTCTTCCTTCTTCTTGTTCATAGGGCAATCCTTCCTCAAGTGCCCCTTTCTCTTGCACTCATAACAAATAACATTAGTTGAAACTTTATTGATTTTCTTACCTTGTTTTTGAAGAAATCTCCAAAACTTCCTTGTAAGTGTCTCCATCTCTTCATCTTCAGATTCTGAGGTTGTTGAGGAGAATCGAGATATGGAGCCCCACGATTTGAATCATACCCTTGTGTGGATATGTTGGGTGTATCCCAGAAAGAGATTGGTGCGATTTGGTCATAACGGGGACAGTTGGGCCAAGAGGGATATTCTAGGTCATACCCCCAACTTGGTGGTTGGTTAGCCCAAGTAGGCTGTGGATATGGTCTACTTGGGTTAGCAAACAAATCATGTTGGGGGTAGTTTGGGTAAGATGGGTAGGCATTGAAATCCATGGTTCGGAAGAAATGGAGGGATGAGGGAAGAACAAATGAGAGAGAGTTGTGTGTGCACAACCAAGCAACAAATCTAGGCCCTGCAGTGTATTCCTTAGGGGACCTAGATATCTCCAATGGAACGATCAAGTCAGTAGGCACGGAATCGCCCTTCCCAAAGCTAATCAGGCTAGGTTGATTATGAGGGGATTGTGGGGAAGGTTCTTCCTTTGGCTTGCATCGCCGATTCCATAGACCCCACAACCATGGTCGTTTGACACTTCCCCATAGCCTAGTCACCAGATTCTACTAAGGGAATGAAGGCCAAGTGCCTAGCAAATGAAATCACGCCTTTCGAGACTTAAACCAGTCCTGCCTATGGCACGTCTACTCTGTTTTAATGGGAGATAGGGCAGTGCTTGTGCTTAGGTTATGTGATGAGGCGTTGATTGGGGTGGTGCCTCTTAGTTATCCAATTCAAATGTGTGTGTTCCTAACAAGACATGGTTTTCAAGGATGGATTTAAGATGTGGTGTCTTTTAATGTTTGTCCTTAATTTAGTGTCTTTTAAGGTTGACGTGTCTTAGTGTTTTTAGGCAAGTAAGTAGGCATGCCAAGTTTTACACACAACAGGTGAGAGTGAATTTCCTTTAATGTGATGAGGCTCTAGAATCCTAATGTGCTCATCCTAGTGTTCATGCAATTTCTACAAGATAAGTCGATTTTAGAGGTGAGTGGTGAGGCCCAAGTCAAACCATGGTGGATTCGCAAACACCACTCAAAGAAAAAGAACACTCCAAAAAGATTAGGTCTTTAAGAATGTTGGAGTGTATACTTTTTTGTTGGGTGATGAGTTAAGGATGAGGATCAGGCAATCATTCACCATAGGTAAAGCGATACTCACAACCACAAGTAGAGCGAGCTTTTTCTGATTTTAATATTTTTTTTAGATTTTTTAGGAAAGCAAACAACCACAGGTAGAGTGATACTCACAACCGGTCCATGCTACGCTCACTCCATCTCCGCCGTCACGAGTTGCGCTCCTTCACCGCCCAGACGCTGAGTTCCTACGATCAATCAAGTAGAAGAAGAAAATGCATTAGACAATGTGAGCATGGATGCAAAATGAAAGTGACAAAATAAATCCGTTGCCTCCCCAGCAACGGCGCCAAAAAACTAACGCGATCAGGATGCGTTTGTATAAATTGGTCATTGTAGCTCACGTTTGCTGAGTCAGTTTTAAATAAAGAAATGGATGTGAGTTCGAGTGTCAAACATAGGGAAGCATGAAATCAGATTTTTCTATCACTTGGTTGTCACAGAAATGGCAGGTTTTGCTTGCGAGAAAACGTGGGAGAAAAGTGAGTAAGAGAGAGAGAAAGAGAGGGAGTAGGGTTAGAGTTCTTTTTAGCATAGCATTCGTGTAAATCAGGATGAGAAAAACTCAAGAAAAAGAGGGGCAATAACTACATAGGGAACATCATCATTTAAGGTGCAACTTCAATTTTATAATTACAACACTAGATAAATGCTTAAGCACAAGTAAAGCTAAGCTAGAGAGAGAGAAAGGAGATAGCGAGGCAGCTACGGTGGTGGAGGAGGGCTCCGACGGTGGCTCGTCGACTCCGACGATTACAAAAGGGTGCTAAGGGTGGCTAGGAGTAGGATGGAAGACTTGCAAGGGAATTGAATACTTTACATGGGTAGTTGGAGGGGGTTTATATAGGAAGGAGTTTCTAATTTAAGTAGGGGTTTTAGCGACGTTCGGGACGTCGCTAAACCTATGTCGAAAGTGTTGATGTACCCCCTGCCTACCTGTCCAACGCAGGCGCCGTTCTTCTGCTTCCGCACAATCCACATGGTCACCTCGAGGGCCGTCCGATCGAAGATTAGACAGCTGAGATTGAGTGGAGGGCGTGCTCGCAGATCGCGCTTGCGCACTACGCGCCCCGCGCGTCATCACGGCGTCTGAGCAAGCTCATTTGTGGGTGCCATGTATCACAATCCCCACCGTCCGCGTGTGGATCGACGGCCGAATTTCGTCTGTGCGCGTGCCTTCACCTTAGATTTACAGTGTAGTGCGTTTTGACACTGCGTCGGGTGTGCGTGGTGAGATGGTCGACCGCTGCGCTGTTGCCTACGCATGGTCGCGGAGACGAGGCAGGTGAGCGGGTTTGTCAATTGTTGGATGGTAAATCAACGGTCGAGATCTGATGCTGGAGTTGCGAAGGCATGCGAGTGCTGCAGATGTGTAGGCAAGGCTCGTGCATTCTCAGCTGTCCGATCATCAAATTGGATGGCTTAAAATGCTTTGTGTGTTGAATCCGAGGCGTACTGTACGAGTGAGGCACGCGGTGATGGCGCCACGCGTGGGCCGTTGATCATCAGATCAATGGCCAAAACTTGAGCTTTGTTCAAGAGCTCCGGATGTCGGATTTGGTCTATTTTGAGTCCTTTGGACTCTGTTCGTCATTCTAAATCCATTCGTGCAGTCTAATTGCTCATTTAAGGCCTGTTTTAACATGAACTTGTATAAATGCCATTAACACTGATTTATAAGAAATCTCAATGTACGATGCATGTAATGCTCCCATGCCCATTTATGATGTGTTATTTGTGCTTGTTACCCTTAAGATAAACCCTGATTGGCAGAATTATCATCATAAAATGTAGCGTTATCACATGCATACACATATCAATCAATCATTAAGGGCACTACCCAGATAAAGGGCCCATCACATTCCAAAGCACATTTAAACCTAACCCTAATTAATATAGAGTAGACGTTGGCCTTAAGGATTGGATTCGCTCTTCGAAGCCCAAACCGAGATTATTTTCGTCTAGTTTGTTTCTACCGTTCAATCTGATGTCTAGCTAGGGGAGTAGAATCAAACGATCGCGGCTGGGGGATACACTAAGAACCTGAGCTGCAAGCCAAAGGAAGAACCTTGATCCTGTTGGGGCTCACATGGTGAATTCAGATCCTGATTTCATCAAGGATTTAATTCAAAGCCCCATTCCTCAATTACACCCCTTTGAGCTTATTGAAGATTTTGAAAACACTAAACCCAAGTCCATTCTGATTCAATCACATCTTTTAGACTTGGACAATTCAGATGGGGTTATTAACATGCTGGAGGTCTCAGAATTTGAAAGTCTGAATGAGGATATGAGATGGGAAATATTGATATGGGAAGTTAATTCTGGAGGAATCAAAAGATCGAGTCTAAGGGTTCCAATTTGCCTAAAAATCCCAACTCTTTACCAAGATCCTTATGACATATTTTCAGAGGATGTCAAACCCAAGTGCACATTCATTGATTATCCTTATGAGCTTGATTCCTCTGTAACATGACTTTTTGGTCTTAGGTTGCATCCACACAAATCGCTAGCCCGACCCCGCTTGCATATTGAGCTCAAGTTTTGGATAATTTTTATCCAAAACCATAGATATACTCAACTAAGGGGTCTGGGTCTGCATCACAATCTGGTCCACATTTGTCGACATCCGCTAGTAGGTCCTAAGGTGAATCTTTTTATTCTAATTTTGACCTACACCTATGAATTCTTTATTTCTTCCTCTTTGTATAATG
Organism: Thalassia testudinum; assembly: GCA_037157565.1. Taxonomy (NCBI): domain Eukaryota; kingdom Viridiplantae; phylum Streptophyta; class Magnoliopsida; order Alismatales; family Hydrocharitaceae; genus Thalassia; species Thalassia testudinum. The sequence continues at coordinate 52,833,455 of JAZHRO010000035.1, read as the reverse complement.
TGCCTAGCTGAAGGCACTAAATTCAATCTTAGATAATAAAACTGTATGATTTGAACACTTAGACCCTTCAGATCTTCAGGCTTAATTAGCCTAGGTGTCCTTTAAAATGTTGACTTGTTTCTTGAGTCCTTGCCATTCTAAATTCATATTTTAATTGATTAAATAAGTTGGGGTGATAAGTACATGACTTATCAACCTGCCCTCTGATTTGAGGGGATTTTATGTCTAAGCATCTTCACACTTTTTGCACTGACTTGCTTTTCGGCAGTTTTTACGAAAATTGGGTAGCTAATGAACCTTCGAGGATAGTATGGCTGGCAAGTTATCATGGGTAACAACCCATAGGTAGGTTGTCCAGAGCCCAGTCACACGACCATTCTTTTCCTCCTGCCTTTAGGTAAATCTAAGATCAGGGAAGCCACCTACTTAAAAAAAAACAGAGAAAAGAAAAATATCCAAAAAAAAAGAAAAGGAGAAAAGAAAAGAAAAAAAAAAGCCATTACACAAGTAGGCTGGCAGGTTATCGTGGGTAGCAGCCCATTGGTAGGTTGTCTAGAACCCAGCTCAAGAAATGCACGTTAAATTCCAAAACACTTAGGAAGAAGAGAAGTAAAATAAGCTGGGAAGATATACACTGGGTTTGCCCTTGTGTTGAACCCATAAAAATAAAAGTTGGGAGAAAGCTATCGGTCGAATAGATACACCTTTAGGCAGAATTTCTTTTCAAGGTCATCTAGGGGCGTAGAAACCTAAAGTTCATTCTAATTGTCGATCGGTGAGTCTATCACATTTCACACAAGAATCCTTAGAACTTAGGGTTCTCTTCGAGTCTTGGGTGGGTTGAGTGGTCGTAGAAAGCTGCTCCGAAACCTTAAACTCAAAAATCCAAAAAAAAAATTAGAAAAGAAGAAAAGAGAAGATCCTTCTTTGAATAAGACAAGGGCTTTAGTCAATTTGCATTTTAGCAGACACTCGGGCACTATTATGACTTTGTAATTCAGGTTTATAGTTGAAATCTCTAAGTGTTGAAAAATAACTATTGCCTAAGAAATTTAACATAATTCTTTTATAAATAGCATATAGTTTTTGCTAGGGATTAGCAAAAGATAAGCATGGGGGTGTGATGCGTATGCATCTGAATAGCCAAAAATGTCTACTTATGCATGTTCTTAATATCATAGTTGCATCATACTTTATAAATATGGCATAACATGCATCATCTTGCATTTAGGTTAGGTTGTATAAATTTTAGGTTAATTTTCCCTTTTTGTGGTCAGGTAACAGGGTGACTTTTAATCGGGGCCTCAGATTAAAGATCTAACCATACGGATCTGATCAGGGTGACGATTGGAGTTCAACGACTCCAAGATCGTCCTGATCGGACTTCTGTAGCATTAGATATAATTTGAGGAAGGTCAGAGATCAAGGGCCAAGATGATGTAAATCCACACTTTAGATGACAAATCCAACCACACAGATGGGTTCGGATCAATGTTCGCAGCCTAACGGTGTGAAAATTGGTTCATTCCGACATCTGTGGCACCATATACAACACAAAGAAGATGGATGTCCAAGATGGTTCCACATGGTGCCATCCAGACCCTCCATACCACTCGCGGCCCCACTTCTTCATCCAACATCTAAGAATTGACGACGTAGTTTTCCTCAAGTGATGCCCCATGTGAGAAGAATTCCACATCTGATCTAAGCCATTGAATCAAGATCCAACGATCAGGATTAAATTGCACAGGAATACCAATCTTGTCTATCCACGCACATAGTGCAGTGGATGAAATCCTTCAGTGCCTCAAGTTGCAGGTTTGATGCCCACCCATGAGGACTATATGCACAACTATTAACTTTGATTGATTAGAACCACTCGATTCTCTCAAACAGTGGAGATTTCTACACATGGCACACAGAGGTTGCATGCATGATTCAATGCGCTACTCCATGCAAAATTGACCGCACGGTGGGAAGAATTGAGGTGCGCTCTTGCATGCAAGCGTGGCCTCACTATTGATGATCAACGACCAGCCCTTAACGCAAGGAGAAGATTCAGTGGATTCTTTAAGTTGTCCGAGAGGCTTCACTGATGTCTGATGGAGATGAAGCGGTGCTATTGAAAGAGATCCAATGGCCATAGGATGTTCATCCAAGGGCTGCTGATTCTCCACGCCAATCATGTGAGAAGGAAATGCAAGACGTAGGAACGTGCAACCAAGGAAACTTGAGAATGTGGGTGCTATCAAAGCCCACGTTCTCCTTGCCATTTTCACCAAAACACCCCCATCTAAAAGCCTATGAAAAGAGACCACATTCCGTTCATTTGAATCATCCCTTCCTTCATATCTCTCCCTCTCCAAGGCTCTAAGGAAGCTTCTCCCAAACCTGGGATGCCCCTCTAGAGCCAAAATCAAAGTTTTCTTCCCCCATTCAAGAGGTGGATCCCGCGACGATGACGACACCCTACCTCACCCCCGGTTCTTCCTGCTCTGTTCTTCGTCTTCTATATTCGTCCTCCGTCTTCCAGGCGTCGCCCAATCTGGCTTGTCCTCCAAGCAACCATCGAGAAGGATAACATCTCTCTCCCTTCTTTACAGCTTTCTAGATAGAATTTCCTACTTTCTAGCTGTAATCATTTCCTACTTTCCACTTGTAAAAATAATTTTTTGTTGCAAAGTTATTATTTTCTCTCTCTCTTTCTCTCTTAGTGTTAATATCAAATCCATTGTGAATATCCCGCTTCTAAAATATATATATATAATTGCGGATTTTGGATCGACGTAGCCTCCTTTTGTTCGACCTGGAATTTCTTTACGAATTTCGATAAATTTATCTGTTGATGGATTTCTTCGTAAATCATACTCCGACGACGGGATTTTCAAAATCCAATACTTTTTGCATACGTCTTCCGCTTCAACACCTAGCTAGACCAAAGAGGTGGCTTGGGCCCAAGCATGTCCCAAAAAAATTACCGAGGGCTTGTATAAACTCGTACCCATCATTTGACATCCCTCCTAGTCTGACACCACATTTGATTAAGGGAGTTAGGAATAATTTGAGATAACTTAAAATTTTGAGATCAAGCCTAAAATTGAATGAAGTCCTTAATGGTCAAGTGACTACAAATTTTAGTTAGGCTTAGGAACTTAAAGTGCACGGAAATATGAAGGGTGTTAATTGGGGTAATTCCTTTTTTTTTGTGCGAATTGGGTAGGAATGTGACGCCCAAGCCAAAATAATAGGATTTGCAAACAAGAATTAAACAAAATGATTTTTAGGGTTTGATAAAGATTTGTAGATTTTAGAGTTCTCTCTTTTTATGTTTTCATACAAATTTGAAAGTGTTTCACACAATAAGGCAATCAAGTTTGGAGTTGGTGAAATCCAATGTAATTCCAGACTAGGAGGGGTTTTAGATTTGCGTGATTTGAAAATATAATGTGGAAATGTAAATCAATCACACGAAAAGCAATCTCACAAAAATACGAAAGATTTTTAGGTGGAAATCCAAACCTAGGTAAAAATTACCACCTAAACATCTCGGTTTAGTGTTTCTCGATATTCCTAGTAGATTAAATCCACTAACCATATCACTTAATCGAGGGTAACAATACCTCTTACAATCACGTTACTTTACAACTGAGGGTAGCATAACCTCAAACCCCTCCTCTTAACGAGGGGTATTTTGTCTCATGATAGAGATGGGAATTCACCACGTGAATACCCAACCACATAACAAAAATCAAATCACAACAATCCTAAAGAGCCCAAATAGGTATATATAAAATCTGGCTTTTATAGACAAAAGGTACTTCCTTGAGAAGGAAGTCGATGTATGTCAACCACGCAAGGCACGTAGATGCTCTTGAATACGAGAAGATGGAAGAGTGGGTGTGCAGCTATGACGGTGCTCACTATTGTGCAATGTATAACTTGGAGAGCAAGATCTTATCATTCAAATAAATATGGCGGAAAGTATTCTATCAAGGTCTTTGTTGGCTTAGGAAGGGTGCTCCACTATTTAAAGAGGTCCTAAGAAGTGTTTGCAAGGCTTAGGAAGCCTCTTGTAGCTATTGGGAACAAAGATCAAGAGATTGGGCCAAAATCCTAATGAAATTAGGGTCATTATGACTCTGACAGAGTTATCTGATGTCTAATATTCAGTTCAGACATCTGATGTCAAGTTTAGACATTTGCTCTAAAGGGTTAGAGTCCCTGATCTTATTGGATCGAAGTAGGGATCTTGGCGGATGCCTGATGTGCTATAATAAGATGTCTGGCACAAAAATTTAATGTCTAATAATAGCCAAGTTTGTTCTTATTTTGACCAGATCCATGCAAGGTTCTAGAGTTTATTGGTCAGACGACAGATCAAACTTCTAATATAAGGCCTGGACATTTGGAACAAGGATTCTTTGTGGGGATGAATTTCCCGAGAAGCTAACAGCTATAATCATCTGACAAAAGTAGATTTGTCTCAGAATTAGCCTAATGTGTCTTTATTAAACGTCTAGTCATGTCTATGAATGTCTAATAGCACTATTATTATGACCAATAGTTAATCCTTGAATATAATGGTGTGAGAGGCCAACGACCCTCTAATTTGACATTTGGCAATGGCATCAGATGCCTGGAACTAAGATATGACGTCTAACTAGAAAGGCACAAGTTGTTAATTTGAAGCCTAGAAAGTTGGACGTCTGGGTCAGATATCAGATGACTTAAATGTCAATATCAGATGTCTGATAATCATGTTAGACGTCCGATTGAACTGTCTGATTTCTATTTTGGTTTTTTGTTTCTATTCTAAGATTGGCCTAAGTGTTCTAGTGATGTGTAAGTGTTCGTAGGACTAAGGCATGGTACTTTTGGGCTCTTTACATCAATCTAAGGAAAAATAAAGAGCAAAGAACATAACAAGTACATAATATAAGAACAAAATAGACTTTCTATCCTATTCTTCATCTTCAAGCTCTCAGTCCATGTGAGGCTCCATCTTCTCTTCTCCTCCATCAAGCTCCTCCAATCTACCACGGATGCAAGCTTAAGCTTCTTTACACTTGAATCCATTTCCATTATTCTTGAAACCTAAACTAAATGCAAATGTTAAATACCAAAGTGTTTTATTATCATCAAAATCAACAATCATGATGCTCTTGCACCAACAATCTCCCCCTTTTTGATAATGACAAAACCACAAATAATAATCGAAAAAAATTCTCCCCCTTTTTGACATTATCAAAAAGGCTTAAATCAATTTTAATTATTTTATCCTATACTCCCCCTTAATACATACTCTTCTAATTTGGGTTAATTCCCCTTTTTGACATAATAAAGCATGAATAACATTCTCCCCCTTTGTCATAACAAGATAGCTATTTAATTTTATCCATTAACTCCCCATTTATAATGAAAATATATCTATATTCATTTTTGAAAACTCCCCTTTTTTTAATTGAAAGAAAATTTTCTCCCCTGCTTTTTTAAAAGAGTCCAAACATATCAAAAATGTTTATCTATCTCCCTCTTAATGATGGACATTTAGCATGTAAGTTTTTGTCTCCCCCTATCAAGATGCTATCAAAAAATATCAAAAATAGGGTAAAAAGATTACCTCACTTATCATGGCCAATAGAATGGCCCTTGAGGTGGATGCCAAAAATGATGGGGTTCCCATCCGAAACTTAGAGGTCTAGGTATTGGTGCCGGTCTTCAATCCAATGGTTGATACAAGGCGGTTCGAACACCCACCAGTCATCTCGTCAGTCATCTTGTCTTCTTCCTTGGTCTACTCGGTCATTCTTTATCTTGTAGGTCCAATCTTTTACATTGAAATCTACAAAACAAGATTCGAGTTCTCTCTTCGGTATCTAAGTTAATTTGGATTCGGACTTGCTAGTGGGTCTCCTTGATGGAGATCCTTTTTTAACCTTAGGACTAGCTTTTTCATTAGCGAAATTATCTAGTCTACTCATCAAATTATCTAAATTTTCCCTAAGACATGCAAGCTCTTTTTCCATAAAGCTCATTTTGATTTGCAAGCTAGAGATTTCAGATTTGAGTAATGTATTCTCTTCAATCAATTTTGTTTTCTCTAAGATTAGTTCACTATTATCTAAAACATGACTATTCTTTTCACATTTGATTGAATCAAAAGAGGCATTTAGATCTAAATCTTTAGCAACAAGATTGTCTAATTCAATTTTTAAGGTCCTAGATTCCTTTTTCAAATTTTTATTCACTACATTCAATGCCTTACTCAAAACATAAAGTTCCTCTAAAGCTTCTTGCAACTCATAAATAGAAAAAGGGTTTACCTCTGTATTGTCGGAGTTCTCATCCTCACTTTCGCTCTTCGCAATTACAATGAGATGAAGGCACACGGTTTCGTTCCTTTCTTTAGGATCCTCTTCTTCCTTTTCAGAGGTTGTATAATCCCACGTGGCTTGAAAAGCCTTCTTCTTGTATCTCTTTTCCTTCTTCTCCTTCCTCTCCTTCTTTAGAAGAGGGCATTCAGGTTTGATATGCCCCTTCTTATTGCAATGATAGCAATGAGTTGGACTTGCCTTCTCTTTCTTGTCCTTCTTCTTTGATTCTTTAAACTTAAGAAACTTGAAAATTTTGTTAGTTAAAAGTTCAAGTTCCTCGTCATCGAAACTTACCACTCTATCGAAAGCAACTTTGAAGGCTATGCTCTTTCTCTTTGCTTACGGTGTCTCCTTCTTCATTTGCTTCATCTTCATCTCATAGACCATGAGATTACCTAAGAGGTCTTCCATGTTTAGGACCTCTACTTGTTTGGCCTCCACAATGGCGGTGACCTTTTGTTCCCACTTTGGTCCAAGGGAACGAAGAAGCTTTGCTTGAAGCTTCCCTAAAGCCTTTAAGTTGTTCACTATAAGAGTAAACCTAGTACACATCTCACTCAAAGATTCACTAGATTTCATAACAAAAGATTCAAATTCTTGAGATAAAACATTAATCTTAAAAGCTTTTACCTTTAAGGTACCCACATGAGTTACCTTAAGTGTATGGCAAATCTCGTATGTGGTGGCGTATTGCGAGATGGTTGAATTCCTCTAGGTTCAATGCGCAGTACAATGCATGTTGGTGCAAGGGCACCACGATCGGTAATTTTGATGATAACAAAACACTTGTATTTAACATTTGCATTTGAAGTCTAATCATTGAGGATTGACCATTAATCTTCTATTAGCTGCCCGTAGAGGACCTCAGACATCTGATAAGTAGACATTAGCCCTCAATTAAGCCAAAATCACTTATCATCAGGGTTATAGCCATTTGTGCCTCGGGAAATTCATTCCTGCAGTAATTTAGGTTTTCAGACGTCCAACCTATCGTCTGACCGACTTACACTAGAACCTTGTTTAGGTCTTACTCAAATCAAGAAGGGAAACCTTTTAGTATTAGACATCTAATTTAGTTCCCAAACATTTTATACTTGATTTCTAGATGTTTGATTCTTCACCCAGACATCTGTTAACATAGTCAAAATCATTAATGACCATAATTCTGGCCCAATCTGCCTTCAACTTGTTCCTAATGGCTATAGAAGCCTTCCAACGCCTTCCAAAGCCTTCCTAAGCCATCTATAAATAGAGCGGGAGCCCTCCTTTGCTAGATACACCTTGAGAATCCATTTCAATATCTTTTGTGTCCAAGAAAACCAAGGAATCACCTAGAAGTGTTGTTGCTCTCCAAACCCTTGTCTTCACTCTTGAGAGCTTCATCTTCACTGCACACCCACACTCCTACTGTTAATTACAAGAGCACCATTGTGTCATTGCGTGGTTCACGCACTCGCGTCACTTTTCGACACACTTCCACCAAAGGGAAGATTTTTTACCTATAGTAGCTAGATTTATTTATTCACTTTGTGGCTCTATAGGACTTTTGTTGTTTTATTGTCATTGGTTGGGTATTCGCTTTGCGAACTCCTGTCTCCATCGAGAGACTAAATACTCCTCGTGAAAAGGAGAGGTTTGAGGTATTCTACCTTCATGTAAGTAGTGTGGTTGTATTATGGTTGAGTTACCCTCGTTGAAGTGACTAATTAGTAGATTTGATCGACTCGATCAATCGAGAAATCCTAAGTCGAGAGACTTAGGTGATGGTTTTGACCCGGGTTTGGGTTTCCACCTAAAAATATTTGTGTATCTTGTGTGATTGCCTTTTGTGTGATTGATATTATAATTTTTGCTTTATTTTTCGTATCACGCAAATCTCACCCCCTTTGTAGGAAAATTACAATGCGTTCATGGCTTTTGCATTGCGTGATAGCTCTCAAACTTGTTGTTGCGAGTATCCTCCTTCTAGCCTCTCCAGAATGTCAAAGGGTGTCTCACACCACTTCCATATTGTATAATCATTCTCCTTGAGCCATGTCTTCATCCAGAGCTTCCAATACAGGTAATTGCTCCCATCGAAGAATGGCGGTTGAGTAGTGGATTGTCCCATAGATACTTGGATCCTCGTTGGTGTGTTATGTCGATGATGCAAGACCAGCTCAAATACCAATTGTAATTTCGAACTAGGAGGGGGATGAGATTTACGTGATATGAAAATATCATGTGGAAATGTAAATCAATCACATGAAAAACAATCCCACAAAAACACAAAGGATTTTTAGGTGAAACCCTAACCCAGGTAAAAACCACCACCTAAACCACTCAGTTTAGGATTTCCTGATCTACCTAGTAGATCAAGCCCACTAATTGTGTCAATTAAACAAGGGTAACACAACCTTTTACAAGCATGCTACTTTACAACCGAGGGTAGAGTAACCTCAAACCCCTCATCTTCACAAGGATTATTTTGCCTTATGGAGACAGGAATTCACCACGTGAATACCCAACCACACAACAAAAAACCAAATTACAACAATCCTATAGAGCCCAAATAGGTCTATATTAAATCTAGCTTCTATAGGAAAAAGATACTTCCCTGAGATGGAAATCAGTGTGCGTCAACCACTTAAGGCACGTAGATTCTCTTGAATATGTGAAGATGAGAGAGCAGATGTGTAGCTAAGATGGTGCTCTCTAATGTGCAATGTAGAACTTGGAGAGCAAGATCTTCTCTTTGATACAAATATAATAGAAAGTATTCTATCAAGGTGTGTGTTGGCTTAGGAAGGGTGCTCCTCTATTTATAGAGGTACTAAGAAGTGTTTGGAAGGCTTAGGAAGCCTTTTGTAGCCGTTAGGAACAAGGCTTAAGAGATTGGGCCAAAATCCCAATGAAATCAGTGTCATTATGACTTTGATAGAGTTATCAGATGTTTGGTCTAAAATTTGATGTCATGTTTAGACTCTGCTCTAAAGGGTTAGAGTCCCTAATCTTATTGGATTGAAATAGGGATCCAGGCAGACGTCTAATGTGCTATAATAAGATGTCTGGCACTAAAATTGGACGTTTAATAATAGGCAGGTTTGTTCCTATTTTGACCAGATCCAAATAAGTTCTAGAGTTTATTGGTCAGGCAACAGATCAGACTTCTGACATAAGGCCTGGATGTCTGGAAAAAGGATTCTCTGAGGGAATGAATTTTTTGAGAAGCTAACTGTAATAATCATCTAACAAAAGTATATTTGGATCAAAATTAACCTAACGTCTCTTTATCAGACGTCTAATCATTTCTATGGAGTTTGATAGCACTGTTATTATGATCAATAGTTAATCCTTGAAGATAATGGTGTGAGAGGCCAATGCTCCTCTAATTTGATGTCTGGAAATGGCATTAAATGTCTTGTAAGACGTCTGAAACTAAGGTAGGACGTCAAACTGGAAAGGCACAGGTTGTTAATTTGAAGCCTAGATAGTTGGATGTTTGGGTCAAATATCAAATGACTTAAATGTCAATATCCGACGTTTGATAATCATGTTAGACATCCGATTTGACTGTCTGATTTCTACTTTGGTTTTTTGCTTCTATTCTAAGGTTTGCCTAAGTGTCTTAGTGAAGTGTAAGTGTTCTTAGGACTAAAGTGTGGTACTTTTGGGCTCTTTATATGAGTCTAAGGAAAAATAAAGAGCAAAGAACATAACAATAGGTACATAATACAAGAACAAAATAAACTTTCTATCCTATTCTTCATCTTCAAGCTCCCACTCCATGCAAGGGTCCATCTTCTCTTCTCATCCATCAAGCTCCTTTAATCTACCACGGATGCAAGCTTGAGATTCTTCACACTTGAATCCATTTGCATTATTTCTGAAACTAAAAATCAATGAAAATGTTAAATACCAAGTGTTTTGTTATCATCAAAATCAACAATCGTGGTGCTCTTACACTAGCATCCAATTCCTTTAATTGATCTTTTGACTAAGAGAGAAAATCAAAACCTAAGATAGAAATCCTACGTATGCAACTCCTAAATGAATCTCTTTTTGAAAATCTTTTTAGGTGGTGGTCCATACAGGATAAACAACACCACCAATTGATAGGAAATCAAACAAGGAATCCAAAATGATTTTTTTTGAGATTTTTGAAAGTTGTTTGATATGTTTTTGAAATTTTTTCTTATACTGGTGTCTATCAGAATAGATAGATTCGAAAAATTGATTCTATGAATGCCCCAAATAATCTCTGAAATTTTTGAAACATTTATATGTTATTATAAATTTTAACATGGCTTCTAAAAATATGAATTTCGTCCAAATTTGATAAGTAGAAAAAATTATAAAATTTGCAGATAGTAAGGAATTAGGGTTTGACCCTTGTTCAGTCTATGAATTTTTAAATTTTTTCTATTTATCCCAAACTTCTAAAATTTGGAGGTTATGTTCAAAACTCAAAGGGGCTTCCTTGGGCAAAGTTTGAAGATTTTAGGAAAACTCTATGATGTATACATAATTATTCATAAAAAAAGCCTATTTATGCATGTTCTTAGGCTAGTTAGCTGTTTTTGGTAGTATAAATAATGCATAATAGCATAATCATGCATTTAGAGTAGATTGTATAAATTGTATACTAATTTTCCCATATTAATGGCTAGGGCACAGTGTGATGTGAATCCAAGCTTCAAACGACAAATCCAACTGTACAGATGGATTTAGATCGATGATTGCATCCCAACGACGTGAAAGTCACTCCGATCAAATATCTGTGGCATCCCTTATGAGTAGAAGAAGATGGATGGCTTAGGTGGAGCCATGTGGCACCATCTAAGCTATCCAAGGCCGCCTGCCCCTCCTCCATAGCACCTTCAACCCACATTCTGGATCGTTGGATTGCCATCCAATGGCCCAGTAGCTTCCACGTCGCATACCTTCAGATCATGCTTGAAACGCCCATGTAAGACCTCGACAGTTGGATCTCATTGGATCGAGATCTAATGGTCGAGACTACGTGTCACAACAACTAGCAGCTTGACAACCTGAGCCTGCAGTGCAATGATCACAAATGATGCTCACAAAGGAGCACCGCAGGTTCGAGTCGCAGGTAGCGGATTTAATCCGTTGATGCTCGACGTAGATGAAACTGATCCGTAGATGCGCAATTAGATGGCTACTAGAGTGACTAGGTGGCACAACCAGAATGAGGCACATGACACGGGTGAATGAAGCTGCTTCCTACATGCAAAGGGTGACCTCAAGCGAGCGATCTCGCGTGCTCAACCCTCGAATCTTAATTAGATGATGGTTCGCATCTCATAGCGCCAGCTGCTTCATATGTGTTTTTCCCCAGTAGAGAGCATGAGCGTAGGGCACGTATTGCATGTCCTATGCACGGCAATTATGTGCCATGGTCCAGCCTTACCCCTCCCTACAACTATATAAACCCCCTTACACCTCAATTCTCAAACCATCGCTTCCTACTCTCTCCACAGCTCCTTGGAAGCTCTATGAGCTTATCCCAAGCCTAAAATGCACCACTAGAGTTTGAAAATAATTATTTTTCCCACTTCTCAACCCCATTCCTAGAGCACCCATGCCGTCCTCTCACCCCTGTTAGGGAAGCAGATCCCACTACAACATCGCCTTCCAGCATCGTCCATCATCCAGCATCTCACCACCCTCTTCCAGGCACTCTGTTAGCGCAACTCATCCCCTAAGCAACTATCAAGGGGGATTCTCTCTCTCTTTCTCTTTTACCGCTTTTATAGACAAGATTTTAATTTCTACATCTAGCTTGTAATAAACATTTGAATTACCCATATAATATTTGTTTCTCTCTCTCTCTTATTCTGCTCGTAGAGTAGAATAGATAGAAATTATTTCGCCTGATTTTCTACCTTATAAAAGTACCCAAAAAAATATAAAAGCACAATAACACCAAAAATAAATAAAATAAATGCTATTTTTGGTAATCAAATGTTCTCCTCCCCATGTTCAACATGAGACTCATCGAGTTTTGGTAAAAATTTATTTGATAGATGGATTTTCGCACATGCTACGACATGGGTTTTTCCAAAAGCCTAATCACTATTTTATTCATGATTTTTTGAGCTAATCATTTTGGTGTTGTTGCTGAGGAGGCAATAGTCTTTGATTTTCTCTTTCGCCCTCGCCTGCACTTACTTGACTTTCATCTAACTTTTCTTCAATTTATTGTGATTACAGGTACTCATCTGAGGTAGGCGAAAAGTGGTAGATTGGAGAAAAGTGTGGTTTGAAGGTTCTATAAGTCTTCCCCCATTCCCCACCCATTAGTTTCATTTCAGCACATTAATAACTAAGACCCAAATCTACTTAGGTGTTCGCATAAACCCTAGGATAGATTTTTTTATCTTGCTTGTCACCTCCACCCACCTCACCCTAGCATATATATGTATAAAAAAATTATTTATCTAATTATGGAACATAAATTGAAATCTACACATTAAATAACCACAATTTTTGACTTAAGGCACACCACTCTTATTTGATTCAGTCATTAACTGAGACTCCAACCTATCGACTTGGTACACTTAAACTAAATACACACATTTGTGACTACGTCTTCTGTGTGCCATGTTTAGTAATGTGAAAATGCCAATTGATTTATCTATTTGGGTTGCACCACTTAAGTTAAAATTGATTCATCTAGTAGCTACATTGTAGGATTCAACTCTTAGAGTTTAAACCTGGCACTCCACATTATTTTGATTTTTGAAGGAATACATCTTCACTCGTGCTTGCAAAACGTGGTTTGCCTCATAGAACTTCATTGAATAGAATGAAAGTTAAACCCTAAAAGCTACTAAGCAAGATTTGAACCCTAAAATCCACCTCATCCTTAATAATCTTGCTTAAAAACTCTTGGTTGGGCACATACACACATTTTAAACTAATTATTAAAGGCACAACACATTTATGGGCCCACCACTTTCCATACCACAACACAATCCTAAGCCTAATGAAAATTGAGTAGACGTTGGCCTTAAGGATTGGACTCGCTCTTCAAGGCTCATATTGAGATTATTTACGATTAATTTGCTCCTACCGGTCCAACTAATGTTTAGCTAGGGGAGTATCGTCAAACGACATTAGTTGGGGGCAATCAAAGGAACCTAAGGCGAAAGTCAAGGGAAGAACCTTCTCCCTAATTCCTCCCTCTAACTGGTTGGATTACCTCATAGGAGTAGACTAAAATGATTTTAATCTTAAGACTAGTTCAAGAGTATGTAGGCCTTTAGGCTACCTTCCTAAGGACAGGGTTGTTTGCTTATGCTGTAGGGCTTCTTTTCCCATCCTTTTGCCTTCCTCTTAGTGTATGCTTGGAAGGAGGTCACTGAATCCTCGATTGGAAAGACCTTTAGACCATTCCCAGAGGCGTAGGTTGAGTTTTAGCCAAGCAAATCCCATGGTCAACCCATGTTTTGATCATAGAACACATATTTGATTTGGGAAACATTATACTATAGCACGAATCACAACTAAAACAACAATTTATATAATGAGATGGTGAGTCCTAGTCAATCTCAAGGAGGCGTTTAAGAACGAGGTTGATTTCTGATTTTTGCATTCATTTCTTGCTTAAAATCGGATTCCAGTTTCTATGGTGCGAGTGAAAGATATGCCGGTTCCATTGTTAATGCAAAAAACATGTGCGTGTGTCAGGTAGATCACAAAAGTGAATGTGTGGGTTTGCATTCACACAATTTTTACTATATGATGGTGACTAGCAGAAAATGAATCTATTGCTAAATCGTTAATATCCACTAAAATCGACACTTTAGTTGCAACAACATAAGATTATAAAGTAGGCAACTGGTGATTGCAATATAGATAGATGGCTCAGATAACATGCGATTGGTGATTTCATTTCTTCAAGAATTTTGTCATTACAATGAAGCTTGGAGGAAAGCTTGTACTTGAAAGATTAAAAACACTATTACTAACAGAAAAGTCATGCATGCATGGATCTAGGATAGATTATGCATGTAGTCCCAAGAATGGAGGATACTACCATTACTAACAGAAAATAATGCAGAAATTAAAACTATAAAGAACTCGCTAACAAAGATCAGAACATTGGAGGTGGTCTCCAATGGCTGTGTGGCTTGAAATGGTGAGAAGGGAAAGAGGGACTACCAAGGTGGTTGGCCGGCCTCTTGAAAGGGTAGTGGATGTGCTCTAGCCCTTGGACGTGAAGGTGGTGATGACGGAAGTGGTGGACCTCACTAATGGTGTGGAGAATGGAGGCGATATACATGATCTAGATGGGGTTCCTTAGCCGTCCAAGGGTGTGCTTTTATAGACATAGGGTTGGCTCCTCTAGGGAAGTGTGGAATTCTCTAGAAGAGCCTCCATCTTGGCATCAAGATGGGTGGGAGTGTGTCTTCTTCGACCCACAATTTGTGGATCTAAGAATGGACTATGTGGTTTGCTATTTTTGGGTTCAAGAGGAGGCGCAACTTGATGAAGATTCTAGAGGGCTCTAGAGTGGGTGGCCCATGTGTGTGTGTGTACGTGAATAGGTGGGTGTGGCTAGGTAGTTTAGCTCAAGTCATATAGGTCTAGGTGATTGGGTTTAGGTGGGTTTCTAGAAATAGGGTTATAAATCCTATTACTAAAGTGATAAGTGCAATTAAACTTATCCTAAATTTAATTTAGTGGATGTGTGTGTAATTGGGAGAGGAAGTTCCCAATTAGGTCAGGCTTTAGTCAATTGGACTCTCACTGAGTCCAATTAGACTTGTGTTTGTTGAGGTTTGAGCTCAATTGGACTCTAGGAGTCCAATTGGCTAGGTGAAATGTAATTGACTTGGATCCAAGTCAATTGGGCTTAGTGAGAACCCAAATAGGTTCTTAGGAAGGTCCTAGGGTGGTGTACTAGGCTTAGGGCACCTTAATTTAGGTTCCCTAGGGTGTAGAATTGGGTTTAGGGGCTTAGGAAATCAAGATCTAGGCTTGATTTCAAAAGCAACAACTTGAGTGGGATTTTAGACGTTTAATTTAGTGATCAGACTACTTTACTTCAAAATCAGAAGTCCAACTCTCCAGTTTGGACGTCCAAAGTTGAGTTAGCGTGAATTTGAGGTTCTGTCTTGGAATTTTGCAGAAATTAGACATTTGACACTTTGTCTGGATGTCTAATATTCTAGCAGAATTGGGTTCTGGCTCTATGGGTGGTGTCTCAGGGTCCTAGACATCCAACAACCTCCCTGGACATCCAGATATGGCCTGGAATAATGGTTTTGAAGTATTCTAGGCTAAGGTGACCTAATCTAAGGATGTCTAGGGTTTAGAAAGGTAACTAGGGCTATCCTAAGTCTAGAAAAGGTCCAATGTTCTTCATAATTTAATTCCTACATTAAATTTCTACTAGTAAGGTAGTATACCTCATCCCTTCATTATGCCTCCATCTTTATTCTAGGGCTTCTACTCCAACTCTGCTACTGCAGTAGCTTCCTTCCTCAGATTCAGCTCCAAGCCATCTCCTGAGCTTCTTATTGCCTACAATCTAAATAATCACTAATCGGTACATTATAGCATTATTTCATGACTATTTAAGTACAGCAGAAAAGATGTAATGTATGCTATTTATGCATGAATTACAGTACAATTATGCCAAGTTCTAACTTAATTCAGGTCATTTAAGTCCTATGATTGCTGTGTGCAATCATACCCCCATGCTTAAATCTTGCTAGTCCCTAGCAAATGCAAAACTAAGTTATCTATAAATGGATCTCTAAGGGACTGATTATTTTTATCAAGCGTGCACTAGATATTCTTTTCTGTTTTGTTTTCATCCTAAAATCTAGAAATCTAGACAGTTGTGAAAGTACAACTATGTAGCTTATGCAATGGATTCGAGTGAAAAGCTGATTCACCTCTAAAGCTTGTACTTGTCCCCTAGTAAAATCTAGCAGGATAGGTAAACTTCTTCCCTCGAGGTATAACAAGACATTCTGTAATTTCTACCTTGGCTTTTAGCTTAGGTAGAGAATGTTTGAGTTAGGTAGGTTTGTATTTAGTGGCTCACTCTCATTTGATGCTAGATATAGATTAGTACTACAAAATCTAGATTCTCGAATTATTAAGTCAATTCAGTGAAAAGTGAGGAAAACTATGCTCTCTTTGGTTCCTTTGTATTCACTCTCTCTTTTTCTTTTCTTTTCTTTTCTTTTTCTTTTTCTTTCGAGCTCACAATCTCACCAGATTTACACATATAATCCATATTTAGTGGTCTCATGTGGCATTAACACTTTAATAAAGTTCTGATAACCCTAACACTAAGTTGGAATTTCTCAGCTAGTATTCAGGCGGTCAGAAATACAAAAAGGTAGGTTAAGGTCATATTTGGTGGATCGCAAATGCGGTGGGTGATACTACCTTAATGTAATTGAAATAAATACTAAAAAATCATTTTTTTTCTATTTTTTTCTTTTATAAAAATTTTTTTCTCCTTTTTTTCTATATTTTTCACTCTCTTATATATATGTATGTTTTCCTTTTCTTTCTTTCTTTTTATATATCATATCAACATGATGCAATACAGCACACGACATACGCGACTTTTATTCTAGAGGCATTACTAGGGATTGGTAGTGTTCAAGAGGATGCCGGGTGCCTTATATTTGGTGGAAATGCCTACTCTCAACACCGGGAAAGAGACAGATAGGACAACGTATTTCTGACCTTGACATCAATACCCCCTTTAGTCAAGGATTTCGTAAAGAATGGTCGTAACTATCCACCTTAGTCCTAGTTTTATTAGAACTCAATCACCGTGTATTTGCCTTACTTGGTGGCTCTCAAAAATTCACACAAAATTTTTACGCAGGAACCGAGAGCAAAACTATGCCTAACTCCAAGTATCAATACCTTATTATCCAGAATTCCAAATTTCTTGCACTAATCTTAGAGCACCAGTAACACTCTACTCTCACCTCACACTATTTGGTGGATTTTCTAGAAGATAGTTTGCCTAACTCCCCAACCACTGTCGAGGGGTTCAGGAGAAGCACTTGTTCTTCTCGACAAACTAAAGACGTTTATCAATCTTTGTAGTGAATCCATTACAAAATGTATGTGTGAGTGTGAAAATTATACTGGATTCCAGATTACAGGAATCAACTAGAGGATAAAATCCCTAATGCAACCTCTTGATAAAAATCTTATTCATGGATTCAATATATATATATGCTATATGCAATTAACCTCTTATGATTTGTACTTTAATATTGTTCCCTTATCGTTTTACATTCAACTTAGTCCTAATTCAGAACAAGAAGTGAGCGCACAAGTCGGAAGTAGTTGTTGCGGACGATTTCTAGCTCCAATGTGAGCATTGGAGGTGGAGTCTATTGTTCTTAAATTAGGAACCCTAAAGTACAATTAACATGCTACTCAGAGGTTTTTCCAAGTGTTGGCATAAAAATTTTTAGTTTTGTGTATACTACTCCCCCATGCCTAAGTTCTTGCATGTCCTCATGCATTAATATAATATAATTTAAACTATAATAGGGTGTAAGTGGGTAGAATCACTTGAAATCGCTCATGAATTTTCATTTAGCAAGGGCCAACCTGATATGTACTATGTAGAGAAATATGCTAAAAGAAAATATGCTATGTATAAAAAGATATTAAATGCTATTTATAAATGCTGAGTTTAATGCCTCCAGCTGGGCAAAAACTCAATTGCTCGTCCTCAAAGAAATTGATGACTTTGTCAGGCCAAGGAGGTTCCTAGGCCGTAAATGGCCTAAGACACTGGCCATTTACCGTAGAAATATGCCCAGATTTCTGGTCCTTGATTCGTATCGCCCCATTAAAATAGGGGTGAATCACAATGTATGGCTAGTCCACTTGCACTTGAGTTTTCCCATAAAGAATTTCAGACATAAATCAAATAGCCAGACATGCTGGTTAGGTGTGAATTCATTTCTCTGAGTGTGGTAGTCATGACAGGCCTTCGTCTTGTCTTTATAGATTTCCGTACTCTTGTAGGCCTCCCATCTAATGGTAAAGGAAAATGATCCTTTTGGGTAGCTGTATTCAGTTTCCTATAGTCTATGCAAACCCACCATGAAGTTGCAGTGCACGCTGGGATGGATTCGCCCTTATCATTCTGTATAACGGTGAGTCTTGCTTATTTGGGCACAATCTGGATAGGACTCACCCATAGGCTGTCGAATATTGGACAAACAATGCCTGTATGCAGCCATTTGATGATCTCCTTCTTAACAACCTTTAGCATATTCAAGTTTAGCTGTCTTTGAGGTTGTCTCGGTGGTTTCACCCCTCATCCATGTAAATGTGATGAGTACAATACGATGGGCGAATCGGGTGGAGATCAGCAATACTCCACCCAATAGCAACCATATGGTCTTGTAAAACAGAAATCAATTGACTCTCCTATTCTTGGGTCAAGTGAGCACTAATAATAACTAACTTTCACCCAAAAACACATATTTGACTGAGTCAGGTAAGAACTTCAATTCAATCACGGGTGGGTTAGAACCAGTAGAGGGAGTAGGAGGTGCAGAATCAGTAGCGGGAATCTGATGATTCTGATATGCTACTGATTCACCACTTGCAAAATAGTTAGTTGTGACTACGTTAACGGGAAACCCATTTATTGCAATCACTCCTTCCTGTGTTAGTAAGGGCGATTCAGTAATTTGTAGGTCAGGATAGTTAGAATCAGGGGTGTCATGGTTAGATGAACACCCTAGACAATCGGATCTGAGGGAAAAAATGTGCAGTGTAGTGGTTTTAGTCCTGTGTGGATCGAGGTCTAGAAACCCTGACAATGAAGACAAATGTGACATTGGGTCATCACAAAGGAGCCCAATGTTACCATAGAAATTCGATTCTTCATCTTCACCATCCTCCTCTATGACACAATCAAAGTTCCTTGATCCCTGAATATATCAAGTCTAAGTCTTTCATTTCCTAAAGTCTATGTTAGCTCGGGCTGTTTCAAAAAGTGGGAGACCTAAAATGATCGGTGCATCACGGAGATTAGGTGGAACCTCCATATCAAGAACGAAAAAGTTTGCGGGAAAGCAAAATCCATGGACTTTAACGATCACGCTTTCAACCACCCCCTCAGTGTTTTACTAATCGATCAGCCAACTGAATAGTAACAAAGCTGGGTTTCAACTCCCCAAATCAAAAATGATCATATACGGTGGTGGAAGTTAGGTTCATGGACAAACCCAGATCAAGAAGGGCCTGATCAAATGGATAATCTTGCAGAAAGTAGGAAATGAGTGGGGTACCAGGGTCTTTCTTCTTAGGTAGTAGGTCAGCTAGAGTCACGATGTTAGCTTCCTTTGACAGTATCGCCTGTCATCCATTCTTCTGCTATTGCTTTGGGTTACAATAGTCTTTTAAGAACCTAGCGATAGTGGGAATG
This sequence comes from Thalassia testudinum, assembly GCA_037157565.1. Taxonomy (NCBI): domain Eukaryota; kingdom Viridiplantae; phylum Streptophyta; class Magnoliopsida; order Alismatales; family Hydrocharitaceae; genus Thalassia; species Thalassia testudinum. Next base: position 52,813,637 of record JAZHRO010000035.1, on the reverse strand, counting down.
TGATCTATAGCCTCGAGGAGAGGGACCTGAATATGAACTTCCTTGAACATTGATTTTAGGTCCTCAAAATTCTGTGTACCCTTTCTCTATGTTGCATCTCGTGTTAGATTCTTATGAAAAGGGATGAGAATCTCTGGGTGAACTAGCCTCTTGCCTTTATCTTGCCCTTATCCACCATAAGTAGCTCTTAAGATGAGGAAGGAGTCAAACCATCTTGTGGCGAAGGGCACGAAAAATCAGGACCAACCTGCCTAAATGGTGGGTCATGTATCTTCTTCCCACTCCTCAACATAATAGCTTTCACATTAGCGTACTATCCGTGAGGTGTTGGAGGAGCGGAAGGGGCAAAATATGTGGGGTTCTGCAGGAAAGGTGGCTGGCCATAATCGGGTGGTGTAGGAGGCATCTGTAATATAGCATGCGCCTGTCCCTGTGGTGCCTGAAACTTAGGCGGGGTGCCCTGGTTCTGCATATATCACAAGTTAGAAATAGGCTAGGAGGGCAAGGCTCCCTGAGTCCTATGCTCCTGCAACAACTGGTTCTACGTGTTTTGGATACTTTGTATCTGGTCAGCCATTTCCTTCATTATCTACAAGCTATCTTGCGTAGACCTCCGTAATGATTCTTGCAGTTCCTCTTTTAGTACCTCCAAAGGGTTGGCCCACTTTGGAGGATGACTGGCAGCTTGATGTAGCAACTGATATATAGAACGAGATTGCTGCTACTGAGACGGCAATGGTTGCTGCCTTGGATACATGTTTTGCGCAATTTCGTATTGTCTGGTTAGGTAGTGTGGATCTTGATGTGGTTTTTGTGAGTTACCAAACCAGGAGAAATTTGGATATTGGTGTCAACCAAGATTATACGTCTCTGAATAAGGTTGTTACGCACATATCCCTAAATAGCATTGACGTCTTCATAGGGGGACAATGTCTGAGACGTATATTCATCAAGGAAATATGCATTAAAATCATCATGTGGTGCGTAACCCTGATTATGTGTTGCTAGATCAAGATTATTCGCATGATTATGATATGTGATATCCCGTGAATATGGAGAAGATGCATCTCGAGTAAGTAAATTAACTAGAGCAGGAGGGACACGGGTTGCATATGAGGATCTAGATATAGTAGAATTTATAAAGAATTTAGGTCAAGTGAGAATCAGTTCATCGAGCTTCTTATCAAGCAGATTCACCTTATCTAGCTTCTTAGTGATGATGTCCATATCGGCTCGAGTAGACTCGGCATGAGCCTCATGGACATTAACCCATTGATGTCCAGGTTGCTAGAATTGGTTCATTGTCACAACATTCATTGAGTTCTCTGCCAAAGACTCAAACAACATAAATGTGTTGTTCTCATCTTTTGCGAGGAAATTCCCACCACTAAATGCATCAGCCAGATACTGATGTGTGTCATCCAAACCATGGTAAAAGATTTGAGCCAGATGCCATCTAGGCACACCATAGTGCGGGCATTTCCTAAGGAGATCGTGAAATCGGTCTTAGGCATCATACAACTTCTCCCCTAGCCCTTAGGATAATGTCGTAATTGTGCGCCTCATCGCATTCATACGACCGATTGAGAGCTTTTGTAGCAATTCACGTTGTAATTCTGCCCAGGTTACAATTGGCCTCTCGATGGTCCTGAACCAATATGAAGCTTTATCCTTGAGAGAAAATGGAAAAAGCTTCATGAGAACAATTCCCGGATCGACATTTCTGGGTTGAACCATTTCCATGATTCGACTCAGGTCATCTATATGCTGGAAAGGATCTTCATTCAAGTTCCCATAAAAATAATTCTAGATTAGGCTAATCACATTGGGCTTCAACTCAAATGCAACTCCGCTTGCGGGAATCTAGACTTGAGGTGTGAGAATCGGCGCCGCTGATCATAGAAATCTCCTAGCTATTCTCCTCGGGGTGGATGCTGCATTCCATCCAGTTTCGTCAAAATTATATTGATATTCTGTTGATATCGTTGCTCTGATTCAAAGAACTGGGCTTCCAGGCAAGCCATCGAGTCAAGATTTCCTGGATCCTGACCAGGTTAAGGTCTAAGGTTAGCCATCTTAGCTAAGTGAGTGGAAGAAGGGTGAGAAGAAGGCCTAGGGATGCGAGGAATCACCTTCGCCACCTTAGGATTGGCTCGTTGAGGTCTAAGTGACCTCCTCCCTTCCATATACCAACTAAGCCAGAGTTAGTGCAGCCAAGCCAAACAAGACTAAGACCATGTCAATCACATGGTCCTTATGATCGGGTGACTAGATTTTTTGTTAAGGTACTAATTTATGAAGAAAATTTGTTATCAAACTGACTAAAACTAATCCCAACCCCCCAAGCTAACCCAGCCAATTTGTACAACGGGACTAAGGGGAAGGTTCTTCCTTTGGCGTTCGCCTCTGGCTCCTTTATACCCCTTAGACGTTATCGTTTGATACTGCCTCATAGATTGGCTAATGGTTCAGTTAGGGTGGTTGTGATGACCCAGTAGTTCGACAACAAATGTTGGCTAATTAATGCATTTTATGAAATTTTTACTTAACCTTTTTCTTCAAATTGGGATTTCGGTGAGTAGCCAACAAGGTGACCAAGATCACTGGCTAGCCACTAGACTTGATTAAGTCTAGGCTGGCCAAGTATGGTCTCTAAATTGTAACCTTAAAAGTTGAGTCTTAGGGTTTATGCAATACACAAGTGTTCAGCAGACCACAATTGAAATTAAAAACATTCTCTACAGCAAAATTTGAATTGAAATGATTTAAAATTTCATAGGTATATTTCTATTTCAATTATATTTTTAGAGAATATTTTTTTAAAATTTTTACTATTATAAATAAATTAATATGAATTTTCAACTGTTGGGGGGTTAGATCTCAAATTTTGACCCCTTGTCGATTTTTTAATTTGAAACAGTACTAATTGAACTCCAAAAATTTGTGAAAAACATGGAAATGGAATATAATTTGATAACCTTTCAAAATCCACCATTTTTGGTTACATATAATTTGTGTACTATTTGAAATTGCATTTTGAAATTCAAAAAATTTTGGATCTAAGTAAGTTTGACCCCCTTGTATTTCGTGAATTTTCAAAAATTGCACGATTCAAATTTTTTCAAATAAATAGTGCCATTTGAAAGATGATTTGAAAATAAAGCTTTAGCCAAAAGTTGAAAATTTTTGCATGATAAAATATTTGAGAATCAAATTTCTAAATTGCAATAAAAACCTAACCAAATTTCAAAGTAGGGTAAAAGGGCTTTTGAAAGGGTTGAAATTAAAAAATGAGCCTTTTTCACCAAGGCATTCTTTTTCTTTTTGCGAGTCTTTTTTCAAAACTTTTCAAACTTTCTAAAAAAATTTTTTTTTCTTTTTTGAGAGAAAATTTTTCAATTTTTTCTTTTAAAAAAGAAAATCTAACCCTAAGATTCAAAAGAAACCTATGTCTAAGATTTAATTTTTTTTTTTCCTTTTCATGAAAATATTCATTTTTTTTTTAATTTTTTTTTACAAAAGCAAATGTACCTAGGGTTCAAAGGAAACCTAAATCTAAGATCAAGATATGCACTTGATTTCTTCACTTGCACCTGATGCATGTGTAGACTCCATTCATCCTATTCCTACACATCAAAAGCAAGCAAAAGTAAATGCATCAAAGTTAAGCTCAAAAAATAGAAATTAAAATCATGTTGCCTCTATGATAACGGTGCCTATTATTTTCATCGTAAAACGCATATTTGATTTAGGAAACGTTATAGTTTAGCACGAATCATGACTCAAACAACAATTTATATAATGAGACGGTGAGTCTCGGTCGATCTCAACGAGCTGTTTAAGAATGAGGTTGATTTCTAATTTTTGCATTCATTTCTTGCTTAAAATCGGATTCCAGTTTCTATGGTGCGAGTGAAAGATATGCCGGTTGCATTGTTAATGCAAAAAACGTGTGCATGTGTCAGGTAGATCACAAAAGTGAATGTGTGGGTTTGCGTTCGCACAATTTTTACTATATGATGGTGACTAGCAGAAAATGAATCTATTGCTAAATCATTAATATCCACTAGAACCGACACTTTAGTTGCAACAACATAAGATTATAAAGTAGGCAACTAGTGATTGCAATATAGATAGATGGCTCAGATAACATGCAATTGGTGATTTCATTTCTTCAAGAATTTTATCATTACAATGAAGCGTAGAGGAAAGCTTATACTTGAAAGATTAAAAACACTACTACTAATAGAAAAGTCATGCATGCATGGATCTAGGATAGATTATGCATGCAGTTGCAGGAATGGAGGACACTACTCTTACTAACAGAAAATAATGGAAAAGTTTTAACTATGAAGAACTAGTTAACAGAGATCAGAATATTGGAGGTGGTCTCCAATATTCTGATCTCTGTTAACTAGTTCTTCATAGTTCTCCAATGGCTGTGTGGCCTAAGGTGGTGAGAAGGGAAAGAGGGATGGCCAAGGTGGTTGGCTAACCTCTTGAGAGCATGGTGGACGTGATCTAGCCCTTGGACGTGAAGGTGGTGATGATGGAAGTGATGGAACTCGCCAATGGTGTGGAGAATGGAGGTGACATCCAAGATCTAGATGGGGTCCCTTGGCCATCCAAGGGTGTGCTTTTATAGACTTAGGGTTGGCTCCTCTAGAGAAGTGTGGAATTCTCTAGAAGAGCCTCCATCCTGGCAGCAAGATGGGTGGGAGTAAGTCTTCTTAGGTCCACAATTTATGGATCCAAGAATTGACTTAGTGGTTTGCTATTTTTGGGTTAAAGAGGTCACGCCACTTGATGAAGTTTCTAGAGGGCTCTAGAGTGGGTGGCCCATGTGTGTGCATGTGTGCGTGTGTGCATGAATAGGTGGGTGTGGTAGGGTAGTTTAGGTTAAGTCCTATAGGTCTAGGTGTTTTGGTTTAGATAGGTTTCTAGAAATAGGGTTATAAACCCTAATATTGAAGTGATAAGTGCAATTAAACTTATCCCAAGTTTAATTGAGTGGATGTGTATGTAACTAGGAGAGGAAGTTCCCAATTAGGTCAAGCTTGAGTTAATTAGACTCTCGCTGAGGCCAATTAGACTTGTGTTGGTTGAGGTTTGAGCTCAATTCGACTTTATGAGTCCAATTGGCTAGGTGAAGTATAATTGACTTGGATCCAAGTCAATTGGGCACAGTGAGAACCAAATTATGTTCTTAAGAAGGTCTTAGGGTGGTGTACTAGGCTTAGGGCACCTTAATTTAGGTTCCCTATGGTGTAGAATTGGGTTTAGGGGCTTAGGAAATTAAGATCTAGGCTTTATTTCAAAAACAACAACTGGAGAGGGGTTCCAGACATCTGATTTAGTGATTAGATGACTTATCCTTCAAAATCAGAAGCCAACTCTTTGGCCTGTATGTCCAAAGTTGAGTCAAGGTGAATTTGAGGTTCTGACTTGGAATTCTATAGAAATTGAACATTTGACACTTTGTCTAGACATCCAAATTGCAACAGAATTGGGTTTTGGCTCTGCAGGTGGTGTCTAAGGGTCCTAGACATCTAGCAACCTACCTAGACATCCAGATATGGGCTGGAATAAGGGTTTTGAGGTATTCTAGGCTAAGGTGACCTAATCTAAGGGTGGCTAGGTATTAAGAAGGTATCTAGGGCTATCCTAAGGTTACGAAAGGTCCTATGTTCATCATAATTTAATTCCTACATTAAATTTCTACTAGTAAGGTAGTATACCTCATCCCTTCATTATGTCTTCATCTTTATTCCCTGGCTTTTGCTCCAACTCTATTGCAGCTCTAGCTTCCTTCCTTAGATTCAGCTCCAAGCCATCTCCTGAGCTTCTTATTGCTTACAATCCAAATAACGCACTAATCAATACATTTTAACATTATTTCATCACTATTTAAGTAAAGCAAAAAAGATGCAATGTATACTATTTATGCATGAATTACACTACAATTATGCCAAGTTCTAACTTAATTCAGGTCATTTAAGTCCTATGATTACTACACAATCAACCCACAACCACTGACCTTGCCTCTGAATCAGCAGGAGCTGATTCAAAGATAGTTGGACCAGTTGCAACAAATGCAAGAATGGTTCCATCAAATGAATGGTCAGGGTGCTCGGCCCTTAAAGGATTTTTATGATCCTTCAAACTATGGGGATTGCCCCGATGTTGTGATCCTCACTGACGATGATGCGATCGAGCCCTAAGTTTTCAGTTTTATTAAACAATTTCATGGGTTTGGCTCCCCTTTCCAACATTTGGAGGATCTAATCACTCTGGTTTAGACCACCAAATCGCAGAATGTGGATGAAGAATAGATGCTCATGAGGCTTTTCCCCTATTCACTCAGGGATAAGTGATGCGAAAATCACGTGATTTGTAAATCAAGGTTTTTATCGTTATATGCGTGAATCCGATCGCTTTTGAAATTTGTAAAAATCGAGTACTTAGCAAGTATTTGGGTTGTCCCAAGGGACGTAGAAATGCAAATTAGAAGTCTCTCCCTTGAAAGACGAAACTCAACTTCCTTTTTGAATTTTTATATATATAAATATTTTTAAAATTTTGAAATAATGGGCAATGGGAAATGAATATAAGAAATGAAACTATGCTTATCACAAATATCTAAGTGGTAGGTAGAATCTCTCTCTAAGCTCATCATAGGTAAATGAAGACCTAGGATAATTAGAGAGAGAGTTAGTGCACTAACTAAAGGAAAAATAGATAGATAAATTACAACAAAAATTGAAAGGCAACTTATATTGTGGAGAAAATTGCTTTACAAAAATCCTATAGTGGAATGCTTCTACTGCAGAGGTGAAAATATAGAAGAAAGAAATAAATCAAAATCCTCCTAATGATGATAAAGAGGAAGGAATCCTTGCTCCAAGCTCAACTGCTCCTAGGCTTAGAAAGGATCCCCCAACTACTTCCTTTAAGTCCTCCTCCAAGTAGATGAATATTCTTCTTCCTGGTCAAGCCATAGATGGGGTGTGCCTTGCTCCTCCTAAAGTGGAAGAATTCCACTCTCAACTCTCCTCCTTAGGGTGGGTGTGGACCACCCTTTGCTCTCCTCCTTTGCCTCGAGTGTCCTTGTCTGAAATGAACTCCTTGTTGGCATGGACACAAGGTAGAAGAAGAGAAGGGAATGAAGGTAGCAAGGGGGCAAGTGGTTGCCCCCCTAATCTTCTTCTCTTATTCTCCTTGGTCGTTGGATATGGTGGAGTGTAAGTGGAGGTGTGCTTCAATAATGTGGCCAAGGATACCTCATTGCGGTAGTTATGGGTGGTATTAATAGGAGGGCTATGGGGTAAGGGTGGTGTGGGTTTAGTGGATTGTCAAGATGGCCTTTGGTGGTGGTTATGGGGATCCAAAGGCCAAGGTTTCTTGGTGCCAAATCAAAGGGTGTGAGGGGGGCTTGGTGGCCTTAGAGTGGACTCTTAGGATGGGTTGGTTGTAGGATCTAGGACTAAGGTTGATTGGCGCCATCTAAAGGTTTGCACGGGGGGGTTAATAGTTGAAGGGTGGCTATCCAAATGGTGGTTACTACCTTGTTTTGGAGCCAATTTGGATGCTTTTAGAAGGAGGTTAGGTTGGCACCAATTGGTGGATGGTCAGGATGGAGTTGATGGTGGATGAATGGTTGGGATGGGCGCTAGAATCGGTGCCAAGATGGGGGCGTGGTTAGGTGTTTTTGGCGCTAAGAATAAGGTGCCTCTTGGTGGTGGTGGTGGGTTAGGTGGAGCCAAAGTGGATTAGGAATAGGGAGCTTAGGTAGACTAGGTTTAGGGTTATTTGGTGGAGCTTAGGTTAGGTGGGGTTTAGGGTTTTGATTGGATGCCATGGAGGTGGAGCTGAGCTAAGGTAGCTAAGCTAGCTTAGCTAGTAGATGAGCAGAGAGGAGAGGAGATAGAGCTATGGTTTTGAAAGGAGAGGAACAGGGAGGAAGTGGAAAGAACTACACTGAGCCAAGCTAATCTGAGCTGGCTTTCTTCTATTCTGAGATGAGGTGAGCTAGGTTTGGTCTTCCGGAAGATTACCTAGCAAGCTTAGGTCAAGTAGCTAAGCTCAACCAAGTTGAGCTGAGTTGAGTCTCCGAAAGCTAGACTTGAGTTTGCCTAAGCTGGTTGAGGTCTTCTTCAGCTGACTGGGCTTAGCTAGTTGATGGCAGTAGCTAGTCCAAGTAAGGTAGAGCTTCCAGTGAACTGTTTTGAGCTGGAGGAGCTAGAATGGAGCTGAGATCAATTGTCTTGAGCTAGTTTGAGCTGCCATCCAGCTGAGGTGAGCTGAATGGAGCTAAGGTCAACTAGCTTGAGATACCATTCAACTGAAATGAGCTAAATGGAGTTAATGATGAGTTGATCTAACTAGAAGGAGCTAGGATCCAACTAGGATGAGCTAAGATTTAGTTGATATGAGCTTCTCCTTCATCTTCTTCCTTCCTGACACTACCTATCCTTGACACTCAAGTAAATGCATCAAAAAGACAAGATGCAATGCATGCCTAACCTAAGTAAATGCCTAAATGCAGCCTAAAACCCATTTGCTGAGTAAAAATCCTAAGAGCTAGATTAGTTTTAGGTAATAAGAATGATGATAAATTGGCATTTATCACACCCCCATGCTTATCTTTTACTAATCTCCTAGCAAAACTATTTCACAAAATGGATTTTTGTGAAAGACTAGTTTGTTTTACTTTTGAGGAGGTGGAGATCACGGCACTCTCGTTGATTGAAAGCTTGAAAGGTATGGGATTTGTTAAGGATAAAACATCGGGATATGTCTTTGGATCCAAGAGTTTGATGAATTGAGATCAATGTATCCTTCAAAAATTTTATGTTAACTCTTTGTTAATTCAAATGACCCAAAATCATTTTGCAGTTAAGATTTCCTTGGCTCTTGAATGCGACTCATAACTTGCATGATCTTTTAAAACCTTGTGTCAATGCTTGTGAATGCTAACATTTATAAGGTTGTGTTTTTTAAACTTCTTTGTTTTTTTTTTGTCTCCCCCATGCTTATTCCTAGCTTAATCTTACAATAGATGTATTGGGATTATCATTCCCGTTACCAATCCTCGAGGGGGATTTAGCACCAATACTTCGAGATAGTACTGTCCAAGATACCACTTAGGAGCTCACAACCCCAAAACACAATGCGATGTAAAGGGTTGCTCCAAGCGAACTCAGGCTCTTTCTCCAATACTATGGGTAGAGCACCATCCAAGACACCTAAGCCTCAAAATTATGCCTTAGTGCTTCGTCTAAAGACTAAACATGTTGAAATATAAATAGAGAGAAGTGCCGAGGTGGTAACATGTTGACATCGCATTCTCAAAGGGGGTATTGTCCTCCTTCTCAATGATGGGACTCAAACCAATCTTCCATCTAGGATCTCACTAAGACTAAACAAGGGGTTTTTTTTTGTAATTTTTCTAGTTATTTTTAGGTGTTGGCTTTATGTGTGGAATTTGACACAAGACTTTTGCATGAGATGAAAGTTTTTGGATCGAAAACTAAGCCAAGTAATTTCTAGACTACAAAAAGAGATCAAGTTACCTGAATCATAGTAAGTTAAGGTGGAATTTAGAAAATGATACTTGATCTAGTCTAAAAATAGACCTAGAGATTCTGACAATCAGATCTGCATCCTAATCCATAGTTTGTTAAAGATTAAATCCCATTGTACCTTAAAATGACTCCTCAACCTTGGTCTCAATTTCAAAATTTCCTCAAAAAATTTTCAAAATTTATATATTTTTTAGTATGCATGCAAAAATGAAATAAATATTTGAATGTTTTGAGGCTTTGAAAATCCTGAATCGATTGTCAAAATTTAAAAACACCCCCCCATGCTTAAGACATGCAATGTCCTCATGCATTAGGAAGGAAGAATAAATCACCTTGGTGAAAGCAATTGGGCTCAAGATAGTCAAAACCTCTTAAAAAGAAAAAGGTGAAACAAAAAACAGGAAAAATGATGGGTTACCTCCCATCTAGTGCTTCCTTTTATGCCATTTAGTTGGGTGTGAAGTGCATCAATGATCATCAAAAGGTAAGTCAATTAAATCAAAAGTGGCTGACGGGAGATTCAGGGAATTGTCTATGTAGGGCTTTAATCGATGGCCGTTGACTTGAAATGTAGTATTCATTTTTTTATCAAAAAGGTCAACTGCATTGTATGGTATGTTTTAAGGACAACAAATGGGCTAGTCCACTTGGATTTCAAATTTCCAGAAAAAATGATTAAGAATGCATCGAAAAGCTAGATGCGCTGATTGATGTTGAAATGTTTCCAAATGATATATTTATCATAAAATTTCTTTATTTGATCTTCATAAATCATCATGTTTTCATAAGAGAAATTACACAATTCTTTCCATTCTGTTAATTGCAATTTCCTTTGTTTCCTGGCTTCTGATAAATCCAAATTTAATTGTTTGATTACCCAAAAAGCCCTGTGTTCGAGATCCACCGGGAGATGGCATGCTTTTCCAAAAATGAGAAGGAAAGGAGACATGCTGAGGGGTGTCTTCAAAGTTGTATGGTAGGCCCATAAAGAATCTTCCAATTTATTGGACTAGTCTTTACGATCGGGCCTCACATTTTTTGCAAAATATTTTTAATCTCCCAGTTAGAGACTTCTGCCTGGCCATTTGTTTTGGGGTCAAGTCAAGCGTCGGATCGGGTCGAGTCAAGCATGTCGATGTCAAAGAGATGCCCCCCACCGACCGAGCCAAACAAGGAGAAGCAGGGAGTCCTCGACCAGGTGCCGAAGCACCACGAGCAAGACCTCCTTCCGGACATACAAGCAAGGGAGGAGTAGTTTTGGGCTAAGCTGGCGGCTCTGAGGGCTAAGGAAATCTCAATCACAGAGAAACAATTCGAGGGCAGACAGATCCGGGAGTTCAGCCAACCCTCACTGAGGAAGCCCCGCCAGCTAAGGCTCGAAGATGACCAACTAAGGTGGCGTCACACAGTGGAGGACAAGAACACTCGCCTGCGCAAACAGCTCGAGAGGCTAAAGCACGAGCTTAGTAGCCAGAAAGGGGAAGCTCCTCCTGACCCAACAAAGGTTACTCAGCCACCATCCTTGGAGGAAATCTCAGTAGTTCAACCCTCACAGCCAGCAGTGGGGGATCGATCCTTGAGATCGTTTGCCAGGTTATTAGGGCCATGCGGGAGATACGCCCTCAGGCCTACATCACCACCTACCCCTTCTCCGAGGAAGTAATGACAACCCCCCTGCCCAAGAGATTTAAGCAACCCATCATGGCACAGTACGATGGAATAGTGGACCCCAACAGCTTCGTCGGGAGTTATCGCCAGATGATGTTGGTGCACGGTTGCCCCGACGGAGTACTCTGTAGAGTATTCCCATCCTATATGTCCGGCATGGCCCACGAGTAGTTCAACGAACTATCGGCCAGACAAATTGCCTGCTTCCAGGAACTACCAAACAAATTCTGCTAGTACTTTGCTGGACAGCAGAGGGTTAGAGACAACCCCGAAGGCTATCAGAGGTCTGGCAGCAAATGAGTGAGCCCTTCTGGTCCTACCTAGATCAGTTTAAGGCTTAATACATCAAGTATAAGTGGCCTCACAATGCCATTGCCATCTAATACTTTAAGCCAAGACTCCTAACTTAGAGGATTTAGTATGACGTTGACGACTTCTCTCCTAGAAATATGGCAGAGCTTTGGGACCGGGCCGAAAGGTTCACGGAGCAAGATGACTCTTTTCGCTCTCGCAATCAACTGGAGGAGGGGTCTGAAGATGATGCTAGCCCAATTCGGGAGAAGTGGACCACGAATGAATCTTTCCCCATCTCCATCCACGGTAGTAGCCACTTCAATAAGCGTAAGGCTGGCTTCCCATAGTGGAGGAATGACCAGCGAAGTAAGGGTTGAAATAATGGACCCTGTCAACCCAGGAGGGATTATTTCAAAGAATGCACTCCCTCAGCCATGAACCAAGCGGACGTGTTGGCAAAGGTATGGTCTACGAACAAATACTTGCTACCTTCGCTTAAGCCAATGAAGAAGAAGGCTAACTCCAGGCCCTACAAGGCTCGGGGCCACGCCACTGAAGGTTGCCATGATCTTCTCAACCAAATCGAGTCCCAGATCTAGCACGGGAACCTGGCCCACTTTGTTAAGTGGAACGAAGTCCAAGATAAGGGCAAGGGGCCCATGGAGGGCTTGAAAGACTACCACAAGGAGAGGCATCAGCATCTCCATGGGATCAACATGGTACTTGTCGAAGGCCTAGAGCCCAATGATGCAATTGCCCATTGCCTCAACCAGGCAGTATCCCCCATGCTCCTGCCAACTGAATACCACCATCGTGTCTTAGCAATTATGCCTAGCACGCCCCAGCGCATTCACCACCCACCCCCCATGGGCGTGGAGGTCAAAGTCATTTTCGGCATTAACAGCACTCGAAGTCGATAACCTAGCCTGATGGTAACACCATATTTAGCCATAACTAGCTTTAATTAGTCAGAATCAAGAGACAAATGCTCTTACATAATTGCATGAGAGTCGTAATTTCGTGCAAATCCATTCTGAAAAGAAAACATTAAAATAGGGTTAATTCTGCTATTTTAACATCACATCATGAAAGCAGAGTAACCACAAGGTTTGCTAGGGATTAATCTAAGGTCAATTAAGCACTAAAGTCAAGATAGTGGGTACACAAAGACAGAAATAGGGTTTCACACATTTCGAGAACTAAATCAGAACCCAAAACCCTAATTTCTAATATGCTTGAATTGAAGAGATTCTGGTCAAGATAAAATTCATCTAAGCCTCCTAAAATTCATAGAAGAATATTATAAGAGGTTTGGTAGCATTGATTTGGCCATTTAAACCCATTTTAACCTTAAATAGAGTCTCAGATGGAATTCTGCCCTAATTTGGGCTTCTATGCAAATGTCCCATCCAAATGTGGTCAAAACTCAAATTCAACTTCACCAACAGATTCCTTGTGTCCAAATTAGGTTTGTATAGAAATTTAGGCCCAATTAAAGTTCATCTTAACCTAATTTGCATTTCATTCCATTAAATCTCTATTTCTCTCAGTCATGCCCTTAGCTTTCAAAATCTCTTACAAATAGGCCTGTAGGTTTGTCATCTTCTGTACATCTAGGTCCTTGCCACCATGGCAAGTGTGCACCCAAGTCTTCGACCTTCAATGAAGGAAATCTCCTTGTTTCATTAACCAATTCCTTCGAAATTTGGAAGGATTATTAACCAAGAGATCATCAAATGGGCACGATCTTAACCTTATGAAGCAACGAGCTCTGGCGAAGCTCCAAAACTCCACAATGAAACCTAAGCCGAAATCTCGATAAAATCATGATAATTCCTCCTGATTGAGGCACGGTCGAGCTCTATATAAGCTCTAGATCATTCGGCCATTCTCCTTAGTCGAGTTTAGACCCAAAATACCCTAGTTCCTCCCTTCTCCTGCTGACCTCCGGCTCGACTTTGGCGATCTTCCTAAACCCCTTCTTCAAGATGGCCAACGGCCAAATTGGATATTACTTCTTCTTCCTCACCTTCCTTTGCATCTCTCTAGCTACAGCGAGAGCTACCTCCCCCTCTCCTCGTCGCCATTCTCATCTTCGGAGCAATCTTTGTCTCGACACCAACCAATCATAGCCGATGCCAAATCCTCCTCCCTTCATCCCTAATTTAGTTCCAACTAACTCCTCTCCCTCTCCAAATCTTCCCTAACCCTTTCCCTTCTTGTTTCCATCATTGTTTCACTATCTCCCTCATAGTCGTCTTCATGACCAGCCACGCCTCCAGCGAAGCCGTGGGCCCACTACATCACACCAGTCACCTCACCACAACTCCCAAAAGCATCGCTGCATCACCCTCATCAAAATCCCTCTGATTATTTCATCTTCCACCCACTCCATAACTCCCTCGAACAAACCCATCATCTGCCGCCCTAACAGCCACCATCAAGTAGCTACAATCACCTGCTAACCAATTCATGCCCACCACTACATTTGCCACTGCATGATGAAGGTCTCTGGCAATTTAATTGGGCTGCAAGGCCATCCTTTTGTTTCAATTCCCTCACCAGTGAAGCTTATCTTCTCTGATGCTAAGCAGCGCCATGCTACCAGTTAGCAACTCACCACCACCATCAACCTTCGCGGATGGACTTCACAAAGCACCTGGGATCTCCAATTGAAGATGATAGCTGCTGCAATGGACTCAATTGACTGAAGCCCTTAGTCGCATCATGTGAAGAAGAAGAAGGCACCAATTAGAGCCACATCATGGAAGATAAAGCTCGCAATAGCATATAAATCATTTTTGTGATATTTGCTCTTCGCCCAGTACAAGGGTGGTCAGGTCCCCCTAACAGACCCATTTTCATGCATTTTGAAATCATCAGAAATTGTAGTATAGTCGTGCTAAATTCTCGTCAAAAATGATTTGTAAAGATAATGAGACTTGAGTCCCGATCATTTGTCTCTAGAAGGCGTTTATGCAAATTTGAAATCGGTCTCTTTCGCTTTACTTGCTTAAAATCGCATGTTGGTTTATGGTTATTACGTTTTTATGCATGACATGCTTAGTTGCCAGAATATCAGAAATTAAAAGCAGACAACTTTAATCACAAAAAATATATTACAATAAGCTCATGGTGATTCTCAACACCTAGATATATATATATAGAAAAAGATCTTTTATTAATTCATCATGGAACTCGTGGAAAGCTTGTAGAGGAAAGCTTGAAAACATAAATCTAGCTAACAAAAAATGATCGCATACATGAAGCTAAAGGGAGATTATGCATGCATCATTGGGGGAGAATATAGAGCTATACTACTAAGCAGTAATAAAAGCATGTAAACTATGAAGAACTAAGCTACTAATCTAGAAGAAATAAGGGCATTCGGAGGTGGGCTTCGATAGCCTTTGAGTTGGTTGAGAGGAGGGGCAGCTAATGGTGCTTAGGTCGGCCCTTGGAGAGAGGTTGAGGAGGTGATCCAACATCTTGGTGTGGAGATGGTGGTGGCCATGGTGATGCTACTCGTGGAGATGGAGTAGAGGTGGATGTAGCTAAACTAAATGGAAGCCAAGAGTGAATGGGTGCAAATGGCCACCCCTTAGGTCTTTTTATAGACCTAAGGGAAGCTCTCTAGAGAATTATGGAATTCTCTAGAGAGGCCTATGGTGGGATCTCATGAGAGAGTTAGAGAGAGAGGATGGATAGTGGTTTTTAGATCCACCAAATGTGGATCTAAAAATTGAATGGCTCTTGGTTGCCAATTTTAACAACCAAGGCAACATCACATGGTAGAGAGTTCTATAGAACTCTAGGCTAGGTATTTTTGTGTGGATGGTGTGTGTGGGTGTGTGTGGGTGTGTGAGGGTCGAAACTTAGGTGGCTAGGTTGATTAGGTTAGGTTCTAGTGGGTTTAGGTCAAGGTAGGTCTCAAATTAGGGTTGTAAACCCTAATTCACTAAGGTAAAGTGCAATTAAACTTAATAAAAGTTTAATTGGGTGTGTGAAACTTAATTGAGAGTAAAATAACTCAATTAAGTTAGGTCTAAGTCAATTGGGCTCTCACTGAGTCCAATTGGATTGTGTGTGTTGAGATCAGGGCTCAATTGGACTCAATGAGTCCAATTCAATAAGCTGATGGAATTGACTAAGATCCAAGTCAATTAGGTTTAGTGAGGACCTAATTAGGTCCTTAAGGAGGTCTATAGGTGATGTACTAGGGTTAGGGAACCTTAATTTAGGTTCTTGTGGGGTTGGGATTAGGTCTAGGGAGCTAAAGATCCAAGATCAAGGCTTGAATCTTAAAACAGGAACTGCAGAGCAGTTTCAGACATCCAAAAATAAAATCAGATGACTTATACTCAAAAATCAAAAGTCTAGACTTTAGTTCTAGAAGTCCAATCTGAGTCAGGGGGAATTCTAGGTTCTATTTTGGGTATTCTGCAGAAATTGGATGTCTGACAAAGTGTTTGGACGTCCAATAACTTTGTAGAAGTGGGTTTAAGGTGTGCGGGAGTTGGCTAAGGGTTCTGGACATCCTATAATTCATCTAGACATCCAGATAAAGGTTGGAACTAGGGTTTTAAGGTTTCCTAAGGTGCGGTGACCTAATCTAAGGGTGGCTAAGGCTTGGGGAAGTCTCTAGGCTATCTTAGGGCTAGGATGGTCCTAAGCTCTTCATATTCTACTGCTTTATTCCTACTTAATAGAATAGCATACCTTAACTCCCTCACATCCTTATTCCCTATGTCTAATCTAAGTCTTCTGCTCCAATCCTACTACAATCACTCATTATTCCTGATCCAGCTTTAGATCCGGCTCTAGATCCAGCTCCAGATCTAGCTTCTGATCAGCTTATTGCCTGCAATTGACATAATGCACTTAATCAGCACATTATAACATTATTTTATGCATAGCTAAAGTAAAGCAATAAAGATGCAGATAATGCTCATGCATGCATGAATTACCCTAACTTATGCTAAGTCCTAGCCTAATTTAGGTCAATTAAGGCCTATGATTGCTGCGTAATCACCCCCTTTGCACGTGCCTCCTCTCACTCTCACACCTCGCTCGTGCACACATGCACATGGGCTTGGACCCAATACCCGGATCCGATTACTCACTATAGAACTGATTAATGCCTGATTCTGAGAGAAGAGGAGAATTTGTGAAGAGGAAGGGGGTGGGTTTTGCTTCAGGATCTATGTCCTGTTGCCTTGAGATGCATGTCTACTCTTTGGAAGAATTTGAAGAAGGCCTCTAACCCTATGTTGGCTCTGTGCTCTTGTGCTGTGCTTGAGAAAGGAGCCTTGTGCTAAGGCTGATTCTGAGTTGATAAAGGCCTTGTTCCTTATTCTAAGGTTCTGATAGTTAAGTCGATTGTGAAGGATTGGCTATTAAAAAATACTGTTGATTCATATGATTCTTAATTGATGCTTGATCCGAGATACTATTGAGATATTTGATTGCATCAAATGCTTGGGATGTATGCCTAAAATTGAGGGAGTTAAGTGGTGATCTAAATTACCATTATTTTTGCACTGTTCTATCTTTTTATCCCTCTATTTCTTGAGGTACATTTGTTTATAATTCAATATATTTTTGAGTAGATTATTCATTGCAAATCTTTATCTTGTTCTCATTGTTTCTGAATGTAATTAGTATGTGAATTCCACTTTCTCTCTGCAAATGACCTCAGACTCATATTATTTTCGAGCTTTATAAATTTGAAGTGTTTGTCATGTTTTGCTAACTATAGTACAACATAAATACATTTCGTAAGAGACAACTCAGACACGTTAAATATTTTGATGTCGTTGTTGGGGAACAATGCATGATCCACCACTAGTCATATCTTATTTGATTGAGCTGATTACTAACTTGCCCTATTTGTTTTGGTGTGATTTTGCGAGGTACATCACAAGAAGATTTTCCACGCAATCAACCACTCCAGGAGTAGGTAAAATATCTCTTCTTCCCTAATCAACCACTTAATCTTGGGAAGAGGAAAAGGAAACAAATGAATTAGGATCCACTTGCCTTATTTCTATAGTAATTATCATTCAAAGGCAAAAGTTTCCTGATTTGCGAATTTGATTTATGTATGATTTGATTAGAGATCCCCATCCTGATTTTTGGTATCTATTAGGGATTTACACTTAAATTCTTGACATCTTGGACTACTCACATTCTTGTTTGAGTCTAAGGCGCCATAATTGAGATTAAATTGGACCTGAAAATAGAGTCAATTAGGGTTTCCACTTTAGGGTTTTGAAGTGTTAGTACACATTTTCCTGCATTAAAGGAAATTGACCCTCTTGCATTCATGTGCTACCCATACCGTTGGTTGAAATGATTTATTCGCGAAAACCCTAAAATCAAGCTTTAATTTCAGTTAAATCCTAAAATTTTTGACCTAATAACCTGAGTCAATTAAGGGTGATTTTGGGTCTTGACCCAAATTTCATCCTCCATCTTTAGGGTAGGTCAGGTGAAGTTAGTCCACCTTGTGGATCAACCAACCTTAAAATTAAGTTACAAATTGAATCAACTTCTAATCAAGTGAAATTCAAGGAACAAGTTAGGACTAAAATTGGTAGACTTAAGGTCTCCATTCATACATTTTGGTCTACTTGGAACTGTAGTGACAAGGAAGGTTAGGTAGGGGAAACACTATAACCCGTAGGGACACTCTACCATGTATGGGTCTTTATGGGGCTCTCATTTCCAAGCTGCCCAAGTAATTCTCAGGTGTGTAGATTTTTAATTCAGAGGTATCACCTACCTTGAAATAGCTATGGTCTTCCAAAGATCTTTGGTTTCCTTGATTAGGTCCAATTCACATCCAGTCCTTTATCTATTCTTTAGAGCACATACATAGGAAAGGTCCTTAGGTCTGATTTAGAGGACTCAATTAGAGTTGATCTTCTGTGGGATTTCTAATTTGATCTAATCAATTCGATCTGGACCTGAATGTGATTCTACTTTCTGATTCATCACCCAATTTAAAAATGCAACTTGGCAATTTAGGAAGACTGTTTAGGAAACCTAAATCCCAAATGAGCATAAAAGAGAAAATGTTCGAGGATGATCTTAGACATTATCATGAGTATTACAAAACCTCAAATCCATTTAACAAAATTCAGGTTAATGTTTCAAAAACAACAACCCACAATATGAACCGTGTTGCAATGATATTGAGACAAATGATACATGGTTCAACCTGGGATGATCTCTTATTAGAATATATTGAATTGGGAAAATTACATAGCAACGAGTATCTACAATGTTTGTCAAATCCCCCACTTTTGGAAAAACACCAAGGTCTCATTGGGAAACATGGAAAATTGTTAAGTATGGTGTATGAAGCCATCAATCAAAAATACTCATATATCCCCTCAGAAGTTGATAAGACATCTTGGAGCAACATTGAGGATCAATATGATTTCCAAGAGCCCGAGTTAGAAAATCAAGGTTGTTGTGGACCCCCAACCCAAATGGAATCAGAATCAAACTTTGTATAGAATGACATACCTTTTCTTGATGTTGGTTGGGTGGATCCAATTGCAGGTGTTCTTGATTCTGAACTAGCCTTAGAGAGCCATGAAGCTTGTCCATCTATGATGAGCATTTCCTAAACACCTATGATGAGCATGAATCAGAACCTCCCAATTATGTAATTCCTGAACCTTATCCTCTTAAGGTAATCCTCGAGTGTGATTCTGACATCCTAATAGAACCATGTCTAGATTCTAGCTACCTAATCCCTACCCTTGACCTGAAATCTAGATCTAAGCCTATTTGGGATGATTAAGAGGTCCAATGTGATGAGAATCAGATTTTAGATCTAGATCATGATTTTGGGCCTATATTTGAAGATTACACCTCTCCAAACTCCTTAAAGACACAAATTGATTTTTCAGAAGTCATACCAATTTACGATGTAGAAACAAAGGAGTTGGAGGAGTTGGGATTTAATTGGGTCTATCCTAGGAGCCAAGGACATGAACCTATGCCTAATAAGGATACCTCTTTGAGCTTGATATTTTAGATTAGGTTAGATCCAAGTCAGGCCGTTGACTCTATGCATCATGATTTATCCTGTGGTGGAAATCCCGAACTTGAGTCAAGTTCAGAAATTGATTTTCGCAAATTCTCCGACGATTTCGAATCATACTTTGATTGCTGAGAACCTTTATTTTCTAATGATTATGAACCAATCTACGACCTCAATATCAATGACCCATTCTTTGACTCTGAACATGAGGTCCCTGATCTCGAGATTAGTGATTCAAAATCATGTTCCATTGAGTTGGAATCATTCTTTTATGATCTGCAGGAATCAGAAACAGTAAGTGCCGAGAGTGTCCACAATCCAAAGTTTGAATCTTTTGCTAGCTCAGATTTCCATGATCCTATAAGCATTCTCCAGGCATTTACATTTGATTTCGATGAGCATCATGATGACACTCTAGATGAACCTATCTTTGAATCATTTCTAGAAGAGCCCTCACCGCACACAAATTTTGAAGAAGCCACACCTTCCATCACAGAGCCAAAGCCTACCAAAATCCGATCCCAACTCCGACCCGCCACCAGAATCAATTTCTACTCTAACTCACCTCTCTCTAACTCAATTGCATATGATTTACCTCCATCTTTTGATTGGGAATCAGACATTGATTAGACTGAGAATCACATCTTATCCTTCTCTGATCTCACTAGTAGGGTTCCTACATTCTCTACCGATCCATTGTCTTTTGAGGATCCCTACTCTGATCAGGCTGAATCGATTCAGCCAAGCCTGCACATTGCATATCCACATCTTTTCTAACCTCAAAGTATCTGGTGGGCTCCATAGTTGTTGATTCACATCCATCAACCCACCAGACTGATTGGGTTTGGTCTGCATCATCAGCCTGTTGACCTGAACAAGCATCTGGTTAGGCCAACTAGGCTACTTATCAAGGTGCTTATTCTATAAAATTACTTTGATTTGACCACCCCTTCTCCTTGACCACCTTCTGCTCTGTTGAAGGCCTTGTATTTAATGTTTAACGACAGGCAACCCGTCATTCCAAAAACCCAAGACCCTTCTAATCATCCTTTTGAGCTACACTCCTATTGTACTTTTTGGTTCACCTTTAAAACAACTAACTCCACCTTTGGTACTAGTATCAAACCTTGAAATCATCCACAACAGTCATTCTGACCCATTCACCCACCTTTTGACCCTATTCTAAAACTTGAACCAAGCTAAATTCATACCCTCCTAATTTACAATGAGGACATTGCAAAACCTAGGCATGGGGGGGTGTTCAAGTGCAAACAAATGAAAATTCAATTCTCTAAGGGGTTCTTACAAAAAAATACAAATTGAAGGAAAAAGAAGAAATTTTTGAGAATTGATTGAAAATCCTTCTTGAGGGGGAAAAGTGGAGGAAATTCAAAATGTCAAAAGGAGAAAAATCAAGAAACAAAATCGATAGTCATAGCAATTGATTATGGGATCTACTTAAGTTATAGACCTAATCAAAACAAGATTAAGCTTGAAGTGCTAGAGACAAGGAGATTAGTAAGAGTGCTGATCTTAGGCCTCTTGGGCTTGTTTTAGGGCTTAAACATTCACATATTCATTAAGATCTAGATTAGTCCTAAAGAGGTTGAGGAAAGTGAAAAGCTGATGTAGTAGGTCTAAGGATTAGGGAATATTTGACCCTGTTGCCTGCCCTTTGGTTTGCGGGACTTGGTAACCTAAGCACCCAAAATCACACACCAATCTGGTTTAGTGCACTTAATAAAGAAATCATGCTAAAAGTGTTTTGTTATGAAAAGTCATTTCGAAGATCTATCTTAGGAGCAACTCAACAACACAAGTTGATTGGATGAGTTCCCAACATGGAAAGGTGGGAAATTCCCCTCGAAGATGCGTAATAGCATATCGTCTCCTCGGTGCTTGTCTCCTAGGATATCTAAATGTCCTACCAGGTGCATGTAAGCACCTTGTGCTGGTTCAGGTGCCATGGGCGGGATTATCCCGAGATGTCGGTTGCTAAGGACTGAATTTAGCTATACAATGCCAATGGTGGCACTATCCTGAAGTGTCAAAAGCCAGGAGTTCTCAGGATCACCATGGGTAGTGCTATCTCGAAGCATCAAAAGCTAGGAACCCTTCGAGGATTGATGGTGGGGACAAGGGATCCGATACAGATCGTGTTTAGGGCCAATCTGAGGCTAGATTTGAGGGAAATATAAAAGGAAAAGAGAGAAAACTATAAAAATGAAAAATCCTTCTATCTCACTCTTACTAAAAATGCATTAGCAAACTGAACCTTCACTCAATCATCTCACGCACGGGTGCTTTAACTGCTGGGGTCAACGAACCTCTTAGCAGTTTTTGCGCGCCTTAGAAACCATCGTGGCAGACTCAAGCTGAAGCTGGTCAGGTCTGGATCTTAGCTAGTACTTGAGTACCTCAAGGCCTATTATTAGCATTCTAGTCTAATTTCTAGAGAGTGGCACAAATCAGGCATCTTAACATCAAAAGCATGGTCTAGACTGTTGGTGCTAGAGCACCACAATCATTGGTTTTGATGATAACAAAACACATGTCATTTAACATTTGCACTTGGAGTATTAGATTTCAGGTCAATTGCAAATGGAGATGTGATTAGACGGAGTTCAAGCTTGCATCCAGGATGGATTGGAGGAGCTTGATGGAGAACAGAGGAGATTCGCGAGGAGCGATTGATTGAAGATGGAAGGACAAGAAGAATAGGATAGAATTATGTTTATTTCCTTCATGTACTTTTGTCTTTATTTCCTTGCTTTTTTTGTTCCTTAGAACATTATGTTAAAGAGCCTCAAAGTACCCTAACAGTAGTCCTAGGAACACCAGCACAACCCTAGGATACTTAGGTTTTCTATAGAGAACTTAGAAAACCAATATATGATTCAAACAGCTTTTTCAGACGTCTAATTCCAAAATCAGACATCTGATAATATGTTTTAAGACGTCTGACTGTTGATTCAGACATCTGATAACATTTAGGCTGGACTTAGTTAGCTCTGTCTGATGAAATCAGACATCCAAACCTTAGACCAGATGTCTTAGAAGACGTCTGATGTTTTTGCCAGACATCCAATTAGTGGACCGTTAGCTGCCTAAGCAAACACATGAGGATATGATCATTAGAGCCTTATCAGACGTCCTTAAGCCTTTCCAGATGTCTGATAAATGACCGTTTTGCCTCAGCTGGCCCAAAATCTCTTCTCAGAGATTTTCTAACCGTTGCAACTCTTGGAAATCCATTCCCGCAGAAAAAGTAGGTTTCCAGACGTCCATACATAGTGTCAGACATCCTATATGTCGTCTGATAGACTTGCACTAGAACCCTATTTAGATCTAATTCAAGTCAGGGAGAAACCCGCCTATAATCAGACGTCTGATATTACTTTCAGACGTCTTAAAGTGATCTTCCAGACGTCTGATGCCAGGATCGGACGTCTAATAACCCTGTTAGTGCAATCATTGTTCCTGATTTCGGCCTGATTCTCTTGGGCTTTGCACCCAACAGCTATGGAAGCTTTCCAAAGCCTTCCAAAGCTTTCCTAAGGCCTCTATAAATAAAGAAGAACCTCTTGCACACAAATACACACCTAGAGACACAGATACACCTAGATACAACAAGACACACCCAAGCAACACACTTTCCACTCTTTTGTGTCCAAGAAAAGCTCTTGCTCTCCAAGCTCAAGTTCTACATCTTGAGAGCATCAAGCCTTTGCGCACCCGCTCTCCCGCCGTAGTTCACGAGAGCGACGTTGCGCCGTCGCGTGGCTCACGCACCCACGTCATCGATTCGACGCACTCCTTGCAAAGGGGAGTTTCCTAATTCCTATAGAAGCTAGGTTTAAATCTTTGTTGGCTCTATAGGACTATATTTGTTATTTTATCTTTGTTATTTGGTTGTGTATTCGCTTTGCGAATTCCCGTCTCCTTCGTGGGACAAAATCCTTCTCGTGAAGAGAAGGGGTTGAGGAACGCTACCCTTGTACTTGTAGTGTGGTTGTAATTGAGGTTGAATCACCCTCATTTAAGTGATTCGTTTAGTGGATTTAATCAACTTGGTTGATCAGAAAATCCTAACTTGAGAAGGTTAGGTGGTGGTTTTCACCCGGTTTGAGTTTCCACCTAAAAATAATTGTGTACCTTGTGTGTTTGAATTTTTGTGAGATTATTTATATTCTATTCCGCATTTTTTACGTCACGCTGATCTCACCCCCTCCAAGTAAGGAACTACAATTGGTATCAGAGTAGGTTCTTGCTATTCAGAGTAACACCCAGCAAGAAGATCATGGAAGGGAGCAGTTCCGCAATCCGAATCTCTGAGGGGCAGTCCACATCCCATCCGCCATTCTTCAACGGGAGCAACTACCTCTACTGGAAGCTGCGGATGAAGACATGGCTTCAAGCCACCGACTTCACAATTTGGGCTAGGTGCGAGACCCCCTTCGACATCCCAGAAAAATCCGCCGCAGGATACTCACAGCAGCAGATCCGGGAACTCTCGCTCAACGCGAAAACAATGAATGCATTGTACTGCGCGCTCAGCTTGGAGGAGTTCAACAGAATCTCGCAATGCACCACCGCATACAAGATTTAGCACACACTTGAGGTAACTCACGAAGGTACCTCTAAGGTAAAAACTTCTAAAATAAATTTACTTTCTCAAGAATTTGGATCTTTTTCTATGAAGCCTAACGAATCTTTAAGTGAGATGAACACTGGGTTCACTCTCATTGTAAGTAATTTGAAAGCTTTAGGGAAGGCTTTCATCAAGGGGGAGCTTCAAGGGAAGCTTCTTCGTTCCCTTAGACTGAAGTGGGAACAGAAAGTCACCGCCATCGAGGAGACAAACGAAGTGGAGGAGCTCAGAAGATCTCCTAGGCAATCTAATGGCCTACAAGACTAAGTTGAAGCAGAAGAAGAAGGATACACCGGAGCCTAAACCGAAGAAGACTCTCACCTTCAAAGCTACGTCGGATAGCGAGGTAAGTTCCGACGATGAAGACTTTAAAATTTTACTTAAAAAGTTTTCCAAGTTGTGTAGGGAATTGAAGAAGAAGGAGAAGAAGGAGAGCCCTAGACGTTGCTACCACTGCAACGAGAAAGGGCATCTACGACCAGAGTGCCCTCTTCTCAAAAAGGAGAAGAAGAAGGAAAAGGAGAAGAAATCTAAGAAGAAGGCATTCCAAGCCACTTGGGACGATTCGAGCTCGGAGGAAGAAGAAGAAAAAGAAGAGGAAACCGCGTGCCTTGGATTCATGGCCATCACGGATAACGACAGCGACAACAGCGATAATGAGGTAAACTCGGATTTAAAAGATGCTTTTAATGAGTTGTATGAGCTTAGTAAATCACTAAAAATAGAAAACAAAAGCATGAAAAAGAATCTTAGTTTTCTTAAATCTGAAAATGAATGGCTAGAAAATAAACTTAAGGATCTAGAAATAAGCCCTAGTTCTAACACTTCTGAAAATGAAAATTTGTTTCTAGAAAATAAAAACCTAATTAATGAAAATATTAAATTGATTGAAGAAAATGATAGTTTAAAGTTAGAAATTTCTGATTTACAGGCTAAGATGCATATTATAGAAAAAGAAATTGCATGTCTTAGGGAAAACTCTAACAAATTAATCAACAAAGTGGATAATTTTTATAGCCCTAAGGTTGAGAAAGGATTTCCATCAAGGAGACCCGCTAATAGATCCGGATCCAAGCCCACTTGGATACCGAAGAAAGAATTAGAATCCTATTTTGTAGGTTTCAGGGATAACTACAACACGAAGGACTGGACCTACAAGCTCAAGGCTGGTCAACTTGAGTTGGGAGAACCAAGGAGTAGACCAAGGAGGAGAACAAGAAGACCGACGAGACGGCGAACAAACGATGGACCCGCCGCACGTCGACCACCAGACTGGAGACCAGCGCCAATGCCCGGACCTCCAAGCTATGGATGGGAGCCCCATCTAATGTGGCATCCACCACCACCATTTGGGCCATTTTATTGGCCATGGTAGGTGAGGTAAAAATTCTTTACCCTATCTTTTTATCATAAGCATTTAGATAGGGGGAGTTAAAAAAATTATGAGCTAATTGTCAATTTTTAAGGGGGAGATGAAGTTAGCTAAATTTCCTTTAGTAAGGGGGAGAAAAATAATAGCATCTTGTTGTTACAAAAAGAGGGAGGACATTACTTTTGTTAAAAGAAATTCAACTCATTCATAGAAGAGCATGTTTTAAGGGGGAGTTATAGGAAATTTAAAATCAATCAAACCCTTTTGATAATGTCAAAAAGTTGGAGGATTTTTTTTGCATTATTTATGATTTTGTCATCATCAAAAAGGGCGAGATTGTTGGCGCTAGAGTACCACGATCATTGATTTTGATGATAACAAAACACATGTCATTTAACATTTGCACTTGGAGTATTAGATTTCAGGTCAATTGCAAATGGAAACGTGATTAGGCGGAGTTCGAGCTCGCATCCAGGATGGATTGGAGGAGCTTGACGGAGAACAAAGGAGATTCACGAGGAGAGATAGATTGAAGATGGAAGGACAAGAAGAATATGATAGAATTATGTTTATTTCCTTCATGTACTTTTGTCTTTATTTCCTTGCTCTTTTTGTTCCTTAGAACATTATGTTAAAGAGCCTCAAAGTACCCTAACAGTAGTCCTAGGAACACCGGCACAACCCTAGGATACTTAGGTTTTCTATAGAGAACCTAGAAAACCAATATAGGATTCAAACAGCTTTTTCAGACGTCTAATTCCAAAATCAGACGTCTGATAATATGTTTTAAGACGTCTGACTGTTGATTCAGACGTCTGATAACATTTAGGCTGGACTTAGTTAGCTCTATCTGATGAAATCAGACATCCAGACCTTAAACCAGATGTCTTAGAAGACGTCTGATGTTTTTTCCAGACATCCAATTAGTGGACCGTTGGCTGCCTAAGCAAACACAAGAGGATATGACCATTAGAGCCTTATCAGACGTCCTTAAGCCTTTCCAGACGTCTGATAAATGACCGTTTTGCCTCAGCTGACCCAAAATCTCTTCTTAGAGATTTTCTAGCCGTTGCAACTCTTGGAAATCCATTCCCGCAGAAAAAGTAGGTTTCCAGACGTTCATACATAGTGTCAGACGTCCTATATGTCGTCTGATAGACTTGCACTAGAACGCTATTTAGATCTGATTCAAGTCAGGGAGAAACCTGCCTATAATCAGACGTCTAATATTATTTTCATACGTCTTAAAGTGATCTTCCAGACGTCTAATGCCAGGATCGGACGTCTGATAACCCTGTTAGTGCAATCATTGTTCCTGATTTCGGCCTGATTCTCTTGAGCTTTGCACCTAACGACTATGGAAGCTTTCCAAAGCCTTCCAAAGCTTTCCTAAAGCCTCTATAAATAGAGAGGAACCTCTTGCACACAAATACACACCTAGAGACACAAATAGACCTAGATACAACAAGACACACCCAAGCAACACACTTTCCACTCTTTTGTGTCCAAGAAAAGCTCTTGCTCTCCAAGCTCAAGTTCTACATCTTTAGAGCATCAAGCCTTTGCACACCCGCTCTCCCGCTATAGTTCACGAGAGCGATGTTGCATCATCGTGTGGCTCACTCACCCGCATCATCGATTCGACGCACTCCTTGCAAAGGGGAGTTTCCTAATTCCTATAGAAGCTAGGTTTAAATCTTTGTTGGCTCTATAGAACTATATTTGTTATTTTACCTTTGTTATTTGGTTGGGTATTCACTTTGCGAATTCCTGTCTCCTTCGTGGGACAAAATCCTTCTCGTGAAGAGGAGTTGAGGAACACTACCCTCGCACTTGTAGCGTGGTTGTAATTGAGGTTGAATCACCCTCGTTTAAGTGATTCGTTTAGTGGATTTGATCAACTTGGTTGATCGGAAAATCCTAACTCGAGAGGGTTAGGTGTGGTTTTCACCCGGTTTGGGTTTCCACCTAAAAATAATTGTGTACCTTGTGTGTTTGAATTTTTGTGAGATTATTTATATTCTATTCCGCATTTTTTACGTCACACCGATCTCACCCCCTCCAAGTAAGGAACTACATAGAGATCTAGTTCTTTCCATAGGATTTTGCTTGGGACTAGCAAAAGATTGCCATAGGGTTATGATGGTAACACCATCATTAGCCATAACTAGCTTTAATTAGTTAGAATCAAGATACAAATGCTCCTACATAATTGCCTGAGAGCCGTAATTCCATGCAAATCCAATATAAAAAGAAAATAATAAAACACGGTTAATTCTACAATTTTAACATCACATCATGAAAGCAGAGTAACCATGGGGTTTGCCAAGAGTTAATCTAAAGTCAATTAAGCATTAAAGTCAAAAGAGTGGGTCCACATAGACAGAAACAAGGTTTCACGCATTTTGAGAACTAAATTAGAACCCAAAACCTTAATTTTAGACCCACTTGAATTGAAGAGGTTCTTGTCAGGATAAAATTCATCTAAATCTCCTAAAATTCATAGAAAAATATTCTAAGAGGTTTGGTACCCTTGGTTTGACCATTTGAACCCACTTTGACCTTAAATAGAGTCCAGACGGAATTCTACCCTAGTTTGGGCTTCTGTGAAAATTGCCTAGCCAAACATGGTCGAAACTCAAATCCAAGTTCACCATCAGATTTTTTGTGTTCAAATTAGGTTTGTACCAAATCTTGGGCCCAATCAGATTTCATCTTGACCTAGTTTACATTTCAGCACATTAAATCTCTATTTCTCTTAGTCAAGCCCCTAGCTTTCGAAATCTCCAGCAAATAGGCCACAAGGTTTGTTGTCTTCTTCACACTTACATCCCTGCCGCCATGGCAATTGTGAACCCAAGCCGTCGACATTCAAACTAGGAGATCTCCTTCTTTCCTTAACCAATTGCCCCCAAATTTGGAAGGATTTTTAACCACGAGATCCTCCATCAAATGGGCATGATCTTGGCCTTCTTTATGAAGCAAGGAGCTCAAGCAAAGCTTTAGAACTCCATGATGAAACCTAAGCCCAAATTGTGATGAAATCGCAATAATTCCTGTTGATTGAGGCATAGCCGAGCTTTATGTAAGCTCTAGATCATTCGGCCGTCCTTCTTAGTCGAGTTTAGGCCCAAAATACCCCAGTTATTCCCTTCTCCGATCGACCTCCAGCTTGACTCCAACAATCTTCCCAAACCCCTTTGTCAGGATGGCCAACAACCAAATTGACCAATCTTTCTTCTTCCTCATCTTGCTAGCCACAGCCAGAGCTACATCCCCCTTTCCTCATTGCCATTCTCATCTTTGGAGCAATCTTCATCTCCGATGCTAGCCAATCATAGCCGATGCCAAATCCTCCTCCCTTCATCCCTAATTTAGGTCCAACCTACTCCTATCCCTCTCTATATCTTCCCTAACCCTTTCCTTTCTTATTTTGGATTGCTGTTTCACTATCTCCCTCACAGTCATCTTCACAATTAGCCATGCCTCCGGGGTGGTCGTATGCTTACTACACCACACCAATCACCTCGCCACAACTCCTAGAAGCATCACCACATCACCCTCATCAAAAACCCTCAGATTATTTCATCTTCCACCCACTCCATAACTCCCCCGAACAAACCCATCATCTATCGCCCTAACAGCCACCGTCCGAATGCCACAATCAGCCACTCACCAATTCACGCCCACCACTACATTCGCCACTCCATAGGGAAGGTCTCTGGCTTTTTAATTGGGTCACAAGGCCATCTTTTTGTTTCAGGACCCTCGCCGGTGAAGTTTGTCTTCTCTGACTTCGAGTAGTGCTGTGCTGCTAGTTAACAACTTGCCACCACCATCAACCTTTGCAGATGGACTTCGTGAAGCATCTGAGATCTCCAATTAAAGATGATAGCTGCAGTAATGGATGCAATTGATTGAAGCCCTCAGCCACATCGCGAGAAGAAGGCACCAATTGATGCCACATCATGGAAGACAAAGCTCATAACAACATACAAATTATTTTTGTGATATTTGCTCTTCGCCCAGTACACAGGGGGTTGAGTCTCCCTTCGTAAGCACCTCCTTGTGCTCTCACTCCTCACCCGTGCACACATGCACACGGACCTGGACCCAATACCCAGATCCAATTACCCACTATGAACGTGATTAATGCCCGATTCTGAGAGAAGTGGAGAATTTGTGAAGATGAAGGGTGAGGGTTTTGCTTCAGGATCTGCGTCCTATTGCCTTGAGATGCATACCTACTCTTTGTGAGAATTTGAAGAAGGCCTCCATCCCTGTGTTGGCTCTGTGCTCTTGTGTTGTGCTTGAGAAAGGAGCCTTATGCTACGGCTGCTTCTGAGTTGGTAAATGCCTTGTGCCATATTCTGAGGTTCTGATAGTTAAGTCAACTATGAAGGATTGGTGACGTCTGATTAAGGAATACTGTAGATTCATTTTATTCATAATTGATGCTTGATCCAAGATAGTATTGAGATATTTGATTGCATTAAATGCTTAGGATATATGCCAAAGTTGAGGGAGTGAAGTGGTGATCTAAATCACCATTATTTTTACACTCTTTTATAATTTTATCCCTCTATTTCTTGAGATACATTTTTATAATTCAATATATTTTTAAGTAGATTATTCATTGTAAATCTTTATCTTGTGCTCATTATTTCAGAATGTGATTAGTATGTGAATTCCACTTGCTCCCTACGAATGGCCTCGGACTCAAATTGTTTTCGAGCTTCATAAGTTTAAGTGTTTGTCATGTTCTTGTCAACTATAGTACAACGCAAATAGATTTCTTAAGAGATGACTCAAACGTGTTAAACATAGCCCACCCAGGCAGCCAACTCTTAGCGCTTTCCCCACCCTCCAGTGGGGCGAAAGAGGCCCCATCAGGCAGGTGGCCTTGCAATAGTCCGCCTCCCTCCTAGACCTGGGGGAGCAGACTGACCCATTACTGGTAACAATAATACTGGTAGGGCGACAACAACCTTGTCTCCCTATTAATGAGGGAAGTGTTGTGGATGTCCTCTTTCTCAAAACCCTGTGCCAGTTAGTGATGCAGGAAATACGTGTTTTGTTAAAGATGTGAAATAGTGTCATTGAAATGCATAAATCTGCAATCAAACTTTTACTGTTATAATACCTAGATAGTGGAGTATCTAGGGTCATCTAAGGAAGCCAATTTGTTAATCACATAGAATGGGTTCTCTATCTCACCTCTCAAATCAACACATAATTTTCGTATTTTTGATTTTTGTTGTTTTTAGGGCTTTCAGAAAAAATCAAGTTTTGTGCAAAGATGAATTACACTACAACTAACCCTAAGTGACAATAATGAAGTCTTGTCCTCTAAGCACACCCTAGGCAAGTGCGCCTAGGGTAATTAGAAGAGAAGAGTGTGATGTGCACTACAGTAATAAGAGAAGAAAAGCACATTAATTTCTAACATGAACTTGGAAGGCAATGAAAATTTGTATTACTAGCTGAGTAAAATACAGGTATAGGAATGCTTCTACAAGAACATTAAACTACTAGCTAACACAAAAGGTAGAGTAAAAGACAAAGAAGAAGGGGTGATTTTGGTAGAAGATCTAGGTAGCCCTTACTCCAAGTGTGGTTGCCCCACACTTGCAAAGAGCTCCCCTTCTCTTCCTTCTTCGATTGGTCTTCCTTCAAGTTCTTCCTCCAAGGTGGGTGTCAACCACATTGATGAAGATCCTCCTTGCCTAGCCATCCTCCTTGGATGAAGAGCTCCACCTTCTTGGCGTGGCACAAGTGAGAGGAAGCAGAGGAAGAAGGCCCTAAAGTGGCAGGTAGGTTACCCCCTTGATCTTCTTCTCTTCATTTCTTCCTTGGCATGGATGAAGGTGGTATGGGTGGAACCTAACTAATGGAGGAGATGGGAATTATGTGGTGGTAGGGTAGGGTATTTATAGAATGGGACGGGGGGTGGTTATGGTATTTTTTGGACGGAAATGAAGGGGTGCTTGGATATTTTTGGAGGGAAAAATGTGAGGGAAATGAAGAGGTGCCTTGGTTTTCCCTCCAAAAATACCTTCTAGAAGGTGTTGATTTTGGAGGGAAAAAATGGAGGGCGGAGATGGGTTGAAGGGGTAGGTTTAGGGTTGGATTTTAAGGGTTTTGGATGGAAAAAGTTGGCACTATTTTTAGGTAATTTTGGAGGGAATTTGGTGGTGTCTTTTGGTGGTAGAGAGGGGTGAAGGGATGTATAGGGTTGGCGCCAAGATTGAGGTGGAGTGGTGGTAGCTTAGGTGGACTTAGGTAAGGTTAGTTGGTGGAGCTAGTTAGGTGGGTTTTAGGTATAAGTTTTGGTGGCCAAAGAGGTGACTAGCTAAGCTAAGCTAGCTTAGCTTACTTAGCTAGTAGGGTTGGAGGCATAGGGTTTTGGGGGAGAAGAGTGTTGGTTATCTTTCTAAACACAGTTAATTAAGATAATTGTGCTTAATTATGTGCAGAAGAAAGTAACTTAGGTCAACTTGAATTTATGTCAATTAAGTAGTATAGGGTTAAGTTAACCTAACATTTTAGATTTTATTTCTTTTAACTGGTTGAGTCCAGGTCGTTCGCTAGGAGGCATGACTTAATTAGAATTCACCATTAAATGTAAGCTACTTATGGAAAGTATAATTAAATTTACTTTAAGAACATAAATTTTGCTTAAGGATTTCTAATTAGAAGAATATGCAAAATTCCATAAGGTAAACACATTTGCACAAATTATCTTCTTTTACAAACAAGTAAACATGTTTATTTCTTTTAATTTCTTTTTATTTACAAGAGATTAAGGCAAGAGAAAGTAATTCTAATGAAAATATGCCTTATTACAACATTAAGCTCAAAAGAAATGAATAAAATGTAAGAAATTAAACACAATTATTCTTCTTCTTGTCTTCAGCCTTATTATTATTCTTCTTCTTCCTTTACCTTTTTCTCACTCTCTCTTTTACCTTTTTACTTACTTCTTCTTAATATTTCTCGAGCTCTTCTCTTATACACGTCTTCTTCTCTTTCTTTTCTTTCTTCTTACTCTGCCTGTTATTTCACTTTAGCCTTTGTGCCTGTTCAACCTTTCTTTTCTTCTTATGAGATCTCCCCTTCTTCTTTTACCTTTCTTTACATCCTTTCTTCTTCTCCTTCTCTTCTGAGCCTTTGCAATCCTTCTGAACAGAACCGGTCTAACCCTTTGAACCAAAAATTAGGTTTTTGATTGGCGGCTTAGATCGGTTGAGGATACACAACACCCCTCTCAGGGTGGGACCAGACCCTATTAGGTCCAAGCCTGTTTATTATTTAGTTTGGTTTATTTCCGATTCGCATAGTCTCGAGCCCATCCGGCTCACGACCTCCCAGGCCCCAAGCACACGCCCTCATGGGCCCACACTCGCACGCCCACAGGCATACACACACCCGAGCACACACACCGCACGCACCCACACACACACCCAATTGCTCAGATTCTTTTCATGCGCCCAGCACTGTCGATTGAAGAGCCTAAAACACAAATCACTTTTATACCAAGGCGACCGCTCCAATTCCACTGATGTGGGACTATGTTTCCCCCTCCTAGTCCAGACTTTAGATGATCATTCCAGCCAGCTCAGAGCTCCAATCCGAGCAAATAAAAGCTTGCTGGAAGGCTCTTAGGTTGTTCTACACGATTGGAGTATCAACTTGATTCTCAGGGAAGGTTTAGCTCTTCGATTTGAAGGGAGAAGGGACCTGGTTCACTACGGCCAAATTAGCCTACAGAAGGGTATTATGGCTATAAGGTCCTCTAGAAGGACATTTGACCTCCAGATAAGGTGTTGAATAGGTTCAGAAGGTAATTCCGTGGCTGTTGGTGAAGGTGAGAACCTCTAAGTAGCTTCAGGAAGGTGCAAAAGCTAAAAAGCTTCGCCAGGGAGCTTCATAACTACAATTCAAGTTCTGAAAGGTCCAACAGATGGCTAAAGACCTATTTAATCAATTTAAACAACCTTTAGAGGTTGTTAAGAATCTAACTGGGAAGATTATCCATTTGAATTTCATCACAAACCTACTGTCGTCAGTTTGG
Organism: Thalassia testudinum; assembly: GCA_037157565.1. Lineage (NCBI taxonomy): Eukaryota > Viridiplantae > Streptophyta > Magnoliopsida > Alismatales > Hydrocharitaceae > Thalassia > Thalassia testudinum. The sequence goes on along the minus strand of JAZHRO010000035.1, from coordinate 52,779,938 downwards.
GTTTAAAAGAAACCCAAACTGACAAAAATCAATTTCTACCATAGAATCAATCAGAGCTCATCCAAATTGCATCTGAATCATTTACAAACATCACAAGAACAAATTGGACTCTTCAATTTGTCTGATGGAATCACAAATCCAGGAATCAGAATTTAAGTTGACTAATTAGCCTTAAATTTTGACCTTCTAAATTTAACCAATTCAAAGGAAATTAATGCCTTAGATAACTTCTCTTTATCCTTAGGAATGGATTCAGACCCTCAAAATAATGTTTCAATTAAGATTCCTAGGGTTTGAGGCCTGTCACTTGAGCTTATAGAGGAGTTTGTTCGACAGAACAAACCAAAGTTAATCATAGAGATTGACACATTGGAATAGTCTTAGGGCAAGTTACTGATGCTTTTAGACCTTTTAAATGAGGCTTAAACCCTAACTAACAACCATCTCCAACTCTTTCAGAGTTGGAGAAGATAAAGATCTAACAGGAACTCCAGTCATTAAAACCTCAAACAAACTTCTTCAACATGATAGTGGCCTTTAAATCAGAGATCTGGAGCTTCACACCGAGTTTTATGGTCTGAAGAGCTCGTTTGACTCACTGGAGCTCTGGTGAGTCCAAAACAAGGCTAAACTGTACATATATTGGTAAAATGTCATTAATGATCTAAATAGCTTCCTGAGGTCACAAGGAACCTCAGGAACACCTTAATTCCTCCAATTATCCATTAAAGTTGAAGTTAAGCAGTGAATTCTCAGTAAACAAATTTCAAGTATGATTAGGCTCAAGACCTATTTTCCCACTCAATTGAGTGGATAAAACAAGTCAAATTGAAGTTGCGATGGTTTATAGGTGGATAATTAATGATTTGAAATCCTCCTGAGCCACCATTGACAGCGAGCTCAGGAGATTAAATTAAATTTGGCATTTAAGTTATAGATGGTTATTTACTTAAATTAAATTGAGGATAGGGGCCCTTAAGTGATGGATAAGTGGTGGAGGGCCACAGTGGGGGTGGAGTAAGCTCAGCCACTTCTGCCATGGATAGCTGGAGCAGTGGTGAAGGTGGATGTGATTTAAATGAATAGATGATCAATTCTGTGATTTAAAGTGATGGAAATGTTCATGAATGATTTAAGAAGGTGATCGATGACTTGAAATGACAAAAGATTGCTCCTGACAAGCTCAAGGAGCTCGAAGGAGCTGGAGAAGATGAACGAGAAACTTAGCATTACACCTATCTAATCTACCTAACTAACTAACCTAACTAATCTACTTTCCTAACCTATTGTTACCTGGATGAAGGAGGTAGAAGATCTTCGTCGATTGTCCATAATGGAGGAGGAAATCAGAGGGTTGAAGGAAGAAGTCTAGCGAGAGTTTGTGAAGTGAAGTAGAGGAGCTTCTTGTCAGCACTACGTCAGGAGACTTGGCTGACTTCGGCAGAGATCCAGAGCGATCAAGGATGGATGGAGGAAGATGGATGAAGCGGAGGAAAGTCACCGGAGTTTGGAAAGAATAGCCTATCGATTAGCTCAATGAAGAAGAGGGAAGGGAGCTAACTTGGTGAAAATCGAGGGTGTGGAGGGGAATTTATAGGTGGCGGCGGCTGAGACGAAGGTTGAATCTGGATGGAGAAGAGGCTAGGTGTGGAGTAACCACCGGCATCTTCTTCGACGCCAGTGAGGTTATCCACAACCCTAAAAAAGGATTGTAGCTTCATCCAGACCGGTGGATGAAAAGGAGATGGTGAGCACAAGCTCCAGGGGCTTGGAGAGGAAGGAATGACGTCGGATATGCGGTGATCAGACGGTGGAAGCACCTCCTAATGTCAACCGTCGAGGAGGCTGAAGAAGGAAAGAAGAAGAAGAAGTTTCAGGGACTTGTTCGTAACGAAAATTGACGACCTAAATGAAGATTAAGGACTCGATTGAAATAAAATATAAGGACTAAAATGTAAACTACGATTTTCAAGGTTTATTTTAATTTAAATCTTTTTCAACTTTTTATATATGATTATAAATAAGACAATTATTATATTTAGACCTCGAATTTACATTTTTGACCTTTTTACCTTAGTTTATTTAATTAAGTAATGTTACTTAAGTTATTACATACTTAGGTACAAAGTGTACTTAAGCTTGTTAATCACATTAATTAGATAAATTACCAATAATATTTCGAGTCCAATTATTAATTAGATTATTAATAATAATAATTGGATGATAATATAGCATTTGTAACTTCTTTTAAAGTCCTTTACTATTTATCCCTTATTTAATAATTAACCCATATATTTACGTATTTCTAGCTAATTAACTAGGAAGGGGTAATTAGAAACCATGATGAGCTTCTCATCATATCCTAAGGCTAAAGTTTTGCTAGTCCCTAGTAAAATTAATTAAAAATATGATGATTTAAAGCACCTGGGTTTATATTAATATAAAAAAGAACCAAGTAGAGGAAAGATTTAGTTAGAATTTTTTTTTTTTAATTTTTATAAATATATATATAGCTAATATACAGAGCATTCTTTGAAAATTTCCTTATACTTAAAACTCAAAACATCTTCAAAACACACTTTATTAAAAATAGAATTAACAAGAATTTTATTAAAAATTAGAATCTCAAAAATCACTTATTCTTTGTAACTCTTCTTAACCCTTGAAAACTTAGAATTCCAAGTGTTTTAAGAAAACAAATCCTAAGAGTTGGAAATTAAATTTTAACTCAAAAACTCAATAGACATAAGTTAATCCTTTGTTTATGATATTTGGTTTCTATCAACCTAAGTTTAAGCAAATTAACCAGATATTCATCATTAACCAAACTTGGAGTAGTAAAACTTTAATCTACTAGCATACAACACTAAGGACAAACTTCTTGACCTAGGATTTTGTCAATCCTTCACCTTTAGGTCTCAACTGCAAATTCTCAAAACCCGATTTCTTAGGCTTCATTGCCTAATACCAAGGTTCAGTAGCTATGATTTTAAAACATCCGTGCTTGCGAAGAGAATTGTCCTAAAGGCATCCAAATTTGCAAAAATCCAAATCTTAAGACATCAATTTCCAATCCAAATTATTCTAATTCAAGCCTTTGGCTTGGCCTTACTCAGGCTTGGCTGCTTTCTCCTCAACAGTTTTCTATCTCGAGGTCAACACTTTTTGTGTATATCTCCCTGGTGGACCATTGGGTCACTTATTCCTAATTTTTATCTCCATATCTTTTTTCAACTTTTCTATAGGTTAGAACACCCATATGTAGTGAGGTGTTCTTTTATTTGATGGAAGGAAGGGTAGCATCTATTTATATCAAGATGCTTTATTTTTATGGAAAAACTGCATCAATACCCATTTGTAGCAAGGTACTTAACTGCAAGGTGTTTTATTTTATTTTTTTATTTTTCACCCCCTTCTCATTTTTCTTACTAACTTTATACTCCAAGTCCTTTTTTAGGTGAGTGGCACATCCTCACACTTTCAACAATTGCCTCGCGAAAATCCTTAAACTAAAGAGGATTTAGAATAGATCTCCTAACATCTGTGTTTTCGCGGTCTCAGATGCCATCAAGACAATTCTATGTGTGTGATTTTTGGATGTTTAGGCTACTTAGCTCTCAAACCAGAGCTTGGATAACAAAGCCATTCACTCTCAGGTTCTTTAGTCTTTTAGTTTCCTCCTATTGGATCGATAAAAACTCACCAAGTCTAGCCAAATGTTCTTTAGTTGATTAAGCTAAATTTAGCCGGATAGACTTGAAGACTAAAATTCTACTAATTCTTTACTTAATTAACTCTGAATATGTGGCCTTTTTACTTAACTTGATGATAAAATCAAATATCCAAAAAGAAAAAGGATTACTTAATCTAATTGATTAAAAAGTTACAATTTAATTCCAAAACTTAAGTTTTAAACTTAATACACTTTAGTTTCTTAATTTCAGGGAAAGAATAGAAAAACAAAGCATAAAGGTTTAAGGATTCTAATTCAAATAAAATCCTTTTCTAAAATTTTGCAAATAAAACTGTGTTTCTACAAAATGTTATAAGTAAAAATCTAAATAAGGATTTAATGCTCTTATATATATACTATAATTTCTTAATATTTCATTTTTTAGTTTTTGACCTAATAAAAAGATTAAGCTCTTAATTATTGATATAAACATATTTTTTTCTTCTTCTTTTCTTTATTCTAGATGTAAACACCCCTTTTCTTATTTTTATAATTTTTCAATTTTCAAATTTTTGTATTGATATATTTTTATTTTTATGTTTTATAAAATTTTCCAATTTTTATGAATTTTTAAAAATTTTTCAAATTTTTATGATATTTTTTATTTTGAAATTTTTAGAATTTTTGGTATTTCCATTTTTTAAAAAAATTCATGGGTATTTTAATTTTTATGTGTTTTTTTATGTTTTCTCAAAAAATACACCTGAAGTGCAAATTTCACTTCACACCCCCCCAAGCCAAGATGTTATAATGTCCTCATTGTAAGAAGGGTGAAAAGATATTACACTTCATTTAGTGTACGGTGATGGAAGGATTCGAATAGAGGAGATCAAAAATCTTTGTGCGGACGATTTCAGTTATGACCAAAGGTCAGAGTGGATAGTCGGACTAAATGAAGGTAATCAGTGTAAAATGAAGTGACAAATCAGAAAAGTGTATGGGAAGAGAAAAGTGTAGAAAGCAGGAAACAACTATGTACAAAATATGAATGGAAGTTAGCAAACCCTAATGACCGTGTAACAGTCTCCAACAAGACCTAAAGGATGTGACTCCAAGAAAGGTTTTAAACATTAACCATTAACTTTGAAGTGTTGATTCTTGTTGAGTTTGATGATTTTGACAGCTCCGTTGTCAAAGACTCTAACAACAATAAATGGCCCTTGCCATTTAGACCTAAGCTTCCCAGGGAAGAGCTTCAAACAGGCATCAAAAAGCAACACCTTCTGACCAGGTGTCAAAGATTTGCAGGAAATATATCTATCATGGAAGGCTTTAAGTTTTTTCTTATACAGCTTTAAACTCTCATAAGAATCATGACGCAATTCCTCAAGTTCACTAAGCTGCAACCTACGATTATCACCAGCCTTCGTGAGGTCTAAATTACAGCTTTAATTACCCAATAGGCCTTGTGTTCAATTTCAACGAGTAGACAACAGGGTTTCCCGTAAACAAGTCTGTATGGTGACATGCCTATTGGTGTTTTGTGGGCAGTCCTATAAGCCCACAAAGCCTCATCTAAATGGGATGACCAATCCTTCCTATCAGGTCGGATTGTCATTTGAAGGATCTTTTTGATCACCCGATTAGAGACCTCAGTTTGCCCATTAGTCTGGGGATGATAAGGTGTAGAAATATGATGCGTAATCCCATATTTTCCAAGTAGATTTCTAAACTGGGCATTAATAAAATGGGAACCGCCGTCGGAAATGATGGCACGAGGTACCCCAAAATGAGTGATAATATGACTCTGTATAAAAGGAATGACAACTTGATGATCGTTTGTGCATGTGGGTATGGCTTCAATCCAACGAGAAACGTAATCACAGCAAGTAAAATGTATTCGAAGCCAAAAGAGGATGGAAACGGACCCATAAAGTCTATGCCCCAAATATCAAAGATTTCACAGACAACAATCGGGTTCAGAGGCATCATGTCTTTTCTTGACATGCCAGCAAGAGTTTGCCAGCGACTACATGCCTTACAATATGTCTATGAATCTACAAATAAAGTGGGCCAATAAAACCCACATTGCAGAATTTTTGCAGCGGTCTTTCGACCAGAAAAATGACCACCACAAGCCTGGTCATGACAAAAAGAGAGGATAGAATCAATCTCAGAAGAAGTGACACAATGCCTGATGATTTGATCATTACAGAGTCGGAAACGATACGGATATTCCCAGAAATAGTATTTGGCTCCAGCTTTGAGTCGTGATTTGTGATTCCCATCCTAGTCTGGCGGGAATTGATGTGTAACCAAATAATTAACAAAATCTGCGTACCAAGGAAGATCTGAGGATATAGTCAAAAGATGTTCATCAGGAAAGTGTTTAGTAATTGGAGGAGATGATTCAATAGTATCAAAAGGAAGGCGCGAAAGGTGATCAGCAACAACATTCTATCATCCCACCATGTCACGAATTTCTAAGTCAAATTCTTGCAAAAGCAGGATCCATCTGATCAACCTAGGTTTGGTGTCCTTTTTGGATAGAAGGTGTCGGAAAGCTGAGTAATCAAAGTACACAATGATTCAAGATCCGAGTATATAAGATCTGAACTTTTCTAATCCAAATACTATTGCTAGTAATTCCTTTTCTGTAACTGTGTAATTCCTTTGTGTCTCATTGAATGTTTTACTAGCATAATAAATTACTACCGGATTCTTCTCAATTTTCTGTTTCAAAATAGCTCTTATTACATAAACTGATGCATCACACATGATCTCAAATGGTAAATCCCAATTAAGTGGTTGCAAGATCAGAGCCTATGTAACTCTGTCTCTAAATGTTTCAAATGTTGAAATGCACTCCTTACTCATCTCAAAAGTAGTATCCTTTGTGAGGAGGTTTGTGAGTGGTCGGGCAATTTTTGAAAAATCAACTATAAATCTTCTTTAAAATCCCACATGCCCGAGAAATGATCTAATGACTTTAATCGAGTCAGGAATTTGAAGATTTGTAATTTAATTGATCTTAGCTCGATCTACTTGGATACCTCGCTCAGACACGAGGTGGCCAAGTACAATGCCCTCTGGAATCATAAAATGGCTCTTCTCCCGACTGAGGAGAATGTTCACTTCTATACATCTCCTAAGAATCTTCGACAAATTATCCAGACAAATATCAAATGTTTCCCCGAAGACTGAAAAATCATCCATAAAAACCTCCATATACTCACCCACCATTTCGGTAAAAATGGCTAACAAGCAAGCTAAAAAGTCGCAGGTGCATTATAAAGCCTAAATGGCATTCTTCGGAAAGCAAAAGTTTCGAAGGGACAGGCGAAAGTCATTTTCTCTTGGTCTTCAGGATATATTGCTACTTAATTATATCCGGAGTAACCATCTAAAAAGTAGAGGAACCTATTACCTGCTAATCTCTCAAGGATTTGATCAATGAATGGCGAAGGAAAATAGTCCTTCTTTGTAACTGTATTAAGCTTACAATAATCAATACAAACCTGCCACGAATTCGCAATTCGTGTGGGAATGGTTTCTCCATATTTAGGCTTAATTATGGTGAGTCCTGCCCTTTTAGGTACCACTTGAATTGGACTAGGGCTATCAGAAATGGGATATACAATATCAGCATCTAGCCACTTGATTATTTCTTTCTTTACGACCTTTAAATTCGGATTTAGACGTCTTTGAGCTTCTCTTGAAGGTCTTGCCCCATCTCAGTTGTATGGCTGGCAAGTTGTCGGTGGTAACAGCTCATCGACCGGTTGTCCAGAACCCAGCTCAATAAATGCACTGAAAAATCCCAAAACACTGAGGAAGAAGCTAAGTAGAATAAACCAGGGAGATATACACTGGAATCACCCTTGTGTTGACCCTGTAAAAAAATAAAAGTAGGGAGAAAGCTACCAGTTGTAAAGATACAACTTTAGGCAGAATTCTCTTTTTTTAGGTCACCTAGAGGCGTAGAAATCCGAAGTCCGTTTTAACTATCGGTCAATGAGTCTATCACATTCACAATAAGATGCTTAGAACTTAAGGTTCTTATCAAATCTTGGGTGAGTTGAATGGCCGTAGAAAGCCACTCTTAAACCCTAAAACTTGAAAATTCCAAAAAAATTAGAAAAGAAGAAAAATAGAAAAATAAATTTTTCTTTGAATAAGGCGAGGGCTTGAAGTGGTCTGCATTTTAGCAGATACTCGGTCACTGTTGTGTCTTTGAAAGTTCAGATCCTAAATAGACATTTTCTTAATGATTGAAAATAAACTCAAGCCCAAATAATCCAACCTGATTCTTTTATAAATAGCATATAGTTTTTGCTATGGACTAGCAAACGATAGGCATGGGGGTATGATGTAAACATATTTACACTACTTAAGATGTCTATTTATGCATGTTCTTAAGCATAGGATTGCATTACATCCAATAAATATTGCATAACATGCATCATCTTGCATTTAGAGTAGTTTGAAGAAAATGGAGGTTAATTGTCTACTTTTATGTTCGTGGACAGGGAAAACTTTTTATAAGGGTCTCGGATTGAAGATCCAACCGTACAAATGTGATCAAGGTGACGATTGGAGTTCAACGACTCCAAGATCGCCATAATCAGACATCTATATCATTAGAGAGTGACTGGGGAACCCTAGAAGATCAAGGGCCAAGATGGTGTGAATCCACACTTCAAACAACAAATCCAACTGCACGGATGGATTCGGATCGACGATCGCAGCCTAACGACATGAAAATCGACTCAATCTGACATCCGTGGCACCATCTACATCATCTAGAAGATGGACGGCCAAGATGGCACCACGTGGAGCCATCTCAGCCGTCCAACCAACCCTTAAGACTACCGCTACCTCTCCAAACAAAATCCAACATGCGATCTGGGCCGTTGGATCTTGATCCAACGGCTGTGGATGCACGCGCCTGATTTCATCCACGAGACACATTCCACCGCGTAGCGCAGCGGTCGCGAGTCGTTGCACGATCACAGGACGCGAGTTCGACTCACAATCTGCTGTGCGCACGCAATTAAAGGTGACCGCTTGATCGGCTGTGGATGGCCCAGATCGATCTGCGGTGCCTACGCGCTATTGTACGCTCGCGCGTGATGCGGGATCGTACGCGGGCGGGTGCGTAGAAGAGGCGGGCGGATGTGCGAGATAAGCCGTCCAATCTCGTGATCAGACGACTGAGATCGGCTGGACGTGCGCGTGCGTTGAATGTGCAGGAAAGCGAGCAGGCGTATGCGCACCGCCCACTACGCCCACGTTCAGACCTTTAGCAACGGTTTTATCCGTCACTAAAGGTCCTGAATTAATGTTTTTAAAATTGGAATGACCAAAATGCCCCCACTCCTTGCAACTATAAAAGGAGACCCCCTCCATACGAAATTCTCATCCCTTCCTTCTCTTCTCTCCCTCTCCAAAGCTCAAGAGAAGCTTATCCCACACCCGGGATGCTTCTCGCAAGATAAAGTCAATTTTTCGTCCCCCTTTTGGAAGCGGATCCCGCGACGACAACGATGTGCCACCCCGTTCCCATTCTTCCTGCTTCGTCCTCCTTCGTCCTACTCCGTCCTCCTTCGTCCAGGCATCATCCCGTCCGGCTCGTCCTCCAAGCGACCGTCGAGGAGGATATTTCTCTCCCCATTCCTTTTACTGCTTTCTGGAATAGATTTACTGCTTTCTAAAGTAGATTTACTGCTTTCTAGTGTAATCATTTTCCCGCTTTCTAGTCATAATGTTTAGTGTAATGAATAATCTTTCTGATGATAGAATCCCATGTTCATTCTACATCTTTTTTTGGTTTCTGTTTGTAATATTCTCTCTCTCTTATTCTCTCTCTCTCTTCTATTTATTGTAAATAATTAGATAGTTTCTAATTAATTATTTTGCTTTGTGACAAATAAAATAAACGCAAATTTTTTTTAATCAAACGTCCGCCTCCCTATGTTCGACCCAGGATTTCCATTCCGGTATAAATTTTATTTGTTGAACACGAGTTCTTCGCTTTCATACTACGACGACAAGTTTTTCAAAACCAAACACGTTAGCGTAGCAACCCGTGGGATTCAACATTTTGGCGCCGTTGCCGAGGATTCAACATTTTGGCGCCATTGCCGGGGAGGCGACGATCTTTGATTTTTCTTCGCATTTTTACAACTTACAAATCATTTACCTCACTTCTCTCCTTTCTTCTTGTAATTGTAGGTACTCTTTCGAGACAGGCAAAAGTGGTAGATTGGAGTAAAGTGCTGTGGAAGGTTTTGTAAGTTATCCCCTACCTTCCACCCATTAGATTTCATTTCACCACATAATAACACAAACATCAATCAACCTAGGTGTTCTTATAAACTCTAAGGTTAGATTGTTTGTTGTTTGACACCTACACCCGCCCAACCCCCACATTAAAAAAAGAAAAATTAAAAAAAATCTCACATTGGTACACAACCTCATCTGATTTTCAAACTCAACCGGTAAACTAATCTTTGAGCCAGTACACACATTCAAACACATAATTGAGTAGAAATCAGATTAGGTAATCACTTATGTGCCTAATTAAGTGGTGCAATAGGCCAATTGTTTGAGTTGATTGGGCCACACCACTTCAATTAAAATCAACTCATCAAGTAACTACCACTTAGGTTCAACTATTAGGGATTTACTAGGCACTCCACATTCTTTTTAAACTTCAAAGGAAATCAACTTCACCTATGCTTTCAAAACCTGGTGTGCCAACAAAACTTGTTTGAAAATACCTAAATCTGAATCCTAAAAGCTACTAAGCAAGATTTGAACCTTAAAATTCACCGCATTAAAAGTAATCTTGCTTGAAAACCACTGGTTGTGCATGCACACACAAATCAATCAATCATTAAGGGCACAACCCAAATAAAGGGCCCATCACATTCCAAAGCACATTCAAACCTAGCCCGAAATAAAACAGAGTAGACGTTGGCTTTAAGGATTCGACTCGCTCTTCAGAGCCCAAAACAAGATTATTTTCGATTAGTCTATTTCTACTGTTCAATCTGATGTCTAGCTAGGGGAGCAGAATCAAACGATCGCGGCTGGAGGTTACACTAGGAACCGGAGGCGCAAGCTGAAGGAAGAACCTTCTCCCCAGTCCCTCCTTCTAACTGGTTGGATTGAACAGACAGAAGCAGATCAAATCATTCCTTTATCTCAAGACGGGTTTTGGGAGTCTGTAGGTCATTAGGCTAGCCCACTTAAGGACAGGTTTGATTGCTTGTATTACAGGGCACCTTTCTTCCTCCTGTTTATCATGAATCCTTCCACATATTATACGCATCCCCGCTCTTTCCCTCCTGTTTTGAATTATCCTCAACATGACGATTATTCTGACTCATACTGTAATCAACCATCAGTTAGTTGGGATAACTCAGATTGGGGATACAATTCCGGACCTCTGTGTTTAGGGTCTAACCCTGAACACTATGATTGTGATTTCTATCCTTCTCAGATACACATCGATTATAGATCGTCATCCTTTCATGAACAACCTAATACGATCTACAATCAAGAAAGATATATTGATTCTTACCCATCCTTTGATTACATTGTCTTTAGGTCATCACCACCTTTTGAACAATCTGAAATGACCTATTATCAGGAAGGGTATAACGAATCTCAATTCGTTAATTCCCCTGCATTGACCCCAAACCTGCCTAACCCTGAACCAACTCATTTGGTTCAGGGTAACCAGGTTCAAGATAAGGTTTTGGCTAATTTAAGGAATATCATACAATCTTTAGAAGTTCAGCCAATACCTTGCATTGAGAGATTAGAGCCCCTGATTGAAATGATTGATGATTTGAATAAGTATTTGTTGGATTGGCTCGAGGATGTTAAGGATAAGAACCCAGGTGAGTTTCTACTTGGGAAATTAGCAAAATTGAGGATGAGATTTGTGGTTGTTTTGATTCAATCATAGGATGATTCCCAAGATGAACCCTCTTCAGGAGAGCCAATTTCAGAACCCGTTCAGGCACCTGTTGGGGGGGACACATGTTACGAGGCTGACCAGATTGAATTAGAGCAACCAATTAAGGAAGATCCGATTTCTTCACCTGAGATCCATGAGCCGGGGTACGAGGAAACGTATGTCTCCTTGGAACAAAAAGTGACAGATGATTTTGAGACATACATTAATACAGATTTCGATTTCTTTGATTCTGATGGTGAAGATTCGATTTGCGAAGTCTCACGCGAGTTTACAGAACATGATTTTTGTGAGACAATTGGGCTTGAGGAATCTGAAAGATCATTAGATAGCCCAATAACTGAGGAAACTGATTTTATTAAGGCTCACATTATGGATCCAAAATCACATTTTCTGGAGGATTCAATCAAATGCCCTGATTGTCAGTTACACCCCATTAAGCTTATCGATGATTCGGTTTCTGAGATAGTTAGACCCAAGTCAATTATGATTCAGCCACATCATTTAGACTCGGAGATTTCAGATGGGGTGATTAATATGCAAGAGGTCCTGGAATTTGACATGCTGAATGTGGAGGATAGGGGCCGGGAAATTTTGATTTGGGAAGTAAGTTCTGGAGGAAGTACAAGACGGAGTTGAAGGGTGCCTATTAAGCTGAAACCATCAAACCAGGACCCTTACGACCTTTGTTCTGAGGATGTCCAACCCAAGCACACATTCAATGATTATCCTTTTGAGCTTTATTTGTCTGCAACCCGACTTTTTGGTCTTGGGTTGCATCCTCATAAATCGTAGGCCCGACCTCACTTGAATACTGATTTTAGGTTTTGGGTCATTTTTATCCAGAACCTGAGATATTCTCGATTATGGGGTATGGGTCTACACCACAATCTGGTTCACATCTGTGGACCTCTGCTGATAGGTCAGAGGTTTCTTCTGTTTATTCTGATTCTGACCTGTACTTATGAATTCTTTATTTCTCTTCTCTGTATAGTGTGCCTAGCTGAAGGCACTAAATTCAGCACATATACAGTTCTTTTTAGCTTCTATCTCGGAGCAGACCTGACATTCACGTAATTCAGGTGCTTTCTACTCTATTCCACTCTGTTTTATGTCTTTTTAATACAATGAGGACATTACATTTGATAGGCATGGGGGGTGGATATTCATCTCTTAATTTATTCGTCAGCTCCGTAGATTTGTTTTATTTTATTTTATTAAAAAAAAAGGAATTAGGAAAGAGAACTTGGGTTTAAGAAAATTTTCAATCTTAGGAAATACTACATTATGATTTGAACACAAAGACCCTTCAGGTCTTCAAACTTAATCAACCCGTGTATCCATTAAAATGTGGATTTATTTTTCGAGTCCTCGTCAACCTGAATTCTATTTTAATTTGAGTAAATAAGTTTGGGTGATAAGTACACGACTTATCAACCACCCTCTGATTTGAGGGAATTTTGAGTTTTAAGCATCTACACACTATCCTTGCACTGACTCATTGTTCGACGATTCTAATGGAAATTGGGTAGCTAATGAACCTTCTAGGGTGATATGGATGGCAAGTTATCGTGGGTAACAGCCCGTAGGTAGGTTGTCTAGAGCCCAGTCACTGGACCTTTCTCTTTTTGCTGACTTTAGGTAAATCTTAAACCAGGGAAGCCACCTACTTAAAAAAGAAAAAAAGAAAAGAAAAAAAAAGGAGAAACGAAGAAAAAATAAGAAATAAGCCACACTTCACCACACAAGTATGGCTGGCAAGTTGTCGGTGGTAACAGCTCATCGACCGGTTGTCCAGAACCCAACTCAATAAATGCACTGAAAAATCCCAAATCACTTAGGAAGAAGCGGAGAAGTAGAATAAATCGGGGAGATATACACTGGATTCACCCTTGTGTTGACCCCATAAAAAAATAAAAGTAGGGAGAAAGCTACCGGTTGTAAAGATACACCTTTAGGCAGAATTCTCTTTTTTTAGGTCATCTAGAGGCGTAGAAATCCGAAGTCCGTTTTAACTACCGGTCAACGAGTCCATCACATTCATAATAAGATGCTTAGAACTTAGCGTTCTTATCAAATCTTGGGTGAGTTGAATGGCCGTAGAAAGCTACTCTTAAACCCTAAAACTTGAAAAATCCAAAAAAAATAGAAAAGAAGAAAAAGAGAAAAATAAATTTTTCTTTGAATAAGGCAAGGGCTTGAGGCAGTCTGCATTTTGAAAAATACTCGGGCACTATTGTGTCTTTGAAAGCTCAGATCCTAAGTAGACATTTTCTTAATGACTAAAAATAAACTCAAGCCCAAATAATCCAACCTGATTCTTTTATAAATAGCATATAGCTTTTGCTAGGGACTAGCAAAAGATAGGCATCGAGGTATGATGTAAACATGTTTACACTACTTAAGATGTCTATTTATGCATGTTCTTAAGCATAGGATTGCATTGCATGCTATAAATATTGCATAACATGCATCATCTAGCATTTATAGTAGTTTGAAAAAAATGGAGGTTAATTATCTCCTTTTATGTTCATGGATAGGGCAAACTTTTTATCAGGGTCTTGGATCGAAGATCCAACCGTACGGATGTGATCAGGGCGACGATTGGAGTTCAACGACTCCAAGATCGCCCTAATCAGACATCTGTAGCATCAGATAGTGATCGAGGAACCCTAGAAGATCAAGGGCCAAGATGGTGTGAATCCACACTTCAAACGACAAATTCGATTGCACGGATGGATTCGGATCGACGATCGCAGCGTAACGGCGTGAAAATCAACTCAATCCAACACCTGTGGCACCATCTACATCATCCAGAAGATGGACGGCCAAGATGGCACCACGTGGAGCCATCTCTGCCGTCCAACCGGCCCTCAAGACCGCCGCAGCCTCTCCAAAGGAAGTCCAACGCATGATCTGGGCCGTTAGATCTACTATCTGATGCTACAAATAGTATCCAACGGTTGTGGATGTGCACACCTGATTTCATCCACGCGACACATTCCACCACGCAGTGCAGCAATCGCGGGTCGTTGCGCGATCACAGGACACGAGTTTGACTCGTGATCTGCGGTGCGCGTGCGATTAAAGGTGACCACTTAATCGGCTGTGGACGGCCCAGATCGCTCTATAGCACCCACACGCTATTGCACGCCCGCGCGTGACGTAGGATCGTACGCGGGCGGGAGCACAAAAGAGGCGGGCGGAGGCGCGAGATAAGCTGTCCGATCGCTGAGATCGGCTGGACGTGCGCATGCGTTGAACGCGCAGGCAAGTGAGCGAGCACGTGCATGCTGGCCACTATGCCCACGTTCGGACCTTTAGCGACGGTTTTGTCTGTCACTAATGGTCTTCAATTAATGTTTTTAAAATTGGAATGACCAAAATGCCCCCACTCCTTGCAACTATAAAAGGAGATCCCCTCCATACGAAATTCCCATCCCTTCTTTCTCTCCCTCTCCAATGCTCAAGAGAAGCTTGTCCCACACCCAAGATGCTTCTCGCGAGATAAAGTCAATTTTCCATCCCCCTTTCGGAAGCGGATCCCGCGACGATGACGATGTGCTGCCCCGTTCCCGTTCTTCCTACTTAATCCTCCTTCGTCCTGCTCTATCCTCCTTCGTCCAGGCGTTGTTCCATCCAGCTCGTCCTCCAAGCGACCGTCGAGGAGGATATCTCTCTCCCCATTCTTTTTACTGCTTTCTAGAATAGATTTACTACTTTCTAGAGTAGATTTACTGCTTTCTAGTGTAATCATTTTCTGGCTTTATAGTCATAATTTTAGTGTAATGAACAATCTTTCTGATGATGGAATCCCATGTTCATTCTACATCTTTTTTTGGTTTATGTTTGTAATATTCTCTCTCTCTCTCTTCTATTTATTGTAAATAGTTAGATAGTTTCTAATCAAATATTCTACTTCGTGACAAATAAAACAAATGCGAATTTTTTAAATCAAGTGTCCGCCTCCCTGTGTTCGACCCGTGATTTCTATTTCGGTATAAATTTTATTTATTGAACACGAGTTCTTCGCTTTCAAACTACAACGACAAGGTTTTCAAAACCAAACACGTTAGCATAGCAACCCAATGTTCAACACTTCTGACCCGAACCGGTCTAACCCTTTGAACCAAAATTAGGTTTTTGATTAGCGACTTAGACTGACTAGGGATACACAGCACCCCTCTCAAGGTGGGACCAGACCCTACTATGTCCAAGCCTAGTTTTTGTTTAGTTTGTTTTTTTTCTAGTTTGCATAGTCTCGAGCCCATCTGGCTCACGGCCTCCCAGGCCCCATGCACACACCCTCACGGGCCCACACTCGCACACCCACAGGCACACACACATCCGGGCACGTGCATCGTACGCCCCCATGCACACACCCATATGCTTAGATTCTTTTAATGCGCACTGCACTGTCGACTGAAGAGCCTAAACCACAAATCACTTTTATACTAAGGCAGCCGCTCTAGCTCCACTGATGTGGGACTATGTTTCCCCCTCCCAGTCCAAACTTCAAATGATCATTCCAGCCAGCTCAGAGCTCCAATCCGAGCAAATAAAAGCTTGCTGGAAAGCCTTTAGGTTCTACACAATTGGAGTATCAATTTGATACTCAGGGAAGGTTTAGCTCTTTGATTTGAAGGGCGAAGGAACCTGGTTCACTACAACCAAATTAGCCTGCAGAAGGGTATTATAGCTATAAGGTCCTGCAAAAGGACATTTGACCTCCAGATGAGGTGTTGAATATGTTCAGAAGGTAATTTCACAGCTGTTGGTGAAGGTGAGAACCTTTAAGAAGCTTCAGGAAGGTGCAGAAGCTAAAAAGCTTCTCCAAGGAGCTTCAAAACTGTAATTCAAGTTCTGAAAGGTCCAATAGACAACTAAAGACCTATTTAATCAATTCAAACATCCTTTTGAGGTTGTTTAGGACCTATTTAGGTAGATTATCCATTTGAATTTCATCACAAACCTACTATCGTCAGTTTGGGTTCAAAAGTAACCCAAACTGACAGAAATCAACTTCTACCATAGAATCAATCAGAGCTCATCCAAATTGCATCTGAATCAGTTACAAACATCACTGGAATAGATTAGACTCTTCAATTTGTCTGATTGAATCACAAATCCAGGAATCAGACTTTAAGTTGACCAATTAGCCATGAATTTTGACTTTCATAATTTAACCATTTCAAAGGAAATTAATGCCTTAGATAACTTCTCTTTATCCTCAGGAATGGATTCAGACCCTCAAAATGATGTTTCAATTAAGATTCTTAGGGTTCCAGGCCGGTCGCTTGAGCTTGTAGAGGAGTTTGTTCGACAAAACAAACCAAAGTTAATCACAGAGATTGACACATTGGAATAGTCTCAGGGCAAGTTACTGATGCTTTTAGACCTTTTCAATGAGGCTTAAATCCTAACTAACAACCATCTCCAACTCTGACGGAGTTGGAGAAGATAAAGATCTAATAGGAACTCTAGTCATTAAAACCTCAAATAAACTTCTTCAACATGATTAGTGACCTTTAAATCAGATATCTGGAGCTTCACACTGGTTTTATGGTTTGAAGAGCTCGTTTGACTCGCCGGAGCTCGCCCGAGCTCCAGTGAGTCCAAAAAAAGGTTAAAATATGCAGATATTGGTAAAACATGTCATTAAAATCTAAATAGCTTCCAGAGGTCACGAGGAACCTCAGGAACACCTTAATTCCTTCAATTATCCATTAAAGTGGAAGTTAAGTAGTGAATTCTCAGTAAACAAATTTCAAGTATGATTAGGCTCAGGACCTATTTTCCCACTCAATTGAGTGGAGAAAACAAGTCAAAATGAAGTTGCGATGGTTTATAGGTGGATAATTAATGATTCGAAATCCTTCTGAACCGCCAAAGACAGTGAGCTCGGGAGATTAAATTAAATTGGGCGTTTAAGTTATAGATGGTTATTTACTTGAATTAAATTGAGGATAGGGGCCCTTAAGTGATGGATAAGTGGTGGAGGGCCCTTGTGGAGGTGGAGTAAGCTCAGCCACTTCTGCCATGGACAGCAAGAGCAGTGGTGAAGGTGGATGTGATTTAGATGAATAGATGATCCATTCAGTGATTTAAAGTGATAGAAATGTTCATGAATATTTTAAGAAGGTGATCGATGACTTAAAAAGACAAAAGATTGCTCCTGACAAGCTCAAGGAGCTCGCTGGAGCTGGAGAAGGTGAATGAGAAACTTAGCATTACACCTATCTAATCTACCTAACTAACTAACCTAACTAATCTATTTACCTAACCTACTGTTACCTGGAGAAAGGAGGTAGAAGATCTCCGTCGATTGTCCTTAATGGAGGAGGAAATGAGAGGGTTGAACGAAGAAGTCCGGTAGGCGTTTGTGAAGTGAATCAGAGGAGCTCCTATTCAGCACTGCGTCAGGAGACTTGGCTGACTTCGGCAGAGATCCAGAGCGACCAAAGATGGGTGGTGGAAGACGAATGAAGCAGAGGAAAGTCGTCGGAGTTTAGAAAGAATAGCCTATTGGTTAGCTAAGTGAAGAAGAGGGAAGGGAGCTAACTTGGTGAAAATCGAGGGTGTGGAGGGGTATTTATAGGTGGCGGCAGCTGAGATGGAGGTTGAATTTGGATGGAGAAGAGGTGAGGAGTGGAGTAACCACCGACATCTTCTACGACACCGATTAGGTTATCCACAACCCTAAAATATTATTGCAGCTTCATCCAGACCAATAGATGAAAAGGAGATGGTGAGCACAAGCTCCAGGAGCTTGGAGAGGAAGGAATGATGTCGGATATGCAGTGATCAGATGGTGGAAGCACCTCCTAATGTCAGCCGTCGAGGAGGCTGAAGAAGGAAAGAAGAAGTTTCAGGGACTTGTTCATAATGAAAATTGAGGACCAAAATGAAGAATAAGGACTCGATTGAAAAAAAATATAAGGACTAAAATGTAAACTAAGGTTTCCAAGGTTTATTTTAATTTAAATCTTTTTCAGCATTTTATATATGATTATAAATAAGATAATTATTATATTTAGACCTTGAATTTACATTTTTGAATTTTTAGCTTAATTTATTTAATTAACTAATGTTACTTAAGTTATTACATACTTAGTATAAATTGTACTTAAGCTAGTTAATCACATTAATTAGATAAATTACTGATAACATTTCAAGACCAATTATTAATTAAATTATTAATAATAATAATTGGATGATAATATAGCTTTTTTAACTCATTTTAAGGTCCTTTACTATTTATCCCTTATTTAATAATTAACCCATATATTTACATATTTCTAGCTAATTAACTAGGAAGACTATTTAATTATGGGTAATTAGGGACCATGATGAGCTTCTCATCATACCCCAAGGCCAAAGTTTTGTGCTAGTCCCTAGCAAAATTAACTAAAAATATGATGATTTAAAGCACCTGGGTTTAAATTAATATAAATAAGAACCAAGTAGAGGAAAGCTTAGGTCAGAATTAATTTTTTTTTAATATTTATAAATATATATATAACTAATATATAGAGCATTCTGTAAAAATTTCCTTACTTAGACTTAAAACTCGAAACATCTTCAAAACACACTTTATTAAAAACAGAGTTGTCAACAAGAATTTTATTAAAAATTAGAATCTCAAAAATCACTTATTCTTTGTAACCATTCTTAACCTTAAAAACATAGAATTCAAAGTGTTTTAAGAAAACAAAACCTAAGAGTTGGAAATTAAATTTTAACTCAAAAACTCAATAGACAAAAGGTAATCCTTTGTTTATGATATTTGATTTCTATCAACCTAAGTTTAAGCAAATTAACCAGATATTCATCATTAACCAAACTTAGAGTAGTAAAACTTTAATCTACCAGCCTACAGCACTAAGGAAAAACGTCTAGACCTAGAATTTTGTCAATCCTTCACCTTTAGGTCTCAACTGCAAATTCTCAAAACCCGATTTCTTAGGCTTCATTGCCTAATACCAAGGTTCAGTAGCTATGATTTTAAAACATCCATGCTTGCGAAGAGAATTGTCCTAAAGGCATCCAAATTCGCAAAAATCCAGATCTTAAGACATCAATTTCCAATCCAAATTATTCTAATCCAAGCCTTTGGCTTGGCCTTACTCAGGCTTGGTTGCTTTCTCCTCAACAGTTTTCTATCTCGAGGTCAACACTTTTTGTGTATATCTCCCTATTGGACCACTGGGTCACTTATTCCTAATTTTTATCTCCATATCTTTTTTCAACTTTTCTATAGGTTAGAACACCCATATGTAGTGAGGTGTTCTTTTATTTGATGAAAGGAAGGGTAGCATCTATTTATACCAAGATGCTTTATTTTTATGGAAAAACTACATAAGTACCCATTTGTAGCAAGGTATTTAATTGCAGGGTGTTTTATTTTATTTTTTTATTTTTCTCCCCCTTCTCATTTTTCTTACTAACTTTATACTCCAAGTCCTTTTTCTAGGTGAGTGGCGCATCCTTCACCCTTTCAAGAACCGCCCGCGGAAATCCTTAGACTAAAGAGGATTTATAATCGATCTCTTAACCTCTGTGTTTTCGTGGTCTCAGATGCCATCAAGATAATTCTATGTATGTGATTTTTAGATGTTTAGGTTACTTAGCTCTCAAACCAGAGCTTTGACAACAAAGCCATTCACTCTCCGGTTCTTTAGACTTTTAGTTTCCTCTTATAGGATCTGTCAAGACAAAAACTCACCAAGTCTAGCCAAATGTCCTTTAGTTGATTAAGCTAACTATAGCCTGATAGACTTAAAGACTAAAATTCTACTAACTCATTACTTAATTAACTCTGAATATCTAGTCTTTTTACTTAACTTGATGATAAAATCAAATATTCAAAAAGCAAAATGATTACTTAATATAATTGATTAAAAAGTTACAATTTAATTCCAAAACTTAAGTTTTAAACTTAATACTCCTTAGTTTCTTAGTTTCAGGGTAAGAATGGTTTAAGGATTCTAATTCAAATAAAATCCTACTTTAAGATTTTGCAAATAAAAGTGTGTTTTTACAAAATGTTACAAGTAAAAATCTAAATAAGGATTTAATGCTCTTATATATATATATACTATAATTTCTTAAAATATTTTTTTTGGTTTCTAACCAAAAAGAAAGATTAAGCTCTTAATTATTGATATAAATTTTTTTTTTCTTCTTTTCTTTATTCTAGATGTAAACACCCCTTTTATTATTTTCATAATTTTTCAATTTTCAAATTTTTATATTTTTATATTTTTTTCTATTTTATAAAATTTTCCAATTTTTATGAATTTTTTTAAAAGTTTTCAGATTTTTATAATATTTTTTATCTTGAAAGTTTTAGCATTTTTGGTATTTCCATTTTTTAAAATTTCGTGGATATTTTAATTTTTATGCATTTTTTTTATAGTTTCTCTACATATACACTTGAAGTGAAAATTTCACTTCACACCCCCCCAAGCCAAGATCTTATAATGTCCTCATTGTAAGAAGGGTGAAAAAATATTATACTTCATTTAGTGTAGGGTGATGGAAGTAGTCGGATAGAGAAGATCAAAGATCTCTGTGTGGATGATTTCAATTATGACCAAAGGTCAGAGTGGACAGTCAGACTAAATGAAGGTAATCAGTGTAAGATGAAGTGAAAAATCAGAAAAGTGTATGGGAAGAGAAAAGTGGAGAAAGCAGGAAACAGCTATGAACAAAATATGGATGGAAGTTAGCAAACCCTAATGGAGCGTGTAACAGTCTCCAACAAGACCCAAAGGATGTGACTCCAAGAAAGGTTTTAAATGTTGACCATTAACTTTGAAGGGTTGATTCTTGTTGGGTTCGGTGATTTTGACAACTCCGTTGTCGAAGACTCTAACAACAATAAATGGCCCATGTCGTTTAGACCTAAGTTTCCCAAGTAAGAGCTTCAAACAGGCATCAAAAAGCAACACCTTCTGGCCAGGTATCAAAGATTTACGGGAAATATATCTATCATGGAAGGCTTTAAGTTTTTTCTTATACAGCTTTGAACTCTCATAGGAATCATGACGCAATTCCTCAAGTTCACTAAGCTGCAACCTACGATGATCACCAACCTTCGCGAGGTCTAAACTATAGGCTTTAGTTTCCCAATAGGCCTTGTGTTCAATTTCTACGGGAAGATGACAAGGTTTCCCGTAAACAAGTCTGTATGGTGACATGCCTATTGGTGTTTTGTGGGCAGTCCTATAAGCCCACAAAGCCTCATCTAAACGGGAAGACCAATCCTTCTTATCGGGTCAGATTGTCATTTGAAGGATCTTTTTGATCTTCCGATTAGAACCCTCAGTTTGCCCATTAGTCTAGGGACGATAAGGTGTAGAAATACGATGTGTAACCCCATATTTTCTATGTAGATTTCTAAATTGGGCATTAATAAAATGTGAACCACCGTCGGAAATGATGGCACGAGGTACCACAAAATGAGAAATAATATGACTCTGTATAAAAGAAATGACAACTTGATGATCGTTTGTGCATGTGGGTATGGCTTCAATCCAACAAGAAACGCAATCAACAGCAAGTAAAATGTATTTGATGCCAAAAGAGGATGGAAACGGACTCATAAAGTCTATGCCCCAAATATCAAAGATTTCACAGACAACAATCGGGTTCAGAGGCATCATGTCTTTTTGTGACATGCCACCAAAGTTTGGCAGCGACTACATGCCTTACAATAAGTCTATGAATCTGCAAATAAAGTTGGCCAATAAAACCACATTGCAGAATTTTTGCAGCGGTCATTCGACCAGAAAAATGACCACCACAAGCCTAGTCATGACAAAAAGAGGATAGAATCAATCTCAAAGGAAGTGACACAATGCCTGATGATTTGATCATTACAGAGTTGGAAAAGATATGGATCTTCCCAGAAATAGTATTTATTTTCTGCTTTGAGTCGTGATTTGTGATTCCTGTCCCAATCTGGCAGGAATTGATGTGTAACCAAATAATTAACAATATCTGCGTACCAAGGAAGATCTGAGGATATAGTCAAAAGATGTTCATCAGGAAAGTGTTTAGTAATTGGAAGAGATGATTCAATAGTATTAGAAGGAAGACGAGAAAGGTGATCGGCAACAAAAGTCTATTGTCCCACCTTGTCACGAATTTCTAGGTCAAATTCTTGCAAAAGCAAGATCCATTTGATCAACCTTAGTTTCGTGTTCTTTTTGGATAGAAGGTGTCAGATAGCTAAGTGATCAAAGTACACAATGATTTGAGATCCGAGTATATAAGACCTGAACTTTTCTATTCCAAATATTATTACTAGTAATTCCTTTTCTGTAACTGTGTAATTCCTTTGTGTCTCATTCAAAGTTTTACTAGAATAGTAAATTACTACCGGATTCTTCACAATTTTCTGTCCCAAAATAGTTCCTATTGCATAATCTGATGCATCACACATGATCTCAAATGGTAAATCCCAATTAGGTGGTTGCAAGATTGGAGCTTGTGTAACTCTGTCTCTCAATGTTTCAAATGCCAAAATACACTCCTCACTCATCTCAAAAGTAGTATCCATTGTGAGGAGGTTTGTGAGTGGTTGGGAAATTCTTTAAAAATCAAGTATAAATCTTCTATAAAATCCCACATGCCTGAGAAATGATCTAATGCCTTTGATTGAGTCAGGAATTGGAAGATTTGCAATTAGATTGATCTTAGCTCGATCTACTTGGATACCTCGCTCAAACATGAGGTGGCCAAGTACAATATCCTCTGGAATCATAAAATGGCTCTTCTCCCAACTGAGGACAAGGTTCACTTCTATACATCTCTTAAGAATCTTCGACAAATTATCCAGACAAATATCAAATGTTTCCCTGAAGACTGAAAAATCATCCATAAAAACCTCCATAAATTCTCCCACCATTTCAATAAAAATGGCTAGCTTGCAACGCTAAAAAGTCGTGGGTGCATTGCAAAGCCCAAATGGCATTCTTCGGAAAGCAAAAGTTCTGAAGGGGTAGGTGAAAGTCATTTTCTCGTGATCTTCGGGATATATTGCTACTTGATTATATCAGGAGTAACCATCTAAAAAGCAGAAGAACCTATTACCAGCTAATCTCTCAAGGATTTGGTCAATGAATGGCGAAGGAAAATGGTCATTCTTTGTAACTGTATTAAGCTTACAATAATCAATACAAACCTGCCACGAATTCACAATTCGTGTGGGAATGGTTTCTCCAGATTCAAGCTTAATTATGGTGAGTCTTTCCCTTTTAGGTACCACTTGAATTGGACTCACCCAAGGGCTATCAGAAATGGGATATACAATATTAGCATCTAGCCACTTGATTATTTCTTTCTTTACTACCTCCTTTAAATTCGGATTTAGACGTCTTTGAGCTTCTCTTGAAGGTCTTGCCCCATCTTCATTATAGATGCGATGAGTACAAAAATTGGGGCTAATCCCGGTGAGATCATGTAGTGTCCACCCAATTGCCTTCTTGTGATCTCAAAGAACCTTGATCAATTTGGATTCTTCTGATTCAAAAAGATGAGAGTTGACAATTATAGGATATGTTTGATCAGATTTGTGATAGACATATTTAAGATTATCAGGCAATGGTTTCAATTCTAGTACAGGAGTAGACTCAACAACAGGATTTGGGGTGGGATTTTCGATTGCAAGAAGTGAGTTAGATGAGTCATGAGATTCAGATTCAGGATTGAGTAAAGATTCTAATAATAGGGCTTCGTCATTTTGAGGGGATGGAATATCAAAAGGTGTGCTCTCTAGTTCTAAGGAACTAATGTCATCCTCAAAAACTACAATAGATTTGATTCCCTCAATCAAATTGCAATCCAATCCTCTAGAAGCTCTACATATTTCTAACTTAATTGTCTTCTCAACAAATTTCAATTCAATCTTTCCAGATTCACAATCAATGTTGGCCTTTACAGTGACCAAAAAGGGTCTCCCTAAGATAATTGGGGTATCTCTAATGTGTTCGGGTACTTCCATATCAAGGACAATAAAATCTACTGGGAAATAAAAATCCCAAACTCTTACAATTACATCCTCCAACATTCCTTTAGGTGACTTGATAGATCTAGCAGCTAATTGTAAAGTCACAATGGTAGACTTTAGGTTTTCTATGTTGAAATGTTTTACCAAAGATAAAGGAATGAAGTTAATAGATGCTCCTAAATCTAGGAGGACTCTATCAAAACACCGATCCCCAATTATACAGGAAATAAATGGAGATCCTGGGTCTTTCATTTTCAAAGGAAGCGTACTTGAAATTATAGAGCTAACATGCTCTGAAAGTACCATAGTGCTTCCTTTCTTCGACTTACGCTTAGGAGTATATAACTCCTTAAGAAATCTCGCGTAAGTCAGAATGTGTTTGATAGCATCTAGGAGTGGGATATTAATGTGTACCTATTCAAAAATTTTAATTAAATCTTCATCTATTGTAACAGGTTGCTTTTGTTTCCTAGTCTTCTTCAAAGCTTCAGGAAATGGGACGTGGATTTCCTGGATCTCACGAATTAATGGGAATTGTGGGATCGGGTTCTACACCTCTTACAGGTGCAAAAACAGGGGTCATTCTAGATGTACTAGGGTCTTGGGATAGGTTCCTTGGATAAACTGGATCCCTAGTGGAAGTTCCATGGTGGGTTGTAACAGAGTTAATACCTGCATGTGAAGAGGAAGCTGATGAAGAATAAGATGCTTGCTGATTTTGGAAAGATGAATTAGAAATCAAAGTTTGATTTGAAAATGATTGCTATTGATTAAGATACTCAAAATCATGATTAGCAGAGGGTGGATTTGGATTTTGATTCAGATTTTGATTTAGGGGTAATTGATTAAGGAAATGGACATGTATTTGATTCAGATTTTGCACTCCCAGGTGTTGTCTCTATTGGATATTTCTAGGGTTGGAATTGGCTGGGATGGAAGGGCCCCTAGCTGAAAAGATTCAGCTAACTATGTAATTTGGCCCCTAAGATCAGCCAATTATTCCGAACATTGCCGTTGGACTTCAGCAAGAGCCTCAGCATTCGGTCACTGGCTCTTAGTCACAGCTCGCAAAATCTGGTCAAGCTGTGAATCTCTATTTGGCCTGACGAGGTTTTGCAAACTCGCATAAAATGGCCTCGCATTAGGTTGCTGAAATGGCAATGTAGCGGGTTTTTCCTGGTCTGAGTCAGATATGATGGTCTTTGTGAATGGTCAGACCAAGAGAAATTAGCGTGATTATGCCATCCAAAATTATAGGAATTAGAATATGGGTTTGATCTTGGTGCATATCCCTGAATGGCATTCAAATCTAAAGGATAGGGCGTGTTTTCCACAAAAACAGGAGATGGGGAAAAAGGTGGGAAAGATTGTGGGACAAAGGTCCCTCCTTGGGTTGGTGCTGGAGTAGATAGAAAACCTAAGGAAGGTGGATCTCTAGAATCCAGATTATTCATAAATTTCCTCCCTGTGGGAATTTGCGAAAGAGGTGAATGCGTAGGATTTTGCGTAGCAAGTAGAGGTGTAAGAGTTTTCATAGTATTTTGAACCTCATCAAGATTCTTTGCTACGATGTCGACTTTGTCCAGTTTTTCTGCAATAATTTCCAATTCCTTTGAACTAGACGGATTACGATCTCGTGAATGCCCTTATGCGGATTTTGATGTGCTATATTCGTGCCCCGCGTAAATTGCGACATGGATGCATTGTTGATCAAGTTCTCTGCCATCCCTTCAAATAATTCTGAAGCAGATTCAGCATTGCGATTGAGAAAGTTCCCTCCACAAGAGGCATCGACTAGATTGTGAATGCCTTCTTGCAATCCATAATAGAAGATATGCATTTGTTGCCAACGAGGGATGTCATGATGTGGCCATTTCCTTTGTAATTCATGAATTGGTTCTCCTAGATTTTGATTGAAAGTTGTGATTGCTCACCTTAAAGCATTTGTGTGACCAATAGGAAAGAATTTCTTCAAGAATGCAGATTCGAGTTCAGCCCAAGTTGAGATTGGTCTTGCAATAGTTCTATGCCAATATGCGGCTTTATCTTTAAGGCTAAAAGAGAACATTTTCATGAGTAGGATTTCCCTATTTTGATTTCGAGGTCCAAGAGTTTGAGATAGATTTTTAAGATCTTCAATATGTTGAAATGGATCCTCGGATGCAAATCCGTGAAAATGTGGGATTAGACCTATAATATTTGGCTTTAATTCTGGGTCATTTTCCCTAATGGGAATGCTAACATTAGCCTCTAATTGTGCATTAGATGGATTATAGTAGTCTCGAAGTAGAGGCCTAGGACAAAGGATCGGTAAATCAGGAAGGTCAAAACCCGCCTCAGATTAAGGTGGAGGACAGGCTTGAAGATTTTGCAAATTATTCAAAGTTGCTGTTAAAAGATTGATTTGGCAATTTTATTCAAGCATTCTAAGGTTCTGGTTCAGGAGTGCCTCATGAATATCAAAAGGCGGCATCTCCCCCTGACCAGAAGAAGAAGGGATCTTGGGATTGTAATTTTGCAATTGATCCATAGAAACAGATGAATCAGATGGGAATTTAATTGGTTGCTTAGTTGAAACTGACTTAAGAGCACCTGTCAACGAAGTTACAAGAGGCGGATTCAAGGATCGCCTCCTATGCATAAAACAAAAAGAATTTGCAAAGGCACACACACACCACAAAAAATCATCAGTAATAAAACCCACAAAATAACGCAAAAAAGTGGGTTTTTCTCTTCTTTCAAAGGAAAGAAGAGAGTCCTAGAATACGCAAAATACTTTGAACGCAAACAAGTATCGTATCAATATCAAAATACGCATCCTAAACCCATGTCTACGCAAGTGCGTATCCATAAAGCTCAAAGGCCTAAGGTCTAGGATCGTGACCGCTCACTACTGGCTCCCTGGGGCTCTAGTAGTGAGACAAACTTGTTGATCTTCGACCAAAGCCCTAAGAGGTGCAAAGAGGAGAGATAGAAAAATTAGACTCATGTGACTCTAGTGATCGCGCTGTGTGCGCGATAGCATGCAACGAACGATAGCCATAAAACCCGCATGCATTCTGCAAACAGATTTAAGTCACAATTTTTATTATCCTCTTTTTTACTTATTCTTTCCAAAAATATGATAGAAAGAAGTAAAGTGACCGCTTTTAAAGTATTTTCAACAAAGAATATGTGGTCTTGGTATTAACTCCAGGACAAGGATCTACGCAGTTTTTTCTTGTGTTTTCCCACTGATGAGAGAAAAAAATAATAGAAAACTTTTCCTAAGTCAGATCGTAAAGCTACTAGCAGGTGAACGCACTCCTATGAGTGTATGCCTATAACATGCTGCTGCTAGTCAGAAAGTATGTATTTTTGTAATTTTTTAATTTTTTTTACTAACTAAATGCAACAATACAAACTAAACTAGAGACTAAGGAAAGAATACATACAATGGTATGTATGGTGAAAAGCAAAATAGAAAAGGAAACCTGCCTTCTTTCTTGAGAATACTTGCAGCGGTAAACCAAAAAAGAAGATAGAAAACAAAACAAAAATAAAGATAATCAGTACAAAACACTAAAAATAGTAATAATGGCGAATATAATTATAGTTACCTCCACGGCAACGACGCCATTAAAATGGTGGTTATCTTTCCCAACACAGTTAATTAAGTTAATTGTGCTTAATTATGTGTAGAAGAAAGTAACTTAGGTCAACTTGAATTTACGTCGATTAAGTAGTATAGGGTCAAGTTAACCTAACATTTTAGATTTTATTTAACTGGTTGAGTCCAAGTCGTTCGCTAGGAGGCATGACTTAATTAGAATTCACCATTAAATCTAGGCTACTTATTGAAAGTATAATTAAATTTACGTTAAGAACATGAATTTTGCTTAAGGATTTCTAATTAGAAGAACATGCAAAATTCCATAAGGTAAAAACATTTGCACAAATGATCTTCTTTTACAAACAAGTAAACATGTTTATTTCTTTTTATTTCTTTTTATTTACAAGAGATTAAGGCAAGAGAAAGTAATTCTAATGAAAATATGCCTTATTACAACATTAAGCTCAAAAGAAATTAATAAAATGCAAGAAATTAAACAATTATTCTTCTTCTTGTCTTCAGCCTTATTATTATTCTTCTTCTTCTTTTACCTTTCTATCTCTCTCTCTCTTTTCTCTTTTTACTTATTTCTTCTTAATCTTTCTCGAGCTCTTCTCTCATACATGTCTTCTTCTCTTTCTTTTCTTTCTTCTTACTCTGCCTGTTATTTCACTTTAGCCTTTGTGCCTGTTCAACCTTTCTTTTCTTCTTATGAGCTCCCCCCTTCTTATTTTACCTTTCTTTACATCCTTTCTTCTTCTCCTCTTCTGAACCTTTGCAATCCTTCTGAACCGAACCGGTCTAACCCTTTGAACCATAAATTAGGTTTTTGATTGGCAGCTTAGATCGGTCGGGGATACACACCACCCCTCTCAGGGTGGGACCAAACCCTACTAGGTTGAAGCCTGGTTTTTATTTAGTTTGGTTTATTTCCGATTCGCATAGTCTCGAGCCCATCCAGCTCACAGCCTCCCAGGCACCATGCACACGCCCTCACGTGCCCACACTCACAAGCCCATAGGAGCACACACACCTGGGCACATGCATCGCACGTGCCCATACACACACCCATATGCTTAGATTCTTTTCATGCACCCTGCGCTGTCGATTGAAGAGCCTAAAATGCATATCTCTTTTATACCAAGGCGACTGCTCCAGTTCCACCGATGTGGGACTATGTTTCCCCCTCCCAGTCCAGACTTCAGATGATCATTCAAGCTAGCTCAGAGCTCTAATTTGAATGAATAAAAGCTTGCTAGAAAGCTCTTAGGTTATTCTACATGATTGGAGTATCAATTTGATACTCAAGGAAGGTTTAGCTCTTCGATTTGAAGGGTGAAGGGACCTGGTTCACTACGGCCAAATTAGCCTATGGAAGGGTATTATGGCTATAAGGTCCTGCAAAAGGACATTTGACCTCCAGATGAGGTGTTGAATAGGTTTAGAAGGTAATTCCGCGGTTGTTGGTGAAGGTGAGAACCTCTAAGAAGCTTCAGGAAGGTGTAGAAGCTAAAAAGCTTCGCCAAGGAGCTTCAAAACTGCAATTCAAGTTCTAAAAGGTCCAACAGATGCCTAAAGACCTATTTAATCAATTCAAACGAACTTTAGAGGTTGTTAAGAATCTATATGGGCAGATTATCCATTTGAATTTCATCACAAACCTACTATCGTCAGTTTGGGTTCAAAAGCAACCCAAACCGACAGAAATCAATTTCTACCATAGAATTAATTAGAGCTCATCCAAATTGCATCTGAATCATTTACAAACATCACTGGAATAGATTAGACTCTTCAATTTGTCTGATTGAATCACAAATCCAGGAATCAGACTTTAAGTTGACCAATTAGCCTTGAATTTTGACTTTCAGAATTTAACCATTTCAAAGGAAATTAATGCCTTAGATAACTTCTCTTTATCCTCAGGAATGGATTCAGACCCTAAAAATGATGTTTCAATTAAGATTCTTAGGGTTCCAGGTCTGTCACCAGAGCTTGTGAGGAGTTTGTTCGGCAGAACAAATCGAAGTTAATCACAGAGATTGACACATTGGAATAGTCTCAGGGCAAGTTATTGATGCCCTTAGACCTTTTAAATGAGGCTTAAACCCTAACTAACAACCATCTCCAACTCTGTCGGAGTTGGAGAAGATAAAGATCTAACAGGAACTCCAGTCATTAAAACCTCAAGTAAACTTCTTCAACATGATCAGTGACCTTAAAATCATAGATCTTGAGCTTCACACTGAGTTTTATGGTCTGAAGATCTCGTTTGACATGCTGGAGCTCGCTGGAGCTCCGGTGAGTCCAAAAAAATGCTAAAATGTATAGATATTGGTAAAACATGTCATTAATGATCTAAATAGCTTCCTGAGGTCACAAGGAACCTCAGGAGCACCTTAATTCCTTCAATTATCCATTAAAGTGGAAGTTATGTAGTGAATTCTCAGAAAACAAATTTCAAGTATGATTAGGCTCAGGACCTATTTTCCCACTCAATTGAGTGGAGAAAACAAGTCAAAATGAAGTTGCGATGGTTTATAGGTGGATAATTAATGATTCGAAATCCTTCTGAACCGCCAAAGACAGTGAGCTCGGGAGATTAAATTAAATTGGGCGTTTAAGTTATAGATGGTTATTTACTTGAATTAAATTGAGGATAGGGGCCCTTAAGTGATGGATAAGTGGTGGAGGGCCCTTGTGGAGGTGGAGTAAGCTCAGCCACTTCTGCCATGGACAGCAAGAGCAGTGGTGAAGGTGGATGTGATTTAGATGAATAGATGATCCATTCAGTGATTTAAAGTGATAGAAATGTTCATGAATATTTTAAGAAGGTGATCGATGACTTAAAAAGACAAAAGATTGCTCCTGACAAGCTCAAGGAGCTCGAAGGAGCTAGAGAAGATGAACGAGAAACTTAGCATTACACCTATCTAATCTACCTAACTAACTATCCTAACTAATCTACTTACCTAACCTACTGTTACCTGAGCGAAGGAGGTAGAAGATCTCTGTCGATTGTCCTTAACAGAGGAGGAAATCAGAAGGTTGAAGGAAGAAGTCCGACAGGCATTTGTGAAGTGAAGCAGAGGAGCTCCTAGTCAACACTACATCAGGAGACTTGGCTGACTTCGGTGGAGATCTAGAGCGATCGAAGTTGGATGGAGGAAGACGGATGAAGCACAGGAAAGTCACCAGAGTTTGGAAAGAATAGCCTATCGATTAGCTCAGTGAAGAAGAGGGAAGGGAGCTAACTTGGTGAAAATCGAGGGTGTGGAGGGGTATTTATAGGTGGCGGCCACTGAGACGGAGGCTGAATCTGGACAGAAGAGGCTAGGAGTGGAGTAACCATCGACGACTTCTCTGATGCTGGTGAGGTTATCCATAACCCTAAAATAGGATTGTAGCTTCATCCAGACCGGTGGATGAAAAGGAGATGGTGAGCACAAGCTCCAAGAGCTTGGAGAGGAAGGAATGACGTCGGATATGTGGTGATCAGACGGTGGAACCACCTCCTAATGTCAGCCATTGAGGAGGCTGAAGAAGGAAAGAAGAAGAAGTTTTAGGGACTTGTTCATAACGAAAATTGAGGACCTAAATGAAGAATAAGGACTTGATTGAAATAAAATATAAGGACTAAATTGTAAACTAAAGTTTTCAAGGTTTATTTTAATTTAAATCCTTTTCAACTTTTTATATATGATTATAAATAAGAAAATTATTATATTTTTACCTTGAATTTACATTTTTGACCTTTTTAGCTTAATTTATTTGGTTAAGTAATGTTACTTAAGTTATTACATACTTAAGTATAAATTGTACTTAAGCTAGTTAATCACATTAATTAGATAAATTACTAATAATATTTCGAGTCTAATTATTAATTAAATTATTAATAATAATAATTGGATGATAATATATCTTTTTTGACTTATATTAAGGTCCTTTACTATTTATCCTTTATTTAATAATTAACCCATATATTTACATATTTCTAGCTAATTAACTAGGAAAACTAGTTAATTAGGGGTAATTAGAGACCATGTTGAGCTTCTCATCAAAGAGCTGTAGGTAGCTATCTTGTGCTACACTGGAGTTGGTGGTTGTTGAAGAGAGCTGTAAGGAGCTACCTTAGCTGGCTTAGCTTGCTATTTCTTTGCTAAATGCTAAGATAAGTTAAGACGAGCTGGCTTCTACTAATGTGAGCTGAGGTAAGCTAAGTCTGATCTTTCCAGAGATTACTGAGCTAGCTAGAGTATCTAGCTTAGGTCAAGTACCTCAACTCAACTAAGTTGAGCTGAGTTGAACCTCCAGGAGTTGGACTTGAGCTGTCCTGAGTTGGTTATGGTTATCTTCAGCTGACCAGGTCTAGCTAGTAGCTAGTCCTAGTCAAGTTGAACTTCCAGTGAACTCTTCTGAGTTGGAGGAGTTGGAATGGAGCTGGGATCAATTGACTTGAGCTAGTTTGAGCTGCATTCAACTAAGCTGAACTGAATGGAGCTAAGGTGAACTAGCTAGAGCTACCATTTAGTTGAGATGAGCTGAATGGAGCTAGGTATGAGTTGCTCCAGCTAGAATTAGCTGGGATCCAGTTGGGATGAGTTGGATCTTGCTGGAATCCAGCTGAAAGGAGCTTCTTCTTCATCTTCTGCCTTCTTGAGTGCTAGGGTTTTAGGGATCTGACTATCTGTTTATTCCTAACACTCAAATAAATGTGTCAAAAATGCGACAAAATATGCAATGCATGCCTAACCTACTTGATGCCTAAATGTAGCCAAAAAACTCGTTTGTGGAGTTAAAATCCTAACAACTAGATTTGTTTTAGGACATAAGAATGATGATCAACCGGCATTTATCACTCCCCCATGCTTATCTTTTGCTAGTCTCTTAGTAAAACAAATTTTTACTAAATGAAATTTTTGGGAGAACTGATTTTTTCAACCTTTTTAAGGAGAAAGATCATGGGACCTTGGTTGGTTAAAATACGGGTAGTACGAGATTTTTTATAGATAAACATCAGAATTCATTTTTGGATCCAAAAAATTAGACAAATCGGAAACAATATATCTTCCAAAAATTCACAAACTAACCCATTATTAATTTAGATGACTCAAACCTTTTGTAGTTACGATTTCTCTGGCTCTTGAATCCGATTCACAACTTGCAATATCCTTTATAACCTTGTGTCTATGCTTGTGAAAAGCCAACATTTATAAGGTCGTGTTTTTGGTTTAAAACTTTTCTTTCTTTCTTTTTTTGTAAGCTTAGTCTTATAACAAATGTATCAGGATCATCATTCCTGTTACTAATCCTTGAGGGGGCTCTAGTGCTAATACTTCGAGATAGTGCTATCCATGACACCACCCAGGAGCTCATAACCCTAAAACATAATGCAGTGTAAAGGGGCTCTCCAAGCAAACTCAAGCTCTTGCTCTGACGCTATGGGTAGAGCACCGTCTAAGATACTTGAGCTGCAAAAATGCACCTTAATGCTTCGTCTAAAGATATGAAATATAGATATAGAGTAGCGTCGAGGTGGTAACATGTTGACTTCGCATCCTCAAAGGAGGCATTTTCTTCCTTCTCGGCGGTAGGAACTCAAACCAATGATCTGCTTCAAACTTTTACTAAGACAAACAAAGGATTTTTATAATTCGTAATTGTTTTTTAGGTGTTGGCTTATGTGTGAATTTTGACACAAGAAATTTTGCACGATATGTAAGTTTTTAAATTGGAAACTAAGCTAGATACTTTCCATGTTACAAAGAGGGATCAAGTCACTTGAACTATCATGAGTTTAGGTGTAATTTTACAGAAGGATATTTGATCTAGTCTAAAGGTAAACCTTAAAATTTTAGAAATTGGATCCGCATTCTTGTCCCTAGTTTGTTAAAGAATAAATTCCATTGTACCTTGAAATGAATCTTTCAACCTTAGTCCCGATTTTCAAAATTTTCCTCGAAGAGCTTTATGATTTTTCTATAATGAGTTGCATGCGAAAGAAAATTTTCATATTTTTAGGTTTTGAAAATCCTGATTCGATCGTCAAAATTTAAAAACACCCCCCATGATTATGATATGCAATGTCCTCATGCATTAAGAGGGAAAAGAGAGCACCCTAGTGATAAGCTGTTTGATTCAAGATGGTCAAACCCTAGAAAAGAAGGAAAAAGGAAGCAGGAAACATGATGGGCTACCTCTCATCCAGTGATATCTTTTACACCTATTCAGCCGGGCACAAAGCAATGCATGGAAGATGGATAATCATGTAAATAATTGGACACTTGAATGTCGTCAAGAATGGTTTCTTCCTCAAGGTCCCTTAAAAGATGATTGGTAAAGATATAGGGACCAAAATGAAATGGAAAATTGGAAGAATGACCTAAGTCTGGCCATGGTTTGAGTTCATGTAGAAAGCCAAGCCCGGGCGGGTCGGGTGGTAGGTCCAATGGAAAGGGAGGGGGAGAAAATATTGTGTGATAAAGGTTGAGTGCAATTAGAGTGGATGTTTTTGGGGATAAATCAGAAAGATTGAAAGAGTAAAGTCAAACCTTAGTTGATCTGAAATATCTTCGACCACAAAATCATATTTGGAATATTAATCCATAAAATTTGGATCAATAGTGGTCAAAATAGAGTAGGAATTGATCAACATAGATTTCTCATTTACTACTTCCATTTTATTACCAGGGTCCCTAAATAATTCATGATTAATGAACTTCTTGGAAGCTTGGAAAAGATCTAATGAGATATACTGGTTACCACAACTTATATCCATTTTTTTGAAATGACAATTGATATTAGCTTTTGCGGTAGCCAAAAAAAATCTTCCACAGATGATAGGGGCAGTTTTTAGAGCCTCCGGTACCTCTATGTCAAGGACCAGAAAATCAACGAGAAATAGACAATTCCAAACCTTGACAATACTATCCTCAACAACTCCCCGCAATTGAATGGTAGATCGATCTGTGAATTGAAATTGAACCTTAATAGGTTCACAGAATTGAAATTTCCTGAATAAAATCAGGGGAGTGAGATTAATAGAGGTACCTAAGTTGAGAGGGGCATGATGAAAGGTGGTGTCATTATGATAGCCGAAATGAGTGCTGCACCTAGGTCCAGTTTCGTGAGAGGTAGCTTACTCTATACAACTGAGCTTACTGTCTTAGAAAGGACCACCAGTCCCAGATTCTGGTCCTGCCACTTTGGAGTACACCTTTCTTTCAAAAATTTAGCATAGGTAGGGGTGACATCTAGGAGGGGGATGCTAGTGTCAACTTGCCCAAATAAGTCAAAAAGGGCTTCGTGAGAAGGCTCTGATTTCTTTTTAGAAGGATTGGATTGCAGTGCTTGAGGGTGAGAAATAGGATTTGAATCTTGTGTTTTTGGTGTTTCTTTTTCTTCTTCCTAATTTGGGTTAGGAGAGTCAATTTGCATAGGTTGAGAGTGGGCTTCATCAATTTGTTTTGAAGTCCCTAAATCAGTGGTGGTTTTCTTACTCCTCAGTGTACCTGCATATGCAGTTTGGTTATGCCTGGGAGGAGGTGAGGGGGCTTGTTGTTGATAGAAACCAGGTTGGTGCTGAGGTATCAGGTTAATGGGAGGATGATTAGTGTGGTTCCAATTTTGATTTCCACCTAGATATTATTTCCTTTGATTAGCAGGGTTGAGTATGGGTTAGGATGGTAAATGTCCTGCAGGTCTTTGGGTCGTAGTAACCACAAATTGATCATGGAAATTGTTAATAACACGGGTTATTTTCGTCGTTTTGCTTTGCAATTCCTGTAGGGTTTTCATCATCTAGGCATTGATGTCTTCTTGAGATCGCCCAGATTGATAACAAGTTTGATTTGAACTATACCCTCCAAACAGGTTTTGTTATTGGTGAGTAATTGGATTGGTCTAAGAGTGAGTCGAGTAATTCCTCCAATTAGAGGAGTTTTTAAATTGCTTCTGGAGGGTGGAGATATTTTAAGTGGGGCGATGATTTGGATATGTGTAATTCCCCATTGAACCATAAAAAACCTCAGAATATTGACTATACTCAGCACGGGCAGTATTTAGATTATGCAAATTTTCTTTCTTTGGTGTGCTAAATGGGGTTAGATGTGGAGCCCGTGGAGCTTGGGTAAGTTTGGTAGGTCTCCCTTGGTTGTCTAGGTTTGTTATATCCCTATTCAACTGTTGTTGATTAGCTTGTAGCTGAGCCATCATGGAGAAGAAATGAGGTGGGGGGCTTGATTAGGTAGCTCCAAGGCAGATAGATGGGGTATAGAAAAATCAGCATGTAGGTTAGAGGACCTATTTTGTTTTTTCATTTTTTTAAAATGTAAAGAAGAGGAAGAATGCAGGAAAAGCAGTCTTTAGTATGGGAGGCAAAATCAAGTGGTCCCTGCTAGTGCGGAGTTTGGGATCGTCACCCGTTGAAAGAATAGAAGAAATGGGGTGGAGAGGAGGGAGAGATGAGAGAAAGTGTGCAATCAAGGAACTAAATTCTAGACCTAAGTTAAATGCGACTCCCTAAAAATTAACCTGAGACTTGGTCTTTCTAGGAAATAAGAAATCAATAGTGGATATCTGTTCTCTCAACAAATTTGGTTAGCCAGAATAAGGGGAGGGTTGGGCCCAAGCATGTCCTAGGAAAATCACTAGGGGCTTGCGTAAACACGTGCTTGGTCATTTGACACGGCCCCTTGGCCTGGTACTAGATATAGATAAAAGAATTGATACCAACTAAAGGAAACATAAAACCTAGGTAGCAAGCCGAAGTTTGGTGAAACATTAGAGTTCAAATTGCTACAAAAATTTAATTAAGTTTAGGAGCTTAAAGTACACAAGGAATGTGATGGGCGTTAGTTGGGATAATGCCCGATTATTTCTTTTTTTTTGTGTGCGAATTGGGCGGGAAGTGGTGCCTAAGCCAAATCAAAAAAGGTTTGCAAATAAGGATATTTGGTTGAAGGATTTTAGGGTTTTAATAAAGATTTAATGTCCTTTAGAATCTCTCTTATTAAATGTTCAAACAAGGTTTTAATGTTCCATAAAATAATGGCAAACAAGTTGCTATTGGTGGAGATCAATTCCTTTGAAATTTGATGTGACTAACAAAATTTGAAACCCTAAAGTTAGAATTCCAAGTTATGCAACTTCTAAAAAGAATCTCTTTTTAAAATACTTTTAGGTGGTGGTCCAAATACGACAAAGAACACCACCACTTGATGTAAAATCAAACAAGGAATCCAAAAATTATTTTTTTGTGATTTTAGGAATTGTTTTGATATTTGTTTGGAATTTCTCTTCTTAGTCGTGTCAAGAGTCAGAAATGATAGGTTCAGGTAATTGATTTTGCATAAACAATAAATGATCTCAAAAAGTTTTGATAATTTTGTATCATGTAAGTAATTTCTCAAGGTTTCCAGAAATGTAAAGCTTTCCCAAATCTAAAGAGCAGAAAAATTTATAAAATTCTCGGATAGTAGGAAAATAGTAAGCAAAAAAGGTTTGACTCCTATTAAGTCCATGAATTTTTTAATTTTTTATATTCAGCAAAACTACTTGAAAATTTGACTCAAGGTTCTTGACTCAAAGAGGCTTTCTTGAAAGAAATGTGATGATTTTAAGAAGCACCTAAGTGCCCAAACCTGATTTTTAAAAATCAAGATAAAAGTCTAGATTTCAAAAATCAGACACCAATAAGGCAATGGTGGTGGAAAAATGAAGCAAACAAGCAACAAAATGAATTTTAGGGTTCCACCACCCTTAATTTTTATTGTTTTTTACTTTTTGATAATTTAAATATTTTTTTTAACAAACTTTTCTTTTGTTTTTGATAAGCAAAGGCTGGGGATACTAACCTGAAGTACTCAGGAAGAAAAGTAACTTGGAGATTCTACTCCAAGTGCTATAAATCCTGCTCCTGCTCCTGATTCACACATGAAATCAAAACAAACAAAATTTTGTGAAGATCAAGAAAGCAAGAGAGAGATTAAATATGTGACTAAGTGATGCCTCCCTATCAACGGTGCCAAAAAGTGA
This sequence comes from Thalassia testudinum, assembly GCA_037157565.1. Lineage (NCBI taxonomy): Eukaryota > Viridiplantae > Streptophyta > Magnoliopsida > Alismatales > Hydrocharitaceae > Thalassia > Thalassia testudinum. Next base: position 52,741,639 of record JAZHRO010000035.1, on the reverse strand, counting down.
TGCAAGAAATATGCATTTTGTTAAAGATGCAAAATGATGTCATTGCAACGTGTAAATCCTCAATCAAATAATTACATTTATAATACCTAGATAGTGGAGTGTCTAGGGTTGTCCAAGGAGAATAATTTGTTAATCAAATAGATTGGCTTATCTCTCTCGCCTCTCAAATCAGCATATAACTTTTTGTATTTTTTATTTTTGTTGTTTTTAGGGTTTTCATAAATAATCGGGTTTTCTGTGAAGATGAATTACACTACAACTAACCCTAAGTGATAATAATGAAGTCCTCTCCTCTAAGCTCACCCTAAGCAAGTGCACCTAGGGTAATTAGAAGAGAAGAGTGTGACGTGCACTACACCAATAAGAGAAGAAAAATACACTAATTTCAAACATGAACTTGGAAGGCAAACAAAATTTGTATTACTAGCAGAGTAAAATACAGGTAGAGGAATGCTTCTACAAGAACATTAAACAACTAGCTAACATAAAAGGTAGAGTTAAAGATAAAGAAGAAGGGGTAATTTTGGCAGACAATCTAGGTGGCCCTTGCTCCAAGTGTGGTTGCCCCACACTTGAAAAGAGCTCCCCTTCTCTTCCTTCTTTGATTAGTCATCCTTTAAGCTCTTCCTCCAAGATGGGTGTCGACCACCTTCACTGAGATCCTCCTTGCTTGGCCATCCTCCTTGGATGAAGTGCTCTTCCCCCATGGCGTGGCACAAGGGAGAGGAAGTAGAGGAAGAAGGCACCAAGGGGCGAGTAGGTTGCCCCCTTGATCTTCTTCTCTTCATCTTCCTTGGCGTGGATGAAGGTGGTATGGGTGGACCCAAACTGATGGAGGAGATGGGAATTATGTTGTGGTAGGGCAGGGTATTTGTAGGATGGGAAGGGGGGTGGTTATGGTATTTTTTGGAGGGAAATGAAGGGGTGGTTGGATATTTTTGGAGGGAAAAATGGGAGGGAAATGAAGAGGTGCCTTGGTTTTCCCTCCAAAAATACCTTCTAGAAGGTGTTGATTTTGGAGGGAAAAAATGGAATGTGATGTGTGATAAATGCCAGTTTATCATCATTCTTATGCATTAAAACAAACTTAGCTCTTAAGATTTTACTTCGCAAACGAGTTTTTGGGTTGCATTTAGGCATTAACTAGGTTAGGCATGCATTGCATTTTATTTTGTTGTTTTAATGTGTTTTTGTGAGTGTTAGGGATGAACAGATATATAGATCCCTAAAACCCTAGCACTCAAGAAGGCAAATGGTGAAGGAGGAGTTCAGACTAGCCGGAACTCATCTTGATCCAGCTCACCACAGCTGGAGCCTAGCTCACTTGAACTAGGGTTAGCTCATCCCAGCTCCATTCAGCTAATCTTAGCTGAATGGTAGCTCAAGAGAGTTCATCTTAGCTCACCGTAGCTCAAGTCAGCTCAGATCCAGCTCAACCTAGTTGAGTCTAGCTCATTTTAGCTCCCACTAGTCCACAGGGAGCTCTAACTATCTCAACTGAGTTAACTGGAGTTCACCCCAGCTCAGATCCAGCTACATCCAACTCCACTCAACTCCAGCCAGCTGAAGAAGAACTCATCTCAGCTCAGGAAGCTCAAGTCCAGCTCCCGGGGACCCAGCTTAGCCTAAGCTAATTGAGCTAAGCTACCTTAGCTGTCTCAACCAGCTCAATCCTCCCCAGGAGCACCAGACCCAGCTCACCTCAGCTCCCTTCAACAGAAGCCAACTCACTTTAGCTTGGCTTGGTAGCTAGCAAAGAACTAGCAAGCTAAGCCAGCTGGAGTAGCCCCATGTTGACCTCTTCGGCAGCTGCCAGCTCCACTTCAGCTCCAGACTCTTCAGAACCAGCTCCTCCCTCTAAACCCTAGCTCCAACACCACCTCCTCTGCTCCACCATTAGCTAAGCTAGCTTAGCTTACCTTACCTATGCTCCAGCTTCCTTGGCTTGTACCACCCAAAAACCCTACCTAACAACTCCACCAACTAGTTCCACCTAAGCTCCACATAAGCTAAACCTAGTTGGCACCAATCTAGCCTACCCACCACCGCCAAAAGACACCTAAAAGTGGTGCCAAAACCACCCTAACTACCCCTTTGTTGGTGCTACTTTTCCCTCCAAAAATCCCCTTCATCTCCACCACACATCTCCCCTTAAACCCATCTCCACCCTCCACATAATCCCACCTTTTAGAAACCTCAAAGTTGGCACAAACCCATGGCACCTCTCCATTGTTGGTGCCACTTTTAGGTGCCTCTTGACCAACCCTAACTACCCCCCTTACACCCCTTAGGTGGCGCCAACCATCTTTAACCCTAGGATCATCTAACCACCTCCATCCTCCCATCTTAGCCCTCCTTTTCAAGAGGCACATTAACCCCTCATCCTACCCTATAAAAAGACCACTACCCACCACCATTCAAACCATCCTTGGCTAGAAAATTCACTCTCATATTCTACCTAGAGCCCACGCCCAAGAGAGAAGAAGAAGAAGAAGATTAAGGGGATATTCTGTCCCTTTGGTGCCTTCCCCTCTTCCCTTCTCTCTTGAGCCACACCAGCCAAAGGAGAAGCCAGGCAAGGAAGATCTTTGGAGGAGATCTTGAAGTGGTGCATGCCACCTTGGAGGAGCTTTTGAGGGTGGTGCATGCCCACCCCTTGGAGGAGAGCATTGTAGGTGGTAGCATCAACCTTGGAGGAGCTCTCAAGGAAGGAGAAGACGGAGGCCCTCTTTTCAAGCCAAGGAGCAGCTAGGCTTGGAGCAAGAAGATTCCCTTTTTCACCAAATTTTGAAAGAGGATTTGTGTTTCTTTTATTGCTTTTATATTTTTTCATTTCTAGTAGAAGCATTCCTCTACTTGTCTTGGAAAAGAACACAAATTCTAGTTAATCAAATTGCCTTCTTTTTACTTTCTATTGCAATTGTTGTTTTTGTTCTAGCACTTGTTTCACCTCTTCTTCCTAATTACTCTAGGCCTCCACTTGCCTAGAGTGAGCTTAGGAAGAGGATATATCTATCTCTTAAGTTTTAATTAAGTAATTATAAGTGTTAGTATGTTCTGCCACAATTCTCATTTTACCCTCATCTTTTCGAAAAAAAAAAATTACATATTTAAAATACCAAAAAGAAAGTTGAGATCTATTTTGTAAGTAAGAGAATTAATTTTTCAAACATTTGGCCTCCTTGGATGACCCTAGATACTCCCCTATCTAGGAATATAAATTTAAAAGCGAATCAATTTTTGTGCGTTGCAACGACTTAAAACCTTAAATTAACAAACCACGCAAAAACACGACCACTTTTTAGTGCCGTTGCTGGGGAGGCACGACTTTGCATTTCTCTCTTGCTTAAAGTGGATCTCATCCCCTTCTCTTTCTTTTCTTTCATGTGTGCTGGAACTAGTGCAGGAAGAAAGCGGGAATCTAGAAGCGAGAACTCAAAGTTCTTTTTCTTCCTGCGAAATTTAGGATGGTCCCCCTTTCTGGTCACATAATTAATTAAAACTACAAAAAACATATTAAACTTTGCTTTCAGGATACCAAACATTTTAATTAAGTGGAGTGGTTTTCATTAAAATTCATTGTTTGCTTGAATGTTTCATTAACACCACTCCATTTCAAGTATTGGTGTTCTATTTTTTAGGTCCAAACTTGAAAAATCAATTCCTAACACCACAGGCCTTTTAAAATCCTAAAATTTCATACAGTGGTTTCAAATTTGGATAGCAACATCTGTTCCAAATTTTAGATCAGTTGGCTTTGTATTTAATTTTTAAAAATTCGTGGACTACAGAGGGGTCACACCCTCTAATATTCTCTTCTTGCTAATGTCCGTGAATTTTTAGAATGTTTATACTCATCCAATTTTTGTGAAATTTAGCTTTCTAGAATCCATGTGAAATTTTACACATCATATAAAATCACCAAAATTTTTTGAGGTCAGTGGTAATACTGAAAAGTCCAAAATACCCATGGGTATCATTTCTGAACTTTGACACCAGTACACATAAAAATTTAAAACAATTACAAACAAATTCCTAAAATCTTACAAAAATCTTTTCTGGAATCCTTGTTTGATTTTACATAAGGTAATGGTGTTGGTTGCATTGTTTGGACCACTACCTATTCGGAAAGCCTAAAAAGAATTCATTGGTAGTAATTTTTTGTATTAGGGTTCAAATCCAATTAGGGTTTCTTTTCTTGCTTTTTAGTCCCACAATATAAAGGAAATATACCATCACCCATACAACTTGTTTCTCCTTTGATTGTGGAGTTTCAAACTTGTTTGAACATTTAAAAAAGAATAACCCTGAAACACATTCAATTAAATTGAATCCTAAAAAACATAAATACAAAAAATTGTGTGACAACTTGCTTTTCATTGGAACCACTTTCCAATTCTTGCACACCACAAAAAAAATTGAAATAACAGGGCAACAACCCAATTAACGCCCTCCACATTCCGTGTGCACTATAGTATCCTAGATTTAACTAAAATCCGTAGCAACTTGACCCCTAAGGCTTAATCAACTTAGGCTTGCTATATAGGTCTTAAGTTTTCTTTAGTTAATACCAATTCTGTCATCTATATCTGGTGTTCAGGCTGAGGGGCCGTGTCAAACGACCAGGCACGGGTTTGTACAAGCACCTAGGGTTTTCCCTGGGAAATGTTTGGGCCCAAACCTTCCCTTAAGCAACTTGGCTAGATTTATTGATAGAACAGGTAGTCACTATTGAATACTTATTTCCTACGTAGACCAAGTCCTAGGTTTATTGTTAGGGAGTCGCACTTAAGTTAGGTCTAGCTTTGTTTGTTTGAATTGCACACTTTCTCTCATCTCTTTCTCCTCTCCTCCCCTCCAATTCTTCCCAAACAGTGCATGCACGGGCGATGGTCCCAAAAATCGCACCTTGAGGGACCATCTGATTTTGCCCCTCGCAGTAGGAAGTCATTGTTTTCTTCCCCCTCCTCTTCTAAAAAAATGGAAAACCCAGGAAGCAAACAAAAAAATTCTGCTTCCACTTCTAACCCGTCAGCTAGCCCATAAGCTGACTTCACCCTCCCTCACCTCCCTAACTTGGAGCAACCAAAAATACTAGCAAGGCCAGGTGGCCCTCCAATTATAACTCAAAATCCAAATCCCTTTGCATTAATAGTCACCATTTGGTTCGACTACAACAAAATCAAGAAGATTTAGCAAGGACTGTCATGAACCTAGCTAACCAAGGACAAAATCCACCACCTCACCAACAGCCTGTCGTTCCTCTTAAGGATTTCTATGATCCTTCCAATTATGAGGAAAGACCAGGGGTGATCATACCACAAGGGGATTTTGAGATCCAACCAGCCATTGTAAACCTTATTAAACATTTTCATGGTCTTCCAAGAGAGGACCCTTTTTGTCATCTCGAGGAATTAATTGTCCTCGCTCAAACCACTTGTTCCCATAATGTGCAGGAAGACATGTGGTTACTGAGACTTTTTCCTCTCTCTCTTAAAGACAAAGCATCTCATTGGTTTAGAATGGTTGGGTGCCCTATTACCACCTGGCCCTAATTAAAAAGCTCTTTTCTTAAAAAAAATTTTCCGATCGGTCGAACGAATGCATTAAGAAGATCCATAATGACCTTTCAACAGAAAATTGGTGAACCCCTCCATGAAACTTGGGAAAGATTTCAGGAACTTCTAAGAAGTTGTCCCCACCATGAAATTCCACAATGGCAGTTAGTGCAAATCTTTTATCATGGATTAGAAGATCAATTGAAATGATTTGTGGATGCCTCATGCAGGGGCAATTTTCATAACAAAGACGTCGAAAGTGCCTATCTCCTCTTTGAAGAAATGAGTGAAAACTCATTTAACATGACTTCAATGGACACTTTTGGCAGATTACAAAACCCCAGACACGGAGTCCATGAAATTGACTCCAAATCCACCTCTATTCCAGTCACCCAAGATGATCAATATATGTTAGCTCAACGACTAGACCAGATGCAAATTCACCAAAAGAAAATGGAAAAAAATATCATAAATAAACAAGCTCCACACGCTCACTCTCCACACACTAACACCCCACACATTCTCCGAAGAGAAAATCTACACAACATTGATGCCACATCTGCTAGCCAGCAATTTCCGGCTGATTTCCCGCAAGATTTGATTGATAATTTTGATCAAAATATTTTTGATCCCACCTCGGAAAATATTTATGCTCTCCAGGAGCAATTTAGAAACCCCTCCAACATTTCCAATCAAAACTGGAGGACTAACCTGAATCACTCCTGTAAAAACCCAAACCCGATTCCTTTTCCCAAATAAAACTATTTTGGGAATTATGGGCAACCTATGTATCAACCTGGACCATCCCAGGACAACATTAATAATCAGGTCATGAAAACTCTGCAAGGAATGCAGACTCAAATGACAGAAGTAACCTGCATGATTACCAACTTGCAACACCAAGTTAAGGTTACTCCTGATCATCGACCTATTGGGAATTTACCTTCCAAACCTATGCCCAATCCAAATAATCAAAGGAATCAGTTCCAAGGTGGATATCCCAATCAACCCATTCAACCAGCACCTCAGCATCCACCGGATTTCAATAACAGTCAGGCTTCCCGTCCTCATCCTAGAAACAACCAGACTGCAAATGGAGTTACTTTGAGGAATAGGAAAACCACTCACAATCCCTTGCCTGTTAAAGAAACTCGCTTTAATGAAACATAGATTAACTCTTCCCCATCTCCCCCTCCTATTGTTCAGGAACCAATTAAGGCAAAACAGGGAAACCCTGCTCCATTTCCACAAGCCCTCCACTCTTCAAATAAGAAAAAGAAGAAATCCGAGCCCACTGAGAAGGAATTAATGGATTTATTTAGGCAAGTAGAAATTAATATCCCTCTCCTAGATGTCATTAAATACATTCCTGCCTATGCAAAATTCCTAAAAGATTTATGTACTCTGAAAAGGCAGCCCAGAAATTTAGGAAAGGTGATCCTTCCAGAGATAGTCAGCTCAGTTGTGCAGAGCTGACTGCCTCTTAAGAGAAAAGATCCTGGTGCCCCCCTAATTCAAGTTATCATTAATGATACCTCATTTGATCGCGCTTTGTTGGATCTTGGTGCCTCAATTAATCTTATCCCCATAGTTGTTTTTGAGGAATTTAAGATCGGTGAATTAAAGCCTGTTGAGGTTACTCTCCAATTAGCCGACCGATCTACAATTAAACCAAGGGGGATTGTTGAGGATGTTCTTGTCCGGGTCAAAAATTGTCTATTCACAGTAGAATTTTTAGTCCTTGACATAGAGGTACCAGAAGCACTAAAGTTTGCCCCCATTATTCTTGGAAGACTATTCTTAGCCACAGCCCGCGTAAATATTGGTTGTGATTCTGGAAAGATGAAGATCATGTGTGGCGGCGAATCTGTAACCCTAGACATTTTTCAAGCTTTTAGGCGGTTCCATGAACTAGATTTCTTTGATGATTCGGATTTAGAAATAGAAAACATTGTCGAGGAAACTTTGCAGATTTCCCATTTAGCTTCCTGTTTTGCCATCAATACAGTTCCTAAACAATCCACTTCTTCTCACCCTTCCACCCTAACCACACGTCCAGCTAACCTTCCAGCTGACCCTTTCACTCTCACCTCACCACTAATCCACAAAGCAGAAACTCTTTCGGAGCTGGGCCCACAATTGGAATTAAAACCTTTGCCCGACTCCTTAAATATGTCTTCCTGGGTCCTAATCAAACCCTGCCCCTGATTATAAATTCTGGACTTACTGGGGCACAAGAGCACAAACTTCTCCAGGTTTTAAGTAAATATCAAAAAGCTATTGGCTGGACCCTTTCTAATCTTAAGGGTATTCATCCATCCTATTGTACGCATCGCATATATTTAGAGGATGATTCTCGCCCCTCCCGCCAACCACAAAGGCGCTTGAACCCTATTACGCAGGAGGTGGTAAAAAAGGAGATTATTAAGTGGTTGGATGCTGATATCATCTACCCCATTTCTGATAGCTCTTGGGTTAGTCCAACACAAGTTGTGCCTAAAAAGGCTGGACTAACAATTATCACTAATGATAATGGGGAGAATGTAGCCACTCGAACCGCTTCTTCTTGGCACGTGTGTGTTGATTATCGAAAATTAAACACCGCCACCAAGAAGGACCATTTCCCGCTCCCCTTTATTGATCAAATCTTGGAGCGGTTAGCCGGATGGGATTTTTACTATTTTCTGGATGGTTATTCCAGCTATAATCAAGTAGTGGTTCATCCTAAGGACCAGGACAAAACAACTTTCACCTGCCCCTTCGGAACCTTTGCTTTCCGAAGGATGCCCTTCGGTCTTTGCAACGCACCTGCAACTTTTCAAAGGTGCATGCTTGCAATTTTTTCAGACCTGGTAGGTGAATGTTTAGAAGTCTTTATGGATGACTTCTCTATTTTTGGAGATTCTTTTGACCATTGTCTCAAAAACCTTGAAAGAACTCTCCAAAAATGCATAGAAGTTAATCTGGTCCTCAATTGGGAAAAAAGTCATTTCATGGTCCAAGAAGGTATTGTCTTGGGCCGTGTTATTTCAAAACAAGGAATCGCGGTAGATAAAGCAAAAATAGATGCTATATCTAAGCTCCCACCGCCCACTACTGTCAAATAGATCAGATCCTTTTTGGGTCATGTGGGTTTCTACCGTCGATTTATACAAAATTTTTCCCAAATCTCCAAGCCCTTAAGTCAGCTTCTCACGAAAGACCAACCATTTGATTTTAATGATAAGTGCCTAGAGAGTTTTTTGTGGTTGAAGAAAGAGGTTACTGAGGCACCAATATTGCAGGGACCTGATTGGAATAGTGCCTTTGAATTAATGACAGATGCCTCAGATTTTGCTATAGGGGCCATTCTAGGGCAAAGAATTGGCAAGAAGCCCGTTGTGATCTATTATGCTAGCAAAACTCTTAATGATGCACAAGGAAATTACACGATTGCTGAAAAGGAACTTTTTGTCATTATATTTGCCTTAGAAAAATTTAGATCTTATCTATTGGGGTCACATGTCATTGTATATACCGACCACTCAGCAATTAAATATTTGCTGACAAAGAAAGATGCGAAACCCCGCCTTATATATTGGATTCTATTGCTCCAGGAATTTGACCTGGAAATCAAGGATAAGGCAGGATTGCACAATGTAGTGGCCGACCATCTCTCTCGTCTTATGACGAATGACATAATGACCCCACCAAATTAATTCCCTAATGAAAGCATTTTAGCTGCTACTACCCTCCCTTGGTTTATGCCCATCACAAACTACTTAGCAACAGAACGTATCCTCGCTGATTGGCCAAAAACAAAATGGGATAAGTTCTTTGCTGATAGTAAATATTATTTTTGGGAGGAGCCTGACCTTTTCCGCATTTGTGCCGATCAAGTCATTCGACGATGTGTACCCGATTTTGAAATCCATGATATCTTGACACATTGTCACTCAATGGCCTGTGGCAGACATTTTTCGAGCAAGAAAACTGCAGCTAAAATCCTTAATGCAGGATTTTATTAGCCCGGCTTGCATAAAGATGCTCATGACTTTGTTCGGTCCTATGTGCGTTGCCAGAGCATCGGCAACATGACTCGGAAGGATATGATGCCCCTTAATCCTATTTTAGAGGTTGAAATTTTTGATGTTTAGGGTATCAACTTCATGGGACCATTCATCAACTCTGGTGGGTATTTATATATGTTAGTCGCAGTCAACTATGTTTCAAAATGGATAGAAGCAATACTCACCCGCACTAGTGATCACTGTGTAGTTGTCGAATTTCTTAAGAAAAATATTTTCTTAAGATTTAGCATACCAAAAGCCATTATCAGTGAGGGAGGCTCACATTTCACCCACTCACAATTCCGTCACCTTCGTTCTAAATATGGGGTTAATCATAAAATTTCCACACCTTATCACCCCCAAACAAATGGCCAGGCTGAAGTTTCTAACCGGGAAATTAAAAATATTTTACAAAAGACAGTTAGGCCCAACAGTAAAAATTGGTCCACCAAATTGGACAACGCTTTATGGGCCTACCGTACCACTTTTAAAACCCCGCTCGACATGTCTCCCTTCCGTTTGATTTTTCGGAAGGCATGCCATCTCCCGGTAGAATTAGAACGTAGGGCTTTTTGGGCAATAAAACAACTCAACATGGATTTATCTGACGTCGGTACCCATAGAAAATTACAATTAATTGAATTGGAAGAATTACGTAATTTTTCCTATGAAAATGCGATGATTTATAAAGATCGAACAAAGAAATTTCACGATAAATATATTGTTCGGAAACACTTTGACGTTAATCAACTCGTTTGGCTTTTCGATCCGAGATTATGTCTTTATCCTGGCAAATTAAAATCTAAATGGACCGTCCTCTTTATTGTCCATAAAATATATCCATATGGTGTTGTTGATCTTTTTGATCCAAAAACTAATTCGACCTTTCAAGTCAACAGCCAACGATTAAAGCCCTATTGTGATCATATGCCTAATCTTCCGTCTGAATCTTTTAATTTTACTGAGCCAACCACCCTTGATCACTAATGCACACTACGCCCGGCTAAATGGCGTAAAAGATAGCACTGGATGGGAGGTAACCCATCATTTTTTTCCTGCTTTCCTTTTTTCTTCTTTTTCCAAGTTTTGATCATCCTAAACTCGACCGTTCTTCACTAAGGTGATCCTTTTTCCCTTTTAATGCATGAGGATATTACATATCTTAAGCATGGGGGGGTATTTTTAAAATTTGCCAATCGATTTCAGATTTTCAAAGCCTAAAAACATGCATTTTTCTTTAGTTATTTTATTTTCCTGCTTGCATACCCAAAAAAAATAAAAATGTTGAAAACTTTTTGAGGAAAACTTTTTGAAATTGGGACTAAAGTTGAAAAACTTCACTTCTGGTAACAATGGGATTTAATTTTTAACAAACTAGAGATGAGGATACGAATCTCATCATTAGAATTTCAGGGTCTATTTTTAGACTAGATCAAATATCCTTCTCTAAAATTCCTCCTGAACTCATGACAGTTCAGGTGACTTGATCCTATTTTATAATGTGGAAAGTATTTGGCTTAGTTTCTTATTCAAAAACTTGCATTTCTTGAGGAACTTCTTGTGTCAATTTTCACACACAAGCCAACACTTAAAAACAACTAAAAATTTGAAAAACTCCCTTGTTTGGACTTAGTAAAAGTTTGAAGCAGATCATTGGTTTGAGTTCCCACTGCCGAGAAGGAGGAAAATGCCTCCTTTGAGGACCCGATGTCAACATGTTACCGCCTCGGCATTGCTCCGTATCTATATTTCATATCTTTAGACTAAGCATTAAAGCTCATTTTAGCAGCTCAAGTGTCTTGAATGGTGCTCTGCCTATAGCGTCGGAGCAAGAGCTTGAGTTTGCTTAGAGCGCCCCTTTACACCGCATTGTGTTTTGGGGTTGTGAGCTCCTAGGTGATGTCATGAACAGTGCTATCCCAAAGTACTGGCGCCAGAGCCCCCTCGAGGATTGGTAACAGGAATGATGATCCTAACACATCTGTTGTAAGACTAAGCTAAAAATAAGCATTGGGGAGAAAAAAAAAGTAATAATAAATGAATTAACACGCCTTTATAAATGTTGGCTTTTCACAGGCACGGACACAAGATTTTAAAGGATTTTGCAAGTTGCGAATCTGATTAATGAGCAAGAAAAATCCTAAAAACAAAAATTTCAAGTCATCTGAATTAACAAGGGGTTAATTTGTGAATTTTCTAGAGGATATATTGATCCCATTTTGTCATATGGTTGGATCCGAAATAAATCCCGATGTTTATCTTTAACAAATCCCGTACCTCCCGTGTTTAGATCAACCAAGGTCCCATAATCTCTTTCTCCTCAAAAGTCAAAAAAATTAGATTTCTCAAAAAATTCCTTTTTCAAAAAAAATAAAGTTTTGCTAAGAGACTAGCAAAAGATAAGCATGTGGGTGTGATAAACGCCAGTTTATCATCATTTTTATGCATTAAAACAAACCTAGCTCTTAGGATTTTACTCCGCAAATGGATTTTTGGATTGCATTTAGGCACTAACTAGGTTAGGCATGCATTGCATTTTCTTTTGTTATTTTAATGTGTTTTTGTGAGTGTTAGGGATGAACAAATATACAGATCCCTAAAACTCTAACACTCAAGAAGGCAAATGGTGAAGGAGGAGCTCAAACTAGCTAGAACTCAGCTTGATCCAGCTTACCACTGCTGGAACCTAGCTCACTTGAACTAGGGTTAGCTCATCCCAGCTCCATTCAGCTAATCTCAGCTGAATGGTAGCTCAAGAGAGTCCATCTTAGCTCACCCTAGCTCAAGTCAGCTCAGATCCAAATCAACCTAGTTGAGTTTAGCTCATTTTAGCACCCACTAGTCCACGGGGAGCTCCAATTAGCTCAGCTGAGTTGACTGGAGTTCACCCCAGCTCAGATCTAGTTACATCCAGCTCCACTCAACTCCAGTCAGCTAAAGAAGAACTCATCCCATCTCAGGAAGCTCAGGTCCAGCTCCCAGGGACCCAGCTTAGCCCAAGCTAATTGAGCTAAGCTACCTTAGCTGTCTCAACTAGCTCAATCCTCCCCGGGAGCACCAGACCCAGCTCACCTCAGCTCCATTCAACAGAAGCCAGCTCACTTTAGCTTCGCTTGGTAGCTAGCAAAGAACTAGCAAGCTAAGCCAGCTGGAGTAGCCCCATGTTGACCTCTTCGGCAGCTGCCAGCTCCACTTCAGCTCCGGACTCTTCAGAACTAGCTCCTCCCTCCAAACCCTAGCTTCAACACCTCCTCCTCTACTCCACCATTAGCTAAGCTAGCTTATCTTAGCTTAGCTTAGCTATGCTCCAGCTTCCATGGCTTGTACCACCCAAAAACCCTACCTAACAACACCAACTTGCTCCACCTAAGCTCCACATAAGCTAAACCTACTTGGCGCCAACCTAGCCTACCCACCACCTCCAAAAGACACCTAAAAGTAGTGTGAAAACCACCCTAACTACCCCCTTGTTTGCACCACTTTTCCCTCCAAAAATCCCCTTCATCTCCACCACACATCTCCCCTTAAACCCATCTTTACCCTCCGCAAAATCCCACCTTCTAGAAACCTCAAAGTTGGCACCAACCCATGGCACCTCTCCATGGTTGGCGCCACTTTTAGGTGCCTCTTGACCAACCCTAACTACCCCCCTTACACCCCATAGGTGGCGCCAACCATCCTTAACCCTAGGATCATCTAACCACCTCCATCCTCCCATCTTAGCCCTACATTTCAAGAGGCACCTTAACCCCTCATCCTACCCTATAAAAAGACCACTACCCACCACCATTCAAACCATCCTTGGATATCAAATTCACTCTCATATTCTACCTAGAACCCACGCCCAAGAGAGAAGAAGAAGAAGAAGATTAAGGGGATATTCTTTCCCTTTGGTGCCTTCCCCTCTTCCCTTCACTCTTGAGCCACGCCAGCCAAAGGAGAAGCCAGGAAAGGAAGATCTTTGGAGGAGATCTTGAAGGTGGTCCATGCCACCTTGGAGGAGCTTTTGAGGGTGGTGCACGCCCACCCCTTGGAGGAGAGCATTGAAGGTGGTAGCATCCACCTTGGAGGAGCTCTCAAGGAAGGAGAAGAAGGAGGCCCTCTCTTCAAGCCAAGGAGCAGCTAGGCTTGGAGCAAGAAGACTCCCTTCTTCACCAAATTTTGCAAGAGGATTTATGTTTCTTTTATTGCTTTTAGATTTTTTCATTTCTAGTAGAAGCATTCCTCTACTTGTCTTGGGAAAGAATACAAATTCTAGTTACTTTCTATTACAATTGTTGTTTTTGTTCTAGCACTTGTTTCACCTCTTCTTCCTAATTACTCTAGACCTCCACTTGCCTAGAGTGAGCTTAGGAAGTGGATATATCTATCTCTTAACTTTTAATTAAGTAATTATAGGTGTTAGTACGTTTCGCCACAATTTGCATTTTGCCCTCATCTTTTCGAAACAAAAAAAAATTACATATTTAAAATACCAAAAAGAAAGTTGAGATCTATTTTGTAAGCAAGAGAATTAATTTTGCAAACATTTGGCCTCCTTGGATGACCCTAGATACTCCCCTATCTAGGAATATAAATTTAAAAGCGAATCCATTTTTGTGCATTGCAACGACTTAAAACCCTAAATTAACAAACCACGCAAAAACGTAATCAATGGGTTGAAGGGGTAGGTGTAGGGTTGGATTTCAAGGGTTTTGGAGGGAAAAACTTGGCACCATGTTAAAGTGGTTTTGGAGGGAATTTGGTGGCATCTTTTGGTGGTAGAGAAGGGTGAAGGGTTGTATAGGTTTGGCGCCAAGATTTAGTTGTAGTGGTGGTAGCTTAGGTGGACTTAGTAAGGTTAGTTGGTGGAGCTAGTTAGGGGGGTTTTATGGTTAGGTTTTGGTGGCCAAGGAGGAGACTAGCTAAGCTATGCTAGCTTAACTACTTTAGCTAGTAGGGCTTAGGTTTGGAGGCATAAGGAGCTAGGGTTTTGAGGGAGAAGAGCTGGAGGTAGCTATCTTGAGCTGCACTAGAGCGGGTGGCTGCAGATGTGTGCTGCAAGGAGCTACCTTAGCTGGCTTGGCTTTCTAGTTCTTTGCTAGCTGCTAAGCGAAGCTAAGATGAGCTGACTTTTGCTGATGTGAGTTGAGGTAAGCTAGGTCTGATCTTCCCAAAGATTATTGAGCTAGCTAGAGTAGCTAGCTTAGGTCATGTAGCTCAACACAACTAAGTTATGCTAAGTTGAGCCTCTGGGAGTTGGGCTTGAGCTGGCCTGAGCTGGTTAAGGTAAACTTCAGCTGACCAGGTCTAGCTAGTAACTGGTCCTAGTCAGGTTGAACTTCCAGTGAACTCTTCTAAGTTGGAGGAGCTGGAATGGAGTTGGGTTCAACTAACTTGAGCTAGTTTGAGCTTCCATTCAGCTAAGGTGAGCTAAATGGAGCTAAGGTGAACTAGGTAGAGCTACCATTCAGCTGAGATGAGCTGAATGGAGCTATGGATGAGTTGATCCAGCTAGAATGAGCTAGGATCCAACTGGGATGAGGTAAATCTAGCTGGAATCCAATTGAAAGGAGCTTCTTCTTCATCTTTTGCCTTCTTGAGTGCGAGGGTTTTAGGGATCTAACTATCTGTTTGTCCCTAATAGTTAAATAAATGTGTCAAAAATACAACAAAATATGCGATGCATGCCTAACCTAATTGATGCCTAAATGTAGCCCAAAAACTAATTTGTGGAGTTAAAATCCATAGAGCTAGGTTTGTTTTAGGGCATAAGAATGATGATAAATTGGCATTTATCAGCTAGGTTTCATGGAAGAGCAACTCTCCCCTTTGGTTCACCCGGTGGTTTGGTTCAGTGATCACAAGGTGATGCCGAAAGGAGAAATTAGCCTCCCCTTGTTCGTCTGCGACAGGGATAGAAACCTCAACTGAACGGCCACGTTCATAGTTGCTGGGTTGACGGTAGCATTCGACTGCATCCTCAGCTGCCCCACCACTCGTGCCATTCTGCTGACCCCTGCTCATACTTCCAATTTGTGCTTTTCCGATCTCCACATGGAGTTGAAAAGTTCATGGGGACCAGTTGGCTAGGTGCGAGCTCCTTTGAATCAAGCTGGAGCAATCCCTAGAGTCAATGCCCCCTAAGTCACGAAAATGGGGGAAGAAAAGAAACTATGTCTAGGCGATCCAGCAAGAGGCCATCCCAGCTGATCAACTGGCGACCTCGGGATTACAGCTAGTCTCTTCAGGCATGGGTATGTAGATTTATCCCAATGATGCTGCCAGGCTCGTTCGGGTCGAAGTGGACCTTGCGCCCTCCGAGGTATAAGAGTTCCTACTCTTGCTTCAAGCCAACACAAACATTTTTGCTTCGTTCACCAACGACCTCGCTAGGGTGGACCCATCCCTAATTCAGCACCATCTGAGTATCCAAGTGGGCACCTGCACAGTTAAATAGGTGCGTAGACACAAGTTGGCCGAACAATGGTAGGCGGCCATGGCTAAAGTCTAGAAACTTCTTGAGGTAGGATTCATCATGGAATCCCTGTACCCAGCATGGCTCTCGAACATCGTAATGGTGAAGAAGGCCAACAGATAGTAGTGCATGTGCATCGACTTCACCAGCCTGAACGAAGCCTACCCAAAGGATGAGTTCCCCCTACCAAGGGTGACTCCCTGGTGGACTCTTGTAGCGGATAATCTCACATGTCCTTCCTAGATACCTTCAATGGGTACCACCAGATCAACCTTTCCCCAGTGGACAAGCCTCACACTTCATCACTGATAGAGTCCTATTTTAATATAAAGTCATGCCCTTCGGTCTAAAAACATTGGGGCAACATACCAGCACCTTGTAGACATGGTTTTCGCAAAAATAATAGGAAAATCATTTGAGGTGTATATTGATGATATGCTTGTGAAGGTGATAAACACAAATAAATTCATGATAAAATGCTTATTTATGATAGTTCCTAGGCTTAGCGTTGCATATCATGTTATAAATACTACATAACATCCATTGCATGGCATTAAGGGTAGTTGTGTATTATGTACACTAATTCTTCCATTTTATATGGCCAGGAGGTAGTGCAACATCTTTATGGGCTTCGGATGGAAAATCCAACCATACGGATGAATCCGAAGTGATGATCGCAGTCCATCAATGCAAAAATCACCACGATCAGAGCTCCGTAGCACCCTCTACAAGAAGAAGAAGATGGATGACCCAAATGGCTCCATGTGGTTCATCTAGACCACCCGACATCAACCATGGCTGCTCCAGCCTTACGCATGGAGAGATCTCAGCCGTTGGATCTCAATCCAACGACTGAGGGGTGCTCTACATCTCCTTACCTTCATAAGAGAAGAGCTCAATATTATATCGTGACCGTTGGATAGAATCCAACAGCCACGATCGCACGATCAGCGGATGCCACACCACCCTCCACTCGACCAACCACCACCTTGGCACAACGGTGAGGCGCCCGCTTGTCAATGGAGGGGTGCGGGTTCAAAGCCCGCCAAGCCCCCCCCAATTGCTCAATTGAGGCAGCGCCAGCGCACATGCGCAAACGCACGCACACGAGCCCGCGCACCTGCAACACTGCGGTAGAGTAGCTGCGCATAGCAGCGCAACGTCAGTGCGCACGCACACAACATGGCACGTGATGGGCATGCAAGCAAGCAACAACGGGCGTGAGTTGGCATGGACCTTTAGCGATAGCCTGGGCAAACCTTTAGTGACACTTATAGCCGTCACTAATTGCTTGTAGGCGTAAAGCTAGCTATGGGTGTGAGCGATGGGGGAGGGTTCTTTAGCGATAGCTGCATGGGGTCTTTAATGATGCTTGCAGCTATCACTACAACCCTCTACACGAATTTCTTCTTCCCTCCACTATATAAACACCCCTACACCCCCCATTCCTCTTCATCTCTACCTACTCTACTCCCACCTACTCCTAGGCTCTAGTAGCCTACCGAAGCTCCATTAGAGCTTACTCTCAAGCTCCAAAGTCCTCCTATTAGTGTAGCATTCCTTTATCCCACCAAATATTCGTCCCTCATCCCATCTCCCTCACAGGTTGCCTTGGAGCCATCCTCCCACCTTCATTCAGGTACTAGATCGCCTCCGCCCCCTCACCTCCATTCCAAAGCCTCAGTGAAGCATTCCTCTACTTGGCATCCTCGTGCATCTCACCTCCGTAGTCCTGCTCCTCAACTCCTTTGTCCAAGCTTCTACCAGGTGTCATCGTCTCGCCGAACAACTGATTCAGGAGATTCCTTCTCACCTCTCTCTCTTTTATGCTTTCGTCGATTATTGTAGTAGACATTTGTTCAATATATCATATTTTATTTCATTTATATTGTGATCGATCTTGTTTGCATCCTTTATAAAAACAAAAGAAAAAATAACAAAACGAAGCATGGTTTTCAAACAAAGCAAACGTTCGCCTCCCCGTGTTCGACCTGGGACTCACATTTCGAGTTTCAGCTATAAATTTTATCTGATCAATGGATTTTCTCATGGATCGAACTACGAGGCAGGTTTTCCAAACTCGAATCCTTTCGCACAACAAATCTCCGATGCAATCATTTTGGCACCATTGCCGGAGAGGCAACGAAATTTACTTGTTTTCTGCACTTCTTTGCATTTACATATTATTAACCCTGCTTGTCACTGATGTACTGTCTTGCAAGTACCCTAGCATGGAGATCCAAGTGTGGTAGATCGGAGTAAAGTATGGGTAAAGTAATTTGTAAGTGTCCCCCACATCCCCCCCCCCCCCACTAGTTTCATTACGCCACATTCATAACCAAGACCTAATCTACTTAGTTGTTTGCATAAATCCTAGGATAGAAATTGGTTATCTTGTTTGTCACCTCCACTCATCTCACCTTCGCATATAAAAAAACAAAAGATACCTTTGTGGGACGAATCAACATACACACTTTATACGCCCACATTTAAGGCACATAACTTAACTAGATTTTTATCTACTCAACTAGGATTCCGACCTGTGGAACTGATACACACAAATCAACACATAAAGGAGTAGAAATTAGATTATGTTAATCATCTCTGCGTACCTAATTGGTGGCGCATCTGGGTCACCTGATAGAATTATTTAGACTACACCACCCAATTTAAAACTTATTCATTTTGTGGCTGCCCCATAGGATTCAATAATTTGGTCAAGCCAGGCACTCCCTATTTTTCTTAATTTATAAAGTAAAATACTTGAATTCGTGATTTCAAACTTGGTTTGCCTCTTGAAAATTTGATTGAATATACCTAATATTTGAATCCTAAAAGCTACTAAGCATAGTTCGAATCCTAAAATTCTCCTCATCCTCAATAATCTTGCTTGAGAACATTTTGGTTGTGCACATACACACATTCTCAAACAAATCATTAAGGGCACAACCCATTAAGGGCCCATCACATTTCAAAAGCACTAAATATCCCAAACCTAACTAAAATTGATTAGACGTTGGCCATAAGGACTGATTCACTCTTCGGGACCCAGATTGAGATTGTTCACGATTAATGTGCTTATACTAGTCAATCTGATGTCTAGCTAGGGTAGTAGCGTCAAACAACCGTGGCTGGGGGGTACACTAGGAATTGGAGGCGTAAGTCAAAGGAAGAACCTTCTCTCGAGTTCATCCTTCTAATTGGGGATTGACTGGATAAAAGTAGAGTAAATCGTCCATTATCTTAGGACATATTTTAAGAGTCTATAGACCTTTAGGCTACCCAACCTAAGGACAGGCTTTATTTTTTATGTTGCAGGGTCCCTTCTCTTCCCTGTCCTTTCGACTTACTTCCAATGTATTCCTGGAAGAAGGTCATTGAACCCTCGTTTGGAAGGACCTATTGACCATTCCCGGAGGCGGAGGTTGAGTTATAGCCAAGTAGATCCCATGGCTGATCAACAACCACCTCCCCCACCCCCGAACCAGGAAGGGTTGATTTAGAGGCAGTTGGAAGAATTGCAGCAAATGCAGCAATGGTTCCAAGGAAGGAATGGTCAGGGCACTCGGCCCTTGAAGGATTTTTGTGATCCTTCAAATTATGAGGATCATCTTGGCATTGTGATCCCGCCGGTGATGTTGAGATCATGCCCCATGTTTTGATTCTAATTAAAAACTTTCATGGGCTTGGCTCTGAGGACCCATTCCAACATTTGGAAGACCTAATCACTCTGGTTCAGACCACCAAATTGTGGAATGTGGATGAAGAACAAATGCTCATGAGGCTTTTCACCCATTCACTCAGGTATAAGGCCACACATTGGTTTCGTACCATTGGAAGACCGATTGCTACCTGGATAGCTTTAAAATCGGCCTTCCTGAAGAAATTCATCCCAATTGCGACAGGTAATTATCCTTTTGCCCAGCGGTAGGGGGAACCATTTCATGGGGCCAGGGAGAGATTCCAGGATTTGTTGCAGAAGTGTCCACACCATAAGGTGCCTAAATGGCAACTTGTCCATATTTTTTAACACGGGTTGAATGATCAACTCCGTAATCATGTGGATGCTTCTTGCGGAGGCAATTTCCTTAACAAAGATGCAGATAGCACATATGATTTGTTTGAGGAAATGAGTGAAAACCCTTTAAACCACGCCTCCATGGAAACCTTCAACCGATCCCAACAAACTAGATCAAATGCCAATTAAGTCCAAGATTCTCATACATTTGATATGGAATTGATCTGCAATAAAGTAGATAAGATGGATCTGGTTCTAAATGAATGGAAGTGAGGATGTCTAGAAACTCTAATTTTTCTAGATCCATTCAATTCCAAGGATTGGGATTTCATTCTTTACAATCTCCTACGGGATGGGAGTTTGTGAACCAACTGGAGTCGACTCGACCTACAGGCTTACTCTTCTCGGAACCTTATGGGTTTCAAACTGGGGCCTTTGATCCCAGTTTTTCTTATCCTTCTTCATCCTTATCTTATGAGGATGTTCATGCTGTGTAGGAGAATGTTCGGTCCAACCCTTGAATTCCTACAATTCTAGTTGGAAAAATACCCTAACTTCTCTTGGAAAGATCAGGGGCAGTAGACCTAATATCAACCCAACAACTATGTATCGAAAAAACCAATGGGTTAGGGTCATGATAAACTTAGTTGGCCTCGAATCAGGTTAATCAGTCCATGTGGAATGCTCAACAACCCGCCAAGTAGGCTGATTTAAACCTGAAGATGGTAGAAATGCAAGGGTCAATGCTCCAGCTCATGCAACAAATGAAAACTTCGCTTGACACCTTGCAATCCGAATTTGGTGCAAACAACCGACAGCCTAGATCTCTACCATCACAACCTATACCAAACCCAAGGAATGTACAGAATCGAGGTGCTGGGCCTCAAGGGTTTGGTAATAATGGGAAGTCGTATGCTCAAGCTCATGCTATCTATTAGGTTACCCCAGCCCCTCCCAGGGTGAACCAAGTTCCGACCATAATCAATCAGTAGCCTCCTATTTTGCCCAACCCTCCCCAAGGCACTAACCAATAGCATTTTATCGTGGCAAACACCATCACCTTGAGGAGTGCTAGCAGACATAAGGGACCTACCCATGTCAACACCATTAGGCCTCATAGTAAGAATTCCAGACTCCCAACTAAGAATGTGATCAACAAAACATCAGAGTCTGATTTGGGAGTATGTTGTTGTTGTATGGGCAAATAGAAAATGTTGGAGGAGAAATTGGAGGAAAGGATGTCCTTACTTTAGGCTTTCAAATTGACAATCATTTTGCTCCTTGCAGCTATCGGATCAATCCCCACCTATGCCATAGGTTTAATAAATTCATATAAAGCAAAGCATAGAGTAGAATATGAAAGCATTAGGAGAGTAGTCTTATCTGATAACACAAGCACACTAATCTTAAACAAGCTACCTCCTAAGAAGCAGGACCCAGGAGCCCCGTTGATTTCCTGCATAATAGAAAACATCACTTCTGATCGGGACCTTCTCGACTTGGGTGCTTCCATTAATGTGATCCCCACTTCACTGCACATGGAATTGGGTCTAGGCTACCTGAAACACACTGACATAACATTGCAGTTAGCCGATAGATCCATTACAAAACCAAGGGGTATTTTGGATGATGTTTTAGTTAAGGTTAATGATTTGCATTACCTTGCTGATTTTATGGTCTTGGACATGGAAGCACCAAAACAGCTCAACCACACCCCGATTATTTTCGAAAGACCTTTCTTAGCTACCGCCAAGGCAAGGATTAATTGTGAATCGAGAAATATAGAAATGGCCTCTGGGAATAAAATGAATCAATTTAATATTTTTGAGGTTGCAAAGAAGGATAAAATTAAGTGTGGTTTGATGGAGGAGCTTGGCAGAATAGAGGAGGTAATGGTCATACATACCTTAGACAACCTTTTAAGGGCCAACTCAACCCAAACTCAGGAAGAAAATCACACGGTTGTAGGGATAATTGAGGACAATAAAGACATACAACAAACTGTGGCAACCCGGGATGACGGAGATATTTATGAATTTGGAAATTTGTTGGATGATTCACATGATCAAGTTAAAACCCAACAATGTCCTCATCATGAATTTTTACAATTTGAGGTTCAACGTTTGGGTGGGAATCATGAAGATCCGGATGGTTGGATTAAGCACCCAAATTGTGAGTATGAAATTGAACTTTGGGGAGAAACTCGTGAAATGTTAGATATTCTAGAGTACCCACAAACCCCCAACTCATCACTAAACCATCACCATCCTTTTTCACCCAACCATTGCACAAATTCTATATCCACCCACACCTCCTCTATACTAAATCAACAAAATTCCTATTGGAGACCATTTGGGCTCTCCCTACATCACCAACTTGCCACTTTCATTGATCATCTCTTTGGGAAGCCCATTTTTATTCTCCGGGACCCATATCTAGTGTCTCAAAAATTGTGTTATTGCAACCTCAATGTTAGTTATTTTTTATTGAGGACCTCACCTAGCTGAAGGCACTAAACTCAACACGTGTAAAGACTATTCCGAGTTGACCAGAATCTCACGGAAACCAGGTGTTATTCTTCCACTTCTACTCTCCTACATGCTTTCATTTTCAATAACGAGGATATTGCATTAGCTAAGCATGGGGGGGTGGATATTTCTTATGAATCTTTTTATCAGCCATAATAGTAATTTCCTATTTTTCATCTTAAAAGAAAAGAAATGAATTAGGAGATGGGAACTTAGGCATTAGGAGTTGCAAACTTTAGGAATTGATACTTTAGGACCTGAATACTTAGACTCTTCAGGTCTTTAGGCTTAATTAGCCTGGGTGTCCACTCAAATGTGGACTTAGTCTAGAGTCCTCACTAAGTAATTGTATTTTAAATTGGTCAATAAATTGAGGAGATAAGTATATGACTTATCAACCCACCCTCTGATTTGTGGGGACTTTAAGTCTAAGCATCTATACACTATTCGCACTGACCCACTTTTAGGCAATTTTTACGAAAATTGGGTAGCTAATGAACTATCTAGGGTGGAATGGCTGGCAAGTTATTGTGGGTAACAGTCCATTGGTAGGTTGTCCAGAACCCAGCCACAAGACCATTTTCTTTGTATTGTCTTTAGGTAAATCATAGATCAGGGAAGCCACCTACTTTAAAAAGAAAAAAAAAGGAAAAGAAAGGAGAAAAAAAAAGAAAACCACAATTCATCGCACGAGTATGGTTGGCAAGTTGCCGTGGGTAATAGCCCATTGGCTGGTTGTCCAGAGCTTAGCTCATAAAAATGCAAAACACTTAGGGAAGAAGAGGGGAAGTAGAATAAACTGGGGAGATATACACTGGTTCACCCTTGTGTTGAACCTATAAATAAAAGAAATAGGGAGAAAGCTACCGATCGAAAAGATAAACCTTTAGGCAACGTCACCTAGGGTCATACAAACCCGAAGTCCATTTTAACAGCCACCTAGTAAGTCTTTCACTCTTTTCACTAGATGCTTAGTACTTAGAGTCATTTTTGAGTTTTGGGCTAGTTAAGCAATCGTAGAAAGTTATCCCGGAACTCTCAAACTCCAAATGTAGAAAAAAATTAGAAAAGAAGAAAAACAAAAAAATTATTATCTTCTCCTTTCAAATAGGGCGAGAGCTTGGGCGGTTTGCATTTTGGTAGACACCCGGGCACTGTTGAGTTTTTGTAAATAGGTCTTGGGGCTGAGATTTTCCAAAGCAATCGACAAATTTTGCCTAAGTAATGAAATCATGATTCTAATTTTATACATAGCATTTAGGTATGCTAGGGACTAGCAAAAAGTAAGCATGGGGGTATGATAAACACACGTAAATTCATGATAAAATGCTTATTTACGATAGTTCCTAGGCTTAGTATTGCATATCATGTTATAAATACTGCATAACATCCATTGCATGGCATTTAGGGTAGTTGTGTAGTATGTACATTAATTCTTCCATTTTATATGGCTAAGAGGTAGTGTGACATCTTTATAGGCTTTTGATGAAGAATATGACCATACGAATGAATCCGAAGCGACGATTGCAGTCCGTCAATGCGACAATCATCGCGATCAGAGCTCCGTAGCACCCTCTACAAGAAGAAGAAGACGGATGGTCCAAATAGCACCACATGGAGCCATCCAGACCACTCGACATGAACCACAGTCGCCCCAGCCTCACGCATGGAGATATCTCAGCCGTTGGACTACATCGCCTCACCTTCACAAGAGAAGAGCTCAACGTTATATCGTGACCATTGGATGAGAATCCAACGGCCACGATTACACGATCAGTGGATGCCACATCACCCTCCACTTGACCATCCACCGCCTTAGCGCAACAGTGAGGTGCTCACTCCTCAAACGAGGGGCATGGGTTCAAAACCCGCCAAGCCCCACTAGTTGCTCAATTGAGGCAGCACCAGCACACCAGCCAACGCATGCGCAGAGATGCACGTGCACTGATTGCACAGCAAAAATACACCAACAATTGTGCAAACTTGTGCTATTTCCTAGCATTGCCAGTGTATATTAGGTAGCCATAGTCGCATTTGTAAAAATAAATGCATGCTTGCATTTTTTTGAGAGGGGAGGAGAGTGAATAAAATGGCCTTGAAATTAACGTATTCCTCAAGTGCTGCCTCACAAAATCACCATCCTCATTTTTTATTTAACTTTGAATTTCTTCTTCTCCGCGGCTGCAAGGCATGGCAGCTTCTTCCTTGCGCCATGCTCTACAATAGCTCTCCTTGCCAGTCGCATGCATAGCCATGCACAGCCAGGGCATGGCTGTGCTTGCCTTCTTCCTCTTTAAAAAGGGCACGGATTTCTTCTTTGAGGAGAGCTTGGTCCAACACAAAAAAAAAACCCAACACAGCAGCTTCCCTTCCAAGCCGTCTCCTCCCCTCTCCCCTCCATACGCAGCCTCTCTTCTTCTTGAAGAGCCACGCTGCCGGCAGGAGCAACTCACAGTGGTACACAACCACCACTATGAGTCCCACCACCACCCAGCTCATCAAAGAGTCGGTGGGCGTGGTGGTTCTCCTCTCTGTTTCTCCATTCCAGCATTTCCGCATTGCCGCAGAGCCGAGCTTTGAAGCTCCGCAGCAGCAGTAGCAAGGCGTCAGCAGCAGCAGCAGTTGCCCACGCACACGCAGCCTCCTTCCACGCACGTAGGCACTTTCCCACGCGCCCGCGCACGCCGCACCGGCTGCAACTGGCTATTTAGAGTGCACGGCACTGTAGCTACTATTCATGCTAGAGAGCGCGACACTATAGCTACAGTGCGGTGTCCAGAAAGCTTCTCACTTATCAGGTCACCGCACGCTTTCTCTCCAGCCCACGACCGCTCCACACGCGCGCCTGCTCCCGCGTAAGCCAGTACCCGCACCCATCTGCGCCCGCATCTTTGCCCGCTTCAGTGCCCGCCTCTTCACGCAACGTGGTGCGCTGCAGTCCTTCCCCTTGAGCTCACTCCCTCCTGTGTGCGTGCGCCTCTTTGCGCACCTATGCGCCTGTGCCTGTGCGTTGGCATCAAACGTCGCCCGCTACCTCCGGACGACTTAACTCGCCCATGCCTTCTTTCCTCCAGCAGACGATCTCTCTCTCTCTCTCTCTCTCTCGCTCTCTCTCACAGCACTCTCTCACTCCCTCCTACAAACACATACACACACACACTCTTGTACACACACCCACTCACTTATACACGCCTATATACACACTTATATATATATATATACCCATATTTATATATATATATATATATACATATATATATATACATATTAGTACCTATACAATTATATATAAGTATATATATATATACATACATACATATATAAATATATATATATACTTATATATATACACATATATATACATATATATACACATATATTTATACATATATATATATACAAATATACATACATATATACATATATCTATAACTATAAATACATATATATATATATATATATATATCTACATATATATATATATACATATACACATATATATATATAACTATATACATATATTACTATATATACATATATATATATCTATATATATAGTTATGTCTACATACATATATATCTAGTTATAAATATATATATATATATATATATATACATATACATACATCTATCTATACATATATTTACATATCTATATATATATATATATATATACCTATATAACCATATATATATACATATAGATATATATTTTCATATAAACATACATATATATATATATATTTTTTCATATCACCTACCACACGTTGTATCACGGGAATATCTGCACTAGTTCCTGATATTCCTCGATACACACGTACAGAAAGCGTCTTCACACACATCTTCCACCCATCCATCCTACACTCCACGCAGCACTTCGTCCTGTTGGTTACAATTTCCTAGACGACGATCAACTCGACACCGTGCTACACACCATTTCCACCTCTACCCCCACCCCTATATACATATATAATACATACATATATATATACTATATTTACCTCATTTCTATTTCTCTTTCCTGCCATTAAAAGATAAAAAAAAAATACAAAAGAGAAAAGATAGTCCTTGACTTGCAAGTACTCAGTCTTGCGAATAGCAAGACCAGTTTTGAAACGCTAATTTAGCTCAAAGCCAAGAACCTGATTTTGAGGGTGTACCTCAAGGACAAAAATTATCAGAAAAAAATATTAAATAGAAAAATACCAAAAACATAATAAACGAACGGAAGAGATTCGTTGTAGGAAAGGCGTTGAAACTTCTTCACCTCTAATCCCACTTCCCTAAGTTCGACCCTGGGCCTAAAAGTGACCAAGATAAAATCTAGGCCAGGTAAAAAATTTTGTAAAGAGATAGTTAGGCTCGATTTAGGTTAACCACTATACTCATTTCAACGATTAAATCACCATATTAACACAACCTATCCGAGCCCGACCATAACCCTTTTCTGGCGCTGCTGCCGGGGAAGTGCACATTCAAGTAAGTTTTTACTCCATTCCTTTAATTTCTTCTCTTCTCACACCCTTCTCTTCACAGGTGTTTCTAGGTGTGCAGGTGAACCAGTTGCAAGGAGAAGGCGGGCAGACGAAGTCGGAGACGTGGGTAGATCCAAGGCGGGAATGAGAGCGTGAAGTCGTCGGCACCGCACTGGAGCTTCGCACACGTTGCTGAACAAGTAGGTTTTCCTTTCTTAGCAACTTAGGTAAACTTGTCACCTTAATAATAAAAAAGAAAAAGAAAAAAAAACTAAAAAAAACACTTCTTGGGACCTCTTGGGGCAAGTGGATTAAAAATCATTTGTTTAATTGTTTGTCATCACTCCCACCGCCTCGAGACTTCCCGCCAAACTTCGTATAGTGTAGATCCAAGAATCTTGATTCTTGAATCTTTCGCCGTGTGAAGTACTCTTTGAGGCAAAAATAAATAGATTGATTGCCATCCCTCTTTACCTCATTTATCTGCAATTCGGGATCACCTTTTTGGTGGGGAGACTTGGAATTAAGTTGATTCCAACCCCACCACGACCTTTCACGTGCCTAAGATTCGATCCCGAATACTTCAACCCCAACAATCTGATTTTCTTTATCTTATGGTTGAGACTTGTGTGTGGAAATCATTTTGGTAATTGGGAGCACTTGAATTGAAGTGCTTTGGCTCCCTTTCACACTAATCTAAAAATTGATTCATGCATCCACACATAGAAATCTCCATCTAGAAAAGTCCATTGCATTTTAACATGCATTAACCAACTGACATTGTAGAAGGGTTTGTTGGGCTTAGAAGAAAACTTGTATTCTCTCAAAACCCAAAGATTGGTTGAATTGGTAATTCAGAGAAATCATAAAATCCATACTACTTAAGGCTGAAACTCTAAAAACCATTCACCAATTAAAACTTCAATTCGAGGAGATTTCCCCGTTGCATGCTTGGTTTACACACTTTACAAAATCAATCACTAGGGCATTAACCATAAATAACGCCCTTCACATTCTAGAAGCAGTTGATCCTAAGCCTCTAACTAAAATTGGTAGCAACTTGACCCTTATTAAGGATTGAAGGTCTAACTACCTACGTGTAGCGCTTACGTGCTGGTGAGGGTTTCTGCGTGCTATTGAGTGTCTAAGACTAGGGCAAACGGCCTTTCAATCCGGCCCGGTGGTTTTGCAGTGCTTGCATTCGGTTTCGTAGGTCGTGATAGCAGGTAACTTAGATCGTTAGGTCTAAGGGCACACTGTAAAGGTTAGGAATTTGATTGTATTGATTTGTCATCAAGTGTACCTTTGCGGAGTCATTTCTCTCATCTTCTGTTCCCTTCGTATCCCCCCCAATTCTTCCTGCAGTAGTGCATGCTTGGGAAGAGGTCACAAACCCCTGAATTGTGTGAATTGTCTGATAATTTTAGAAAGGAAGCCGAATCATCCTCCTCCTCCACAAACATGGCTGCACGCCCACCCCCAAATCCCGAGGGAGGAAACCGCCCTAAAAACCCACCAGGTGGTGGAGCCTTGGATCCCATAACCCGCCTCCAAGCCCAAATGGAAATGTATAATGAACAAATTGAGGCCATTAAGGAAACATTGGAGGAAATGCAAAACCCTCCCGAACGGAAGGAGCCTAGGTCTCTTAGCTCCTATCAGAATCCCGCTGCTACAGAGACCATAGGACAAATCTGGGTCCCCATGGGTAGGGACGGCTTTAAATTGAAACCTAACATAATTGGCCTGATAAATTTTCACTTCCATGGTCTTGCAAGTGTAGATCCTTTTCTCCACTTGGAAGACCTAACCCGATTGGTTAAAACAGTTAAACCAAGAAATATCGGGTTACCTATAGTCCTCATGAAAATGTTCCCATTTTCATTGCGCGATAAAGCGTCTGATGGGCGTTCGACAACCGGGTTTTATTGTTACAGCGTCGTAGTATAGCCAGTTGTTGCCATCATTTCAAATATAAAAATTTTTTTACTCGGAAAAGAGTTCCCGAGGTCGAACTCAGGGAGCAAGTTGTATTCTAGAGATATACATGTTTCTTTTACAAAAATAAAGAAAGAGAGAGAAAGAATTTGTTGTCTTCTTTTCTCTTTGTTTCTCCTCGTCTCAGATCTTCTTCTTCTTTGTCTGCAGAGGTGATGTTCTTCTTCTGCAGTGGTGATGCTCTTCTTCTTCTTCCAGCTGTTCCTGCTCTTCCTTTTTCTTCTGTCTTTCTTCAGATCTTCTTCTTTCTTCTTTATTTTTCTTCTTTCAGTTCTTCCCTTGTTCTTTTGTGTTCTCCTCTGCCTCGCCTTCTTCTGATGTTCTTCAAATTTTCTTTTTCCAGTCAGGACGTCGCCCCTCCTTCTTTCTTTCTTTTTTTTTTTTTTCTTCAGGACGTCGTCTGATTTCCAAATCAGACGACTTAAACTGCCTGTTGCTACAGTGTCTCCCTCCGCTTCCTTCTTCTTCCGCGGTCCTTCTTCTTCTTTGTGCCTGCACACTTCAGAGCTTACGTCAGATGACAAAACCTACCCTACCCTCCTCCCCGCGTCTCTCTCTCTCTGAAACCACTCTTGGGAAAGCTCTCCCAGAGCTGCCGGGTAGTCGGGTACGGGTCAGGTCCAGGTCCAGGCCCACCGGCGTGCGTGGTGGGCGAGGAGTGCAGGTTAGTCTTAAGTCGGGTCGGGTCAGGTCCGCGGGGCGTGAGCGCGGACGAGACCGGGTAACCGGGCGGGTGAAGGGGACCTCACCCCGTGTGCTGAGGCAGTTAGGTTAATGCACAAAATCAATTTAAACGGTGAAGAGGTTGTGAGGCTTACCGATGTGGGACTAAACGGAGGCTTCTCCTCGCGTGCACCTGCTGGGAGACCGCGGCCTGGCTTCTGCAGCTGCGGCTTCGATTTGCGTCGATTGCTGGCTGGCTGCCTTCGCAAGACTCCCCATAATCCGCAGCAGCTGGAGACCTGGAGTCCTCAAGCCTGGAGCGCGGGAGAAGCTGCTTCAATGTGCGTTAATGGCGGTCGAACCTCAAAACCTGTCGGACACGAATATGGCCTCTCGGCCTGATCAAACCACTGGGGAACCTTCGCCGTGGCACGGCGAAGGTGTGGAGCTGCGCGGCAAGCCGCAAGGTGGTGTCTGGCGGCAGCCCTAGGTTGGACTGCAACCGGAGGAATGGGTTTGTTCGGGGGAGCGTTACGGAGGTGTGGAGTGGCAGTGGAGGGGTGGGGGGTGCTCAGTGTGATGAGGCGGAGGTTCGGTGAGGGTCGGCGAGGTGTGTGAGGCTGTGGAGCGATGGGAGCATCTCGCCGGAGGGTGGCCGGAGACGAAGGGGGTGACGATGGTCAGGGTCGGTCGAGGGCTTAATTGAACAAATTGAAAGCAGGGAAAGAAAGAGGAGAAGAAGGGAAGTAGTTCTAGCTTACTTGCAGGGACGAAGGGGGGGCAGCAAGGCGACAGTCGTATCGACTGTCGCCGGAGAAGAAGATGCTCAGGGAAAGGGGCGGCGGCGAGCAGAGAGCCGGAGAGGCGCCAGCTGGGTGCGGCGTGGCGCGGGAAGAGCAGGGGAGGAAGTCTCTGCTGCTGGTATTGCGGCAGAGCGAAGAAGAGGAGGGGGAGGAACCGCCGGAGCTGGTGAGCGTCTGCCGGAGAGAGAGAAGAGAGGAAAGTTGGGGGTTTTCTCCGTCAGATCCAAGCTGCACCGGTCGGTGGAGCAACGGGGGGTATTTATAGGGATCAAAACAGGGAGGAAGGCGGAGGGAGACGACGTGTCTCCCTCGCCGAAGGACGCCGGAGATGGAGACCCATACCGTCCGTGCGTTCGCACGGCCGGTATGGTGGGTTACAACGACCAGGGGGGTGTCCCTGCGACGGCTGACGACGCAGGGCACCCCCGGTTTACTTGCCAGGTTCTCCCCCTCACCCTGCGCGGCGCCATGCTCCGCGCAAGGTCGCCGGAGCATGGTGCTGGCAGGTTTTGCAGGGGGACCTGATCGCAAAGAACGAAGGAGAGTTAGGGGCCAACATGCGAGGGTTCAAAAGTTGAGGGCCAAAAAGTAAATATGTGAGGACCAAAGTGTAAAGTTGGTCAAGGAGGTCTCTTCTTAGGCTCAAGCTTTTATACATGACTGATTAGGACCTAAGGAATCTGATGGTGAATTTCATTTTTATATTAAACCTTGTTTGACCGGTCAATTTATGTGAAAACCCAAATTAAGTTATTAATTGGGCATGGTTCTCAATGTAGGTCAAAATGGGTTCTGAAGGCCAAATTGAAGGTTCTAAACCCTAGAGATTATTTTCCTATGAATTTTAGAGGGTTTATTCTATTTTTAATTTGCCTCGAACCTTGTGAATTGGAGTGGGTTATTTTAGGGTTACAGATTATCATTTAGTCTCTTGGAATTGCTGTAGCCCTTGCTAGATCATTTCATCCCACTTTTATTTATTAAGTTGTTTTGACCTGTGTTTGGGCCCTGAATTACCCTGTATGCAGATTATACTGGTAAAATTGCATTTTTACCCCTCATGACTTGTTTTCTCCTTAAACTCATAATTCTCTGAGTTAAGCCTTTCCTTGAGTTATGTAGGAGCTTTTATCCTTTGTATTGGGTCAAAATGAGCTAGTTATGGCTCATGATGAGGTTCTCATCAGCGTCGCAGTGGTTACGTACCCTTGGGAGAACCATCCACTCTTGGGAAGAGATGCGAACAGCGTTTCTCAAAAAGTTCTTCCCAATCGGGCGAACCAATGCGCTTCGCCGTGCTATCACCTCCTTTACGCAACAAAACAGCGAATAGTTTCATGAGGCATGGGAGAGATATAATGACCTCCTCAGGAAGTGTCCGCACCACGGTCTGCCTAAGTGGCATATAGCCCAGATTTTCTACTATGGGCTAAATGAGACTTTGAAGCAGATTGCAGACGCTTCCTGCGGAGGAAATTTCATGAATAAAGACGAGAATGGAGCATTCGAATTATTTGAAATATGAGCGAAAACTCAAGGAACAATGCCTCCATTATCGCCTTTAATCGTACAGCCTGCCCCGTAATGTCCACGAAGTTGACACGGGACGCTCCCATTCATCCACGGATCTCAGCCTTATCACACAAAAATTGGATGAAGTCTCCGTCGTGCACAAGAAGCTGGACGAGCTTCTGGCCAACCCTGGCCATTCTATGGCAAACACCCCCACCTCACCACTTCGTCACAATCCTAATTCTTCCAACACCAGGCTTATCCCGAGAA
The DNA here is from genome assembly GCA_037157565.1 of Thalassia testudinum. Lineage (NCBI taxonomy): Eukaryota > Viridiplantae > Streptophyta > Magnoliopsida > Alismatales > Hydrocharitaceae > Thalassia > Thalassia testudinum. The sequence continues at coordinate 52,709,308 of JAZHRO010000035.1, read as the reverse complement.
ACCCCGTGAGACCTTCCTTACCGAGTGTCATGCCGAGCGATTTGGTAAGTCATGTGGATCTGGCTTCTGCGAGCCAGTATTTTGACACGGAGGACTAGTCCTCCGTGTGCTCGGATGCGTATTTACATGCGGACATATCTTCTGGCATAGAAGACGCTTGCACCCTGGGGAACAACCTGTTCTCTGCCACTTATAACCCAGGGTGGTGAAATCATCCGAACTTCGCATGATCCAACAACCCGCAGCACTAAAACCCTACGGGTGTACCAATGCGACCGTCCGCACCCGTCATCCCAAGGGCTCGGTCTAATCCTATGGCAAATCCGCCATCGGGTCCTTGCATACCACAAACAGAACACACATCAAATCCTCTTGACAAATTGATGCGAATGATGATGGAAATGTCAAAGTGCCATGAAGAGAACATGACCTCTCTTCAGCACCAATTGGCGCAGCAGAATGCTGAGATCAGTCAACTACGCATGGCGACTCGATCTCAGGGCACTCTTCTAGCCCAACCTATTCCAAACCCGCGAAATTTCGTACCCTGTGGTCCTCAACCACAGGTACGACCTTCTCAGGGGCAGGTACATCAAATTCTGCAAGCTCTGAGCATTCCACCGGGATTTCAGGCTAATCCCGCTGCAGCACCTCACTCTTATGTCCCTATTGCGAACCCTCCTCCACCTTATGATCCCACTGGACCCGCATCATCCAATGCAATCACTACGAGGAGCGGCAAGCAAACCGTCGATCAACCTCGACCTGATCCTGGCCCGTCTTCTTCATCACCCTCTCATTCGGGATGCGCACCGCATTCGCCAGAGGACGATACACCCAAATTGGTGCCAGAATCAGTCCCATTCCCTGAGGCTCTACTGAGGGAGCCAAAAGGCAAGAAGAAGGATACACAGGCCTTTGATAACCTGCGTAATTTGTTCAGGGATGTTGAAATCAAGGTACTCCTGCTCGAGGCTATCGACCACATACTTACTGTCGCCCGATTTTTCAAATACTGCATACGAGCATTCACGCAGCTGCGTAATGATGTCACCAAGGCCCCTGTTCTCCAGCCACCTGATTGGTTCCTCGACTTTGAACTCATGTGTGATGCTTCCAACCTTGCAGTCGGAGCCATCCTGGGACAAAGACGTGATAGACACCCCTTTGTGGTGTACTACGCCAGTAAGACGTTGGACGAGGCCCAGCGTAATTATACTACCACTGAGAAAGAACTACTGGCGGTCGTCTTTGGGTTGGAGAAATTCCGCTCTTACCTTCTGGTCTCACATGTTATTATTTTCACTGATCACGCAGCCATTCGCCATCTCATGCACAAGAAGGATGCAAAGCCTAGACTGATTCGTCGGATCCTTCTGCTCCAAGAATTTGACATTGAGATCCGCGATAAGGCCAAAGCCTAGAATGTTGTGGCTGATCATCTTTCTAGACTGGATCCTGACCATATTGGACTTACACTGCCGATTAATGAGATTTTTCCTGATGAGCACCTATTGGCAATTAATGTGGCAAGTGGACCTTGGTATGCCGACATTGCCAATTACCTTGCTTCTGGATCCCTTCCACGTGGCTGGCCTAAAAACCAGCACGAGCGTCTCATGGCAAAAGCAAAGTGTTATTTCTGGGATAATCCACTTCTTTGTTGAATAGGTGCTGATCAAATCATCCGTCGCTATATTCCTGACAGCGAGTTCCCCAGTGTGCTATCCTTCTGCCACGATCAGGCCTGCGGAGGCCATTTCTCTGAGAGGAAAACTGCAGCCAACGTGTTGCAGTGTGGTTTCTTTTGGCCCTCCCTTCACCAGGATGCACACAATTATGCCAAACATTGCACTAGGTGCCAGTCATTAGGGTCCATGTCACATCGTGACATGATGCCCTTGCAACCCATCCTAGCTGCAGAAATCTTCGACATTTGGGGAATTGATTTCATGGGTCCCTTTCCTCCTTCCAACAGCTTTGAATTCATTCTCGTGGCTGTTGATTATGTTTTGAAATGGATCGAGGCTATTCCCACGTGCCATACTGACCATGTTATATCCACTCAATTTGTCAAAGACCACATCTTTGCGTGCTTTGGGATCCCTCGAGCCATTATCTCGGATGGAGGAAGCCACTTTACCCATGCTTCTTTTTGAGCACTTCTGAGGAAATACGGAGTCCACCATCGTATTGCATCTCCGTATCATCCTCAGACGAACAGCCAGGCAGAGGTGTCGAACCGGCAAATCAGGCAAATTCTCCAGAAAACGGTTCTGCCTGACCATAAGGATTGGTCCAATAAGCTGATTGATGCACTTTGGGCATATCGGACCGCCTTCAAGGCTCCCCTTGGTATGTCTCCTCATAGAATCGTTTACGGGAAGTCTTGTCATTTGCCCGTGGAGTTGGAACACCGCGCTTATTGGGTGGTTCGCCAATGTAACCTCGACCCAGACCTGTGTGGTCGAGGAAGGAAACTCCAACTCCAGGAGCTGGAAGAGCTCCGTCGTGAAGCCTATGATTCTGCCTTAACTTTCAAGCAATGCACTAAGGCTTTTCACGACAGCCGTATTCGGTGGAAGGAATTTGAGCCATCTCAGCAAGTTTGGCTCTACAATGCCCCGCTCAAATTCTTTCCCGGGAAATTGAAGTCCAAATGGACTGATCCTTTCCTGGTCTCGAGACCATTTCCCAACGAGGCCGTTGAGATTAAAGATCCCAAATCTGGGTATAAATTTACGGTCAATGGGCAGGGTTTGAAACCCTATCTTACTCATGAACCTGCCCCCTGGAACGAGGATTAGATAACCGGGTTTTATTGTTATAGCGTTGTAGTATAGCCAGTTATTATCAACATTTCAAATATATAAATTTTTTTTTACTCGGAAAAGAGTTCCCGAGGTCGAACTCAGGGAGCAAGTTGTATTCTAGAGATACATGTTTCTTTTACAAAAAAATAAAGAAAGAGAGAGAAAGAATTTGTTGTCTTTTCTTCTTTTCTCTTTGCTTTTCCTCGTCTCAGATCTTCTGTTATCCTCTTCTTCTTTATCTGCAGTGGTGATGTTCTTCTTCTGCAGTGTTGATGTTCTTCTTCCTCCTTCAGCTGTTGAGTTCTTCTTCTTTGAGTTCTTCTTCGTGTTCTCCTCTGCCTCGCCTTCTTCTGTTGTTCTTCAGATTTTTCCTGTCAGGACGTCGTCTCTCCTTCTTTCTTCTTTTCCCTTCAGGGCGTCATCTGATTTTCCAATCAGACGACTTAAACCGCTTGTTGCTACAGTGTCTCCCTCAGCTTCCTTCTTCTTCTGCGGTCCTTCTTCTTCACCTGTGCCTGCACACTTCAGAGTTTTACGTCAGAGGCAAAACCTACTCTACCCTCCCCCCCCGCGTATCTCTCTCTCTCAGAAACCGCTCATGGGATAGCTCTCCCAGAGCTGCCGGGTAGTCGGGTACGGGTCGCGCCCGGGTCCAGGCCCACCGGCGTGCGTGGTGGGCGAGGAGTGCAGGTCAGTCTAAGTCGGGTCGGGTCAGGTCCGCGGGGCGTGAGCGCGGACGAGACCGGGTAACCGGGCGGGTGAAGGGGACCTCACCCCGTGTGCTGAGGCAGTAAGCCTCCAGCACTTTTGCGTCTTATATCGCTGCGCCTCTTCAGACTTTTCCGAGGTGGGACTAAATGTCCCACCTCAATTGCGCGCCCGCAGCGGGGAAAGCAGCGGGCGATCGCGGCGTCACGCGAAGCCTTCGCCTTAGCTGCGAGCCTGAGGTTTTGTCGAAATGCCTCGCAAGGCCTGGGAGTCGAATCTGGGCGTGGCGCTGAGCGTGGCGCGCCTGCAGCTGCAGGCGGAAGCAGCTCCTTCTGCACGGCAATGGCGGCGGAGGTCGGGTGGCCTGTTCACAGAAAAACGGCCTCTCGGCCTAATCAGAAGGTGCCGGGAGCTTCGCCAGGGTGCGGCGAAGCTCGTGTGGGTGGTGGCGAGGCGTGGGGCGGCGTGCAAGGGCTGCCCTAGGTCGGACTGTGGGTCGAAGGATGGGTTTGTTGGGGGGAGCGTTACGGAGGTGTGGAGTGGAAGTGAAGGGGTGGGGGGTGCTCAGTGTGATGAGGCGGAGGTTCTGCGGTGGTCGGCGAGCCGTGTGGGTTGCTGGGGTGATGGGAACGGCTCGCCGGAGGATGGCCGGAGACGAAGGGGGTGACGGTGGACAGGAGCGGTCGAGGGTTTAATCAAATAAAAGACAGTGGGGAAAAGAAAGAGGGGGAGATGGGAGGAGTTCTGACCTAGCTATGGAGACGAAAGGGGCCGGGGCAGGGCGACAGTCGTATCGACTGTCGCCGGAGAAGAAGATGCCCAGGGAAGGGGCGGCGGCGAGCAGAGAGCCGGAGATGCGTCAGCTGGGTACAGCGTGGCGCGGGAAGAGCAGGGGAGGAAGTCTCTGCTGCTGGTATTGCGGCAGAGCGAAGAGGAGGAGGAGGAGGAACCGCCGGAGCTGGTGGGCGTCTGCCGGAGGGAGAGGAGAGGAAAGTTGGGGGTTTTCTCCGTCAGATCCGAGCTGCCGAGGTCGGTGGAGCGACGGGGGTATTTATAGGGATCAAAACAGGGATAAAGGCGGAGGGAGACGACGTGTCTCCCTCGCCGGAGGACGCCGGAGATGGAAACCCATACCGTCCGTGCGTTCGCACGGCCGGTATGGGGGGTTACAGCGACCAGGGGGGTGTCCCTGCGACGGCTGACGACGCAGGGCACCCCCGGTTTATTTGCCAGGCTCTCCCCCTCACCCTGCGCGGCGCCATGCTCCGCGCAAGGTCGCCGGAGCATGGTGCTGGCAGGTTTTGCAGGGGGGACCTGAACGCAAAGAACGAAGGAGAGTTAGGGGCCAAAATGCGAGGGTTCAAAAGTTGAGGGCCAAAAAGTAAGTATATGAGGACCAAAGTGTAAAGTCGGTCAAGGAGGTTTCTTCTTAGGCTCAAGTTTTTATACATGACTAATTAGGACCTAAGGAATCTGATGGTGAATTTCATTTCTATATTAAACCTTGTTTGATCGGTCAATTTATGCGAAAACCCAAATTAAGTTATTAATTGGGCATGGTTCTCAATGTAGGTCAAAATGGGTTCTGAAGGCCACATTGAAGGTTCTAAACCCTAGAGATTATTTTCCTATGAATTTTAGAGGGTTTATTCTATTTTTACTTTGCCTCGAACCTTGTGAATTGAAGTGGGTTGTTTTAGGGTTACAGATTATCATTTAGTTCCTTGGAATTGCTGTAGCCCTTGCTAGATCATTTCATCCCACTTTTATTCTTATTAAGTTGCTTTGACCTATGTTTGGGCCCTGAATTACCCTGTATGCCGATTATACTGGTAAAATTGCATTTTTACCCCTTATGACTTGTTTTCTCCTTAAACTCAGAATTCTCTGAGTTAAGCCTTTCCTTGAGTTATGTAGGAGCATTTATCCTTTGTATTAGGTCAAAATGAGCTAGTTATGGCTCATGATGAGATTCTCATCACCCCCATTGGAGAAACTATTGCCCTGCTGGAGGGTAACTAATGTTGTGCCTCATTCTGAGTCTAGCTGGGGACGTTAAATTCTGTGCTCATTGGGAGGCACCCCAACAACACTTCGCCGCTGTCACGTTCACTTCACTTTTCACTTCACCACCCACCATCCACCCACCCTACCACCCTGCTATATACCCTGCACCTCTGCTCTCGTTACCTGATCTTTTGTCCTTCCTCTACCCTACCCTGCATGCATATGAGGACATAGCATCATTTGGCATGGGGGGGTGGATAGGCATCCATAGGATCTAGGTATTTTATGGTATCATGTAGTTTCCATCTATCTATATATAAAAAAAAAGGTGTTTAGTAATGATCTGAAGGCTGAAACAAAAATACAATAAGTGTTTATGAATATTCAACCACTGTTTTAAAGACTTTCCAGGCCACAGAAGCTTGATTCGCTCAGGCTCAGGCTTAATTCACTTAAGCATTGACAAAATAGATCAGAATCTCTCCTAACTAAGGACGTATTCTTGTACCTGAGACACCAGTACAGGATCCGTCGGTTTGCTTCTACTCGAGAGCCTAAGTAATCTTAGTTCAACACTACACATATCAAGAAAGACCAGGTGAACATAAGATCCAACCCTAGTGTTCATTAGGGAAGGTGGAGTCTTTACCTGTGTGCGCAGGTAGACTTTTTATCCCAGGCTTTAGTCTTGTGTTTAGGAGAGATTCTTTCCACCAAAACGGAACTCTCCCACCAAAAGAAAAGTGTGCTCCTTCAAATAATGTTGTAAGAGGTATACTGACACGTGTTTCAAAAAAAAAAAGAGAAAAGATGCAAATAAGTCAGTATATCTCGCAAATATCTATAAAGTCTTCCCCCTACAAAAATTCTTCAGGGCAAGTTACAAATACCCTATTTTCTTTGAGCCACAAATGTCATAAAATGGGAGTTGAGTTTCCATCATCTTTTTAAGGGTCAATCCGAAGACATGAGCTGAAACTGGGACCAACCTGCACTTAAAAGTTCGTGAAACCCTGGGCTTGAGTCTTAATGTTCATCTGGTCAGTCTTGATCCTTCACTAAGCACAGGCCATAATTTCTTGAGCTCTCGAGTATGGCAAAGACCTCCTGGGTCTTGGAAATCATACTTAAGGTTTAAATATCAAGAGTCCAGGTTAGTTGAGAGATGATCTATGTCACATAAGACTTAAAGTACTCGTAGTCTTCTCTTCAATTGGTTCTCATAATATCCAACAATAAACACACCTATGTCGCCTCAGAATAAAATCTTCAGCTTAAGATCATTTTTAAATACAACACAAAAATGTTTTGCTAGGGACTAGCAAACGATAGGCATGGGGGTATGATTGCACAGCAAAAATACACCAACAATTATGCCAACTTGTGCTATTTCCTAGCATTGCCAGTTATATTAGGTAGCCATAGTAGCATTTGCAAGAATAAACGCATGCTTGCATTTTTTTGAGAGGGGAGAGTGAATAAGCCATAGTAGCATTTGCAAAAATAAACGCATGCTTGCATTTTTTTGAGAGGGGAGAGTGAATAAAATGGCCTTGAAATTAACATATTCGTCAACTGCTGCCTCGCAAAATCACCATCCTCATTTTTTATTTAACTTTGAATTTCTTCCTCTCCGCAGCTGCAAGGCATGGCAGCTTCTTCCTCGCACCATGCTCTGCAACAGCTCTCCCTGCCAGTCGCATGCACAGCCATGCACAGCCAGGGCATGGCTGTGCTTGCCTTCTTCCTCTTTAAAAAGGGCATGGCTTTCTTCTTTGAGGAGAGCTTGGTCCAACACAAAAAAAAAACCCAACATAGCAGCTTCCCTTCCAGGCCGTCTCCTCCCCTCTCCCCTCCATACGCAGCCTCTCTTCTTCTTGAAGAGCCACGCTATGGGCAGGAGCAACTCACAGTGGTACACAACCACCACTATGAGTCCCACCACCTCCCAGCTCATCAAAGAGTCGGTGGGCGTGGTGGTTCTCTCTGTTTCACCGTTCTAGCATTTCCGCCATTGCCACAGAGCCGAGCTTTGAAGCTCCGCAGCAGCAGCAGCAAGGCGTCAGCAGCAACAGCTGCTACGCACGCGTACGTAGGCACCGACTGCAGCCTCCTTCCGTGCGCATAGGCGCCTTCCCACGTGCGCGCGCACGCCGCACCAGCTGCAACCGGTTGTTCGGAGAGTGCGGCATTGTAGCTAATGTTCACGCTAGAGAGCGCGACACTGTAGCTACAGTGCGGTGACCAGAAAGCTTCTCACTTATCCGGTCACCACGCGCTCTCTCTCCAACCCATGACCGCTTCCAGCCCGTTCTCGCTCCACGCGCGCACCCGCTCCCACGTAAGCCAGCGCCCGCACCCATCTGCACCCGCATCTTCACCCCCCTCTTCGTGCAGCGTGGTGCACTGCGGTTCTTCCCCTCATGCTGACTCCCTCCTGCGTGCGCGCGCCTACGCGCCTGCGCCTGCGCGTTGGCATCAGACGTCGCCCGCTGCCTCCGGACGACATAACTCGTCCGCGCCTTCTTTCCTCCAGCAGACGATCTCTCTCTCCCTCTCTCTCTCTCTCACTCTCTCTCACAGCAGTCTCTCACTCCCTCCTACAAACACATACACACTCTCTTGTACACACACCCACTCACTTATACACGCCTATATACACACTTATATATATATACCTATATATATATATACATATTAGTACCTATACAATTATATATAAGTATATATACATACATACATACATATATAAATATATATATCTATATACTTATATATATACACGATATATTTACATATATACATATGTTTATATGCGTATAAATATATATATATATATATCTATACATATATTATTAACTATGTATAAGTATATATACATATATATATATACATATATATACACATATATTTATACATATATATATATATATACATATACATATATAACTACATATACACGTATATAGCCATATATATATACATATAAATATATTTTTTCATATACACATACATATACATATATATATATTTTCACATCACCTACCACACGTTGTATCACAGGAATATCTGCACCAGTTGTTGATATTCCCCGATACACGCATACAGAAAGCGTCTCCGCACACATCTTCCACCCATCCATCCTACACTCCACGCAGCACTTCGTCCTGTTGGTTGCGTCTTCCTAGACGACGATCAACTCGACACCGTGCTACACACCATTTCCACCTCCACCCCCACCCCTATATACATATATAATATATACATATATATATATACTATATTTACCTTATTTCTATTTCTCTTTCCTGCCATTAAAAGATAAAAAAAAATATACAAAAGAGAAAAGATAATCCTTGATTTGCAGGTACTTAGTCTTGCGAATAGCAAGACCAGTTTTGAAACCCTAATTTAGCTCAAAGCCAAGAACCTGATTTTGAGGGTGTACCTCAAGGACAAAAATTATCAGAAAAAAATATTAAATAGAAAAACACCAAAAACATAATAAACGAATGGAAGAGATTTGTTGTAGGAAAGGCGTTGAAACTTTTTCACCTCTAATCCCACTTCCCTGAGTTCGACCCTGGGCCTAAAAGTGACCAAGATAAAACCAAGTAGGCCAGGTAAAAAAATTTTGTAAAGAGATGTTTAGGCTCGATTTAGGTTAACTACTATACTCATTTCAACGATTAAATCACCATATTAACATAAGCTATTCGAGCCCGACCATGCACCAGCCCGCGCACTCGCACCACAATGCCATCGCAGCTACGCAAAGCAGCGCAACACTAACCCGCACGTGCGGGACACGGCGCGTGATGGGTGCGCGGCACAATAGCAGCAGGCGTGAGTTGGCATGGACCTTCAGTGACAGCCTGGTTTAACCTTTATTGACGATTACAGTCGTCACTAATTGCTTGTAGGAGCAAGGCCAGGTGCGAACGTGAGCAGTGGGGGCACGATCTTCAGCGACAGCTACATGGGGTCTTTAGTGACACTTGCAGCTGTCACTATAGCCCTCTACATGAATTTCTTCTTCCCTCCACTATAAACACCCCTACACCCCCTATTCCTCTTCATCCTACCTACTCTACTCCCCCCTACTCCTAAGCTCTAGTAGCTTACCAAAGCTCCATTAGAGCTTACTTTCAAGCTCCAAAGGCCTCCTATTAGTGTAGTATTCCTTTATCCCACAAAATATTCATCCCTCATCCCATCACCTTCATAGGTTGCCGTGGAGCCATCCTCCCATCTCCATTACAATAGAAGATCGCCTCCACCTCGTCACCTCCATTCTAGAGCCTTGGTGAAGCATTCCACTACCTGGTGTCCTCTTGCATCTCACCTCCATCATCCTGCTCCTTAACTCTTTCGTCCAAGCTTTTGCCAAGCATCGTCGTCTCGCCAAACAACCGATTTAGGAGATTCCTTCTCACCTCTCTCTCTTTTATGCTATCTTAGATTATTGTAATAGACATTTGTGTAATATATCATATTTGATTCCATCTATATTGTGATCCATCTTGTTTGCATCCTTTTTAAAACAAAAAAAAATATAACAAAACACCAAAAAGAAATAAAACGAAGTGCAGTTTTCAAACAAAGCAAACGTTCACCTCCCCGTGTTCGACCCTAGACTCACATTTCGAGTTTCAGTTATAAATTTTATCTGATCAATGGATTTTCTCTTCAATCAAACTACGACGATGAGTTTTCCAAATCCAATCCTTTTTGCATGCGAATCTTACGTAATCAGAAGGGATCAAACTTCGCACAACACCTAGAGTACTTGACAGAGGTGTTCCAGATTCTAAGAACACCCACCTTCTCCTGAACCCCGACAAGGGTATCTTTAGGGTCATAGCTAGCAAGTTTCTTGGGTTCCTAGTCTCTAACAGGGGAATTGAAGCCATCTCGGACAAAATCAAGGTGATTGATGAACTGCAACCGCCAGGCACGCTGAAAGGGCTATAGTCGTTGGTCGGCAAGATCATCTCATTAAGGCAACTCTTGTCTTGATCTTCCAACAAATGTCTCCCCTTCTTCGAGTGCATAAAGTAGATCAAAGGCTATAACACCACCCACTAGACTCCTCACTACCAGATGGCCTTGGAAGAAGTCCATAATGCACTCCGAAGTCTCCTCGTTTTGATGGCCCCCTAGCTTGGGGAAGTTCTTTCGCAATATTTAGCTGCCTATGTATCCACCATCAATGCTGTCTTAGTCGGTGACTGGGGAGGAACTCAGCAACCCATGTACTTCGTCAGCAAGACCTATCATGGCGTGGAAGCTAAGTACATGTTCATTGAAAAGTTGGGGTTAGCTCTCATCACTGCAGCCAAAAAGCTATGCCCATACTTCAAAACCCACACAATATGGTCTTGTCAGACTACCCCCTTCGGCGAATGGTACACATGCCCACCGGGTCAGCATGGCAGATCAAATGGGCTATGGAATTGGTCGAGTTCAATGGGAAATATCATCCAAGGAAGGCAAGTAAGGCACACGTCCTGGCATACTTCGTGGCTAAATTCACAGATCCCAATGCCTCCCTCACACTCCCTTAGCGACTATATGTTGGTGGCTCATCTTTGACAGCCAAGTCTAGGGTCGGGATAGCTCTAACCGCCCCAAACGGCATCACTCATAAGTACGCCATAAAATTTGACTTCCCTGCATCCAATAACCAGGCCAAGTACGAGGCCATGATGGCAGGCATCTGAGTAGCAAAATCTATGGGAATCACCTTGCTCGAGGTCTACACGGATTCCCAACTAGTCACCAACCAAATAAACAGTGAATACCACGCTTGAGATCCTAACATGATCTTATGTGCCAACAAAGTCAAGAAGGAGTTGGAGAATTTCAAGATCGTCTCCATCAGGCGGATGCCCCGAGCAGACAACCCCCTGGTAGATGCATTGGCCAAACTTGTTGCTGCCATCCCTTAAGGACAAGAAGAGGACATCTACCTTTAGACTCTGAAAGAGCTAACTGTCCTCGCTCCCAAAATGTTCATGATAGAGCTGTCTACCTCTTGGATGGCACCCATCATTACTTATTTAAACTTTGGCGAGCTACCCTCGAGGGAACCCCGACCCCTGGCCTTTGGCCTCAAAGTCTCAAGATACACCTTGATAGAAGGGCAATTGTACAAGTGGGAGCATTCCACCCCCTGCAATGCTACTTAAGTCAGGAAAAGGTGGCTTAAGCCCTCCAAGAAGCCCAAGAGGCACTTGTAGGAACCAGGAAGGATACAAGGTGCTCATAGTTATGTAGGTTCGTCTACTACGAGGAGGGGTGACGTAAAAATAATTGCGGAAATAAAATATAAAAAGCAATCTCACAAAAAATAAGCAATCACAAAATGTGCACAAAGATTTTTAGGTGGAAACCCAAACCGGGTAAAAACCACCACCTAACCCTCTCGAGTTAGGATTTTCCGATCAACCAAGTTGATCAAATCCACTAACCGAATCACTTTGAACGAGGGTGATTCAACCTCAATACAACCACGCTACAAGTACGAGGGTAGCGTTCCTCAACCCCTTCTCTCCACGAGAAGGATTTTGTCCCACGAAGGAGACGGGAATTCGCAAAGCGAATACCCAACCAAAATACAAAGATAGAATAAAAAACAGTCCTATAGAGCCAACAAAATTAAACCTAGCTTCTATAGGAAATAGGAAACTCCCCTTTGCAAGGAGTGCGTCGATGATGACGCGGTGCGTGTGCCACGCGACGGCGCTACGTCGCTCTCGTTATCAACAGCGGGAGAGCGGGCGCGCAAACTGTTTGATGCTCTCAAGATGTAGAGCTTGAGCTTGGAGAGCAAGAACTTCTTGGACACAAGAGTGTGAAAATGTCTAGCTAAGTGTGTCTTGTGTCTTTCTAAGTGTCTCTTGTGTTATGTTTTTGTTACAAAGGTTCCCCTCTATTTATAGAGGCCTTAGGAAGGCTTTGGAAGGCTTGGAAAAGCTTCCATAGCCGTTGGGTGCAAAGCCCAAGAGAATCAGGCCGAAATCAGGATAATGATTACACTTCACAGGGTTATCAGACGTCTAACTCTGGCATCAGACGTCTGGAAGGCCACTTTAAGACGTCTGATTCCAAGGTCAGACGTCTGATTCTATGCGGGTTTCTCCCTGACTTGAATCAGATCTAAACAGGGTTTTTGTACAAGTCCATCAGACGACATAGAGGACGTCTGGCACTAAGTCTGGACGTCTGGAAACCTACTTTTACCGTGGGAATTGATTTCCAAACGTTGCAACGGCTAGAAAATCTCTGAGAAGAGATTTTGGGTCAGCCGAGGCAAAACGGTCATTTATCAGACGTCTGTGAAGTCCTATGGACGTCTGATAAGGCTCTAACGGTCATATACTGCCGTGCTTGCTAAGTTAGCCAACGGTCCACTATCTGGACGTCTGGCAAATCCATCAGACGTCTTCTAAGACGTCTGGTCTAAGGTATGGACGTCTGATTTCATCAGACAGTACTAACTATGTCCAGCCTAACAGTTATCAGACGTCTGAAACAACAGTCAGACGTCTTAAAATACTTTATCAGACGTCTGATTTGGGAATTAGACGTCTGGAAGTGCTGTTTGAACCCTATATTGGTTTTCTAAGTATTCTACAGAAAACCTAAGTATCCTAGGGTTGTGCCGGTGTTCCTAGGACTACTGTTAGGGTTTTTTGAGGCTCTTTAACATGAAATATCTAAGGAAATAAAGAGCAACAAAAGAAATTAAAAATACAACAAGTACAAAAGAAAGAATCTATCCTATTCTTCTTTTCCTTTCATCTTCACTCTGTCGCTCCACGCGAACCTCCTCTGTTTTCCGTCAAGCTCCTCCAATCCGTCCTGGATGCGAGCTCGAGTTCCGTCTAAACACGTCTTCATTTGCAATTGACCTGAAATCTAGGACTCAAATTGCAAATGTTAAATAACACGTGTTTTGTTATCATCAAAACAAATGATCGTGGTGCTCTAGCACCAACAATCTCCCCCTTTTTGATGATGACAAAACCGTAAATAATAATGCATAAAAATCCTCCCCCTTTTTGACATTATCAAAAAGGTTTGATTGATTTTATATTTCCTATTACTCCCCCTTAAAACATGCTCTTCTATTTATTTTTAACAAAGGTAATATTCTCCCCTTTTTGTAACAACAAGATAGCTATTATTTTTCTCCCCCTTACTAAAGGAAATTTAGCTACCTTATTTCTCCCCCTTAAAAATTGACAATTTGCTCATAAAGTTTTTAACTCCCCCTATCTAAATGCTACTGATAAAAAGATAGGGTAAAGGGTTTTACCTCACCTACCATGGCCAATAAAATGGCCCGAATGGTGGTGGTGGATGCCACATCGGATGGGGCTCCCATCCGTAGCTTGGAGGCCCGGGCATTGGCGCCGGTCTCCAATCTGGTGGTCGACGTGCGGCGGGTCCGTCGTTTGTTCGCCGTCTCGTCGGTCTTCTTCTTCTCCTCCTTGGTCTACTCATTGGTTCTCCCAACTTAAGTTGACCAGCCTTGAGCTTGTAGGTCCAGTCCTTTGTATTGTAGTTATCCCTGAATCCTACAAAACAAGATTCTAATTCTTTTTTCGGTATCCAAGTGGGCTTGGATCCGGATTTGTTAGAGGGTCTCCTTGATGGAGATCCTTTCTCAACCTTAGGGCTATAAAAATTATCAACTTTGTTGATTAATTTGTTAGAATTTTCCCTAAGACATGCAATTTCTTTTTCTATAATGTTCATTTTAGTCTTTAAATCTGAAATTTCTAATTTTAGACTAACATTTTCCTCAAACAATTTATTATTTTCATTGATGAGGTTATGATTTTCTAATAACAGGTTATTATCCTTAGGACTAGTCTCTATATCCTTGAGTTGTTTTTCTAACCTATCATTTTCATTTCTAAGAAAACTAAGGTTCTTTTTAATGCTTTTATTTTCTACCCTAAGTGATTTACTAATCTCAAAAAGTTCATTAAATGCTTCTTGAAGATCCAGGTTTACCTCATTGTCGGAGTCGCTTTCGCTGTTGATGTCGCTTTCTCCGATTGCCATGAAACCAAAGCAAGTGGTTTCTTCTTCTTTTTCTTCTTCTTCTTCCTCCGAGCTGGAATCCTCATGAGTGCCTTCCAACCTCCTCCATATCTCGTGGGCGGTGGTGCACTCTTGGATTTTCTCGAACTCTTCCGGACTCAACGCGCAATACAAGGCATTCATTGCCCTTGCGTTGAGTGAGAGATCTTGAATCTGTAGCTGCGAGTAGCCTCCTTGGGGTCGCTTTGGGATCTCGTATGGGGTTTCGCAACATCCCCATAGAGCGAAGTCCGTGGCTTGAAGCCACGTCTTCATCCTCAACTTCCAATATCCGAAGTCCCTCCCGTCGAAATAGGGTGGTCGGACGGTGGATTGCCCTTCGGAGATTCTGACTGCGGCTATGCTTCCCTCCATGATCTAGATCCTCGCCGGTTTGTAACGCCGATTACGCGAGTCCTGCTCTGATACCAATTGTAGGTTCGTCTACTACGAGGAGGGGTGACGTAAAAATAATTGCGGAAATAAAATATAAAAAGCAATCTCACAAAAAATAAGCAATCACAAAATGTGCACAAAGATTTTTAGGTGGAAACCCAAACCGGGTAAAAACCACCACCTAACCCTCTCGAGTTAGGATTTTCCGATCAACCAAGTTGATCAAATCCACTAACCGAATCACTTTGAACGAGGGTGATTCAACCTCAATACAACCACGCTACAAGTACGAGGGTAGCGTTCCTCAACCCCTTCTCTCCACGAGAAGGATTTTGTCCCACGAAGGAGACGGGAATTCGCAAAGCGAATACCCAACCAAAATACAAAGATAGAATAAAAAACAGTCCTATAGAGCCAACAAAATTAAACCTAGCTTCTATAGGAAATAGGAAACTCCCCTTTGCAAGGAGTGCGTCGATGATGACGCGGTGCGTGTGCCACGCGACGGCGCTACGTCGCTCTCGTTATCAACAGCGGGAGAGCGGGCGCGCAAACTGTTTGATGCTCTCAAGATGTAGAGCTTGAGCTTGGAGAGCAAGAACTTCTTGGACACAAGAGTGTGAAAATGTCTAGCTAAGTGTGTCTTGTGTCTTTCTAAGTGTCTCTTGTGTTATGTTTTTGTTACAAAGGTTCCCCTCTATTTATAGAGGCCTTAGGAAGGCTTTGGAAGGCTTGGAAAAGCTTCCATAGCCGTTGGGTGCAAAGCCCAAGAGAATCAGGCCGAAATCAGGATAATGATTACACTTCACAGGGTTATCAGACGTCTAACTCTGGCATCAGACGTCTGGAAGGCCACTTTAAGACGTCTGATTCCAAGGTCAGACGTCTGATTCTATGCGGGTTTCTCCCTGACTTGAATCAGATCTAAACAGGGTTTTTGTACAAGTCCATCAGACGACATAGAGGACGTCTGGCACTAAGTCTGGACGTCTGGAAACCTACTTTTACCGTGGGAATTGATTTCCAAACGTTGCAACGGCTAGAAAATCTCTGAGAAGAGATTTTGGGTCAGCCGAGGCAAAACGGTCATTTATCAGACGTCTGTGAAGTCCTATGGACGTCTGATAAGGCTCTAACGGTCATATACTGCCGTGCTTGCTAAGTTAGCCAACGGTCCACTATCTGGACGTCTGGCAAATCCATCAGACGTCTTCTAAGACGTCTGGTCTAAGGTATGGACGTCTGATTTCATCAGACAGTACTAACTATGTCCAGCCTAACAGTTATCAGACGTCTGAAACAACAGTCAGACGTCTTAAAATGCTTTATCAGACGTCTGATTTGGGAATTAGACGTCTGGAAGTGCTGTTTGAACCCTATATTGGTTTTCTAAGTATTCTACAGAAAACCTAAGTATCCTAGGGTTGTGCCGGTGTTCCTAGGACTACTGTTAGGGTTTTTTGAGGCTCTTTAACATGAAATATCTAAGGAAATAAAGAGCAACAAAAGAAATTAAAAATACAACAAGTACAAAAGAAAGAATCTATCCTATTCTTCTTTTCCTTCCATCTTCACTCTGTCGCTCCACGCGAACCTCCTCTGTTTTCCGTCAAGCTCCTCCAATCCGTCCTGGATGCGAGCTCGAGTTCCGTCTAAACACGTCTTCATTTGCAATTGACCTGAAATCTAGGACTCAAATTGCAAATGTTAAATAACACGTGTTTTGTTATCATCAAAACAAATGATCGTGGTGCTCTAGCACCAACAAGTTAGACTATTCCTAGTGGACTACTTCTGGCCTCAAATGAAGCAACATTGCAAAGGCTTCATGTGCAAGTATGACAAATGTCAGTGGTTTGCTGCCCTGCACCACATGTCACCTAGAAAGTTAATACCTACCATGTCACCCATCCCCTTTGCAAAATATGGCATGGACTTCGTTGGCCCCTTCCCGCCAGCCCCGGCTCAAAAGCGGTTCATTTTGGTGGTCGTCAACTACTTTCCTAAGTCGATTGAGGCTAAGGCCATGGTCAACCCCATGGTAGATAGGGTCATATCCTTCATCCGCAAGAGCATTATAGCTCGGTACGGGATACTCGACTACATAGTCCCGGACAACGGAACCCAGTTCGCCTGAAAAAAATTCTAAGAATTTTGCGCCAACTGGGACATTCGTCTATGCTTCACATCAATGGATGATGTAGACACATCTGTTTACGTTAAAATGCCTATTCGTGCTTGTTCCTAGGCATAGATTTGCATTTTATGTTATAAATATTGCATAGCATGCATCATTCTGCATTTAAAGTAGTTGTATATATTTAGGTTAATTAGGTCCTTTTTATGGTCAGGAGAGAAGAAAATTTATTTCAGGGCCTCAGATGGATGATTGGACCATACGGATCTGATTAGGATGATGATCGAAGTCTAACGCCTCTGAAATCATCTAGATTGGAGTCCCATAGCATCATACGAAGTCCGAGGAAGATCAATGGCTAGGGGGCAATGCAACATCCATATGGGCTTCGGATGAAAAATCGAACCATACGGATGGATTCAGAGCAATGATCGTAGTCCGGCAACACGGGAATCATCTCGATCTGAGCACCGTGGCACCCTCTGCAATAGAAAGAAGAATAGATGGTCCAAACGATGCCATCCAGGTTGGCCAGCATCGTCCAGCAACGCCCACTCCTACCTCTCCATCATCTGCGACCTTCATTCCCAGCCGTTGGATCTTGATCTAACAGCTGAGAAGCTCTCCTCCACTGCAAGAGTTAAGTCGTCCGCTTGACACATCGGATGTCGTGCCATGTTGGTTGGAGCATTGGACTCCAAGGGAGGGGCGCAGGTTCGAATCCCCGCATGCCTCCCAATTAACAATTGTGGGCGCATGACTTGCATGCATGAAGGGCGTGCATGTGCACTAGCCCACACACTCGGACGTAGCAGCAGTGCTGCGCAAGTCCCAACGCATGCACCTGTGCGACACGCCACGTGCTAAATATGCAAGCACAGCACCAGTGGGGCGTGCTAGCAGGGAGGGTGGATCTTCAGCGACGCAGACCTTTAGTGACGCTTATAGCTGTCACTAATGGCTCGCTCACTCCAGCAAAGGAATTGAAGGTGAAAATCTTCAGCAACAGAAAGGGAGGATCTGTAGCGACGTTTACGGACGTCAGTAATGACCCAGATGTGAAGTTGTTCTTCCTCCTCCACTATAAAAGGACCTACCATTGCAAACCATCTCTTCATTTCTTCCTCTCACCACCTCCAAGGCTCTAGAGAGAGCTTGTCCCAAGCTCGGGATGCTCTTCTAGAGTAGAAAACCAAATAGTTTTCCCTCCCCTCATCCCCATTCGTGGAGCATCCTGTCGCCGTCCTTTCACTGCTCTTTAGGAAGAAGATCCTCGCCGCGACACCGTCCTGCACCATCCTCCGTCCTCCTTCATCCCGCTCCTCTCAACCTTCCTTCAGGTGACGTCAGAGCGAGTCTTCCTTCGAGCAATCGTTGAGGGGGATTTCTCTCACCTCTTTCTATCTTTTTCGCTTTCGTAGTATAGATTTTTCTACTTTTTTAGTTGTAAGAAACACTTGCTAATGAATAGATGATTGTTTCTCTCTCTCTCTTTCTCCCTCTTTCTCTTATATTTTTGCAAGTAGATTACCTAGAATTCATTGACTTGATCGCTTGCCCTATTAAAATACCAAAAAAATTAGAAAAGATAAAATTCACAAAAAAGAAATAAAGTGAAGAGCGGATTTTTATAAAACTAAAGGTTTTCCTCCTCGTGTTCGACCCGGGACTCACTTTTCAAGTTTCAGTTATTAATTTTTTTTGATAGACGCATATTGCGAGCTAATATGGTAGGTCCTCCAAACGTTAATTTTAATTCGTGAAACACACCTTGATTAGTGGGCCATCCCCAGGCGAACAGATAGGTCAAAGTAACCAACCATACCATCTTCTCAGCACTCAAATGGCAACTGGATTTAGCCAAAGGGAGATGGGCGAATGACCTTCCAGACATTATTTAGGGATACAAGACTTGCCAGGGGACTTCCACAGGCCAAACCTCATTCAGCCTGGTATACGGCATAAAAGCCTGGCTACCCATCAAAATAGTCCTCCCTACCTACAAAACACAACTTTATGGCCCAGCCACCAACGATCACTACTAGAAAACTAAGGTTTAGTCGTGGTTATTTGGTTACGGGTTTAAAAATTGTTACCAAAAGTAACCTATAGTCACGGTTCCACCTAAAACTGTGACCATTATGGGAGAGTGAGATTTGTTTTCTATTATAAACTTTTATTACGGGGATGAAAACCATGACAAAAGGCTTTGGTGACAATTCCAAGTGGGACCGTGACCATAGCCTTCTTTTGGTGATGGTTCCAAGTGGGACCGTGACTATAGCCTGCCCTTTGGTGACGGTTGATGTAAACATGTTTACATTATTTAAGATGTCTATTTATACATGTTCTTAAGTAAAGGATTGCATTACATACTATAAATATTGCACAGTATGCACATCTTGCATTTAGATTAGTTTGAATAAAATGGTGGTTAATTGTCACCTTTTATGTTCATGGATAGGGAAAACTTTTTATTGGGGCCTCGGATCGAGATCCAACTGTACAGATGTGATCAGAGTGACGATTGGAGTTCAACGACTCCAAGATTGCCCTAATCAGACATCTATAGCATCAGATAGAGACTGGGGAACCCTAGAAGATCAAGGGTCAAGATGGTGTGAATCCACAATTCAAACGACAAATCCAACTGCATGGATGGGTTCGGATCAACGATCGTAGCCTAACGGCGTGAAAATCGACTCGATCAAACAACTATGACACCATCTACATTATCCAGAAGATGGACGGCCAAGATGATGCCACGTGGCGTCATCTCGACCGCCCAATCATCCGCACACACTCGCTGAAAGCATCCACATCAATGTTTCCCCACCGTTGGATCAAGATCCAACGGCTAGGATGCATCCGCACTTAAGTTAAGCACCCGCCCATCCGCACGCGTAGCACAGTGGGCGAGAGCGCTTAACTGAGGCGCAGGCACATGTTCGAAATGCAGAGGCTGGCGAGCGGGCATGGGCGAGCGAGCATGATTGACCGCTCGATCGCGATTGAGCGATCGCGCACACGCAATAGTGCCCACATGCTATCACACGCCCGCGCCTCACGTGAGATTAGATGTGGGCGAGCGCGCAGAGGAGGCGGGTGGAGGTGCAAGATAAGCCATTCGATCTCACAATCGGATGGCTAGGATCAGCTGAACGTGGAGCACGCGTTACGCATGAGGAGGCGAGTGGCCGCGCAGGCAGTGCCCCACTACACCTACGATGGGGCTTTAGCGACGATTTTATCCATCACTAAAGACTCCTGATTTAATGTTTTTCAAATTAAAATGGCCAAATTGCCCTCACTCCTTGCAACTATAAAAGAAGACCCCCTCCACATGAAATTCTCATCCCTTCCTTCTCTTTTCACCCTCTCGAAAGCTCAAGAAAAGCTTGTCCTACACCTGGAATGCTTCTTACGAGATAAAGTCAATTTTTCATCCCCCTTTCGGAAGAGGATCCCGCGATGACGACGATGTGCTGCCCCATTCCCGTTTTTCCTGCTTCGTCCTCCTTCGTCCTGCTCCTCCCCCGTCATCCAGGCATCGTCCCGTCCGACTCGTCCTCCAAGTGACCGTCAAGGAGGATATCTCTCTCCCCATTCTTTTTACTGCTTTCTAGAGTAGATTTACTGTTTTTTAGTGTAATTTTCCCGCTTTCTAGTCTTAATGAGTAGTGTAATGAACAATCTCGTTGTTAATGAATTCCATGTTCATTCTACATCTCTTTTTGGTTTTTTTTGTAATATTCTCTCTCTCTTCTATTTATTGTAAATAGATAAATAGTTTCTAATCAATTATTCTACTTCGTGAGAAGTAAAACAAACGCATGTTTTTAACTCAAACATTCGCCTCCCTGAGTTTGACCCGTGATTTCTATTCCGGTATAAATTTTATTTGTTGAACACGAGTTCTTCGCTTTCATACTACGACGACAGGTTTTCAAAACCAAACACGTTAGCATTGCAACTCGTAGCGTTCAACATTTTGGCGCCGTTGCCGGGGATGCGACGCTCTTTGATTTTTTTTTCACATTTTCCAACTTACAAATCATTTACCCCACTTCTTTCCTTTCTTATTGTGATTGCAGGTACTCTTTTGAGACGAGCAAAAGCAGTAGATCGGAGTAAAGTGTTGTTGAAGGTTCTGCAAGTTATCCCCCACCTCCCATCCATTAGTTTTCATTTGATCACATAATAACACAAACATCAATCAACCTAGGTGTTCTTATAAATCCTAAGGTTAGTTAGTTTGTTTGTTTGACACCCACACCCACCCCAACCTCCACATTTAAAAAGAAAAATAAAAAAAAATCTTACAAAGGTACACAATCTCATCTGATTTTCAAACTCAACCGGTAAATTGATCTTTGGAGCCGGTACACACATCCAAACATATAATTGAGTAGAAATCAGATTAGGTAATCATTTGTGTGCCTAATTAAGTGGTGCAACAGGCCAATTGTTTGAGTTGATTGGGCCGCACCACTTCAATTAAAATCAACTCATCAAGTAGCTGCCGATTAGGTTCAACTCTTAGGGATTTACCAAGCACTCCACATTTTTTTAAGTTTTAAAGGAAAACATCTTCACCTGTGCTTTCAAAACCTGGTGTGCCAACAAAACTTGTTTGAAAATACCTAAAGTTGAATCCTAAAAGCTACTAAGCAAGATTTGAACCCTAAAATTCACCACATCAAAAATAATCTTGCTTGAAAAGCACTGGTTGTGCACACACACACAAATCAATCAATCATTAAGGGCACGACCCAGATAAAGGGCCCATCACATTCCAAAGCACATTCAAACCTAGCCCTAAATAAAACGGAGTAGACGTTGGCCTTAAGGATTCGACTCGCTCTTAAGAGCCCAGAACGAGATTATTTTCGATCACGGTTGGGGGAAACACTAGGAACCGGAGGCGCAAGCCTACCTTCTCCCCAGTCCCTCCTTCTAACTGGTTGGATTAAACAGATAAAAGTAGATCAAATCATTCCTTTATCTCAAGACGGGTTGTAGGAGTCTGTAGGTCTTTAGGCTAGCCCACTTAAGGACAGGTTTGATTGCTTGTATTGCAGGGCACTTTTCTTCCTCCCATTTATCATGAATCCTTCCACATATTATATGCATTCCGCTCTTTCCCTCCTATTTTGAATTATCCTCAACATGGCGATTATCCCGATTCATACTATAATCAACCATCAGTTAGTTGGGATAACTCAGATTGGGGATATAGTTTCGGACCTCCTTGTTTAGGGTCTAACCCTGAACACTATGATTGTGATTTCTATCCTTCTCTGAGTCACATCGATTATAGATCGTTACCCTTTCATGAACAACCTAATATGATCTACAATCAAGAAGGATACACTGATCCTTACCCATCCTCTGATTACACTGCCTTTAGGTCATCACCAACTTTTGAACAATCCGAAATGACCTATTTTCAGGATGGGTATAACGAATCTCAATTCGTTAATTCCCCTGCACTGATCCCAAACCCGCCCAACCCTGAACCAACTCATTTGGTTCAGGGTAGCCAGGTTCAAGATAAGGTTCTGGCTAACTTGAGGAATATCATATAATCTTTAGAAGTTCAGCCAATACCTTCCATTGAAAGATTGGAGCCCCTGATTCAGATGATTGATGATTTGAATATGTATTTGTTGGATTGGCTCCAGGATGTTAAGGATAAGAACCCGGGTGAGTTTCTACTTGGGAAGTTAGCAAAATTGAGGATGAGATTTGTGGTCGCTTTAGTTCAATCATGGGATGATTCCCAAGATGAACTCCCTTTAGGAGAGCCAATGTCAGAATCCGCTTAGGCACCTGTTGGGGGGGACACGTGTTACAAGGCTGACCAGATTGAATC
Organism: Thalassia testudinum; assembly: GCA_037157565.1. NCBI lineage: Eukaryota > Viridiplantae > Streptophyta > Magnoliopsida > Alismatales > Hydrocharitaceae > Thalassia > Thalassia testudinum. Next base: position 52,686,276 of record JAZHRO010000035.1, on the reverse strand, counting down.
AGAGCAACCAAATAAGGATGATATGATTTCTTCACCTGAGATCCTTGAGCCAGGGTATGAGGAAACGTATGTCTCCTTGGAACAGAAAGTGACAGATGATTTTGGGACATACATTAATACAGATCTTGATTTCTTTGATTCTGATGGTGAAGATTCAAGTTGCGAAGTCTCACGCGAGTTTACAGAACATGATTTTTGTGAGACGATTGGACCTGAGGAATCTGATAGATCATTTGATAACCCAATAATTGAGGAAACTAATCTTATTGGGGCTCACATTATGGATCCAGAATCGCATTTTCTGGAGGATTCAATTCAATGCCCTGATTGTCAGTTACACCCGATTGAGCTTATCGATGATTCTGTTTCTGAGATAATTAGATCCAAGTCAATTCTGATTTAGCCACATCATTTAGACTTGGAGATTTTAGACGGGGTGATTAATATGAAAGAGGTCTTGGAATTTGACATGCTGAATGAGGAGGATAGGAGCCGGGAAATTTTTATTTGGGAAGCAAGTTCCAGAGGAAGTAGAAGACTGAGTCAAAGGGTTCCAATTAAGCTGAAACCATCAAACCAGGACCCTTACGACATCTGTTCTGAGGATGACCAACCCAAGCACACATTCATTGATTATCCTTTCGAATTCTCTGTAACCCGACTCTTTGGTCTTGGGTTGCATCCTCATAAATCGTAAGCCCGACCCCACTTGCATATTGATTTTAGGTTTTGGGTAATTTTTATCCAGAACCTGAGATATTCTCGATTATGGGGTATGTGTCTGCACCACAATCTGGTCCACATTTATGGACATCTACTGATAGGTCAGAGGTTTCTTTTGTTTATTCTGATTTTGATCTGTACTTGTGAATTCTTTATTTCTCTTCTTTGTATAGTGTGCCTAGCTGAAGGCACTAAATTCAGCATGTATACAGTTCTTTTAAGTTTCTATCTCAGAGCGGACCTGACATTCATGCAATTCAGGTGCTTTCTACTCTATTCCACTCTGTTTTATGTCTTTTTAATACAATGAGGACATTGCATTAGATAGGCATGGGGGGTGGATATTCATCTCTGAATTTATTCGTCAGCTCCGTAGATTTGTTTTATTTTCTTTTATTAAAAAAAAATTATGGAATTAGGAAAGGGAACTTCGGTTTAAGAAAATTTTCAATCTTAGGAAATACTACATTATAATCTGAACACAAAGACCCTTCAGGTCTTTGGACTTAATCAGCCCGTGTATCCACTAAAATGTTGATTTATTTTTTGAGTCCTCACCAACCTGAATTCTATTTTAATTGGAGTAAATAAGTTTGGGTGATAAGTACATGATTATCAACCTACCCTCTGATTTGAGGGAATTCTGAGTTTTAAGCATCTACACACTATCTTATCACTGACTCGTTGTTTGGCAATTCTAATGGAAATTGGGTAGCTAATGAACCTTCTACGGTGATATGGCTGGCAAGTTATTGTGGGTAACAGCCCATAGGTAGGTTGTCCAGAGCTCAGTCACTGGACCTTTCTCTTTTTGCTGTCTTTAGGTAAATCTTAGACCAGGGAAGCCACCTACTTAAAAAAAAGAGAGAAAAGAAAGTCAAACAAAAAAGGGAGAAAAGAAAAAAAAAAAGAAATAAGCCACACTTCGCCCTACGAGTATGGTTGGCAAGTTGGTGGTGGTAATAGCTCATCGACCGGTTGTCCAGAACCCAGCTCAATAAATGCACTGAAAATTCCCAAAATATTTTCGATGAAGCAGAGAAGTCGAATAAACCAGGGAGATATACACTGGATTCACCCTTGTGTTGACCCCGTAAAAATAAAGGTAGGGAGAAAGCTACTCGTTGTAAAGATACACATTTAGGAAAAATTCTCTTTTTAAGGTCACTTAGAGGCATAGATATCCGAAGTCCATTTTTATTGTCGGTCAACGAGTCCATCACATTCACAATAAGATGCTTAGAACTTGGGGTTCTCATCAAATCTTGGGTGAGTTGAATGACCGTAGAAAGCCACTCTTAAACCGTAAAACTTGAAAATCCAAAAAACTTAGAAAAGAGGAAAAAGAGAAAAAGAAATTTTTCTTTGAATAAGGCAAGGGCTTGAGGCAATCTGCATTTTGACAGATACTCGGGTACTGTTGTGCCTTTGAAAGTTCAGATCCTAAGTACACATTTTCTTAATGATTGAAAATAAACTCATGCCCAAATAATCTAACTTAATTCTTTTATAAATAGCATGTAGTTTTTGCTAGGGACTAGCAAAAGATAGGCATGGGGGTATGATGTAAACATGTTTACACTACCTAAGATGTTTATTTATGTATGTTCTTAAGCATAGGATTGCATTACATACTATAAATATTGCATAGCATGCATCATCTTGCATTTAGATTAGTTTGAAAAAAATGGAGGTTAATTGTCTCCTTTTATGTTCATGGATAGGGCAAACTTTTTATCGGGGCCTTGGATCGAGGATTCAGCTGTACAGATGTGATCAGGGCAACGATTGGAGTTCAACGACTCCAAGATCGTCCTAATCTGACATCTGTAGCATCAGAGAGAGACCGGGGAACCCTAGAAGATCAAGGGCCAAGATGGTGTGAATCCGCACTTCAAACGACAAATCCGACCATACAAATGGATTTGGATCGACGATCGCAGCCTAACGACGTGAAAATCGACTCAATCCGACAACTGTGGCACCATCTACATCATCCAGAAGATGGACTGCCAAGATGGTGCCACGTGGCACCATCTCGGCTGCCCAATCATCCGCACGCACCCGCTGAAAGCATCTGCATCAATGTTTCCCCATCGTTGGATCAAGATCCAACGGCTAGGACGCATCCGTGCTTACGTTAAGTGCCCGCCCATCTGCGCACGTAGCGCAGTGGGCGAGAGCGCTTAACTGAGGTGCAGGCGCGGGTTTGAAACACAGAGGCGGTAGAGCGGGCGTGGGCAAGTGGGCACGATTGACCACTCAATTGCGATCGAGCGGTCGCGTGCACGCAATGGCGCCCACACAATATCGTATGCCCGCGCCTTACGCGAGATCAGACATGGGCGAGCGCGCAGAGGAGGCAGGCGAAGGCACGAGATAAGCCGTCCGATCGTGAGGATCAGCTGAACGTGGAGCGCACGTTACACGTAAGGAGGCGAGTGGCCGCGCAGGCGGCGCCCCACTATGTCCATGATGGGGCTTTAGCGAAGGTTTTATCCGTCACTAAAGACCCTTGATTTAATATTTTTTAAATTAAAATGACCAAATTGCCCTCACTCCTTACAACTATAAAAGGAGACCCCCTCCACATGAAATTCTCATCCCTTCCTTCTCTTCTCTCCCTCTCCAAAGCTCAAGAGAAGCTTGTCCCACACCTGGGATGCTTCTTGTGAGATAATGTCTATTTTTCGTCCCCCTTTCAAAAGCGGATTCCACGACGACGACGACGTGTTGCCCCGTTTCCATTCTTCCTGCTTCGTCCTCCTTCGTCCCGTCTGGCTCATCCTCCAAGCGACCGTAGAGGAGGATATCTCTCTCCCCATTCTTTTTACTGCTTTCTAGAGTAGATTTTGCTGCTTTCTAGAGTAGATTTACTACTTTCTAGTGTAATCATTTTCCCGCTTTCTAGTCGTAATGAGTAATGTAATGAATAATCTCGTTGTTAATGAATTCCATGTTCATTCTACATCTCTTTTTGGTTTTTGTTTGTAATATTCTCTCTCTTTTCTATTTATTGTAAATAGATAAATAGTTTCTAATCAATTATTTTACTTCGTGACAAATAAAACAAATGTGTGTTTTTAAATCAAACGTCCTCCTTCCTGAGTTCAACCCAGGATTTCTATTCCGGTATAAATTTTATTTGTTGAACACGAATTCTTCACTTTCATACTACGACGACAGGTTTTCAAAACCAAACACATTACCGTAGCAACTCGTAGCATTCAATAACGATTTTAAGTGAATCCATGGCCATAACCTACCCTTTGATGATAATTTCAAATAAGACCGTGACCATAACCTTTCCTCAAAAAATTTTCCCTCCGATCCTCTCCCAGATTTTTTCTCAAATGCTAACTCCCTTTCTCCCTCCCCAATCTCCGACGACATCACCTTCCCTTTCCCTCTCCCAACTCCTCCAATCCCCAACGGCATCACCTCCCCTCACACACCTTCTTGCTCCCCAAGGTCAGCTAGCTCATCCATCATCTCCACCACCCCCCAAAGTAGAGAGAGCTCCAACTCCAACCCCCTCCCCCTCCCCCTCCCCTTCCCCCTCAATAAAAGTCCTACTAGAGAGGTAGAAAGAAAGAAAGAAAGAGAGAGAGACCCAGAAGAGAAGGATCTCACCACCGCCGCCACCACGATGGCCCGCTACAACCACATGATCACTGTCTTCTACCCCGATGACCACCTCTTCCAGGTCGAGTACACCCTTGAGGCCGTCCGCAAGGGCAACGCCACCGTCGCATCCATGGCACCAACACCATCATCCTTGGCGTCGAGACGAAGTCCACTGCCAAGCTTCGGGACTCTCGGTAGGTTGTGGTGGTGGTAACAATCTCAACCCCCCTTCATCCCTTTTGATCTATCCACACCGTAACAATCGATTCCATCCAGGTCCACGAAGAAAATCGTGAACCTGGACACTCACATCGCCCTCGCCAGTGCGGGCCTCAAGGCTGACGCCCACATCCTCATCAATCGAGCCCATGTGGAGTGCCAGAGCCATAGGCTGACCGTGGAGGACCTCGTCACGGTGGAGTACATCATGAGGTACATCATCAGGCTCCAGCAGAGGCACACCCAAAGCGGTGGCATCAGTCCCTTCGGCCTCTCCACCCTCATCGTTGGCTTCAACCCCTACACCGTCGTCCCCTTCCTCTACTAGACCAACCCCTCTGGCACCTTCTCCACCTGGAAGGCCAATGCCATCGGCTGGAACTCCAACTCCATGCGCGAGTTCCTCTAGAAGAACTACAGCAACACCTCTGGCAACAACACCATCAAACTCGCCATCTGTGCTCTCCTCGAAGTAAGGACTCCCATGCCTTCCCTCCCTTGTAACCTATCTGTCACTACCTCTTCTCATTCCATTAAAATAAATCATATACATATGCTGTTGAGTTTTCCTTTTATTGATTTTTTTTTTCTGCTTTTTCTTTTTGCTCTATCCTATTTGTATATCGAGTTCTTAACAAAATACATCCTCCTAGAGAAAGTTCCACACCCACGATGCATAATTTTGTTAAGTGGTTAAATAAGTTTGTGCAGCTTTGTTTATTTGGTTTTGGTTGAATGCTTTCCAATGTTGGCAAAGTCACATAGGCCTAATAGCCAATATTTAGCCCTTCAGATCCCTGATTGATAAATCTATGGGCTGGATTGAAAAAAGACTTCATATGAAGGGGCATGTTGGGATGATAGGCCCACTTTTAAAGACATGAAAAACATCCAGATTGTAGTTGTGTGATCTTAAATAGCATCTCTTCTAAAGGTAATTTGTTAAGATCATCTTAAGTATCATGGATTGTTAGTAATTGATGGCTTTGCTTCTTCTGGCAAAAAAAGGTTTTGCTATGCTAACTGGTCATACGATGCCTTGATTGAGGTTCCTAGTACCATTTATATTGGAGATTTAGATTGTGTTCATGTCTGGTAACCTCATTATGCTCCACTGAGAACCCCACCTTTAGGCACATTTCTAAAAAATGTCTGTTACTTTTTTGTTCCCAACAACAAGGTCCTAATCTTTGAATGATAACTGTGGAAGCTAATGGAATTAGTTCTTTTGCATCATCCTAAGCTGCTTGTTCACTAAAGCATACCCCCTCAATATGACTTGTGTATTTGAAGGAGCATGTCTTGCTAATCCATGATTCACGTGGTTGCCTGCACATTCTCCAATGGAGCATCTACTGGTTAGAAATGCTGCCAAGAGTTGAATGCTACTTGCAAATACAAAAGTTAATGGTTGAAGGCTATAAAAGATGGATATTAGGACCTTGGCCTGCATGTGTCATCATGCCATTGCTTTTATTTATACCTCCATTATATGAGGACCCAACTTGTTATATTTATTAAAAAATGAGACCTAGTATGTTCATTTTATGGAATGGACCATTTCTAGCAATAAGCCTATTGTTGGGGTCTTCTTCCTAAGTTATTCTTTTGTGATATTTTTTTTAAAGTTTAAGAAGAAATGCTCTAGGTTACTTCGGTAAGTTAATATATATTTTTTGAGAAGATAAATGTGGTGGGCATGGGATTGAATCCATGACTTCTTGGATGCTAATAGGGTGCTCTAACATTAAGACAACCCCTTGGCGGTAAGTTAATATATTGAATAGGGTATATTAGCTATTATAGCATATTGGACATTTTCTTCGGGATTCTCAGTGAGAAATTACCACATAAAATGCAGAATGTTGTTTAATGTATGTAGGATGCATGTCTCATACAATACTTCATTAAAATGGGCTTTCTTAAAGACATTAGTTGTGTATCTCTTTTATGTTTTTCTACTTTCATTTTTTTGTGGATCTTAAAACAAATATGGCAAGAGCATCTGGATTTATCTCTTACTTTTAGTTCCATTGACCCTGCTAATTTGTTATGTGATTGTAGGAGAAATCCCATATAGAGAAGGGCAATCCATTGGTGTGATTGCTGATGGGGTTGATAAGAATGGGAAGCCACACAAGCTATGATTGTGTTCCGTTGCCAATAGTGCCATTGGTGATTTTGGTTATTCTAAAAGTGTATGACTCTTTGATCTCTAGAACTTCAATTTATTTTTGACTATATGAACCATGAGAACTTCTTGAAGACTAAGGTTATAATCTTTCTTTGTTTTTGTGATAATATTTCTCACTAAAAAGGAGCTATTGACTTGTGAATCTGTAAGTTGAGATGGCTTCTACTTGATGCTGCCAAATTATGCAAATGGTAAATCAAGGATGTTTTGTTGCTTTATAAATAACTTACAGGCCTAAAATCAACACAAATTCCTTTTAAAAAAAAATCATCATAAATCATTCATTTTTTTGAGAAACAAAATTTAAATAGAACTACGACAAATAATGCTTGTGCTTTCTTTCTAAGGTTTCCCTTTGTGTCAAGCGGCTAGTCTACACCAATGAAGTTGGGGAGATTCTTAAAGGAGTTTGCTCAAGCTTCTTATGTAAGAATCATTATCCTATCTGGCCCATTTGAAATGTCCATACCGTCTTTGCTGGCACTTGGTTATCTAATGCAGTTCAGTTGTTTATGTTGGCTTAGGAGGCACTATGTGTACACAAACCTCATTATAGCCGGAATTAAAGAATGCAGTCCACATAAAAGGGAAATTCAAAGATCAACATGAAAAGGAAAAATGCCAATCCAAATTGAAGTGGTAAATTTAGTATAGGAGCAAAAGTATGTACCCTAGTTAAGAGCAGAGGACAATTTAAACTTGCCTAAGGAAAAGTATCAAACTCAGATATGAAGAGCAACTTTATGAAGGAAATAATTCTTTTAGATGACAAATTGATGTTATCCTTAAATAGCTCCAACATGAATTGACAGGTTAGCCTCTATACCAAAACAAGTCATGCAATGTCTCCTCTTGACTCTTGAGAGATATATTTGGTTTAATAGGTAACTAAATCCCATGAGCAATCTATCCTAAAAATAAGTCATGGAATGACTCCTATTAAGAGACATATTTGGTTATATGGCCAACTAAATTCTACAAGCAAACAACTAATAGATTTGCTATTTGTTATGTAGTGGACTATAATGATTAATTCCAGATCATTTTTTTTTGAGGTATTGACTTTCGGGGGGTTTATGTTGCGCTTGTAAATTTGTTTCATCAGAGTGTGGACCAAATGAAGGAGTTAAAAATAGTGACTTCCTTATGCAGAGGAACTTGTGAGACAAATGAAATTAAGCCTATGTCTCTTCTCTTTATTTTCCATCTCATGTAATGTGATGTTTCAGGTGACCTAAAGCTAGGAGCCGAAGACAAGATTACAAGCCCAGTTGGGAAAGAGATGCTCATGCTAGTTGATCCTAATGCAACCATCATTATGGTAATTCTTCCTTCATGAGCTAGTAAAATCATCATGTCATGTCTTCCTTAAATATCTGTGTTAGCTTATTTGATTGCCCATGTAACTTGTAGCTTGGAACTGGGACTAGTATTGCCCCTTTTCATGGGTTCTTATGGAAGATGTTCTTTGAGAAGCATGATGACTACAAGGTGCGACAAACCTATCCTCAATAAGTGACTAGCTAAAAACTATTGCCTTTCATCTATTTAGTTGTAGCATCATACCTCGGATTTTTCCATTGACATTCTTTGGGTTCTAATATTGGATTGCCCATTTCTACATGCAGTTCAATGGGTTGGCTTGGCTCTTCCTTGGTGTTCCTACAAGCAGCTCCCTACTCTACAAGGAGGTGATCATCTTGTAATTAGATTTACCCTTAGTTCCCACTATTGCTTTACTCAAGTATTGTGCAAATGGCCTCCATGCACTTCCTTCCACTTTGCCCTTCAGAGATTTTGGATTAAACAGTTACAAAACTAATAAATCAATTTGTGCATTGTTAAGTTGTACCCTCCACATCTTCCTTAACACCTATCAAACTTGCACTCATTTGTTGGTAATACTTGTTCTTTTGAAAGTTCTACAAGATCTTTGTTTGAACTCAGAGAATAACAAGGCTAAGTAATATAAGTTGAATTCCTTAATTTGCCAGTAGCATTTGTCACCTTTGATTCGTGATGGGGGCTACAGTTTGTGCACAAACACAACAAAGTAGGAATCCAACTCAATGGTTAATTGATTGGGCTCTAGAACCTCATGATGTTTATTGGCAAAATCTAGCCATACCACTTGTTTCTCTTAGCATCTAGAGGCTAATCATATCAATCTTGGTATTTTTGTTGGTGTTTTTCTACATGATACCAATTGCTTTTGTCCAATCTTTTGCAAATCTTGAGGGTCTTGAGAAAGTTGCTCTGTTCCTTAGATCAGTGGTCGAACTGTAAGTATCGATTGTCATTCTAATAATCTTGACTTATGATTGCAAATGGTGGTTTGCATTGGTTAACATGTTAAGTTAGGACAACTAGTCAACTTGTTAATATATGCATTTTTGTAGTTGTAATATCTATCCATGTTTTTCTTGTGTTGAAAAATATTGAAAATTTCAAGATGCTTCAAATTTAGGAATGAAATTGACATGTTATAGTTATATCTCAAATAGAATTTTGTGAACGGTATTTTCTTGAGATAGGAGCATTGTGGTTATATCACCAAGGCGACCATGTTGACCACATCCTTAATCATCACTCCAATCACCATGATAACTAGAGGCAACAAGAATTCATGGATCATAAAAGAGGTTTCATGGATCACAGAAGAGGTTTTAATTATCTGATGTCGACTATAAACAATTTCAAGTTCAGGTATTATCTCAGAGCATACTGTTTGATCTTTAGTTGATGAGTATTGAAACCATAAAGAAACCTATAGACAACTTATTGTTTGAGAGGTTTGAGTGAGTCAACAAGATGGCCAAGTGATAATTGACTTCTTATATAGTGTTGTAGTGATCAATGAATGACTAAATTTCCTGACTGAATGGCCATATGGGCTTTTAGATACTTGCTAGCTGAGAATCATTAGACATCGGACGATATCTCTTGGCTATTTTTATCTCACATATCTTTGAGCATTCTTCCTTTATAACTGGTTGGCAGAAATTCTTGGGTTGATGTTATTCATTAGCTACCACCTGATGTGACACTTACATATTCCCTTTTATAAAGTACATCTTTCATATCATGAGCTTTTGCCATCCAAATGTTTGGTTTGTTTTGCCTCCCAAAAAAAATGGAAAGACCATGACCAGGGAATATAGTTTGGACACTATCAACTTGATGGTGTGACTAGAAGTTACAAAAGCGATAATGGAGGCTAAAGTTTTCACCCTAACCATAGAAGATCTTCAAGATGCTATGTCTGGCTTAGAAGAAAAGTAGAGTAGGAAGGCCTATGTGATGATCACCAAGTAGAACTGTCACTGCTAGAATCTTCCAACATCCTTGGTAATGCACAAGTACACCATGTTCGTTGCCATACAGAATGTGCATGCCAATGACTCACATCACATGCATCCTAAGAATTGGTGATGAAAAGCATTACAATGGCAAGTGACATCCTGTAATTGTCTTGAAGGGACATGTGCATACTTGCAATCACGACAAGCATATGCTGGATATGTGCTATCATCGGCATGCTTATCCTAGATGTTGCCTAGTGGGAACTTGCATTGAATGGTGGCTTCTGTTAATATGCTGCCTCATGTAGGCATCCTCACCAAGGTGCAGCAAGCAAAGCATGTGTCATAAGTTGCTTGTATTACTCATTTGCTTGTTGCACTGCTGAGCAGTGCCTTGTGCAAGTGCTTGTGCTAGGTGCTTCGATGGTTCTGCTGCTGCAGCTGTTAACATCGCTACTAGAGAAACACAAGTAGTACGATAGCATTGCTTCTTTGTTAGATGGTGGAGGATTGAGGCAGCTTTGAGGAAATGATTTTGGTTGAGAAGAAAAAGAGAGGAAAACTAGGATGGTATTCATGCTTTTCTAAAAGCATTTTCACAGAAAATGCTCAAAGTTATTTATTGAGAATCCTGAGAAATCCTTGCCTCTTTAAATGGGGGTTTGGTTGGCAAATTATAAACTCAACTTCATGTACTAGCATAATTAATAATCTATTTTAACAGTTGAGGGGCTTGCAAATATTTGTATTCTTTTTCCTAGCTTCTTGAGGCGTTTTTCCACCACTTTTCTGCTATAAGGTACAAGCTTCTATCCTTTTTTGATAATCTGGGTCCACCCTCGTATTCTTGGGTGCTTACATAGAGAAGGGCTTCTGTCTTTTTTACAGTATTCTATCTGAGAAGGGCTTAACAAGGTTAATCATGCTCTATTCTTATGGTCAACTAGGTAGTTGAGCATTTATAATAACTTGATTACTTGGTGTGGTGTCGGTGACAATAGTCATCCAAAACTAAGTTGACAAAGAGAAATTCAATAAGTAAACAGATTCATGATTGATTGGGTCCTCTGAATTGGCTTGAGTGATGTTATGGGCTTTTTTCTTGAATTAAGGATGACTACTAGTGGTTGGTAGCCAACACTATATTACTCTAATCAGCAAAATGAGTGGGGCATTTCAAATGTTGGGTTCAAAAAGCAAAAAAGGAAAGTGCTTCCCTTACAACATTTTCCTACTAGACCCATGGTCCTGTTTTGTTGTAGCTACAATGACCATAAGCCTGTAGCCGCCTTGACGTGGACGTAAGGGTCTGCCCCAGATCCATAGTAGAAGGAGCTCGAAAATCATTCACTATGTGGTCCACCAAGCCGAGTATGTCCAAATGCCCGTAGATCTCCTTGGCAAAGTCACATCACAGGAAAAGATGTTGAAAGTCCTTGTCCTCCACTCCACACAAAGACCAAGTTGCATCTTCTTTGCGAAGCCATTGCTGCCTCCTAACCTTGTTGTGGGTTATCTACCCCCTTATGTTTGGAGTGTTTTTTCTCATGAGTTGCAATTGTATATTAGTAACATTTTTAATAGAGAAAATCACCAAAATGTGCTTACTATGTTAAGAGAATATTTTCTAACCAAGAGTGATGCAAAAATGTGCTTACTCTGCTTCATGCATGCGGTTCTTCCTTATTGTTTATCCAGGTCGGGTCTTCTCTCATTTCATATAGTGCTGTCACTTTTTATGGTACCTGGCATATTATTGGTATTCTAAAAAAATATTATTTTTATTTTTTCAAAAGTTATGGTCCTTCTAAGCATATATTTCTTTGAGAAGTTATCAGTTCATTCTAAATGTTTCTCATTTATAGGTTTCACGTGGTGATGACAGTGGAGAATCTATACCCATGCTTCTGAAGATCCCTCATTTTTTTTTATCCTTGGGGTGTCTATGATATGATTAGCTTTAGTGACATTCTTTTTCCTAGACTTCTTGTTGCCTTTTGCATCAGGTGCTTGACATCACATATGCTTATTCTTTCAGTTTAAATGGTCTATCTCATTGTCATCATTGATTAGAAGAGATCAATGGCCTCTTTTTGGTCATATGTTGCCTAATCAAAATTAATACCAAATTGCAATCCTGGGGATGGATTTGCCCCTCTTTCTCATGGTGGAATTTAAGGAAGCCTATTGATCTCTCTCTCTCTCTCTCTCTCTCTCTATTTTTTTAATTATTGTTTACTTTCATTCAAAATAACATGCTTTCTAATGTAGATATGACAGAGCACACAAGAGGACTCTTCTGAATGGATATTTCCTTTGGGCGACAATTGGATATGCATTTGGTATGTTTTATAAAATTCCATTCTTTGTAATTTCTTGTTGATACCAAATCTTGGTTTCATGATGGCAAAGGCTCATAAGTGGTTTTTGGGGCTATTACATTGCACTTCAAGGAACTGGACAAACAATACAAGACTTCTAAATTTCTATTTCTCAAAGATTAATACCTTATCTAATGAGAAATTGATTAGTGGTATATATAAACTGTTGGTCATCTCCACTCAATCCAATTGATTTTAAGTTTCATACACCCACATGCTGAAGAGAAATGGTATTAAATAATAGCTGACCTTTCTACTCAAGCAAGTTGATTTGAAGTTGGATGCTACACTGGTCTAATGTAGTAGATTAAACTCTATGTGACATATGACTTGTAAGCCTCAAAGAAGGCCATTCATGAGGGGGCATGTGGAGAAACTATCTGAAGATGAAGAAATGGATAAGTAGCCGTGTTTGGGACTTTTCTCTGCTTAAGTTGAGAATCCCATCATTAATGTATGTCACTTGAAAATTTCCACGTCATTGGAAATCAAACTTTTTTGTCAAAAATTGTTAATCACAATGTACAAGCACTGCTGAACTAGTTAATTATGTGAATATGTTTATAAGAATTAATTTTCTGGCAGATGTCAAGTGGAAGTGTAGAACATTTTTTCGAGTGAAAGATGTATTTGTCAAGGGACAAGCTGATTTGGTGGGTTAAATTATTTGACTTGAGAGAATAGGGTTTGGTTATATGATGATAGACCTCAATATGGAACAAAATTTCCTTTGTTGGAGACCATTTAAAGTGTCTCCCTTTGGTTTCTATTCAAGAAGATTACCGAATGGTGGCAATGAACCATGTTGCTGAGCCCACTTTCCCACATGTAGCCACATCTCTCTCTCTCCTTATCTGATGATAGAAGGATCTATCCTGAAAATAAACTCAGATATGATGCCTTAACAATAAATAATTAGTTGTGCGTATCATCAAAGATAATCTGCCTTTGAAAGATCAGTGCATTTTTCATCTCCCTTCCTGGTTTTTGTTTTTTTTTTTGAGAGAAGAAAGAGGCATTTGGGTTACACTGATTCAATTTTGCATGCATATATTTGTATTTGGAATCTTAGAAACATTTTTTTTTCAGGTCTGTTTCTCACATATCTTGCTTTATTTTTGATGAATGGCCATGGACAACCGGCTCTTCTTTACCCAGTCCCATTTACTCTAGGTAATTGAAGCTCCACTCTGGTTAACTCTTTAATCCTCCATTTGTATGAGGGCTAGTATATGAGTTTAGTATGAGTTTGGCGGTTTGGATGGACAATCTAGGTGAAATAGGTGTGGCTCATGGACTTTGACACCGGCACAGAGAAAAATCTTAAAAAAGTATCAAATAAATTTCTAAAATTATAAAAAAATATTTTTTAGAATCCTTGTTAGATTTTACTTCCAATTATGGTGTTGCTTTTTTTTGTTTGGACCACTACATAAAAAAAAAGCTTGAATCAATGCACTGGTAGTAACATTTCTTTTTAGGGATCAATTCAATTAGGGTTTCTTTTCATTTTTAGAGACCACATCTTAAAAGGAACTCTACATTCACCAATACAACTTGATTTCTTTTTTTTTGTGGATCTTAAACTTATTTGAAAATTTAAAAGACAAACCCTAAAAGACACTAAGCTAAATCAAATCCTAAAAGTAGAAAACAAAAAAATTTTGTAGGACAATTTGATTGATATTGGAATCACTCTTTCCAATCTTTACACACATTAAAAAATTGAATAATACGTCATTACCCCAATCAATGCCCTCCACATTCCCGTGCACAGGTAGACATTGATGATAGCATCATCATCAGCCATATCTAGCTTTAATTAGTCATAATCAAGGAATAATTGATCTTACGTAACTGCCAGAGCGCCCTAATTCACTCAATAATCATTCTGAGAGATAAATAAGAAAACAGGGGTAAAACTGTAGTTTTAACAGCATATCTCAATTGCAGTACAATCACATGATTTCTCAGGGGTTAATTAAACGTCAAATGGTCTTAATGTCTAACAAGTTGGTCCATGTAGACATAAATGGGTTTTCACGTGTTTCAAGAATTAAATGACATCTAAAATCTTAAAAATAGATCCGCTTAATCTACTGAGGTTTTGGTCAGGATAAAATTCACATAAATCCTCTAAAAATCATAGAAAAATATTCTATAATGTTTGGTGCCTTCAATTTGACCATCAGAACCCATCTTGACCCAAAATAAAGCTACAAATAGACTTTTGCCCTAATTTGGGTTTTGCATAAATTACCTGGTCAAATGAGGTCAAAACCAAAATCCAACTTCACCATTGGATTCCTTGGGTTCAAATTAGATTTGTATCAAATTTACGTCCAATCTGAGATTGTTTCGACCTAGTTTGCACTTTGGTCCAAGTCTGATTTTCTTTACATCACATGGCCCCTTTGCTGTCAAATTTCATACACAAAACTCTCCAACTTTATCATCTTCATCAAACAGGTCCCTACCACTCTAGAATCTTAATTCTATAACTCCGGCGAGCTTCATTTAGCAAGATTCCTTTGATTTCTTGACGAATCCTTCTTAGATTTGAAAGGGGAATTCATCATGAAATTAGCTTCCTTTTTAGCCAGATCGAAAGTCCTAAAAATCACCCAATGTATTATGCGAATCCTTCAAAGGAGTGGGTTTCCAACTCCGGCGAGCCTTCCAAGCATGGAAGCTAGCTTTCCAAGCTCCAATCAACCTTTACTGCCTATATAAGGTTCCTCAGGGCCTTCCTGTCCTCTCTACGCTCAAATTTGGCCTAGAATCCCTCTACTTCATCCCTCCTCTCCAGCTGAATAGCTCCTCGATGTTTGACGATCTTCTTTGACCTCCCTCATCACCTACGCGCAATACTGGCAGCGGATTCATCTTCCTTGTCTTCTTCCGCATCGCGCCATACCAGCAGGCGCTCCCCAACCTCGATCATCATCGTCGTTACCACCCATCGGAGCATCTTCTTCCCCGACACCAACGTATCCCCAGCATCATTCTCCCTCCTTTCGTCCATTCGATTAGGGTTAGTTTAGCTTATTTAGATCCTTAGGTTAGTTTCCTACCAAAAAATCTCAAAAAGAACCCCTTGACTCCACTGATCGCCCTCGTCTTCTTCACATCTAGTGACCACTCTAGCGAGGCATTTCCACCGCTACACAACTTCATCTACCTCGCCAGCACAACCACAAACACTGCCGTCCCTCTGTGCACAAAACCCCTATGTTTATTCACCTTCCCGTCTGCCTAAACCCTCCGTTGAATAAACCCATCATCTTTGACCTATTCGGCCTTAATCAGACCTCCTCGACTCTCCTCGCCTCATGCTTCACCCACCACCATGTTCGCCGTCCCAAGGCGATCCTGCTGAACCAATTGACGTGGTCGTAAGGCCTTTTTCTTGAGTTTTAGGTACTAGGTCAAGCCTTCGATTAACAGCAAACTTCAAGCATGCTAGAAGCTTTCTTCAGGACCTGTAAGCCCCAGGTGGAAGTCCTAGGTGCTGCAGAATCATCCCCTGAGTCTTCCCGGGCAGTCAATCGAAGGATCCCCTCAGTAGCAGCCTCCTAATCAGACGCAACTCCACCTGCTGCTACATCCATGAGAAGAGGGATTCATATAGTTCAGGGACTCACAAGCATCCAAGCAAACATAAATTGAAAAAGTGATAGAGGCTCTTTGCCTTAAGTCACACATGGGGGTGAGGCCCCCACACGCTACCCCTCAAATGCCTCTCTCGTGACACCTTGCACGTAGGCCTGGCTCTGACTCGTATACCCGCCTACGCCTACGCCTACGCACACCTTGGCTACTACCCACTGCAGGCAGCCCTGGTCCCGGGTGCACTCTGATCCAATACCTGATTGCCCGTTATCCCTAAGAGTGGAAGTGGAGAAGGAAGAGATAGAGAGCACAGGGTTAAGGAGGGTTTTGCTCTTTAGTGTTCTCGACACTTGGTCAGTTTCAGAGGTGAGTTCCCCCTGTGCATCAGAAGGGCCAAAGAAGGAAAGAACAAAGAAGAGGAGAGGTTCTGAAGAAGAAGACAAGGCTTGTGCTTGCCTTCTATTAAGACGTCTGTTTGCTAAGCCTGTGGTCTGAGTCACTATAGAATTCAAGCCACTATTGGTTTATTTAAGATAATTGATGGTTGAATGCATGCTTAAACTTTAGAGGATATAAGTGGTGATTCAAATCACTATTGTCTTTTATTTTTATCCTCATATTCTTGAGATACATTGGATTTCATTGAATAACTAATGTAATAGGTTATTATTCATTGGAAATCTATACTTTTCTCAATTTCTTGTGCTCATTTATATTATATGTTGAGATTAACGCATGAATGCAATACTTGCTCTCAGTGAATGACTTCAGACTTCATTTCTGACATTCAAGTTATAAATTTTATCTGTTGTTCGAGCTATTTTTGAGGAATTATTACTACAATGAATGTAGCTTTTAAAATCTCGATCTATCGCGAACAATAGACACCTAAGCCTAAATTAAAACAAGTAGTCATTTGACCACTTAAGGACTTCACAAAAACTTAGGCTTGATATCTAATATCTAAGAATTACTAAGCACTCCTATTTCCTTTTGAAATACGCGGCGACAAACTTAGAGGGAATTCAAATGACGGGTATGGGTTTACATAAGCCCCCGATGATTTTCCCAAGACATGCTTGGGCCCAATCCATTTCTTTTAGTGTAGCCGGGTAATCTTAAGAAACTAGGTTCTCTTATTAGTTTCTTCCTTATTGGGTTCTTAAGTCTTAGGTTGCATTAAGTAGTCAACCTTACGATAGATTAGGCTTGGTTGTTTAATTTGCACACTTTCTCTCATCTCTCTCTCTCCTCCTCCTCACCTGTTCTTCCATTAAGTGCATGCTTGCGAGAAGGTTCCAAAATCCACATCTTGAGGGACCATTTGATTTTGCCCCCACACCAAAAGATCTTTGTTTTCTTCTTCTTCTTCCTCTATTTTTAATATGGAAAACAATTAAAAAAATTCTACTTCCATGTCCCAACCCTCCACTAACCTGTCAGCAAACCCACAAGCTAACTTCACCATCTCTGACCTCCAACATTTGGGGCTACCACAAAACCCTGAATGGTCAGGTGGCTCTTTAAATCCCAATTCAAACCCCTTTTCTCTTATGGCCGACTAATTGGTTCAACTTCAACAAAACCAACAACAATTGGCTAGGATTGTCATGAACCTAGCCAATCAGAGACCGGGTTAGCCACTCAGGGAACCTCTTGTGCCGCTTAAGGATTTTTATGATCATTCTAATTATGAAGAGAGACCCAGAGTGGTTATAACCAAAGGGGATTTTGAAATTAAACCTGTCATTCTAAACCAAATTAAGCATTTCCTTGGTCTTCTGAGAGAGGAACCCTTTTTCCACCTCGAGGAGCTAACTGTCCTCACTTAAACCACCCGTTCCCGTAATGTAGAGGAAGAGGTGCGGCTCATGGAACTTTTTCCTCTCTTACTAAAAGACAAAGCATCACATTGGTTTATAACGGTCGAGTGTCCCATCACCACCTAGCCCCAATTAATAAGCACTTTTCTTAAAAAATTCTTTCTAATAGGTCGTTGAAATGCTTTATGCCAATCAATAATGACCTTTCAACAAAAATGTGGTGAACCTCTCCATGAGTCTTGGGAGAGATTTCAAGAACTTCTCAAAAGTTGCCCCCACTATGAAATTTCACGATGGCAACTAGTGCAGATCTTCTATCATGGATTAGAAGATCAATTAAAAAGATTCATGGATGCTTCATGTGAGGGTAATTTCCTTAATAAAGATGCTAAAAGTGACTACCTCCTTTTTGAAGAAAAGAGTGAAAACTCATTTAATATGGCTTCAATGGACACTTTTGTTAGAACCACCAACCCAAGACTTGGAGTCAATGAAATTGACTCCAAATCCACATATGTTCCAATTACTCAAGATAATCTACCCATGATAGCTCATTGACTGGATCACGTGCAAATTAACCAGAAAAATGTGGAAGAAAAGCTCACCCAAAGCAAGCTCCCTATCCTAACTTTTCTCACAATCTCAAAAGAGAGAATCTACATAATATCAAGCTACCTCTTTTAGGCAGCAATTTTCTTCTAATTTCTCACAAGATTTGTTGACCGGGACTTTTGAATACATGAATCAAAATCTTCTTGACTCCACCACTGAGAACATCTTTACTCTCCAAGAGTAATTTAGAAATCCCTCCAATACTTATAATCAAAACTGGAGGGCCAACCTGAATCCCTCCTGGAAAGCCCTAAATCAGGTTCCGTTTCCCAAACAAAATCAATTTGGGAATTATGGGCAAAACTTATATCAACCTGGGCCATCCTAGGAAGATATCAACACCTAGGTCATGGAAACTCTGTAAGGTATGCAGAATCAAATGATGGAAGTAACCTGCATGATAACTAACTTGCAACATCAAGGTAAGGTTACCCCTAATCATAAACCTACTGGTAATCTGCCATCCCAACCCATGCCCAGTCCTAACAATCAACAAAATCAATATCAAGGTGGATATCCCAGTCAACCTATCTACCAGCACCACAACACCTGCTGGGTTTTAATCAAAATCAGGCCCCTCCACCCAAAAACAACCACACTGCAAATGCAGTAACTGTGAGGAATGGGAAAATCACTCATGATCCCTTGCCTGCTGAAGAAACCTACCTGAAAGAAAAGCAGATTAGCTCTTCTCCCTCTTCTAATCCCGTTCTGGAACCGAAAAATGCAAAACAGGTACACCCAACACCTTTTCCATAAGCCCTTCCCTCTTCATAAACTAGAAAAAAGAAATCTGAGCCCACTAATAAGGAATTGATGGATCTTTTTGGGCAAGTAGAAATCAATATCCCTCACCTAGATGTCATAAAATACATTCCTACCTATGCCAAATTCTTGAAAGATTTATTTACCCCATGAAGCTAGCCTAGAAACCTAGGAAAGGTAATCCTTCCAAAGGCAGTAAGCACAATTGTGCAAAGAAAATTGCCTCTAAAAAGAAAAGATCCAGGAACCCCCTAATTCAAGTGGTCATTAATGATGCTTTGTTTGATCATACCCTATTGGATCTTGATGCCTCAATTAATCTCATCACCATGGTTGTTTCTAAGGAATTCAAGATTGGTGAATTAAAGCTTATCGTGGTAACACTTCAACTAGCAGACCGATGTACAATTAAATCGAAGGGTATTGTCGAGGATGTTATAGTCCAGGTCAAAAATTGTGTATTTGCCATAGACATTTTGGTCTTGGACATAGGAGTACCGAAAGCTTTGAAGAATGCCCCTATAATTCTTGGAAGACCATTCTTAGCCACCACTAAAGCCAATATTGATTGTGACTCTGGAAAGATGAAGATCATGTGTGGCTGTGAATCTATTACCCTGGATATTTTTCAAGCTTCTAAGCATTTCGAAGAACCAGATTTCTTTGATGACTCAGATTCGGAGATTGAAAGTTTAGTGGAGGAAACAATGCATATTTCACACCTGGGTTCTTATTTTGCAGTTCACACGGTTCGTAAACAATCTGATTTACATCACCCTCCCATCCTAACCACATCTTCTCCATCTGACACTTCATCTAACTCTCCCTCTCACTTCACCCCTCACTCCATAAGCAGAAATCATTTCAGAGCCGGGACCTCAACTGGAATTAAAACCCTTGCTTGGCTCCTTTAAATATGTTTTCCTGGGTCCAAACCAGACCATGCCCTTGGTTATCAATTCTGAACTTACTGGGGCACAAGAGCAAAAACTTCTCTAGGTATTGAGAAAACACAGAAAAGCTATTGGCTGGACCCTTTCTGATCTTAAGGGTATTAATCCATCCTATTGCACCCGTCAAATTTAACTTGAGGACGATTCTCGCCCCTCCCACCACCCACAAAGGCGCTTGAACCCTAATATGCAGGAGGTGGTAAAAATGGAGATTATAAAGTGGCTTGATGCTGATATCATCTACCCCATTTCCGATAGCTCCTGGGTTAGTCCCACACATGTAGTTCCTAAAAAGGTTGGACTAACAGTTGTCACTAGTGAACATAGGGAAAATATAGCCACTCAAATCACTTCTTCTTGGCGTGTGTGCATTGATTACATAAAATTGAACACTGCCATCAAGAAGGACCATTTTCGCTCCCTTGTATTGATCAAATCTTGGAGCGGTTAGCAGGACATGATTACTACTATTTTCTTGATAGTTAGTCCGACTATAATCAAGTTGCGATCCATCCTGAGAATCAAGACAAAACTACATTCACTTGCCTCTTTGGAACCTTTGCTTTTCGAAAAATGCCTTTTAATCTTTGCAACGTACCTCTGACTTTTCAAAGTTGTATGCTTGCAATTTTTTTAGACTTGGTAGGTGATTTTCTAGAAGTCTTTATGGATGATTTCTCTGTATTTGGAGATTCTTTTGATCTGTCATAGAAATCTTGAAAGAACTCTCCAAAAATGCATAGAAGTTAACCTTGTCCTTAATTGAGAAAAAAAGTCATTTCATGGTCAAGGAAGACATTGTCCTGGGCCATGTCACTTCGAAAGAAGGAATTATGGTAGATCGAGCTAAAATTGATGCTATCTCTAAGCTCCCACCATCCACTTTTGTAAAGTAGATCCGATCCTTTTTTGGGGCATGTGGGATTCTACTGTCGTTTCATTAAGAATTTTTCCTAAATCTCCAATCCGTTAAGTCAATTACTTACTAATGACTAGTCCTTTGACTTCAATGACCAATGCCTGGAGAGTTTTAATCAGCTGAAGAAAGTTGTCATAGAGGCACCAATTTTACAGGGACATGACTGGAATTGTCCCTTTGAATTAATGATTGATGCCTCTAATTTTGCTGTGGGGGTTGTTCTAGGGCAAAGAATTGACAAGAAGCCTGTTGTGATCTACTATGCCAGAAAAACACTTGATGATGCACAATGGAATTACACAGTTACTGAAAAAGAGTTTCTTGTCATTGTCTTTGCCCAAGAAAAATTTCACTCTTATCTATTGGGGTCACATATTACAGTATATACCAACCACTCAGTATTTAAAGATTTGCTGAACAAGAAGGATACGAAACCCTACCTTATCCATTGGATCCTATTGCTCCAGGAATTTGACCTTGAAATCAAGGATAAGGCAGGATTGCAAAACTTAGTGGACGATCATCTCTCTCATCTCATGACAAATGACATGTTGAACCCCCTGATAAATTCCCTGATGAGACAATCTTAGTTGCCAATACCCTCCCTTGGTTAGTGCCTATTGTAAACTACTTAGCAACAAAACAAATCCCCTCTGATTAACCAAAAACCAAAAGGGATAAGTTCTTTGCTAACATTAAATATTATTTTTGGGAGGAGCCCGACCTTTTCTACATTTGTGTTAATCAGGTCATTAAACGATGTGTCCCCGATTCAGAAATTCATGATATTCTAACACATTGTCACTCAATGGCTTGTGGCGGACATTTCTCGGGCAAGAAAACTACAGCTAAGGTTCTCAATTCTAGATTCTTTTGGTCCAGTTTGCACAAAGATGCTCATTCTTTTGTTTGGTTCTGTGTGCATTGCCAGAGCATCGGCAACATGACTCAAAAGGATATGATGCCCCTAAATCCAATCTTAGAGGTTGTAATTTTTGATGCATGGGGCATCGACTTCATAGGACCATTCATCAACTCTTGTGGTATTTATATATACCAGTCGCAGTCGACTACATATCAAAATGGATTGAAGTAATACCCACATGAACCAAAGATCACAAAGTGGTTGTCGAGTTTATCAAGAAAAACATTTTCTCGAGATTCAACATTCCCAAGGCCATCATCAGTGATGGAGGATTACATTTCACTCACTCTCAATTCTGTCACCTTCTTTCTAAATAAGGGGTTAATCATAAAATTTTCACTCCTTACCACCCCGAAACAAATGGCCAAGCAAAAGTTTCTAATCGAAAGATGAAAAATATTTTACAAAACACGATTTTGCCTGATCGTAATGACTGGTGCAATAAATTGGATGGTGCTTAATGGGCCTACCATACTGCTTTGAAAACTCTATTGGGTAGTCTCCTTTCCGTCTAATTTTTTGAAAAGGCATGCCATCTTCTGATAGGACTTGCACATAGGGCTTTTTAGGCCATAAGATAATTAAATATTGATTTTTCTTAAGCCAGTACCCATAGGAAATTGCAATTAACCGAATTGGAAGAATTATGTAATTTCCCTTATCAAAACACGTAGATTTATAAAGACTGAACAAAGATGTTCCATGATAAATATATCATTTGGGGACATTTTAATGTCAATCAATGCATTTGGCTTTTTTATGCTAGAATACGTATTTTTCCTAGAAAATTAAAATCCAAATGGATCAGCCCTTTTATTATCCTCAAAACATATCCATATGCTACTGTTGATCTTCCCAATACTAAGACGAACGGTACTTTTCAAGTCAACGACCATCGTTTAATGCCCTATCTCGATAATACTTTGAATCTTCCATCTGACATGCTTGATTTAATAGACCTACCCACTAATGGTCGTTCATGCAATTCACACCCGATTGAATCGTGTAAAAGATAGCATTGGATGGGTGGTAACCCATCGTTTTTTCCCACTTTTCATTTTTTTCTTTTCTTCAGAGGTTTTGATTATCCAGATTTCGACCACCTTCACTGAGGTAATCTCTTTTCCCTTCCAATTGCATGTGGACATGCCACATCTTAAGCATGGGAGGAGTATTTTTAAATTTTGACGAACAAATTAGGATTTTTAAGACACAAAAACATGCAATTTTCTATTTTATTTTTGCTTACATACCAAAAAAATAAAAATATTGAAAACTTTTTGAGGAAATTTTGAAATCAGGACTAAGGTTGAGCATTCACTTTTGACATAAAGAGATTTAATTTTTGACAAACTATGGATAAGGATTCGGATCCAATTATTAGAATTTCAGGGTCTACCTTTAGACTAAATCAAATATCTTTCTCTAAAATTCCACCTGTACTCATGATAGTTCAAGTGACTTGGTCCCCCTTTGTAACTTGAAAAGTATCTGGCTTAGTTTCCGATTCAAAAACTTGCATCTCATGCAAGATTTCTTGTGTCAAAATTCAAACATAAGCCAACACCTAAAAAACAATTAGAAATTAGAAAAATCCGTTTGTTTGGCCTTAGTAAAAGCCTAAAGTAGATCATTGGTTTCAGTTATCACCGCCGAGGAAGAAAATGCCTCCTTTGAGGATGCGAAGTCAACATGTTACCGTCTCGGCGTTGCTCTATATCTATATTTCATATCTTTAGACGAGGCATTAAGGTGCAATTTCGCAACCCAAGTGTCTTGAATGGTGCTCTACACATAGCATCGAAGCAAGAGCTTGGGTTTCCTTGGAGCACCTCTTTACACCACATTGTGTTTTGGGGTTATGAGCTCTTGGGTGGTGTCATGCATAGTATTATTACTGGCGCCAAAGGGCATAAGGTTTTTCACAAGCACAGACCTGGGTGGTGTCATGTTGGCTTTTCACAAGCACAGACATAAGGTTTTAAAGGGCATTGCAAGTTGCGAATCGAATTCAAGAGCTAGAAAAATTCTAATTACAAAAATTTTGAGTCATCTGAATTAACAAGCGATTAATTTGTTAATTTTTGGAGGATATATTGATCGTGATTCCTCTAAATTTTTGGATCCGAAAATGAATCCCGATGCTTATCTTTAACAAATCTCGTACCTCCCGTGTTTTAACCAACCAAGGTCTCGTGATCTCCCGCTCCTTGAAAAGTTGAAAAAATTAGTTTTCCTAAAAATTCTATTTTGTGAAAATTTGTTTTGCTAAGAAATTAGTAAAAGATAAGCATGGGGGTGTGATAAACGTCAGTTTACAATCATTCTTATGCCCTAAAAAAACCTAGCTCTTTGGATTTTAACTACGTAAATGGGTTTTTAAGCTGCATTCAGGCATGCATTGCATATTTTGTTGTATTTTTGATACGTTTATTTGAGTGTTAGGGATGAACAAATAATCAGATCCCCAAAACCCTAGCACTCAAGAAGGCAACCGGTGAAGAGGAAGTTGATTCCAGTTGGGACCCATCCAAATCCATCTCATCATAGCTAGATACCAGCTCACTTGAGTTAGGGTTCGCTCCATTAGGCTCCATTCAACTCATCTTGGCTAAATGGAAGCTCAAGATAGTTCATTTTAGCTCACCCTTACTCAAGTTAGCTCAAATCCTTCTCAACTTAGTTAAGCCTAGCTCACCTTAACTCCAATCAATTCACTGGGAACTCCAGCAAGCTCAGCTAAGTTGATTGGAGTCCACCTTAGCTCAGGGCCAGCTATTTCTACCTCCACTCAACTCAAGTCAGCTAAAGATGACTTCATACTGCTCAGGCCAGCTCAAGTCCATCTCTCGGGGACTCCACTTAGCTCAACCTAGTTCAGTTAAGGTACCTTAGCAACTCTAGCTACCTAGGTCCTCCCTGGGAAAATCAGACCCAGCTCACCTCAGCATAGTTTAGCAGAAGCCAGATTACTTTAGCTTGGCTTAGTAGCAAGTAAAGAACTAGCAAGCTAAGTTAGCTAAAGTAGCTCCCTGCAACTCCCTTCAGCAGCTACTAGCTCCAGTTCAGCTTTAGACATTCCTCCCTCAGCTCTTCTTCCTTAAACACTAGCTCCATCCCACCTCCTCCACTCAACTACTAGCTAAGCTAACTTAGCTAACTTATCCTAGCTACATATCAACTCCCACTGGCCATCCGCCACCTACAAGCTAACTCCAACTCATCACCTAACTAGTACACCTACTTAAGTCCACGTACTCCTACCTATGTTGGAGCCAACCAACTTGCATCTCTTCACCACTACACCACCTCCAAAGGCCACCAAAAAAGTGGTGCCAAAACCCCCATAACAACCCTTCTTTTGGTGCAAGAAATTCCCTCCAAAAATCCCTTCATCTCACCCCTACTCCTACCCCATAAATCCATCATAGACCTACTCCTACCCTCCTTCTATAACCCCCTTAGGTTGGTGCCAAACCAAGGCATCTTTTAAGGGTGGCGCCAACCGTTAACTGCCTCCTCTAGCATCCATTATGTTGGCACCACTTGACCTACACCCTAGGATCCCATAACCAACCTTTAAAACACCATCCTAACATTACACCTACCCTCCACGCCACCTTAACCCCAAACACATAAAAAGTGGTGCCAACTTGACATAAACGCACCTACCCTACATCTTCTCATATGGCTCCACTTAACCTCTACCATCCATCTCCTAACCACCACCCTATAACCTAATCCTAGTCATACAACACATCAACATACCCCATAACTCTAACCCACATAGAGTTGTCACCAACTCTATTCCACCCACTATAGCTACCACCTCATTCATCCTTCTATCTCCATGCCAACCCTAATCCACCATCCATCCACCAACCTCCATATCCAAGCCATCCACAACACCACTCTTTACTTAACCATAGTTAACACCAACCTCCATCCCCTCTACTCTATAAAAACACCTATAACCACCACCATTTCCTTCATCCTTGGATACGTTAATTCCCAAGTAGACACACCTATATTCAGCCATAGAAAGGAGAGGAGAGAAGAAGATTAAGGAGGCTATACCTTTCCTCCTTGGTGACTTCTTCTTCCTTGGTATAAGCCAAAGAGCAACATCACCTGGAGGACGGCCAGGCAGAGGATAAGACCTAGGGTACACACCATACCTAGGAGGAGGCCTTGTGGGTGGAAATCATCCACACTCGGAGGCACAAGGGCACGCCTCCTTTAGGGCTTGCCAAGGAACATACCAACTTGGAGGAGTTTTTCAAGGAAGGAGAAGGAGAACTTTTCAAGCCCAGGAGCAGCTGAGCTTGGAGAAAGAAGCCTCTCTCTCTTCTCCAGCATCATCACAGGAGGATTTTTGTTTATTTCATTTTCATTTGTTAGAGTAGAAGCATCCCTCTACTTGTCCTTTCGTAAAATAATTTTCTCCTTTAGTAAAATTACCTTCTTTTAAATTATTGTTGCATCTTTTTGCATGTTATTATTTTTACCGTAGTTCACTCACACACTCTCTCTAATTACCCTAGGTCTTCACGAACCTAGGGTGAGTTTGGAGAGTAGAATTTTTTGTCACTTAGGTTTTAATTTCAGCAAGTTAGGTGTAGTCTCCTTCCTGCTTCCATTGGTGTAATTACTCGATTATTCAAAAACCCAAAAAAAAAACTTATACTCAAAAACCTAAAAAGAAAGTTGATTTCTATTTTTTCAAGCAAGATTCTTCAAAAGTGCATTCCTGCCTCCTTGGACGACCCTAGATACCACCATTATCTAGGTTTACAAATTTTAAAAGTGATGACTTGAGACATCGAAGAATGGGTGTGCCTACTCAAACATGTTATGTATGTGCTTTTTAGACAGATAGTGTGCGACACATTTTCTTCTCATGTATGGTCACTGACTACGTGTGGGATACAGTCTGTGGTGGTGGGATACATGTATGGGAGGACATGTGGGGGGATTTTATTAGGAGTCGGAGACCTCATTGTTCCATAGCGGCTATTTTGTGGTGTGTTTGGTGTGCAAGAAATGAGTGTCTTTTTCAGGAGAGAACGGTTAACTTGGTATGAATTGTACATGAGTGTAAGGCCCTCGTACGGCATGGCGTAGTTGATGTAATTTGATTTTTCTTTACTCCATTAATAAAAAAAAGTGATTATGAATTAGCTTGTTACAACGACTCAAAACCTGCTTTTTACAAATCACTCTTTTCTTTGCATCAGGTCTATGTCGGATTCCTTATTTCCACCATCAATCCTTGAACGATTACTAGCTTTCAATGCTTCGAGATAGCATCGCCCATGGCAACTGTTGAACATGCGAGTTGCTACGCTAATGTGTTTGGTTTTGAAAAACCTGTCGTCGTAGTATGAAAGCGAAGAACTCGTGTTCAACAAATAAAATTTATACCAGAATAAAAATCCCAGGTCGAACACAGGGAGGCTATGTCGATCTATATTTGCAATTATATTTTTTTAGAATTTTTCTTGAAAAGTGAGGCGATGTAATTACAATGAAGCCATAATAACAATCAGACTAAACTAGAGAGAGAGAGAAAACATGTATTCAATAATTTAAAATGTTTATACAATAAAACCAAAGAAGAATTACACTAGAAAGCATGAAATCAGTTACACTAGAAAGCAAGAAAATTCTACACTAGAAAGCTGTAAGAAGAATGCGAGAGAGAAGTTATCCTTCTCGACGATCGCTTGGAGGACGAGTCGGACGAGACGCTGCCTGGACGAAGGAGGACGAAGTGGGAAGAAGGGGATTGAGGCAGGAGGAACGAGAACGGAGCAGCACGTCATCATTGTCGCGGGATCCGCTTCCGAAAGGGGAATGAAAATTTAACTTTATCTCGCAAGGAGCATCCCGGACGTGGGACAAGCTTCTCTTGAGCTTTGGAGAGGTAGAGAAGAGAAGGAAGGGATGAGAATTTTGTGTGGAGGGGGTCTCCTTTTATAGTTGCAAGGAGTGGGGCAATTTTGGTCATTCCAATTTGAAAAACATTAATTCAGGACCTCTAGTGACAGATAAAACCATCGCTAAAGGTCCGAAAGTGGGTGTAGTGGGCGGCGCACGTGCGCCTGCTCACTTGCTCGCGCGTCGATCCGACATGGGCGTAGAGGAGGTGGGCGGAGGCGCGATCGGACGGCTAAGAGCGGCTGGACGTGTACCGCGCGTACACGTCCAGCCGCTCTTAGCCGTCCGATCGCGCCTCCGCCCACCTCCTCTACGCCCATGTCGGATCGACCGTTGAAACGCGTGTTTGATCATAAGTGCGTGA
This sequence comes from Thalassia testudinum, assembly GCA_037157565.1. Classification (NCBI taxonomy): domain Eukaryota; kingdom Viridiplantae; phylum Streptophyta; class Magnoliopsida; order Alismatales; family Hydrocharitaceae; genus Thalassia; species Thalassia testudinum. Next base: position 52,657,917 of record JAZHRO010000035.1, on the reverse strand, counting down.
TTCGTGTGCCGAAATCACGCCACGTTTTCGCATCTGAACCGTCCGCTCACCATCCTACGGCTCAATTGAGCCTGCTCCATGCCCACGCCTAATTTGAGGCTTGTGGGGGCTCGACCCCACAACCTCTGCTTTGCCCGTAGCGTCGTCTCTGCTGCGCTACGCAGTCAAGATGGTCGCGCGGATGAAATCAGGCGCGCGCATCCACAGCCGTTGGATGCGCATCCAATGGTGGAGAAGCGGCGCTCTGATTGAAGAAGAGAAGGTGCGGCGGTGCTTTGGTCGGTTGGGCGGCTGAGATGTGCCACGTGGCGCCATCTGAGCCACGCATCTTCTGGATGATGTAGATGGTGCCATGGTTGTTGGATTGAGTCGATTTTTGTGCCGTTAAGCTACGATCGTCGATCTGAATCCATCTATGTGGTCGGATTTGTTGTTTGAAGTGCGGATTCACACCATCTTGGCCTTTGATCTTCTAGGGTTCCCCGATCTCTATCTGATGCTACAGATGCCTGATTAGGGTGATCTTGGAGTCGTTAAACTCCAATCATCACCCTAATCACATCTATATGGTTGGATCCTTGATCCAAGGCCCTGATAAAAAGTTTGCCCTATCCCTGAACATAAATGGAGACAATTAGCCTCCATTTTATTCAAACTGCTCTAAATACAAGATGATGCATGTTATGCAATATTTATAGCATTTAATGTAATTCTATGCGTAAGAACATGCATAAATAGACATCTCAAGTAGTGTAAGCATATTTATATCATACCCCTATGCCTATCTTTTGCTAGTCCATAGTAAAAACTATATGCTATTTATAGAAGAATCAGGTTGGATTTTTTGGGCATGAGTTATTTTCAATCATTAAGAAAATGTCTACTTAAGATCTGAACTTTCAAAGACAAAATAGTACCCGAGTATCTGCCAAAATGTAGACCGCCTCAAGCCCTCAACTTATTCAAAGAAAAATTTATTTTTCTCTTTTTCTTCTTTTCTAATTTTTTTGGATTTTTAAGTTCTAGGGTTTAAGAGTGACTTTCTACGGTCATTCAACTCACCTAAGATTTGATGAGAACCTTAAGTTCTAAGCATCTTATTGTAAATGTGATAGACTCGTTGACCGATAGTTAAAATGGACTTCGGATTTCTACACCTCTAAGTGACCTAAAAAAAAGTATTCTGCCTAAAGGTGTATCTTTACAACCGATACCTTTCTCCCTACTTTTATTTTTTTACGTGGTCAACACAAGGGTGAATCCAGTGTTTATCTCCCTGGTTTATTCTACTCCGCTTCTTCCTAAGTGTTTTGGGAATTTTCAGTGCATTTATTGAGTTGGGTTCTGGATAACCGGTCGATGAGTTGTTACCACCGACAACTTGCCAGCCATACTCGTGCGGTGAAGTGTGGCTTATTTATTTTTTTCTTTTCTCCTTTTCTTTTTGATTTTTTTTTTAAGTAGGTGGCTTCCCTGGTCTAAGATTCACCTAAAGGCAGTAAAAAGAGAAAGATCCAGTGACTGGGCTCTGGATAACCTACCTATGGGCTATTACCCACGATAACTTGCCAGTCATATCACCCTTGAAGGTTCATTAGCTACCCAATTTATGTTAGAATCGCTGAACAACGAGTCAGTGAAAATATAGTGTGTAGATGTTTAAAACTCAAAATTTCCTCAAATCAGAGGGTGGGCTGATAAGTCGTATACTTATCACCCAAACTTATTTTCTCCAATTAAAATAGAATTTAGGTTGGCGAGGACTCGAAGAACAAATCTACATTTTAGTGGATACACAAGCTGATTAAGTCCAAAGACCTGAAGGGTCTTTGTGTTCAGATCATAATGTAGTATTTTCTAAGATTGAAAAGTCCTAATGTCCAACTATTCCTTCCTATTTTCTTTTCATGTATAAATAAGAAGAGAAAAATAATTTTAATGAATTTCACAAAGCTGACCAAATGATTCAAAAATGAATCCACCCCCCATGCCTAGCTGATGCAATGTTCTCATTGAAAAAGAGACATGAAAGAAAGGGTAGAGTATGAAAGATGTCACCTGAATATGAAGCTCGTATCAGCTTTGTGTCATATGTACAATTACTGAGTTTAATGCCGTCATCTAGGCGAAGTCCAGCCAAAGAAGTCACAGAATGGCTAGGTCAACCATGTCTGAGATGGGTTCTGGAAGAATACGATCAAAAACAGGCTTGAGACGTTGACTGTTGACTTTAAATGTGTTACCCGTCTTTGGGTCAGAAATCTGAATGGCTCCATTTGGAAAAATCTCATCAATTATGAATGGGCCATTCCATTTAGATCTAAGTTTGCTGGGAAAGAGCTTAAGTTTAGAATCAAATAACTAGACCTTCTGGTTCGGCTTAAAGCTCTTGCGGGAAATTAGTTGATCATGTAGAGCTTTGGTCCGAACCTTGTAGATCTTAGCATTCTCATCTGCATCATTTCCAAGCTCCTCCAACTCATATAGTTGGAGTTTCCTGGTCTTCCCAGCTAAATTCAGATTTAAATTGCATTGTTTGATCACTCAGAATGTCCTGTGTTCAATCTCTACAGGTAGATGACATGCCTTTCCATACACCAAACGGAATGGAGATATGTCGATTGGCATTTTATATGCCGTATGGTAGCCCCAAAGAGCGTCCTCAAACTTTTGAGTCCAGTCCTTGCGATCAAGCCTAACCATTTTCTGGAGAATGTTCTTGATCTCTTGATTGGAGATCTCAGCTTGTCCCTTTGTCTGGGGATGGTAAGGTGTGGAAATTCGGTGATTAACCCCGTATTTGGCCAACAAATTTTGGAATTGGACATTAGTAAAATGAGTGCCACCATCATTGATGATGGCTCTCGGAATCTCGAACCTACTGAAGATATTTTTCTTGACAAAATCGATAACCACTTTATGGTCATTGGTTTGGGTGGGAATCGCCTCAATCCATTTGGACATATAATCAACAGCAACAAGAATGTACTGATGTCCAAATGAAGGGAGAAAGGGTCCCATGAAATCAATGCCCCAAACATTGAAATTTTGACAGGAAGAATTGGGTTTAGGGGCATCATATCTCTCTTAGTTATGCTCTCGAGTGCCTGACATCAAGAACATGACCTTGAGAAATCCTGGGCGTCCTTAAATAAAGACAGCCAATAGAAGTCAGATTGCAAGATTTTTGCAGCCGTCTTTTTCCCAGATAAATGTCCACCACACCAAGATACTTGGCAGAACTCGAGTATACCGTTGAATTCATTCTCCGGTATACATCGGTGAATAATCTAATCAGAGCTGATGCGGTATAGCTCAGGGTCCTCCCAGAAGTAGTATTTGGCCTCAGATTTGAGTCTATCTCGTTGTTGCTTGGTCCAATCTTGGGGGATTTGACCAACGGCCAAATAGTTAACAATGTCGGCAAACCATGGGGGTGTGGACACCTAAAACTGTAAGAATAGTTTCGTTCGGAAAAGTTTCAGCAATCAGAATGTCCGGATGAGAGGAATCACCTAGGAGTCTCAACAAATGATCCACTACCACATTTTGTACCCTGGTTTTATCCTTGATTTCAAGATCAAATTCTTGAAGCAAAAGAATCCAACCAATAAGCGGGGGTTTAGCATCCTTTTGGCCAAGAGATGTCTCAAGGCCAAGTGGTCGGTATAGATGATAACATGAGACCCTAAGAGATAAGCCCTGAATTTTTCCAAAGTGAACAGTACAGCTAGTAATTCATTTTTAGTAACAGTGTAATTCCTCTGAGCTTCATCTAGAGTTTTACTAGTGTAGTAGATGTCAGAAAGCTTTCTATCAATTTTCTGACCCAAGACAGCCCCAATCGCATAATCAGAAGCGTCGGTCATGATCTCAAGAGGGGCTGTCCAAATTGGTAGCTGCAAAACTGGAGCACAGGTGACTGCCATTTTTAGGAAATCAATGCCTTTCGGCATGATTCGTCGAAAACAAACGGCGTTTCTTTGACAAGAAGATTGCTCAGGGGACGAGCAACCTTCGAGAAATCCTTGATGAATCTTCGATAAAATCCCACATGACCAAGAAATGATCGAATTTGTTTAATAGATGTGGGAGGAGGAAGTTTAGCGATAACATCAACCTTAACTTTATCCACTTTAACTCCTCGATCAGAGATTACATGACCCAAAACAATACCTTCTTGGGTCATGAAATGACTCTTTTCCTAGCTAAGGACCAATCGTGTTTTGATACATCGCTTAAGAATCATTTCCAAATTAGCCAAACAAGAGTCAAATGATTATCCGGAAATAGAGAAATCATCCATGAAAACTTCCATAAACTCTCCCACCATGTCAGAAAATATGGCTAGCATACACCTTTGAAAAGTCGCAAGTGCATTGCATAACCCAAAAGGCATCCTACGAAAAGCAAAGGTTCCGTAGGGACAGGTTAAAGTAGTTTTTTCCTGATCCTTGAGATGGATAGGAACTTGGTTGTATCCCGAGTAACCATCAAGAAAACAGAAGTACTTCTGCCCAGCTAATCTTTCCAAGATTTGATTGATGAAGGGTAGAGGAAAATGATCCTTTTTAGCGGCTGTGTTCAGCTTCCTATAATCAATACAAATCCTCTAAGAGGAAGCTGAACGAGTTGTGACAGATTCTCCTCTCTCATTAGTGACAACGGTAATCCCAGCTTTCTTCGGAACAATCTGCACGGGACTATCAGAGATTGGATAAATAATTCCTACATCGAATCGCTTGATGATTTTCTTTTTGACCACTTCTCTCATATTTGGATTTAATCTCTACATCTGGCGAGAAGGGCGGGATCCATCTTCTAAGAATATTCTATGATTACAGTTAGATGGCTCGATCCCCCTGAGGTCATGAATGGTCCAACCAATTGCCTCCTTATGTTCCTTCAGGACCTTGATCAATTTAATTTTTTGCTCCTTTGTCAATTTAGCACTGATTATCACATGGAGCATCTTCTGAGGTCCTAAAAATTGATATTTCAAATTCTCAGGCAATGGTTTCAATTCAAGCTGGGGAGGGTTGATGATTGATGGTAAGGTAGATGCTGAAGACTCAATAAGAGGAAGAGGTTGTAAGTGAATAAAATCAATAACCTCTTTACAAGGCGGCAAGTCAGCCATAGAGGGTTGCGGGTCAAATTTGTCATCAAAGGAGGAACTTTCGATTGAAGAAACCATCAAACAAGTTTCAATGTTTTCATTATCCTCCTCAAGTTCCTCAATAAATCCACAATTCTTAAATTTATTGATCGCCTTAAAAATATACAATTTCATTCGTTGATCCCCAAAGGCGATTTCCATGCTACCACTTTCATAATTAATATTGGCCTTAGCGGTAGTCAGGAACGGACGCCCCAGAATGATGGGCATGTTGCTCAGATTATCAGGTACATCCATGTCAAGGATAAGGAAATCTACAGGAAAATAGAAATCCTTAACATTAACTATAACATCTTTAATAATACCTCGCGGATTTGTGACCGAGCAGTCCGCTAACTGTAACGTTACTGAAGTTGGCTGAAGTTCACCTAATCCAAACTTCTCGTAAAGAGAAGTCAAAATTAAGTTGATGGATGCAGCCAGATCCAAAAGTACTCTATCAAATGTGTAATCTCCGATGACACAAGAAATCAATGGAGCACCTGGATCTCTCTTTTTCTGAGGGAGGTGGTGCAGGATAACAGAACTAGCCTGCTCGGAGAGTACCACCTTCCTCGGAATAGATTCTCGCGACTTACGCTTTTGTGTACATAAATCCTTTAAAAATTTTGCGTAAGCTGGTATGTGCTTAATAGCATCAAGGAGCGGGATATTGATCTCAACATTGTTAAATAGATTCAGAAGCTCCTCATTGCTATCAACAGACTTCTTCTTTGATTTGATCAAGGCTTTAGGAAAAGGAACATGAGTCAGATCTTTGGAATCAGGTTCCTGAGCCTTGATTTCTCCTCCAGAATTCTCCTCTCTCCTCAGGTTCTTCAGGATTCAGAAGATCAGAATAGTGCGGTTGTGGGTCCTGAGCCTGCTAATCACTCCTCAAGGTGACAGAATTTGCAGATGCATAGGAATTTGGGTCTTGGGGAGGGTTAGGAAAGATTGGAGGGGCTTGATTAGCCAGGAATTATTGATTTGCAGAAGAAAAGAAGAGGACGAGGAACCCAGCTCAACTACATGAGCATGTGCGTGTGGGTCCCTCTGATTTCCGTACCCATGGGCTTGGTTGCCTGAATTCATAATATTTCGCGGGTTGGGTACGGGTTGGGATGGTAGAGGTCCGGGTTGACGAGAGTTAGCAATGAGCCTGGACTACAAGTGGTCCAGTGAGGTTTTCATTTGCTGCATGAGCTGGAGCATGGATCCTTGCATCTCTTCCATTTGTCGGTTCAAATCTGCCTGCCCTGCGGGTTGACAAGCATTACAAGCTGGCTGATTGACCTGATTTGGAGGCAACTGAGTATATACATGACCCTGACCCATTGGTCATTGCGGAGCATAATTGTCGGGTCAGAATTAGGTCTGTTGTCCTGGGTTTTTCCAAAAGAAGTTAGGGTGGTTTCTCCAACCCTGATTATAAGCATTAGAGTAGCGGTTGGATCTAACATTCTCTTGTACAGCACAGACATCCTCATAGGGTGAGGATGGAGAAAAGGAAAGGGAAGGATCAGAAAAACTGGGATTAAAGGTCCCAGTTTGGAACCCGTGGGGTTCCGAAAAATGCTGACTCACACGTTGAGTCGCATCGAGTTGATTCACGAACTCCTGTCCAGAAGGAGGTCGTGAAGAATGGAATCCCGAATTTTGCGATTGAGTAGATTGAGAGTTCATAGAATTGCTAGCCACCCACTCCTCCATTCTCTTAGCAACCAAGTCAAGTCTACCTTATCAAGTTTGTTAGAAATCAATTCCATATCAAATGAATGAGACTCATGGACTTCATTGACATTTGATCTGGGCTGTTGGGATCGGTTAAATGTATCCATGGAGGCATGATTGATTGAATTCTCACTCATTTCCTCAAATAAATCATGTGAACTATCTGCATCTTTATTGAGGAAATTGCCTTTACAAGAAGTATTCACATGATTTCGGAGTTGCTCAGTCAACCCATGATAGAAGATCTGCACGAGTTGCCATTTCGGCACCTTGTGGTGTGGACACCTCCGTAATAGGTCCTGGAATCGCTCCCAGGACACATGAAACTGCTCCCCCGGCCGCTGGGTAAAGGTAGTGATTGCCCGTCTCAAAGCATTGGTACGTCCGACTGGGAAGAATTTCTTCAGAAAGGTCGATTTCAACTCATTCCAAGTTGCAATTGGTCTTCCTATTGTCTTATACCAATGCGCGGCCTTATCCCTAAGAGAGTGGGGGAAGAGCCTCATGATCATTTGCTCCTCGTTTACGTTTCATGCCTTGGTGGTCTGGACCAAAGTGGTCAAGTCCGCCAAGTGCTGAAACGGATCTTCGAAGCCAACCCCATGATAATGTTTGATCAAGCTTAATACCTGCGGCTTGATTTCTACATCACTGGCTGGAATTTGGACACTGGGACGTTCCCCGTAATTTGAAGGATCATAAAAATCCTTCAAGGGCTGAGCGCCCTGCATTCTCTGGAACCATTCCTACATTCTTTGCATTTGCTCCAGCTGCCTTCGAAATTCTTCCTATGGATTTCCAGGCAAAGGAGGTTGTTGGTCGGCCATAGGATCAATTTGACCAAAATCCAATTTGCACTTCCTAGAATACTCTAATGGTCCTAATCGGGGATTCAATGATCATCTTCCCAGCATAAACTAGGGCCAGGTCGGAAGGACTGGCAATATGGACCCTGCAGCACAACAAAACAAGGCTGTCCTTAAGTGGGGTAGCCTAAGGATCTACTGACTCCCAAAACCTATCTTAAGATTGAAAATGATTTACTCTACTTGCATCTGCTCAATCCAACCAGTTAGGAGGGACTGAGGAGAAGGTTCTTCCTTCGGCTTTCGCCTCCGGTTCCTAGTGTACCACCCAGCCACGGTTGTTTGACGCTACTCCCCTAGTTAGACATCAGATTAATCAGTACAACTAGGTTAATCAAAGACAATCTTAAACTAGGCCCTGAAGAGCGAATTAGACCTTAAGGCCAACGTCTACTTAATTTTATTAAGGCCTGGGATTGTGGTGCTTATGGAATGTGATGGACCCTTAAAATGGGTTGTGCCCTTAATGATTGATTGAGATTTGTGTAAGTGTGTGCACAACTAGGCTTTTCAAGCAAGATTATTTGTGATGCGTGGATTTTAATGTTCAAATCTTGCTTAAGTAGCTTTTAGGATTTTAAATTAGGTGGATTGCAATCAAGTTTCTAGGCAAACCAAGTTGTGAAACATGGGTGAAGATTGTTTTCCTTTAAAGCCAGAAAGAAAGTGGAGTGCCTGGAATAGACCTAAATTGAAAACCCTAGAAAGGAGCTACTTGAGTTAATTTTAAGTGGAGTGGTGCGGTCCAAACAACTCAAACAACTGGCCATAAATGCATCACTAAGTTAGGCACGCAAAGATGGTTAACCTAGAATGATTTCTACTATTTTATGTATTGCTTTGTGTGTACCGGTTCCACAGATCAGAACCCAGTTAAGTAGAAACAAATCAATTCGGTTAAGTGCCTTGAATGTGGGTGTACGTTGTGTGTTTGTTGAAAATTGCCCCACAAGATTTTCTTTTTGTTGTTTTTTTTTATAAATGAGGGTGGAATGAATGTGAGTGAGAATCTAAACAACCAAACTATTCCTAGGATTTATGCAAACACCTAGGTTAATTGGAATTTGGATTTAATGTGACGAATAAAATCTATGGAGGAGGAAGAATGGGGAGCACTTACAGCTGCTTTCAACTGCAATTTTCTCCAGTCTACCACCTGATGATTCCCTGATGGAGGTCTCTGCAAAACAATGGACACAAGAGAAAGCAAGTTAGAAAACAATAAAGTGCAAGAAATGCGAAAAGAAGATCGGAAATCATTGCCTTCAGGCAACGGCGCCAAAATGTTGAACGTGCGAGTTGCTACGCTAACGTGTTTGGTTTTGAAAAATCTGTCGTCGTAGTATGAAAGCGAAGAACTCGTATTCAACAAATAAAATTTATATCGGAATAAAAATCCCGGGTCGAACACAGGGAGGCTACGTTGATCTATATTCGCAATTATATTTTTTTAGAATTTTTCTTGAAAAGTGAGGTGATGTAATTAAAATGAAGCTATAGTAACAATCAGACTAAACAAGAGATAGAGAGAGAAAATATGCATTCAATAATTCAAAATGTTTATATAATAAAATTAAAGAAGAATTACACTAGAAAGTAGGAAATCAGCTACACTAGAAAGTAGGAAAATTCTACACTAAAAAGCTGTAAGAAGAATGGGAGAGAGAAGTTATCCTCCTCGACGATCGCTTGGAGGACGAGTCGGACAAGACGCCGCGTGGACGAAGGAGGATGGAGTGGGAAGGAGATCGAGGCAGGAGGAACGAGAATGGAGCAGCATGTCGTCGTCGTCGATGGATCCGCTTCAGAAAGGGGAACAAAAATTTGACTTTATCTCTCAAGGAGCATCTCGAGTGTGGGACAAGCTTCTCTTGAGCTTTGGAGAGGTAGAGAAGAGAAGGAAGGGATGAGAATTTAATGTGGAGGGGGTCTCCTATTATAGTTGCAAGGAGTGGGGGCATTTTGGTCATTCCAATTTAAAAAACATTAATTCAGGACCTTTAGTGATGGATAAAACCATCACTAAAGGTCCGAATGTGGGCGTAGTGGGCGTCAGATCGAGCGTTGAAACGTGTGTTTGATCGCGCGTGCTTGATTCGTGTGCCCAGATCACACCACGTCTTTGCATCTGAATCGTTCGCTCACTATCCTACGGCTCAATTGAGCCTGCTCCATGCCTGCGCCTAATTTGAGGCTCGCGGTGGCTCGACCTCGAGACCTCTGCATTACCCGTAGTGTCGTCTCCGCTGCGCTACGCAGTCGAGATGGTCGCGTAGATGAAATAAGGCGTGCGCATCCATAGCCATTGGATGTGCATCCAATGGTGGAGAAGCGACACTCTGATTGAAGAAGAGAAGGTGTGGTGGTGCTTTAGTTGGTTGGGCAGCTGAGATGGTGCCACGTGGCGCCATCTCAGCCATCCATCTTCGGGATGATATAGATGGTGCCACGGTTGTCGGATTGGGTTAATTTTCATGCCGTTAGGCTGCGATCGTCGATTCGAATCCATCCGTGTAGTCAGATTTGTCATTTGAAGTGCTGATTCACACCATCTTGGCCCTTGATGTTCTAGGGTTTCTCGATCTCTATCTGATGCTACAGATGCCTGATTAGGGCGATCTTGGAGTCGTTGAACTCTAATCGTCGCTCTAATCACATCTGTATAGTTGTATCCTTGATCCGAGGCTCCGATAAAAAGTTTGCTCTATCCCTGAACACAAAAGGAGACAATTAACCTCCATTTTATTCAAATTACTCTAAATGCAAGATGATGCATTTTATCCAATATTTATAGCATGCAATGCAATCCTATGCTTAGAAACATGCATAAATAGATATCTTAAGTAGTGTAAACATGTTTACATCAGCAACCCCTATAACTCCTGGCTTTCGACACTTCAAGATAGTGCCTCCCATGGTGTTCTGTAGCTAAATTCAGGTTCTGGCAATTGACATTTTGGGATAATCTCACCCATGGCACCTAAACCAGCACAAGGTGCATACATGCCCCAATAGCATATTTAGATATCTTAGGAGACGATATGTTAATTCACATCTTTGATGGGAATTTCCCACCTCTTCGCTTCGGGAACTCATCCAATCAACTTGTGTTGTAGAGCTACTCCTAAGCTAGATCTTCGAGATGGCTTTTCAGAACAAAACACTTTTGACATGATTTTCTCTATTAAGTGCAGTGAACCAAACTTCATGTGTGATTTTGGGTGCTTAGGTTACCAAGTCTCGCAAACCAAAGAGCAGACAACGGGGTCGAATAATCCTTAAGCCTTAGAACTACTACTTCAGCTTCGCAATTTCCTCAACCTCCTGAGGACTAATTCAAATCTTAACAAATACATGAATGTTCAAGCCCTAAAATAAGTCAAAGAGGCCTAAGATCAACACTCATACCAATCTCTTTACCTCTATCATTTCAGGACTTAATCTTTATTTTGATTAGTTCTAGAACTTAAGTAAATTCCATAATCAATTGCTTTGGCTATCAATTTTGTTCTTGATTTTACTCCTTTTTTACATTCTGTGCTTCCTTCTCTTTTCATCCTCAAGAAAAATTTGCAATCAATTGTCAAAATTTCCTCCTCTTTATCCTTTTTTTTATTTTTCATTTTTTTAATCATTTTTTAATATGTATTTCTTTTGTAAGAACCCCTCAAAGAATTAAATTTCCACATGTTTTCACTTTAACACTCCCCATGCCTAAGTTTTGCAATGTCCTCATTGTAAAGTAGGAGGGTATAAATTTAGTTTGGTTCAAGGATTAGAACATGGTCAATAGGTGGGTGGACGGGTCAGGATGACTGTTGTGAACAATTTGAAGCTTTGATGAAGGTACCAAAGGTGGGGTCGGTTATTCTAATGTTGAACTCAAAAGTGAAGTATGAGTGTAGCTCAAAGGAATGATCAGATGGGTCTCTGATTTTTGGAATGATGAGTTTCCTCTCATTAAGTGCTAAATGCAATTCCTTCAGTCGAGCAGAAGGTGGTCAAGGAGAAGGGGTGGTCAAATTAGGGGAATTTTGTAGAACAAGTACCTTGGTAAGTAGCCTAGTTGGTCCAACTCGGTGCTTGTTCAGATCAACAGATTGATGATGCAAACCAAGCCCAATTAGTCTGGTGGTTTGATGGATGTGAATTGGTAGATGTGGAGCCCACCAGACACTTTGAGACTCAGAGAGATGTGGAAACGTGAATCTAGGGTTTGGCTGAGTCGGGTCAGCCTGATCAGAATAGGGATCCTCAAAAGAAAAAGGATCTGTAGAGGATATAGGAACCCAACTGATAGGATCAGAGAAGGATAAGAAGTAATTAACGGTCTGATCAATGTCCAATACCCATTCAAAGGTTGGAGGAGAATCATATGCAATCGGATTGGAAAGTGGTGAATCAGAGTAGAAGTTGATTCCGATGGTGGGTTAGGGTTAGGATCAAACTGTGGAAGGGCCTGTATGTGTATCGGAAGGTGTGGCTTCTATGAGGTCCAAATCATTGGCCTCAACATCAGAATCAAAGAACGGATAATGGATGTTGAGGTCGTAGATTGGATCATAATTATCAGGAAACAAAGGTTCTCCTAAATTAAGAGTAGGATTTGAAATCATCAGAGAATTTGCGAAAATCAGTTTCTAAACCTGATTCCAGATCGGGATTTCCACCATAGGATGAATACTGATGTGTAGAATTAACAACCTGAATTGGATCTAACCTAATCTCAAATTCTGAGCTTAAAGAGATATTCTTATTCGACATAGGCTCTGGTTCTTGGCTCCTAGGATAGACCTAATGAAATCCCAACTCTTCCAACTCTTTGATTTTTGTATCGTAAATCCGTTTAACTTCTGATAGATCAATTTGTAATTCTGAGGAGTTTGGAGAGATGTAATCATCAAATATATGCCCAAAATCATGATTCAGATCTAAAATTTGGTTCTCATCACATTGGGCCTCATAAACATCCCAAATAGGCTTAGATCTAGATTCTTGGTTAAAGGTTGGAATTAGGCCACTAGAATCTGGATTTGGATTTATTGGGATGTCAGAATCACTCTCGAGGATTACCTTAGCAGGATAAGGTTTAGGAATTACATCCTTGAGAGTTTCTGACTCAAGCTTACTGTTATTCGCTTTGAAACGGGTTTCAAAATTGTTACGTTGTAGTATAGATCGAATTAGCGTGAAAAATAAATAATATTTATACTCGAAAGAAATCCAAGGTCGTTCGTTGGGAGCAAATGGCAAATATGAATCTTATGATCATAATATATAGGCAATTTTAGACAAAGCTTAATTCAGAATAATATGTCAAGAATTAAAGTACCAATATGCAAAAGTAATAGGGTAAAATGGTGATTTGAATCACAGATTACCCTTATACAATAATAACAAACAAATGCGAATCAGGTTATGTCATGATAATATAGCCTCAGAAGCTCGAAGAAGGATTATCAGGCGTGATGATCTGAATTGACATCCTAAACATCTAATGCTGCAGTACTTTTCAAGCCTTCCTACTTATCTTCTTTCTTTGCTCTGTCTTCACTTCTCCTCGTGACTAAGTGTTGCACAAGTGCTGGTGAGAGCAAAACCCCCTAGTCCCCACGCTCTCTCTTTCTCTCTTCCCCTTCTTTCTCAATGTCAGCTTAGATGTTGGGTAATCGAGTTTCAGGAATCCGTGTACTCAGGACCAGGGCTATTGGTGTGGGTAGTAGCCGAGGTGTGAGTATAGGCTTAGGTGGCTATCCAGGTGTGGGCATGGTGCTGGGGACCTCACCCCTGTAGTGTCTGAGGCAAATAGCCACAGACATTTTTTCCTTTTATGCCTCAGTTGCACCTTCAAAGTCCACGATGTGGGATTATAAGTCCTCGCTCTTTCCTCACACAGTGGCTGTACATGGACCTACCTTGAATTGAGGGTGAAGATGCTTCTATCCGTTGTAATTGACGACCTGAATCTCTTCAAGACTTCAAGCCATGTCACCTGGAGAAGACACCGGGACTTAGTGAAACTTGGAGTGAGCTTCAAGCAAGCTTAAAGCTCCTACGTTAATGGCGTTGCGGTCCTTCCAATGAAATCAAAAGATGGCCTCTTGGCCATGTCAAAACAACTCAGGAAACATCTCCAGACGAAGACAAATATAACCGTGGTGGTATGGAGGTGATTGGCGGAGTGAGGAGGTCTGACGACCTCGGACTGTTGGTGCAGAGGGCGTGGTGTTCGGTAGAGGGTTTGAAGGGCCAATAGACCTAACAAGGTTAGGGATTTTGCTCTTGAGATCGAGGCAGAGGTGTAGGGATAAGTGGCGGCCGATTTGGTGGAGTGTGGTGGTCGTGCGAACTCGTCGGTGGTACGCCGGTGTGGTGGAAGACGGAGGGCGTGCGAGTGGGTCGGTGATCGAAATGTAGAGTTGGTGTGGTTGTGAAGTAAAGATGCTAGGGAACTTATCTAGGTGGTTGATGGATGATAAGGAGAGAGGCGATGCTGGTTCTAGTGTGGTTGGCACCGGGGACAAAGATGACTCCGGTGAGGGTAGGACGGCAAGGATGACAGAGGGAGAGACGGCTGCTAGTATGGCGCAACGCGGAGGAAGATGAGGAAGAAGAATCCATCGTCGGTATTGCAAGTGGACAATGAAGCAGGTCGGAAGAAATCGTCAGAGCTCGAGGAGCCTTTCAGCTAGAGTAAGGAGGAATGTGGAGAATTTTCGACCAAAATCGAGCTTGGAATGATTGGTGTGCATTAGGTATCATTTTATAGGCCTTTAGAGGGCAGTTGAAGCTTGGAAATCAAGTTTTCCAGCTTAGAAGGTTCACCGGGATAGGAAACCCAAATCTCTCTTGCGTTCGCATGAGAGATTGGGAAATAATTGAAGCTTAAGAATCAGTCTGATTGGAAGATAATTTCAAGAGGAATTTCCAGTTCAAATTTGAGAAGGTTTGATTGAGAATCGAGCGAGAAATCTCCGCTCGAATCTCGCTAGAGAAAAGTCTGTTTACACCAATTTCGGAAATGACCAACTTGTAAAGAAGATGACAAAATTTAGGGGCCCAAATGCAAATTTTTCGAAAGTTAGGGGCACGGATGTGAAAAAATAGTCAGACAAGACCAAAATCTAAACTTGGTCAATATGACCTCATATTGGGTCAAAATTTTATTCCAAACCTAATATGGACCTAAGGAATCCAATTGTGAAGTTGGATTTTGGTTTTAACCTTTTTTGACTGGGTAATTTATGCAAAAAATCAAATTAGGGCAAAAGTCTGTCGCTCTATTTTGGGTCAAGACGGGTTCTGATAGTCAAATTGAAGGTACCAAACCTTAGAGAATATTTTTCTATGAATTTTGGAGGGTTTAGGTGAAGTTTACCTTCACCGAAACCTTAGTTAATTAAGTGGATCAGTTTTTAGGGCTTCTGATGTCCATTAATTCTTATAACGCGTGAAAACATGTTTCGTTCTGTTTGAACCCCCTTAATAGACTTTAAAGCCTATTTTTCCTTTATTCAACCCCTGAGAAAACCCGTGGTTATTCTTTTTTTATGATAGAATGGTAAATTTGCAGAAATAACCCTATATTCTTGTCTTCTTCTCAAATCAATGTTTTGCACCCTTATGACCTTCTGAAAGATATGCAGGAGCTTTTATTGAATTAATCAGATCAAACTGAGCTAGTTATGGCTCATGATGGTGTTCCCATCATACCCCCATGCCTATCTTTTACCAGTCCCTCAGCAAAACCATCTGAATCGAACTCATTATCAAGGTCAGATTTAACCGTTAGGATTCCTTACTAGGTTGCATCTCTAGGAATCAGATCTTAATACCTACAATAGGCCTAGAGGTACTCAAGTACCAGCCCAGATCTAGATCTGACTTGCTTTCGCCTCAGTCTGTCGTGAAGGTTTCTAAAGTCCACAGGAACTAACCAAAGGTTTGTTGAACCCAACAATTAAAGCACCCATGCTTAAAACATAGTTAGTCCGGTTCAGTTTACTAGTGCATTTTGTAAGAGAGAGATTAAAAGGAGATTTTCATTTGTGGAGAGTTTTCTCTGCCTTTTCTTTTCATTATATTTTTCCTTAGATCCATCCTCGAATTGGCCCTAAACATAATCTATATCGGATTCCTTGTACCCACCATCAATCCTTACAAGGTCCCTGGCAATCGATGCTTCGAGATAGTACTGACCATGGTAACCCCTAGAACCCTGGCCTTCGAGATTTTGGGATAATCCCACCTATGGCGTTGTATAGCTAAATCCAAACCCTAGCAATCGACATTTTGTGATAATGCCACCTATGGCATCTAAACCAGCACAAGGTGCTTACATGCCCCCAGTAGGATATTTGGACATCCTAGGAGATAAGCACAAAGGAGACGATATGTTATTGTGCATCTTCGAAGGGAATTTCCCATCTCACTGTGTTGGGAACTCGTCCAAATCAACTTGTGTTTTCGAGCCGCTCCTAATCTTCATCTTAGGACCTTTTTCAAAATAGATTAAATGCCTTTTGGCAAGATTTCATCTTTAAAGTGCACTAAACCAGATTTTGTGATTTAGGGTGCTTAAGTTACCGAGTCTCGCAAACCAGAGATCAGTTAACGGGGTCGAATTCTCCCTAGGCCTTAAACCTAATACTCAAGCGTTGCATTTTCTCGAACCTCTTGAGGATTATTCCAGATTGTGACAAGTACATGAATGCTTAAATTGAAATTGATCCAAGAGGCCTAAGGTCGGTATTTTCCACTAATCCCTTAAGTTTTATCCTTTTAGGTCTTAATTCATCACTCGATTCAACCTAGAATGTGGGTAGGTTCCAAATTGTTTCTAAAGGACTCAATTCTCTTTTCTTTTTCTTTGTGCGCCTTTCTTTTTAATTTTCAAAATGGCTCCTCTTTTTCCCCAACCTCATTTTCTTTTTCTGGAATATGTAACTTTTTGATGAAACCCTTTCTTGTGAAGTAATTCTCACAGCGTTTTACACTTTAATACCTCCCCATGACTACAATTTGCAATGTCCTCATTGCAAATTAGGTGAGTTCGAGTTCATCTTAGATCGTACATTAGAACAAGTTTTAGGTGGGTGGACGGGTCAAGATGATTGTTGTGGATGATTTCAAGCTCTGGTACGGGTACTAGAGGTGGAGTCGGCTGTTCTAATGGATGAACCCTAAAGTGCAATATGAGTTCAGCAATGAGATGTGTCAAGAAGGGTTTCAGGTTTTTCCAAAACGATGATCGGTTGCCTCCTGTTAAGCACTGAGTTTAACGTCATCAACCCGGCGTAATAAGCTCAGGGGGAACGGAGATCAAAAGATACCTTTGCCAAGTTTGTATCAGTGAGTTCAATGAACGGCTTAACTCGCTGGCCATTCATAATAAATGGTTCAGAATCAAGGCTGGGTTGACTGATTTCAATGGCTCAATTTCTGAAAATACGTCAAATAAGATATGGTCCAATCCATTTCAATTTAAGTTTGCCCGGGAAGAATTTTAGCATGGCATCAAAGAGTAGGACCTTTTGACCAGGATGAAATATCTTTCTGGATATGTGCTTGTTGTGAAAGGCCTTAACCCGCTCTTTATAAATTCGCGAGTTCTCATACGCATCATTGCGTAGTTCATCAATCTCTCATTTGTAGCTATCTATGGGTTCTAGCCTTAGAACGAACTAGATTAAACTTCCGTACTGCCCAATGGGCTTTGTGCTCCAACTCGACGGGGAGGTGACAGGCCTTCCCGTACACCAATCTGAAGGGAGACTTGGCTAATTAGGTCTTATGGGTGGTCCTATAGGCCCACAAGGCTTTTAGAAGTCGGGATGACCAATCTTTCCTATCAGGTCGAACAGTGACTTGAAGGATTTTCTTAATCTCCCAATTTGATAGATCAGCTAGACCATTGGTTTGGGGGTGACAGTGATACCCCATAATTGGTCATCAGTGATCTGAACTGAGCATTCGTGAAATGGGTCCCTCCGTTAGAGATAATGGCACATGGGACACCGAACCATGAAAAGATGTTCTGGTGAATGAATTTGATTACCACCTTATGATCGTTGGTTCGAGTCGGGATGGCTTTGATCCATTTGGACACGTAGTCTATAGTAAGGAGAATGTACTCAAAGCTGTCCAAGGTAGGGAAGGTCCCATGAAATCAATCCCCCAAATATCGAAGATTTTGCAAATGAGAATCGGTTGTAAAGGCAATGAGTTCATGCCTTACAATGATCGTATGAGTCCTTGAAAATCGTAGCCAGTAAAAGCCGCATTGGAGGACTTTTGCTATGGTTTTATGTCCGGAGAAGTGTCCGTCGCAAGCCTGGTCATGGCAGGACAAAATGTCCTGCATTTCCGCTTTCGGTTTGCAACGTCTGATGATCTGATCAACACTAATGCGAAAGAGGTACGTGTCTTCCCAAATGTAGTACTTGGCATCGGAAAGCGACTTATCCTTCTTGGCCTTCGGCTAGTCAGACGGGATCTGATGTGACACCAAGTAGTTCACCAAATAAGCATACTAAGGAAGTCCTGTACTGATAGTCGGAGGTGCTCATCAAGAAAGTGCTCTGTGATGGGTCCGGAAGGGTCGATAATGTCAGAAGGAAGGTGGGACAAGTGGTCAACTACGATGCTCTGTTTTCTCACCTTGTCACGTATGTCGAGGTCAAATTCTTACAATAGCAAGATCCAACAGATTAATCGAGGTTTCGCGTCCTTCACAAGAAGATGCCTCACTATAGTGTGATTCGAGTATATGATAACATGAGAACCCAAAAGATACGATTTGAATTTTTCCAGGCCAAATACTACGACTAGCAGGTCTTTCTCATTAACTGTATAGTTATGTTGAGCCTCGTCAAGTGTTTTGCTAGCATAGTAGATAACCACAAGTTTTCTATCTATTTTCTGCCCAAGTACATCACCCACAACATAAACAGATTCATCACACATGATCTCCAAGGGTTGAGACCAATCAAGGGATTGCAGGATAGGTGCTTGAGTAACTTGATCACGTAGGATCTCAAATGCATAAGTGCATTCCTCGGTGATTTTGAAGGGAACATCCCTAAAGAGTAGAGTAGTCAGGGGGCATGCGATTTTTAAAAGCTCAGGAAATGAATTGACCGTAAAATCAATGTGCTCTAGAAATAAATGGATGTCCTTGATTGAGCTAGGCATAAGGAGTTTAGAAATCAAATTCACCTTAGCTCAATCAACCTGGATGCCTTTTTTAGAGACAAGATGTCCCAAGACAATTGCCTCAGGTGCGACAAAGTGGCTCTTTTCCCAGGAAAGAACCAAATTCACATCAATGCACCGCGTGAGGATTTGGATCAAGTGCAGGAGGCAATCATCAAAAGATTTCCCAAATACTAAGAAGCTATGCAAGAAGGCTTCAAGGTATTTGATAGACACCAGTTTATCACCATTCTCATGCATTAAAACAAACCTAGCTGTTAGGATTTTGCTTCGCAAAGAGGTTTTTGGGTCGCATTTAGGCATTAATTTGGTTTGGCATGCGTTACATTTTTTATTGTATTTTTGATGTGATTTTGTGAGTGTTAGGGATAAATAGATTGTCAGATCCTTAAAATCCTAGCACTCAAAAAGGCAACTGGTGAAGGAGAAGCCTAAACTAGTTGGAACTCAGCTTTATCCAGATCACTATAGCTAGAATCTAGCTCACTTGAACTAGGGTCAGCTCATCCTAGCTCCATTCATCTCATCGTAGCTAAATGGCAGCTCAAGAGAGCTCATCTTAGCTCACCTTATCTCATGTCAGCTCAGATCCAGCTCAAGTTAGGTAAGTCAAGCTCATCTCAGCTCCCATTAGTTCACTGGGAGCTCTAGCTAGCACAGTAGAGTTGACTAGAGTTCACCTTAGCTCAGGACCAGCTACATCCAGCTCCACTCAACTTCAGCCAGCTGAAGATGTCTTCATCTTAGCTCAGGAAGCTTAAGTCTAGCTCCCGGAGACTCAACTTAGGTCAACTTAGTTGAGTTAAGCTACTTTAGCTACCTTAACTAGCTAGATCTTCCCCGAGAGCGTCAGGTCCAGGTTACCTTAGCTCTTTCTAGTAGAAGCCACCTTGCTTTAGCTTACCTTAGCAGCTAGCAAAGAACTAGCAAGCTAAGCCAGCCAAAGTAGCTCCATGCCACCCTCTTCAGCAACTGCCAGCTCTAGTTTAGCTCCAGACTTCTTCTGTCTAGCTCCACCCCACAAACCCTTGCTCCAATTGCCTCCTCTACTCTACTACTAGCTAAGCTCCAACTACCTTGGCCATCCACCACCCTAAAACCCTACCTAACTAGCTCCACCAACTAAGCCTACCTATAGTCCACCTAAGCTATCCATGTTGGCGCCACCTCAACCACACCTCTTCACCCCATGAACGCCACCAAAAGGCACCAACAAGGTGGTTCCAAAACCACCATAACCACCTCCATATTGGCACCACCTTTTTTCCTCCAAAATCCATCAATCTCCACAATACACCTAAGCCAAAAGCCCATCTCCACCCTCCATTTTCCTTACAAGATTCCCCCCTTCTAGAACATCATTTTGGTGCCAAAAAGGACACACCCCCTCCACCATGGATGTCCACCAATGGGTGCCTCCATGCCCTTAAGTACCCCCTTGACATCTCTTTGAATGGTGCCAAAAATCCATGACCATAGATCCCATAACCACCACTCCAAACTCCATCCTAGCCATCCATTCCAAGAGCCACCTATACCCCCCATCCTACTCTATAAAAAGACCCTTAACCACCACCATTTTCCCCATCCTCCATTAGTATATTTCCTACCCTATATCCACCTACATCTCACGACCAAGAAGAAGAAAGGAAGAAGATTATGGGGGTATCCTAGCCGCCCCTTGGTGCCTTCTTCCCCTTCTCTCTTCTCCCTTGAGCCACGCCAAGGAGGAGGACTTCCATCACTTGGAGGGCATTGGAGGAGGAAGGATGGTGTATGACCACCCTTGGAGAGCAAGTGCTTGCCCCCTTTGTGGGCTTGCCATGGAGGACATCATCTTGGAGGAACCTTTCATGGAAGGAGATGGAGTTTCTTTTCAAGCCAAGGAGCTACTAGGCTTGGAGCAAGAAGCCTCTTCTTCACCATTTTTATCTAGAGGATTTGTGTTTTTATTGTCTTGCATTTTTAAGTAGAGTAGAAGGATTCCTCTATGTGTTTTGTGTAGAACAAGTTTCTATCAATTAAATCTGCCCTCATTTCAATTCTTGTCACATTTTTTTTTATCTTGATCTTGCACTTTTTCAGTCCCTCTCTCTAATTACTTTAGGCCTCCATGTGCCTGGAGTGAGCTTAGGGAGATGTTTTCCTTGTCACCTTAGTAATACTTTAGTGAATTAGGTGTAGATCGCTTTTTTCATCAACAATTTTGCAGGTGCTCGTCGTTTAAAAACCATAAAAACTACATATTTAAAAATACCAAAAAGAAAGGCGATTTCTATTTTGAAGCAAGAGATTTGATTTCGCAAAAATTTGCCTCCTTGGATGACCCTAGATACCCCACTATCTAGGTTTACAAATTTAAGAGTTGATCGATTTTATACATTACAGCTACGTATTTAGCAAACGGCGTAAAATCTGGATCAATTTTTGGCGACGTCGCCAGGGAGGCACAGCTTTGCAAATTATTTTTCTCTTGCTTGAAGTGGATCTCATCCCGTTGTCTCTCTTTTCTTTTGTGTGTGTAGGAATCAGTTGCGGGAAGAAAGCGGGAAATTTTGAGAAGCTTGAAGTATCCTGTGTTCCTGTAGAATTCAAGGTTAGCATCTCTTTTCTTGTCACACTTAGCCTAAAAACAAACCAAAAAAATACTAAACTTGTTTTCCAGGATCCTAAATATCTTAAATAAGTGGGGTGGTGCAAATTAAAATCCATTGTTTGGTTGTTTGCATCATTAAACACCATTCCACCTCAAGTGTTGGTAGTCTGATTTTCTGGTCCAAACTTCTGTCCGGATTCCAAAAATCAGTTCCCAATACCACAGGCCTCCTAAAATCATACAATTTCAACCAATGATTTCAACTCAAGTAAAGAACATTTGTTCCAAATTTCAGAGCAATTGGATTTCTAATTAATTTTTAAAAATTTGTGGACTGCATAGGGGCCACTCCCACTAATCTTCCTATTTTTCTACTGTCAGTGAATTTTTAGGATTTTTGTGCTCATCCAATGTGAAATTTATTTTTCTGGAGTCCTTGTAAAATTCTACATAGAACATAAAATCAACAAAAGCTTCTGAGGCTGGTGGTGGTACTGAGAAGTCCAAAATACCCACAAGTATCATTTCTGGACTTTAACACCAGAACAGAGAGAAATTCTTTAAAAATATCAAACAAATTCCAAAAATCCTAAAAAATCTTTTTTTGAATCATTGTTTGATTTGCTATAAGGTAGTTGTGTTGTTTGATTTGTTTTGACCACTACTTAATATAGAATGCCTAAAAGATATTCGTTAGTATTTAATTTTCAGTCTTGGGACCAATTGGATAGGGTTTTCCTTTTCATTTTCTAGAAACCTATCATAAAGGAAATTGATCTTCATCAATACAACTTGTTTTCCTTTGATTGTGGAGCTTGAAATTTGTTTGAACTCTTAAAAAGGAAAGCCTAAAACACACTAACTTAAATGCAATTCTAAAAGACAAAAATACATTAAATTTTGTGACAACTTGCTTTTCATCGAAATAAACTTCCAATTCCCACACACACGCACAAAGAAAAAATTAAAATAATAGGGCAATACCCCCATCAACGCCCTCCACATTCCGTGTGCACAATAGCATCCCAGGTCTAACTAAAAATTATAGCAACTTGACCCTTAAGGTTTCATCAACTTAGGCTTAGTATCTAGGTCTTAAGTTTTCTCTAGTTAGTACCAATTCTGTCATCTATTTCTGGTGTCAGGCTGAGGGGCCTTGTCAAATGACCAGGCGTGAGTTTGCACAAGCCCTTGGGGATTTTCCTGTGAAATACTTGGGCCCAAACCTCCCCTTAAGCAATTTGGCCAGATTTGTTGATAGAACGGGTATTCACTACTGATTTCTTATTTCTTAGGTAGTTCAAGTCTTAGGTTAATTTTTAGGGAGTCACATTTAAGTTAGGTCTAGAATTTTGATTACTTGTGCGCACACTTTCTCTCATCTCCATCTCTTCCATTCCCTTACTGTTTCTTCCATTTTGCATGGGCAACAGTCCAAAACTCCACACTTTGAGAGACCACTTGATTTTGCCTTCCCAAAAAGACTTCCTATAATTTTCCTCTTTTCTAGAAATGGAAAATCAAAATTGTTCCTCTAACCTACATGCTCAGTATTCTTTCCCCAATCTTTCCACCCAAGAGCTTCTTAATCAGGCCCCCCACCTAATTTCTACTCCATAATGGCTCAGCTACAAGTTAAGCAACAACAGTTGCATAAGGATTTAACAAACATAGCCAATCAAGGGAGTCCTACCACACCTAGCTAAGCTCCACACATTTTACATTTCACCCCTTCTAACACCCCAATGAGAGAAGATTTGCATAATTCCTGTGCTAAGTGTAATTACTTCTCCAAGGCTTTCTATGGTTCAACTAGAAATTATACTTATCCAAATTGTTACCACACTCAAAATGTCTCCATCTTCCAGGAACAATTGCAAAATTCCTCTAATTGGAGGAATTATCTGACTCACTCCTGGATCAATTCGGTTCCTCACCAACAACTAAACCCTTTTGGAGGGTATGGTACAAATCAAACTTATCAATCTGAGCCATCTCAAGAAGACATCAGGGCCCAGATGATAAAAACCTTGGAGGAGATGCAAAGAAAAACTACAAAAATCACCCATGTTATTAACAATTTCAATAATCAAATTGGGGTTATTCCGACTCGAAGACCTGCAGAACATTTACCATCCCAGCCCACACCAAACATTGTCAATCAAAGGAACCAACACTCGGGTGGACACCAACATCAGAACCACACTAATCAACCTCTTATTAACCCAATACCTCAACACCAACTCGTTTTCCATCAACATCAGGCCCCCCACCTCCTCTCAGTGACAACCAAACTGCATATGCAGATACACTGAGTGGGAACACCACCACTAAGTCGTCTCTCCTAACCCCACTCAGGAAGAAGAAAAAGAAACACCAAAAACACTTGATTAAAATCCTATTTCTCACTCTCAAACACTACAATCCAATATTTCTAATTGGAAATCAGAGCCCTCTCACCATGATCTTTTGGACTTATTTGGGCAAGTCCAGAAGAATATCCCCCTCCTAGATGCTACCCCTGCCTTTGCTAATTGTTTGAAAGAAAGGTTTACTCCAAAAGGGCAGGCTTAGAATCTAGGACGGATGGTCCTTTCAAAGACAGCCAACCCATTCTTTCAGAGCAAGCTACCTTTCATAAAAGTTGACCTGTGCCCATCACCCATCTCGGTTGTTATCAATGACACCACTTTTTTTTGTGCCCCTCTCGACTTAGGTACCTCCATTAATATCATTCCCCCGATCTTATTCAAGGAATCTCAATTCCATGATTTTAAACCTATTAAGGTTCAATTTCAATTGGAAGACCGATCTATCATTCAACCACTGGGAATATTTTAGGATAGTATGGTTAAGGTCTTGAATTATCTATTTCCGATGAATTTTCTAGTCCTTGACAAAAAGGTACCTGATGTGCTCATTAATTCCATCCTTGGAAGACCACTTATGATTATCGCAATAGCTAATATCAACTCTCATTCTGGGAAAATGTATATAAGTTGCAGTAACCAGATTTTCTCATTAGATTTATTTTAAGCTTCCAAGAGGTCCATTGATCATAACATTTTTGAGGACACTAATAATACAATAGAAGCAGTATTTGAGAAGTAGATGTTGATCAAATCCTACTCATCTTTGACCACCATGGATCTATTTTTAATTAATGGTTATGTGATCCAAAACTTTTCAAATCAACTAGGGTTTGACTTTTACTCTTTCAATCTTCCTGATTTGTCACAAAAAACTTCCACACTAACTTCACCCACCCAACATCTCATTGACTACTTTCTCCCTCCTTTTCCATTGGACCTACCACCTGACCCACCCAACTCTGCCATTTTACATGAACTTCAACCATAACCAGATCCAGGTCATTCTTCCACCATTCCATTTATTTTGATCCCTATTTCTTTATCAATCATCTTTCTAGGGATCTTGAGGAAAACACATTTCCTGAGGACATTCAGGTGTTCAATTATTTACATGATTGATCGTCTTCTGTGCATACCTTCACTCCTGGCTGAATGGTGTAAAAGATAGCACTGGATGAGAGGTAACCCATCATTTTTCCTACTTTCTTTTTCCTTTCTTTTTCCAGGCTTTCACCATCCTAAACTCGACTGCCCTTTACTAAGGTGATCCCTTCTCCCTCCTAATGCATGAGGAGATTGCATATCTTAAGTATGGGGGGTGTTTTTAAATTCTGACGACCGATTTAGGATTTTCAAAACCTAAATATTTGCATTTTTTTCTTTTGTCATTTTCTTATCTTTTGCTTGCATACCCAAAACTATTAAAATATTGAAAACATTTTGAGGAAAATTTTGAAATCATAAATAAGGTCGAAAACACACTTTTGGTACAATGGGAATTAATCTTTAACAAACTAGGGATAAGGATACAGATTTGGTCATTAGAATTTCAGGGTTTATCTTTAGATTAGATCAGATATCCTTTTCTAAAATTCCACTAAAGTATCTGGTTTAGTTTCCAATTTAAGAACTTGCATTTCATGCAAAACTTCCAGTGTCAAATTTCACACACAAGCCAACTCCTTAAAATACTATAAATTTGAAAAAAACACCTTGTTTGGCCTTAGTAAATGTCTGAAGCAGATCATTGGTTTGAGTTCCCATTGTCGAAGAGGAAAATGCCACCTTTGAGGACACGATGTCAACATGTTACCGCCTTGGTGTTGCTCAATATCTATATCTCATATCTTTAAGAATAGCATTAAAGCGCCATTCTGTAGCTCAAGTGTCTTCGACGGTGCTCTTCCTATAGTGTCCGAGCAAGAGCTTGAGTTTGCTTGGAGTGCCCCTTTACACCGCATTGTGTTTTGGGGTTGTGAGCTCCTGGGTGGTGTCATGGACAATGCTATCTCGAAGTACTGGCGCCAGAGGCCCCTCGAGGATTGGTAATGGGAATGATGATCCTAACACATCTGTTGTAAGACTAAGCTAAAAATAAGTATGGGGGAAGAAAGAAAAAGCTTTAAACCAAAAACACGCCCTTATAAGTGTTGGCTTTTCACAAGCACAGACACAAAGTTTTAAAGGTTATTGCAAGTTGTGTATCAGATTCAAGAGCTAGAAAAATCCAAAAAAATAAAATTTCAAGTCATCTTAATTAATAAGGGGCTAATCTGTGAATTTTTTGGAGGACATATTGATCCCATTTTCATCTAATTTTTGGATCCGATAACAAATCCTGATGTTTACCCTTAACAAATCCTGTACCTCCTGTGTTTGGATCAACCTATGTTCCGTAATCTCTAATTCCTCAAAAGTTAAAAAAATTAGATTTCCCCGAAATTCTATTTTGTAAAAATTAAAGTTTTGCTAAGAGACTAGCAAAAGATAAGAATGAGCATATGATAAATGCAAGTTTGTCATCATTTTTATTACGCATTAAAACGAACCTAGCTCTTAGGATTTTGCCCCACAAAAGTGTTTTTGGGTTGCATTTAGGCATCAATTAGGTTAGTCATGCATTGCATTTATTATTGCATTTTTAATGTGCTTTTGTGTGTGTTAGGGATAAACAGATTGTCAGATCTCTAAAACCTTAGCACCCAAGAAGGCAACTGGTGAAGGAGAAGCCTAAACCAGCTGGAACTCAGCTTTATCTAGATCACCATTGTTGGAGTCCAGCTCACTTGAACTAGGGTTAGCTATTCCTAGCTCCATCCAGCTCATCGCAGCTGAATGGTAGATCAAGAGAGCTTATCTTAGCTCACCTTAGCTCAAGTCAGCTCAGATCTAGCTCAACTTAGATGAGTTTGGCTAATCTAAGCTCCCATCAGTTCGTTGGGAGCTCTAGCTAGCTCAGCTGGGTTGACTAGAGTTAACCTTAGCTCAGGACTAGTTACATCCATCTCCACTCAACTTCAGTTGGCTGAAGATGACTTCTTAGCTCAAGAAGCTTAAGTCCCGCTCCCGGGGACTCAGCTTAGCTCAACTTAGTTGAGGTAAGCTACCTTAGCTACCTCAACTAGCTAGATCATTCCTGGGAGCATCAGGCCCAACTCACCTCAGCTCCTTTCAATAAAGGCTAGCTTGCTTTAGCTTACCTTAGCAGCGAGCAAAGAACTAGCAGGCTAAGCCAACTAGAGTAGCTCCATGCCACTCTCTTCAGCAGCTGCCAGCTCTTGTTCAGCTCTAGACTTCTTCTGTCCAACTCCTCCCCTCAAACCCTAACTCCAATTGCCTCCTCTACTCTACTACTAGCTAAGCTCAAGCTCCCTTGGCCATCCTCCACCCTAAAACCCTACCTAACTAGTGCCACCAAGTAAGCCTACCTATAGTCCACCTAAGCTATCCATGTTGGTGCCAGCTCTACCACACCTCTTCACCCCATGAACACCACCAAACGGCACCAACAAGGTGGTGCGAAAACCACCATAGCCACCACTATGTTGGTGCCACCTTTTTCCCTCCAAAATCCATCAATTTCCACCCTACACCAAAGCCTAAAATCGATCTCCACCTTCCATTTTCCCTCCAAAATTCCCCCCTTCTAAAACATCATTTTGACGCCAAAATGGAGGCACCCCCTCCACCATGGATGTCCACCATGAGGTGTACCCCCCTCCACATCTCTTTGGATGGCACCAAAAATCCATGAGCATAGATCTCATAACCACTACTCCAAACTCCATCTTAGCCATCCATTCCAAGAGCCACTTATACCCCCCATCCTAATCTATAAAAAGACCCTTAACCACCACCATTTTCCCCATCCTCCATTGTTACGAACGCGTGCTTCAGACGTCTTTTAAGACATCTGGGAAGTGACCCAGACGTCTGACCAGACGTTTGGAAGTGGTTCCAGACGTCTGGAAATCGGTTATTTTTGGCACCAACGGTTTCGTCTGCGCGCCTGAGCGTGCAGACCTGCGAACGCTCTCTCTTTCTCTCTTTTTCCCTCTCTCCTGCGGTCGCAGGCTGTCTGTCCGCTCTCTCTGTCCTCCCCGCGCGACTTTAAAAGGGCACGCCCCCTCCCTCACTCTCATCACCTCCGCCCCCTTCCTCTTCTCCTTCCAGCCGGTGCGCGTGAGCGAGCGCGAGTGAGCGGCGGCGGCGACAGTCGTGGCGGGTTCGGGAGGAGGTGCTGCGCGGGGGAGGAGGCGTCGGCCGTGAGGGCTCGAGCCTGCCAGGGCAGCGGGAGCCGGCCGGCGGGGGTGCAGCAGATGCGGGGTGGCGCGGGAGGCCTTCTGCAGCTCGAGCAGCAGGCGTAGCACTCGCAGCGTGACCGTGCGTCGCGAGCGGAGGGCGAGTGGCGCCCTGATTCTGGAAAATTTTCCAGAATCAGACGTCTGTTATTCCAACCAGACGACGGGGAAGATGTCTGAAAGGTGAGTTGTTTCCGCTTCGTTTTCTTCGACTGACCGTACTGAGAGAGAGGAAATGGGTACGCGCAGGTTCTGAGATTCGCATCCAACGCGAATCAGACGTCTGGCTGCAGTGCCAGACGACGGGAACGACTTCCAGACGTCCTGGGTGACCATCGGACGTCTGGGAACTAGGCCAGACGCCCCCGCAGGCTTCTGGACGTCTGAGAGACCACGCAGAGCAAGGTAACCCCTGATCCACTTCTTAAGACGTCTGGAATAAGTTCCTGACGTCTGATTTTGCACTGTTTCATCTTTTTCGACCTGTTTAGGGCCCGCTCGGAGTCCGTTTTCCGCGTTTCGAGTTGCGTGCTTTTCGGAATTACATCTTCTACCCGGCTACAGTAACTATGTACTGTTTTGAGAAACTCCGTGTATTTGATCCTTGTGATAGGATCTTGTTCCGTTGCAGTCTCGGGGGTTGCGGAGGCACGCGGGATTCCCGACCACGCCTCCAGTTCGCCTGTTGTAACCTGTAGAGTGGCATTTAAGTTTACTAGCATAATCTGTTAAATTATGGAACCATAAATAGAACCTAGGACATTGCATGAATCCTAGGAATGAGAAACGAGATTGAATGATAGATCCTAGGGTGTTGCATAAATCCTAGGGTTGGAAAACTAGATTGTATGATAGATCCTAGGGTATGACATGAATCATCGGATGGGAAAACAAGTGGAATATGTGAACATTGCAGTCTTGGAAATGTGGAAAAGAAATAATAGCTGCCTGTAAATTTGTTTAAACAGCTGCCTGTTATGAATAAATGAACATGATTAAGAATATGGGATGTATGAACGTGAAACTGGAAAGGTGAAACCGGAATGTGCTGAGTTAAAGAGCTGGAACCCTACGGGGAATTAGGAGTAGAACTCCTGGAAAGTGAATGGAATAGAATTGGGGAAGTGAGCTGGCCCTTGTGTACGGAGTACCAAGGAGAGCGACTGTCCCCCTGTTTAGTGCAGAGCGGAGCCAGCGCCCCAGGGACCCAGGGTTAGGACTGGCTACTCTGTATCGACTTGCTGGCCCTCGTGCACGTAGTACCGAGGAGAGCTACTAGTGTAGGGAGGTACTAGCTACCCCACGGGCCCCGGGGTTCTGCTGGCCTCCTACACCGACTTGTCAGGCCCACTGGGGCAAACCAGGGTAGTTAGGCGATGGTGCGCGGACTGTGGAGGGGCAAGGCCCCTGTTTGGTTATTGTGGAGGAGTTGGACCCCTGTTATTGAGAGGGCTCTGCCCTGTACTGGTTCCGTGTTGTGCTTTGGGCGCACCTGTTAACGGAAACGACTGACCGCGTGCCAGTGCGGGTTAGCTACCCGTGTGTTTACCGCGCGTGCCGTAGTCACCGTTACGTCTGTCAGTGACCTTGGGGTGGTTGACTGAGAGTAGGATCACCACGGGGGACTCTCCCGGCCAGGAGAGCACCACGTGCTACTTCTACTGTTCGGAAAAGACTGTAATCACGATCGTTCCCACGAGGAACATTCGAGATCAAGTGAAGGATATGAGAAATAGATAAATTGTGAAACAAATGAAAGGCGTAAATAAAGGAAGAGAGAATCAAAACAGCTACTGTACACTTTACTGTTTCTTTTGTTTTAGTTGCTACTCTACTCAGCGTTTTGTTGACGTGTTACACTCGTTACCTTTCAGGACCAGGTGTTTAGCAGCTAGGGTCAGCGGCTGCAGAGGATGCTGGGCCGAGTAGGGTCCAGTAGAGTTACCACTGTTCTCTTGTACCACTTTCTTTTTGGTTCCACTGTAGTGAATAGTTCTTGTTTCCGCTGTACGTTTCTTTACCTGCAGTTCATATTATGTTATGAATGTTATTCTACTGTTGTGGTGGTACATACTGTAGTGGTTTCTTTCCTTACTGCTGTATTTTCTTACTGTTAGTTATATTCATGCTGAATGTGGTTTATTTTACTGCTTTTTTGGTTACTTCCTCGTTGGACGACCAGGTTTTGGGATTAGTCGAGTCGGTCCGGTTCTCGTGTCTCATAGAGACTCGGGAATCGGGTCGTTACAAGATGGTATCAGAGCAAGGTCTTCCCGAGAAGTGAATCGACTGACTGGAAAATAACCAATTCACATGTCTATAATTAGAGTAGCCAACACAACATATCTTTTGACATGAGCTCTTAGACGTTTCCGTTCGGTATCGTTCTGTAGTGACGTGTTCCGTTTTGTTTTGCGTCTCCTTACAGGAGATGCCTTGTCACGAGACTGGTGAGGCGGGCCGCGGGCGCGGCCGAGGACGAGGTCGGCGAGGTGGGCGTCCCGTTGCCGACGCCCTAGTGGACCAACCACTACTCCCGGGCGTCTAGGCCCAGGACCTCGCCCGGCTGATACGAGACATTGTACGAGAGGAGCTCCACCCACCGCCCCGAGCGCCTCACCTTGGGGCTGCGGAGGGGGAGTCCTTTGTGGGACCACTCGACGGACGTGGCGCTGGACACGGGGGAAGGGATGGGCCGCCGTAGCCCCCACCTTCCTCCGATACTTCTGTGCACGAGGCACCGTTGCCCAGGGGTGGAGTAGCATCCCCACTGCAGCGCCACTCCGAGCTCTTCGGGCAGTTCCGGAAGCTGAAGCCCCCCTCCTTCAAGGGGGATGAGGACCCGACCGAGGCAGAGGACTGGCTTGAGCAGTTGGAGAAGATTTTCGACACCCTTCGCCCCCCGGTGGAGTGCCGCGTGGCCTTTGCCACGTACCAGCTGGAGAGTGCGGCACACAGGTGGTGGAGGGCGGTCCGGGGACAGGAGAGGGACGGGCCGACCTGGGACCGGTTCGTCGCCCTCTTCTGCGAGCAGTACTTTCCCCAGACGTGGCAGGACCAGAGGAGGCGGGAGTTCCACACTCTCCGCCAAGGAACGATGACTGTGAGTGCGTACCGCACGCGTTTCCTGGAACTGTCCCGCTTTGCAGCGACAGCGGTGGCTACGGAGGAGCGCCTTTGGAGGTTTACCGAGGGGCTCCGGCCTACGATTCGGGGGTATGTTAAACCCCTGAAGCTACCTACGTTTTCGAGGGTGGTGGAAGCAGCCATGACTTACGAGGAGACCAACCCGCCCGCGCGAGACACTGACGGCCGGCGGAAGAGGCCCTTTCAGCCAGACTTTTCACAGGGTCGGCGAGAGAGGAGACACGTGGCGTCCGCAGGAGAGCCGTCACGTTTTACAGGGCCATCAGTTTCCTTCGGGGGCCCTCGACAGGGGCCAGTCACCAGCACCGGACCCACGCCCAGCCGACAGCAGGGACCCACTGAGGGCGGGAGCCGGGTTCCCCTCTGTTACCAATGTGGCCAGCCGGGCCACATCAGGAGGGACTGCCCGTCTAGGGTAGGAGGTCAGCAGATACTTCCCATGCAGAGCACTGGAGGGCGCGCAGGAGGCTGCGGTTCCCAGGCGCGAGGACAGCAGTCGCGAGGAGGGTACTGGCCAGCACCTACCCGTCCGACGCAGAGTGTGGCTGCTTCGTCTGCACCTAGAGCTGAGGGGCGTATCAACGTCCTGACACACAGGGATGCCAGAGCTTCGGGATCGGTTGTAGCAGGTATGGTTTCAGTTTCCGGCAGATTCGTTTACATGCTTTTCGATTCCGACGCTACGCACTCGTTTGTTGTAGCCAGTTTCACAGTTAGTTTGGATCGGGATTATACACTGTTAGAGAATCCGTTCGTAATCAGAGGTCCGAGTGGTCAGCTGTTTGTAGCTGAGGTGTACACGGATTGCGAGGTCAACGTCGGGGGACATTGCCTGCAAGTTGACCTGATTATGATACAGATGGAGGACTTTGGAGTGATTCTGGGGATGGATTGGCTGTCCGCTTACCACGCCTTGGTGGACTGTTTTGAGAGGAAGATCGTCTTCTCCATTCCGGAGTTGCCTTCTTTCGAGTTTCACGGACAGCCAGTGGACGGAGGTTTCAGGTGCATTTCGGCACTTCGGGCGGCGAGACTTTTGAGCTAGGGGTGTGAGGGTTTCCTAGCTTGTGTAGTGGCAGAACCCAGCCTTTCGGCATACCTCCAGAGCATCCCGGTGGTGAGAGAGTACCCTGACGTGTTTCCAGACGAGTTACCAGGACTATCGCCTGAGCGTGAGATCGAGTTTAAGATCACTCTAGTACCAGGGACCAGCCCCATCTCCACTGCGCCATACAGGATGGCACCACTTGAGCTA
The DNA here is from genome assembly GCA_037157565.1 of Thalassia testudinum. Taxonomy (NCBI): domain Eukaryota; kingdom Viridiplantae; phylum Streptophyta; class Magnoliopsida; order Alismatales; family Hydrocharitaceae; genus Thalassia; species Thalassia testudinum. Next base: position 52,625,274 of record JAZHRO010000035.1, on the reverse strand, counting down.
CGAGAGCTCAAGTCTCAGTTGCAGGACCTTTTGGAGAAAGGTTTCGTGAGGCCCAGTGCGTCTCCTTGGGGAGCCCCGGTACTGTTTGTGAAGAAGGATGTGACCTTACGCCTTTGTGTGGACTACCGACAGCTGAATAGGGTCACCATCAAGAATAGATATCCACTGCCGAGGATCGACGACTTGTTTGACCTGTTGCGGGGTGTCATGGCGTTTTCCAAGATCGACTTGAGGTCTGGATACCACCAGTTGAGGATCAGGGAGACCGACATCTCCAAGATAGCTTTCCGCACCCGGTACGGACACTATGAGTTTTTGGTCATGCCGTTTGGGCTGACCAATGCCCCCGTTGCTTTCATGGACCTGATGAACCAGGTGTTTAGACCGTACTTGAACCAGTTCGTGGTGGTTTTCATAGATGTACTCATCTATTCTAGTGATCGGACGCAGCACGGACAGCACTTGCGGATGGTTCTGGACACTCTGAGACGACGTAGGCTGTACGCCAAATACAGTAAGTGCGAGTTCTGGTTGAGGGAGGTGACCTTCTTAGGTCATGTGATCTCTGGAGACGGCTTGGCGGTGGACCCAGCCAAGGTCGAGGTAGTGCTTAGGTGGGAGACCGCGATCAGTCACTGAGATTCGTAGTTTCCTAGGACTGGCAGGCTACTATAGACGATTTATCAGAGGTTTTTCACAGATCGCGCGTCCTATGACAGTTGATCTGGAAGGACGTGCCCTTCGCTTGGACAGATGCCTGTGAGGCGTGTTTTCTGGAGCTGAAGGAGAGGTTGACCTCGGCTCCCGTGCTCACAATCCCTGACAGTAGTGGCGGGTTCGTTGTGTACATGGACGCCTCCTTGTAGGGGTGAGGAGGTGTGCTCTTGCAGAGGGGTCACGTTGTCGCTTACGCTTTGCGGCAACTGAAGCCCCATGAGCATACCTACCCTACCCATGACCTAGAGTTGGCAGTTGTTGTCTTCGCGCTGAAGACTTGGAAGCACTACTTGTACGGTGAGACCTTCAAAATTTTCACAGATAACAAGAGCTTCAGATACCTTTTTGATCAGAAGGAGCTCTTGAAGGACTACGACTGCAGCATCTTCTACCACCCGGGAAAGGCCAATGTGGTGGCTGACGCCTTGAGCTGTAAGGCGTCCGCTCACTTGGCTAGTTTACAGTTACAGAGTTGGAGCCTTTTGGAGGAGATGGGCAGTTGGCGACCCCTGGAGTTACGGGGGCATTGTGGGGCAGTGACGGTGACACGACAGACCAGGCTAGAGCTGATAGACCGCATCATCACAGGATAGATGGCCGATCCGTACTTGCAGTCCTTGTGCGATAGAGTACTGTCGGGAGACCCGGGGGACTTTTCTTTCACAGATCAGGTGCTGCGCTTGAGGGGACGGTTGTGCGTTCCCAGAGACGAGGAGCTGTTGAGAGAGCGCTTGACTGAGGCACACGGTTCCAGATTCACCATACATCCCAGAAACACGAAGATGTACCATGACTTGAGACGCGAGTTTTGGTGGAGAGGGATGAAGCGGGATGTGGGTGAGTTCGTGCAGCAGTGCTTAGTGTGTCAGCAGGTGAAGGCCGAGCATCAAAGGCCTGCAGGGTCGCTACAGCCGCTTCCAGTGCCAGAGTGGAAGTGGGAGAGCATCACCATGGATTTAGTGGTGGGCTTACCTGTTACCCAACGAGGACACGACGCAGTCTGGGTAATAGTGGACAGACTGACGAAGACGGCGCGATTCTTGCCGATCCGAGTCACCTTGAGACTAGCACAGTTGGCAGAGAGGTATATCCGTGATGTGGTACGACTACACGGAGTTCCGCGGGAGATCGTATCCGACCGGGATACCCGCTTTACGTTCCAGTTTTGGGCTGAGTTTCAGCAGGCCTTGGGGACGCGGTTGAGGTTTAGTACGGCTTACCACCCCCAGACGGACGGACAGTCTGAGCGCACGAACAGACACTTGAGGACCTTTTGCGTGCCTGTGTACTGGACTGGAGGGGCTCTTGGGAGGAACACCTGCCCTAGCGGAGCTCGCATACAATAACAGTTATCACTCGAGCATCGGCATGGCTCCCTACGAGGCTCTGTACGGACGGAGGTGTACGGCACCCTTGAGTTGGGTTGAGGTGGGGACCAAGTGGGAGGTTGGCCCCAGGTTGATCCGGCAGAGTCAGGAGGTAGTCGAGCAGATCCACAGGCGACTTCGCACTGTCAGGAGCAGACAGAAGAGCTACGCGGATCGGAGACGCAGTGAGGTGCAGTTCGAGGTTGGGGATCACGTCTTTCTTTGTGTTTCGCCCATGAAGGGCCTGCAGCGGTTTGGGGTGAGAGGGAAGCTCGCGTCGAGGTATGTGGGGCCCTTTGAGGTTCTGGAGCGGGTTGGGCCCGTTTCTTACAGGCTTGCCCTCCCCCCGCAGCTTTCTGGTGTGCACGGCGTGTTCCACGTGTCCAACCTCAGGAAGTACGTAGCCGATCACAGTCACGTACTGAGTCACGAGAGTGTCGAGGTGGGCGACGACCTGACCTACCCCGAGCGGCCAGTGTAGATTCTAGACCGAGCTGTCCGCAGCTTGAGACGAAAGCAAGTACCCCTGGTAAAGGTTTTGTGGAGGAGCCAGCGGTACGAGGAGGCTACCTAGGAGCCTGAGGCGACAATGCAGGAGCGGTACTCGGAGCTCTTCACGGGTACGTCTTTTCGGATCGGTTTTGGTCCTCTTTGAGTTTGTTATGGTTATTTTGACGTCTTTTCCGCACCCTAGTTAGCGCAAGTTTCGGGGACGAAACTTCCTTTGAGTTTGTTATATTGTTACGAACGCGCGCTTCAGACGTCTTTTAAGACGTCTGGTAAGTGACCCAAACGTCTGACCAGACGTCTGTAACCACTTCCGGACGTCTGGAAATCGGTTATTTTTGGCACCAACGGTTTCGTCTGCGCTCCTGAGTGCGCAGACTTGCGAACGCTCTCTCTCTTTTTCCCTCTCTCCTGTGGCCGCAGGCTGTCTATCCGCTCTCTCTCTCCTCCCCGCGCGGCTTTAAAAGGGCACGCCCCCTTCCTCTTCTCCTTCCAGCCGGTGCGCGTGAGCGAGCGCGAGTGAGCGGCGGCGGCGACAGCAGCGGCGGGTGCGGGAGGAGGTGCTGCGCGGGGAAGGAGGCGTCGGCCGTGAGGGCTTGAGCCTGTCGGGGCAGTGGGAGCCGGCCGGCGGAGGCGTAGTAGACGCGCGGTGGCGCGGGAGGCCTGCTGCAGCCCAAGCAGCAGGCGGAGCACTCGCAGCACGGCCGTGCATCGCGAGCGGAGGGCGAGTGGTGCCCTGATTCTGGAAAATTTTCCAGAATCAGATGTCTGTTATTCCAGCCAGACGACGGGGAAGACGTTTGGAAGACTGTCCAGACGTCTGAAAGGTGAGTTGTTTCCGCTTCTTCGTTTTCTTCGACTGACCGTACTGAGAGAGAGGAAATGGGTACGCGCAGGTTCTGAGATTCGCATCCAACGCGAATCAGACGTCTGGCTGCAGAGCCAGACGACGGGAATGACTTCCAGACGTCCTGGGTGACCATTGGACGTCTGGGAACTAGGCCAGACGCCCCCGCAGGCTTCTGGATGTCTGAGAGACCACGCAGAGGAAGGTAACCCCTGATCCACTTCTTAAGACGTCTGGAATAAGTTCCAGACGTCTGATTTTGCACTGTTTCGTCTTTTTCGACCCGTTTAGGACCCGCTCGGAGTCCGTTTTTCGCGTTTCGAGTTGCGTGCTTTTCGGAATTACATCTACCCGTCTACAGTAGCTATGTACTGTTTTGAGAAACTCTGTGTATTTGATCCTTGTGATAGGACCCCGTTCCGTTGCAGTCTCGGGGGTTACAGAGGCACGCGGGATTCCCGACCACGCCTCCAGTTCGCCTGTTGTAACCTGTAGAGTGGCATTTAAGTTTACTAGCATAATCTGTTAAATTATGGAACCATAAATAGAACCTAGGACATTGCATGAATCTTAGGAATGAGAAACGAGATTGAATGATAGATCCTAGGGTGTTGCATAAATCCTAGGGTTGGAAAACTAGATTGTATGATAGATCCTAAGGTATGACATGAATCCTAGGATGGGAAAACAAGTGGAATATGTGAACATTGCAGTCTTGAATATGTGGAAAAGAAATAATAGCTGCCTGTAAATTTGTTTAAACAGCTGCCTGTTATGAATAAATGAACATGATTAAGAATATGGGATGTATGAACGTGAAACTGGAAAGGTGAAACCGGAATGCGCTGAGTTAAAGAGCTAGAACCCTACGGGGAATTAGGAGTAGAACTCTTGGAAAGTGAATGGAATAGAATTGGGGAAGTGAGTTGACCCTTGAGTACGGAGTACCAAGGAGAGCGACTGTCCCCCTGTTTAGTGCAGATCGTAAATATCTTAATTAAGTGGAGTGGTGCAAATTAAAATCCATTGTTTGCTTGTTTGCATCGTTAAACGCCACTTCACATTGAGTGTTGGTAGTCTGATTTTCAGGTCCAGACTTCTGTCTGGATTCCAAAAATCAATTCTTGATACCACAGGCCTCTTAAAATCATACAATTTCACCCAATGATTCCAACTCAACTAAGGAACATTTGTGTCAAATTTCAGAGCAATTGGATCTGTAATTAATTTTTAAAAATTTGTGGACTGCATAGGGGCCACTTCCTCTAATCTTCCTATTTTTCTACTGTTCATGAATTTTTAGAATTTTTGTGCTCATCCAATTTTTGTGAAATTTAACTTTCTGGAGTCCTTGTGAAATTCTACATAGAACATAAAATCAACAAGTTTCTGAGGTCGCTGGTGGTATCAAAAACTCCAAAATACCCACAAGTATCATTTCTAGACTTTAACACCGCCACAAGGAGAAATTCTTTAAAAATAACAAAAAATTCCTAAAATTCTAAAAAAATCTTTTTTCAAATTCTTGTTTGATTTTCCAAAAGGTAGCTATGTTGTTGGATTTGTTTGGACCACTACTTAATATAAAAAACCTGAAACATATTTGTTGGTATTTAATTTTCAGTCTTACGACAAATTAGAATAGGGTTTTCCTTTTCATTTTCTAGAAACCCACCTTAAAGGAAATTGATCTTCACCAGTACAACTTGTTTTTCATTGACTGCGGAGCTTGAAACTTATTTGAACTCTTAAAAAGGAAAGCCTAAAACACACTAACTTAAATCCAACTCTAAAAGACAAAAATACATTAAATTATGTGACAACTTACTTTTCATTGGAATCAACTTCCAATTCCCACACACATGAATAAAAAAAAGATTAAATAATAGGGCAATACCCCCATCAATGTCCTCCACATTTCGTGTGCACAATAAAATCCCAGGCCTAACTAAAAATTGTAGTAACTTGATCACTAAGGTTTCATCAACTTAGGCATAGTATCTAGGTCTTAAGTTTTCTCTAGTTAGTACTAATTCTGTCATATATTTCTGGTGTCAGGCTGAGGGGCCTTGTCAAACGACCTTGCATGAGTTTGCACAAGCCCCTGGGGATTTCTCTTGGAAATGCTTGGGCCCAAACCTCCCCTTATGCAACTTGGCCAGATTTGTTGATAGAACGGGTATTCACTACTGATTTCTTATTTCCTATGTAGTTCAAGTCTTAGGTTAATTTTTAGGGAGTCACATTTAAATTAGGTCTAGAATTTTGATTGCTTGTGTGCACACTTTCTCTTATCTCCAACTCTTCTCCCCTACCGTTTCTTCCATTTTGCACGGGCGGCAGTCCAAAACTCAACACTTGGAGGGACCACTTGATTTTGCCTTCTCAAAAAGACTTTTCCTATAGTTTTCCTCTTCACTAAAAATGGAAAATCAAAATTGGTCTTCTAACCTATATGCTAATTATTCTTTCCCCAATCTTTCCACCCAAGAGCTTCTTAATCAGGCCCCCCCACCTAATTTCTACTCCACAATGGCTCAGCTACAAGTTAAGCAACAATAGTTGCATAAGGATTTAACAAACGTAGCCAACCAAGGGAGTCCTACCACACCTAGCCAAGCTCCAAACATTCTGCATTTCACCCCTTCTAACACCCCAAGGAGAGAAGATCTACATAATTCCCGTGCTAGGTGTAATTACTTTTCTGAGGCTTTCTATGGTTCAACGGGGAATTATACTTATCCAAATCATTACCCTGCTCAAAAGGTTTCCTTCTTCCAGGAACAATTGCAAAATTCCTCTAATTGGAGGAATTATCTGAGTCACTCCTGGACCAACAGAGTTCCTCAACAACAATTAAACTCTTTTGGAGGGTATGGTTCAAATCAAACTTATCAATCTGAGTCATCTCAAGAGGACATCAGTGCCCAGATGATAAAAACCTTGCAGGAGATGCAAAGAAAAACTATGAAAATCACCCATGTTATTAACAATCTCAATAATCAAATTGGGGTTATTCCGACTCAAAGATCTGCAGAACATTTACCATCCCAGCCGACACCAAACATTGTCAATCAAAGGAACCAACACTCGGGTGGACACCAACATCAGAACCACACTAATCAGCCTCTTATTAACCCAATACCTCAACACCAACTTGGTTTCCATCAACATCAGGCCCCCCACCTCCTCCTAGAGAAAACGAAACTACATATGCAGATACATTGAGGAGTGGGAACACCACCACTGATTTATTTCCTTCAAATCAAATTGATGAAAACCACTCTCAACCTCTGCAAATCGACTCTCCTAACCCCACTCAGGAAGAATAAAAAGAAACACCAAAAACACTTGATTCCAATCCTACTTCTCACTCTCAAACACTACAATCCAATCTTTCTAATTAGAAATCAGAGCCCTCTCACCAAGATCTTTCGGACTTATTTAGGCAAGTTGAGAAGAATATCCCCCTCCTAGATGCTACCCCTGCCTTTGCTAATTGTTTGAAAGAAAGGTTTACTCCAAAAGGGCAGGCTTAGAATCTAGGATGAATATTCCTTTCAAAGATAGCCAACCCATTTTTTTAGAGCAAGTTGCCTTTCACAAAAGCAGACCTAAGCCCATCACCCATCTCGGTTGTCATCAATGACACCACTTTCTTTCATGCCCCTCTCGACTTAGGTACCTCCATTAATATCATTCCCCTGATCTTATTCAAGGAATCTCAATTCGGTGATTTTAAACCTATTAAGGTTCAATTTCAATTGAAAGACCGATCTATCATTCAACCATCGGGAATTTTTGAGGATAGTACGGTTAAGGTCTAGAATTATCTATTTCCTATGAATTATTTGGTCCTTGACATAAAGGTACCTGATGCTCTCATTAATTCCATCCTTGGAAGACCATTTCTGATTAACACAATAGCTAATATCAACTCATTCTGGGGAAATGAATATAAGTTGTAGTAACTAGATTTTCTCATTAGATTTATTTCAAGCTTCCAAGAGGTCCATTGATCATGACATTTTTTAGCACACTAATAATACAATGGAAGCAGTATTTGAGAAGTAGATGTTGATCAAATCCTACTCAACTCTGACCACCATGGATCTATATTTAATTAATGGTTATGTGATCCAAAACTTTTCAGATCAACTAGGGTTTGACTTTTACCCTTTCAATCTTCCTGATTTTTCACCAAAAACTTCCACACTAACTTCACCCACCATACATCTCATTGACTACTTTCTCCCTCCTTTTCCATTGGACCTACCACCTGACCCACCCGACTCTGGCATTTTACATGAACTTCAACCATGGCCAGATCCAGGTCATTCTTCCACCATTCCATTTTATTTTGATCCCTATTTCTTTATCAATCATCTTTTTAGGGATCTTGAGGAAAATACATTTCTTGGGGACATTCAGGTGTCCAATTATTTACATGATTGACAGTCTTCTATGCATACCTTCATGCCTGACTGAATGGCATAAAAGATAGCATTGGATGGGAGGTAATCCATCATTTTTCCTACTTTCCTACTTTCCTTTCATTTTCTATGTTTTCACCATCCTAAACTCAACTACCCTTCACTAAGGTGATCCCTTCTTCCTCCTAATGCATGAGGACATTGCTTATCTTAAGCATGGGGCATGTTTTTAAATTTTGACGATCGATTTAGGATTTTCAAAACCTAAAAATATGCATTTTTTTCTTTTGTCATTTTCTTATCTTTTGCTTGCATACAAAAAAGAATAAAAATTTTGAAATCTTTTTAAGAAAATTTTGAAATAAAAAATAAGGTTGAAAACTCACTTTTGATACAATGGGATTTAATATTTAACAAACTAGGGATAAGGATACGGATTTGATCATTAGAATTTCTGTGTCTATCTTTAGATTAGATCAGATATCCTTTTCTAAAATTCTACCTAAACTCATGACAGTTCAGTTGACTTGATCCTCTTTTGTAAAATAGAAAGTATCTGTCTTAGTTTCCAATTTAAGAACTTGCATTTCATGCAAAACATCCTGTGTCAAATTTCACACACAAGCCAACTCCTTAAAATACTAAAAATTAGAAAAAAACCCCTTGTTTGGCCTTAGTAAATGTCTAAAGCAAATCATTGGTTTGAGTTTCTACCGTCGAGGAGGAAATGCCACATTTGAGGATGCGATGTCAATATGTTACCGCCTCGACGCTGCTTAATATCTATTTTTCATATATTTAAATAGAGCATTAAAGCGCCATTTTGTTGCTCAAGTGTCTTGGACGGTGCTCTACCTATAGTGTCAGAGCAAGAGCTTGAGTTTACTTGGAGTGCTCCTTTACTCCGCATTGTGTTTTGGGGTTGTGAGCTCCTAGGTGGTGTCATGGACAGTGCTATCTCGAAGTACTGGCGCCAGAGGCCCCTCGAGGATTGGTAATGGGAATGATGATCCCTACACATCTGTTGTAAGACTAAGCTAAAAATAAGCATGGGAGAAGAAAGAAAAGGTTTTAAACCAAAAACATGCCCTTATAATTGTTGGCTTTTCACAAGCGCGGACACAGTTTTAAAAGTTATTGCAAGTTGTTTATCAGATTCAAGAGTCCGAAAAATCCTGAAAACAAAATTTCAAGTCATCTGAATTAATAAGGTGTTAATCTGTGAATCTTTTGGTGGATATATTGATCCCATTTTCATCTAATTTTTGGATCCGATAACAAATCCTGATGTTTATCCATAACAAATCCTGTACCTCCTATGTTTAGATCAACCTATGTTCCATAATCTCTTTCTCCTCAGAAGTTAAAAAAATTAGATTTCCCCAAAATTCTATTTTGTAAAAATTAAATCTTTGCTAAGAGGCTAGAAAGAGATAAGCATGGGGTTGTGATAAATGTAAGTTTATCATCATTCTTATTACGCATTAAAATAAACCTAGCTCTTAGGATTTTGCTCCACAAAAGGGTTTTTGGGTTGCATTTAGGCATCAATTAGGTTAGTCATGCATCGCATTTATTATTGTGTTTTTAATGTGTTTTTGTGTGTGTTAGGGATAAACAGATTGTTAGATCCCTAAAACCTTAGCACTTAAGAAGGCAACTGGTGAAGGAGAAGCCCAAACTAGCTTGAACTCAGCTTTATACAGATCATAATTGTTGGAGTCCAGCTCACTTGAACTAGGGTTAGCTCATCCTAGCTCCAGTCAGCTCATCGCAGCTAAATGGTTGCTCAAGAGAGCTCATCTTAGCTCACCTTAGCTCAAGTCAGCTCAGATCCAGCTCAACTTAGATGTGTCTGGCTCATCTAAGCTCCCATCAATTCATTGGGAGCTCTAGCTAGCTCAGCTGAGTTGATAGAAGTTCACCTTCACTCAGGACCAGCTACATCCAGTTTCGTTCAACTTCAGCTAGCTAAAGATGACTTCTTCTTAGCTTAGGAAGCTTAGGTCCTGCTCCCAGGGACTCAGCTTAGCTCAACTTTGTTGAGGTAAGCAATCTTAGCTACCTCAACTAGCTAGGTCCTCCTCGAGAGCATCAGGCCCAGCTCACCTCAGTTTCTTTCACCAGAAGCCAGCTCGCATTAGCTTGCCTTAGTAGCTAGCAAAGAACTAGCATGCTAAGCTAGCAAAAGTAGCTCCATGCCACTCTCTTCAGCAGCTGCCAGCTCTTGTTCAGCTTCGGACTTCTTCTGTCCAACTCCTCCCCTTAAACCCTAGCCTCAATTGCCTCCTCCTCTACTCTACTACTAGCTAAGCTCAAGCTCCCTTAGCCATCCTCCACCCTAAAACCTTACCTAACTAGCTCCACCAACTAAGCGTACGTATAGTCTACCTAAGCTATCCATGTTGGCTCCAGCTCAACCACACCTCTTCACCATATGAACACCACCAAAAGGCACCAACAAGGTGGTGCCAAAACCACCATAGCCACCACTATATTGGTGCCAACTTTTTCCTTCCAAAATCCATCAATCTCCACCCTACACCAATGCCTAAAGCCCATCTCCACCTTCCATTTTCCCTCCAAAATTCCCCCCTTCTAGATCATCATTTTGACGCCAAAATGGAGGCACCCTCTCCACCATGGATGTCCACTATGGGGTGTACCCCCCTCCACATATCTTTGAATGGCACCAAAAATCCATGACCATAGATCCCATAACCAATACTCTAAACTCCATCTTAGCCATCCATTCCAAGAGCCACCTATACCCCCCATCCTACTCTATAAAAAGACCCTTAACCACCACCATTTTCCCCATCCGCCATTACTATATTTTCTACCCTATATCCACCTACATCTCACGGCCAAGAAGAAGAAGAAAGGAAGAAGATTAAGGGGGTATCCTACCTGCCCCTTTGGTGCCTTCTTCCCCTTCTCTCTTCTCTGTTGAGCCATGCCAAGGAGGAGGACTTCCATCACTTGGAGGATGGCCAGGCATTAAAGGAGGAAGGGTGGTACATGCCCACCCTTGGAGAGCAAGTGCATGCCCCCTTTGTGGGCTTGCCTTGGAGGAAGTCATATTGGAGGATCCTTTCAAGGAAGGAGAAAGAGTTTCTTCTCAAGTCAAAGAGCTACAAGGCTTGGAGCAAGAAGCCCTTCTTCTTCACCATTTTTATCTAGAGGATTTGTGTTTTTATTTTCTTGCACTTTTAGGTAGAGTAGAGGCATTCCTCTATGTGTTTTGTACAGAACAGGTTTCTATCAATTGAAGTTGCCCTCATTTCAATTCTTGTTGCATTTTTTTTATCTTGATCTTGCACTTTCTGGAGAATCAGAAGATATGTTAATGTGATTAGGTTGTTGCACAAACATGGAAATCGATGCTTGACCTCAACGAGAGTGAATGACTAATGGAGGCTTCAAGGGTGGTCTTAAGGACCTCCTCCCAAACATGCACCAATGGGGTAGATGAGGGACAGAGGGTGATGGACCCAATCAAGACACCGAAATATTTTTGGATGACTATAGAGGTTCAGGACGGATGATACCCCCAAGTTAGAAAGTCGTCCACCCGAGAATTACCTGGGCAGCCAGAAAGGGATAGTCCCACAAAGACCCCTATACGATAGAGCATCCCCACGGGTTATAGGGTTTCCCCCACCCAACCTTTCTTGTCACTGAGGGTCAAGGTAGACCAAATTGGTAACTTGACCTCTTAAGTCTACCAATTTTAAGTTAAGAGCACGGTGCTTATGATTTGACTTGCAGTTTAAGATGCTTTAGTGTAGGGTGACCTAATTTAAAGATTGGTTAACCCAACAAGGTGGGTCAACTTCACCTATTTGTCCTTTGAGAAATTTAGGTCCCTCTTTTAATGTTCAAATGAAATTAAGAGCCTGATTTTAGGGTTTGCTTGAATAGATCAATTCAATCAAGGCTTAGGCACACACTATTTGGGAAGGTTAATTCTTGATTAAGCAAGTGTCTCTAAAATCCTAAACTGGAAACCCTAATTGGCTCTGATTGGTCCAATTCAATTCATCTAAATATAGTACTTAGGGCTCAAACAAGAAGGTGATTGCCCTAGATACCCTAGAACCCTAAGTAGGTGCACAAATCAGGGTTGGGATGTTCTCTAGAATGTATCAAATTAGGCAACTTGTGATGATTATTCTAAGAATTGAATGTAAGTAGCCCAAATTGATTTCTTCCCTTTTTTAGTTTTTCAGAATCAGGGGCTTAGGGGAAATTGGATGGAGTTTACCTACTGGAGTGTTCTGATGTGCAACTGATCTTGTTCCAATGAATACCCGTCATAGATCACAGTCACAAGAGATAGAGCAAGTTAGCATAAATCAGATATTGCAATCAAGAGATCAAAGATGCGCATTGCTCCAAGGCAATGACGCCAAAATGTTATTCGCTTTGAAACGGGTTTTAAAATTGTCGCGTTGCAGTATAGATCAAATTAACATGAAAAACAAATAATATTTATACTTGAAAGAAATCCGAGGTCATTTGCTGGGAGCAAGTGGCAAATATGAATCTCAAGATCAAAATATATAAGTAATTTCAGCCAAAACTTAATTCATAATAATATGTCAAAAATTCAAGTATCAATGTGCGAAAATAATATGGTAAAATGGTGATTTGAATCACCAATTACCCTTATACAATAATACCAAACAAATGCAAATCAAGTTATGTCAAGATAATATAGCCTCAGAAGCTCGAAGAAGGATTATCTGGTGTGATGATCTGATCAGACATCTTAAACATCTGATGCTACAACACTTTTCAAGCCTCGCCCCTTCTCTTCTTTGCTCTGTCTTCTTCACTTCTTCTCATGACCAAGTGTTGCACAAGTGCTGGTGAGAGCAAAACCCCCTGGTCCCTGCACTCACTCTTTCTCTCTTCCCCTTCTCTTTCAATGTCAGCTCAAATGCTCAGGTAATCGAGTTTCAGAAATCCATGTACCTGGGACCAAGGCTATTGGCATGGGTAGTAGTTGAGGTGTGAGTATAGGCTTAGTCGGGTATCCGGGTGCGGGTATGGTGCTGGGGACCTCACCCCCGTAATGTTTGAGGCAAATAGTCATAGACACTTTTTTCTTTTATGCCACAGTTGCACTTCCAAAGTCAACGATGTTGGACTATAAGTCCTTGCTATTTCCTCACACAGCGGCTGTATGTGGACTTGCTTCGAATTGAGGGTGAGGATGCTTCTATTCGCTGCAATTGAGGACCTGGACCTCTTCAAGACTTCAAGCCACGTCACATGGAGAGCACACCTGGAGTTAACGAAATCTAGAGCAAGCTTCAAGCAAGCTTAAAGCTCCTGCGTTAATGGCGTTACAGTCCCTGCACCTAAAATCAAAAGATGGCCTCTCGGCCATGTCAAAATAGCTTAGGAAGCATCGTCGAATGACAACAAACGTAACTGTGGTGGTGCGGAGGTGATTGGCTGAGTGAGGAGGTCCGACAACCTCGGACTGTTGGTGCAGAGGGCATGGCATTCAACAGAGGGTTTGAAGGGGCAATAGACCTAACTAGGTTAGGGCTTTTGCTCTTGGGATCAAGGCAAAGGTGTAGGGATAAATGGCGGCCGATTTGATGCAGTGTGGTGGCCGTGCAAACTCACCAATGGTACGCCGGCAAGGTAGAAGATGAAGGGCATGCGAGTGAGTCGGTGATCGAAATGTAAAGTGGTTGGTGTGGTTGTGAAGTAAAGACGCTAGGGAACTTATCTAGGTGGTTGTTTGATGACGAGGAGTAGAGGTGATGTTGGTTCTGGTGTGGCCAGCGGCAGGGACGAAGATGACTCTGGTGAGGGTAGGACAGCAAGGATGACGGAGGGAGAGATGCCCGCTGGTATGGTGCGATGCGGAGGAAGATGAGGAAGAAGAATCTGTCGCAGGTAATGCGAGTGAACGATGAAGGAGGTCGGAAGAAATCACCAAAGCTCGATGAGCCTTTCAGCCAAAGTAGGAAGGAGGAATGTGGGGAATTTCCAACCAAAATCGAGCTTGGAAAGATCGGTGTGCATTGATGTCCTTTTATAGGCCTTTAGAGGGCAATTGAAGCTTGGAAAATAAGTTTGCAAGCTTGGAAGGCTCGTCGGAATGGGAAACTCAAATCTCTCATGTGTTCGCATGAGAGATTGGGAAAGAATTGAAGCTGAAGAATCGGTCTGATTGGACGATAATTTCAAGAGGGATTTCCGATTCAAATTTGAGAAGGTTTGATTGAGAATCGAGCGAGAAATCTCCACTCGAATCTTGTTGGAGCAAGATGCATTCACACCAATGGTGGTAGGGACCAGCTTATAAAGAAGATGACAAAAGTTAGGGACCCAAATGCAGATTTTTCAAGAGTTAGGGGCACGGGTGTTAGAAAAAATAGTCAGACAGGACCAAAATGCAAACTTGGTCAATCTGATCTCATATTGGGCCCAAATTTTGGTACAAACCTAATTTGGACCTAAGGAATCCAATGGTCAAGTTGGATTTTGGTTTTGATCTCGTTTGTCTAGGTAATTTATGCAAAAACTCAAATTAGGGCAAAAGTTTGTCTGTAGCTCTATTTTGGGTCAAGATGGGTTCTGATGCTCGAATTGAAGGTACCAAACCCTATAGAATATTTTTCTATAAATTTTAGAGGGTTTAGGTGAGCTGTATCGTAATCGAAACAATAGTTAATTAAGTGGGTCTATTTTTAGGGTTTCAGATGTCCATTAATTCCCGTAATGCGTGAAAACCCATTTCATTCTGTATGAACCCCCTTAATAGACTCTAAAGCATATTTGACCTTTATTTAAATCTTTAGAAAACTCATGGTTATTCTATTTTTATGATAGAATGATAAATTTGTAGAAATAACCTTGTATTCTTGTCTTCCCCTCAAATCAATGTTTTAAGCCCTTAAGACCTTCTGAAATATATGTAAGAGCTTTTATTGACTTAATCAGATCAAATTGATCTAGATATGGCTCATGATGATATTCCCATCACTTACTACAGGTGTTTGGGAAATCAAGGAATGATGGACCAGCTTCATGGATTGCTAAGGTTAGTTCAGAATCGGGAACACCTACAATTGGATCCACCCAACTAGCATTAAGATCAAGTATGTCAATCTGCACAAAGTTTGAATTTGATTCCCTTTGGGTTGGGGGTCTATAACAACCTCTATTCTCAAATCTTGGATTTAGAAAATCATGATGATCCTCAATGTTGTTCCAAGGTGTCTCATCAGTTGATGAGGGGATATATGGGTATTTTTAATTGATAGCTTCATACACCATATTTAGCAATTTTCCACATTCCTCCATTAGATTTTTGTGTTTTTCCATAAGTAGGAGATTTGACCAACATTGTAGATATTCATTGCTATATAATTTCCTCAATTTATTATATTCTAATAAGAGATTATCCTAGGCTAAACCATGTGTCATTTGTGTCAATATCATTTCGACACGATTCATAATGTGGGTTGTTGTTTTTGAAACATTAACTTGAATGTGCTTAGATGGATTAGAGGTTTTGTAATACTCATCATGATGTCTAAGAGCATGCTCAATCATTTTTTCTTTCATGCTCATTTGGGATTCGAGTTTCCTAAATATTCTTTCTAACTTGTCAGGTTGCATTTTCAAATCAGGTGGTGGATCGAGATGTAGAATCAAATTCAGGTTCAAATTGAATTTTTCAGATCATATCAGAAATCCCACAGAAGATCAACGCTATTGGAGGCCTCTAAGTCAAAAACCTAGGGACCTTTCCTGTGTATATGCTCTAAAGAAAAGATGAGAGACTCGATATAAATTGGACCCAATCAAGGCGCCCAAAGATTTTTGGATGACTAAGGCTGTTTCAAGGTGGATGATACCTCTGAATCAGAAATCCACAAACCCGAGAAGTACTTGGGCAGCCAGGAAGGGAGAGCTCGCAAAGACCTCTACACGGTAGAGCATCCCTATGGGTTACAGGGTTTCCTCCACCCAACCTTCCTTATCACTGTGGTTCCAAGTAGACTGGAGTGTATGAATTGAGACTTTAAGTCTATCAAATTTAGTCCTAATTTGTGCCTTGGATTTCACTTGATTTGAATTTTATTCAATTTGTGAACTAATTTGGAGGTTGGTTGGCCCATAAAGTAGGTCAACTTGAACTAACCTGCCCTAAAGATGGAGGATGAAATTTGTGCCAAGACCCACAATCACCCTTAATTGACTCTCAGGTTGTTAGGTGCAAAGTTTTAGGATTCAAGTGAAATTAGAGCCTACTTTTAGGGTTTTCTTTGAATAGATCTTTTCAACCAAGGTCTTGGGTAGCACACAAATGTGGAAATGTCAATTTTCTTTTAATGCATGCAAGTGTGTACTAGCACTTCAAAACTTTAATGTGAAAACCCTAATTGGTTCTATTTCCATGTCTAATTTGATCTCACATGTAACACCTTGGACTCCAACAATAAAGCGTGTGGTCAAAGATGTTTATGATTTAAGCGCAAATCCCTAATAGGCATTGGAAATTAGGACAAGGATCTCCAAACAAATTGTCTCAGCTTCAATCAGATATCAAATTAAGTTCGTAAATCAACGAACATTCCTTTGAGTGATAATTACTAAGAAAATAAGGTAGATGAATCCTAATTGATATGTTTCCTTTTCACTTTCCTAAGATTAGGGGGTTCATTAGGGAAGAAGAGAAATTTTTACCTACCCCTGGAGTGGTTGATTACGCAGAAGATTTCTTTGTGATGTTCCTCGCAAAATCACAAGCAAAGAAAATAGGGCAAGTTAGTTCTCAAATCAACCAAATATGATAAGACTAATGGTGAATTATAAGTTGCTCTTCGGCAACGGTGCCAAAATGTTCGCAGGGCAAATTAGGAGGTTTAAGGATATGGTTTTCATAGTACACTCCTAAATCGAACAACAAACACTTAAATTTATAAACTTAGAATCGAATTGAAGTCTAAGGTTGTTCATAGGGAGAAAATGTGGAATTCACACATTAATCTTCATTCAGAATAAATGAGCAAGGTAAATTAAGTGTAATAAAAGATATGTAATGAATAGAACTTGTTAGATTGATAATCAAATGTAATCCAAAGTATCTCAGAAAATGTAGAGACAAAAGGAATAGAGAAAACCTAAAATGTGGTGATTTAGATCACCATTTAGATCCCTCTAATTAAGCATATCTCATGTATTCAATTTATTCAAATAATCCAACAGTATCTTCAATTAACTCAACTTAGGCACTTAAATGTTCTAACAATACCAGCAGAATGAACCTCAAGCCTCGGATGGCAGAACAAGGCATTAGATGCCTTAACAGAGGAGGCACATCACCAACAGAGCATAAGGCCCTCACAAGAGCCCTTCTTCAAGCCTTCACAAGCACACAAGAGGGCTTTTCTCTCCACAACACACACAAAGGCACTCAGAGGCTAAGTGTAAATCATCTCTGTCTTTAGCATGCACCCAAGGCTAAGGGTTGCACAGCAAAACCTTACCCCTTCCTCTCACAAATCTCTCCTCTGTCTTACTCAGATAATCGGGTACATATTTGGGTAAAGTGGGTAATCGGATACTGAACAGTGGCCAGACCTACATGCATGGATTGTGGGCGAGGTGTGCATGGCATGTGAGCAGGGGACCCAACCCCTAGTGTTCTTGGGCGAAAGGCTTAGATAGCAAAATCAATTTATGCTCGGTTGTGAGTTTATCCCACACAATGTGGGACTATCTGTTGGGGGCGTCTTCACGCAGTAGCAGCAGCCAAGGTCGCTCTAATTGAAGGTTCTGCAGTTGCTGGTGCATTTGATTGTTTGTATGCATGTGCTCCTGGATTGAGTCCGCAGCACCTGGGCTTGGAAGCAAGATGGAGCAGTGCCATATGGCAGTGGTCGTCACCAGAGAAGACAACAACGATGGTGGAGTTGACCAAGCAAGAGAAACACGGCCTAAGGCCTAGTTAGATAGTCAGTTACCTTCGCCGTGATGTGGTGAAGGTAATGTAATGGTGGGTGCAATTTGGTGTGAGAGAGTGTGAGGTGGCCATACGGTGATAGTGAAGGTGGTTGTGGGTAGGTGAGTCTAGCTGATGATTCCAGAGGTCAAGAGGTCCAATAACATTAGGGCTTTTCATCTTTGGATTGTGGGGAAGGTGTGGGTAGTAGTGGTGGGGTGCTTGGTGGCGTGTTTTGGCCAGGCAAGCTCACTAGAGCTTCGCCGGCCGTGGAGAAGACGGAGGGAGATAGTGATGGTCGTTGGTTGAAACAAGCAAGTAGCTAGAAAGGTTCAACAGAGGGAGAGGAAGGATTTTACCTAGGCAAAGGACAAAGGGGATGATGAGAGGCACCGACTGTGATTGGCCAGCACCAGCAAAGGAGAAATCTCCATTAAGGGAAGATGACAACGACGATGGGGAAGGAACTCCTACTGTGGCTGGTGAGGAGCGGAGGAAGGCATGGAAGAAGGAGGACCACTTGATTTTTTCGTGTAATGGTCTGAGGAAGGAGGTCGAGAGTTCTCGCCAGAGTTGCGGTCGGAGTGGGTCGGAGGAAGAAAGCAAGAAGGTTTTAAGGCTAAACCAGACAAAGGAATAAGGCCTGAAGCTCCAGGAGCTTTTATAGAGCTCCAATGTGCTCTTAATTCCTAAATTGA
Source organism: Thalassia testudinum (assembly GCA_037157565.1). Lineage (NCBI taxonomy): Eukaryota > Viridiplantae > Streptophyta > Magnoliopsida > Alismatales > Hydrocharitaceae > Thalassia > Thalassia testudinum. The sequence goes on along the minus strand of JAZHRO010000035.1, from coordinate 52,606,726 downwards.
CCAAGATTTTCTCTAGGAAACAGAGGAGCTCTTTCTAAAATGAGAGCTTGGTGGAGTTTTTCAGGCTCGAATCTAGAAAAGCCTGAGGCGCAATCGATAGGGAATCCTTTAAAGACCAATCCCTCCAAATTTGGAGGGACTTGGTTACCAAAAGCAAGAGCTTTCCCTCTTTGAAGTCGGAGGTCTTTGGGTTTTAGGAGTTTGTGTGGGAATTAGGCTACAGGGGGCATTTGGTGAATAAGATGACAAAGATAGGGGCTATACGCAAGGAATTTCAAAAGCTAGGGGCCTATATGTGAGCAACAGAGTTTTAAGGGACTAGATTGCAAACTATGTCCAGATGAATTCTGATTGGGTCCAAATTTTTGTACAAACCTAATATGGAATCAAAGAATCTGATGGTAAAGTCGGATTTGAGTTTTGACCAAGTTCGACTAGGTAATCTACATAGAAACTCAAATTAATGTAGAAATCTATCTATGATTCTGTTTAAGGTCAAAATAGGTTCAGATGGTCAAATCAAGGTTACCAAACCACAAGGAATATTTTTCTATGAATTTAGAAGGTTTAGATGAATTTTATCTTGACCAGAACTTTTGAAATTTAAGCGGGTCTGAAATTAGGATTTTAGGTGTTGATTTGATTCTCGAAACTCATGAAACCCTATTTTTATCTGTGTGGACCCACTTATTAGACTTTAATTCTCATTAGACCTTAGATTAACCCTTGGCAAATACCGTGGTTACTCTACTTTCAAGGTGTGATGTTAAAACTGAAGAATTAAGCCTGATTTGAATGTTTTCTTCTCAAACTGGTTTTGTACGGATTATGGCTCTTTGGCGGTTATGTAGGAGCATTTGTCACTTGATTTTAACTAAGTAAAGCTAATTGAGGCTCATGATGGTTTTACCATCACCCTAGGTGAAAAGTTTCTGCCTAAAGGTTTATCTTTCCGAGTGGTAGCTTTCTCCCTACTCTTATATTTTTTACGGGGTCAACACAATAGCAAACCCATTGTATATCTCCCTCAATTTATTCTACTTCCCCTCTTCTCCCTAAATTTTGGGATTATTTGTGATTTTCTTAGGGTTGGGCTTTACACAAGTGGCAATGGAGTGTTACCCACGACAACTTGCAAGCCATACCCGTGCAGTGAAGTGTGGCATATTATTTTTTTCTACTTTTTCCTATTTTTAATTTGTTTTCTTTTTGAGTATTTTTTATATTTTTTTCTAAGCAAGAAACTTCTCTAATCTAAGATTTACCTAAAGGAAATAGCCAAAGAGACTTGGTCACGTGGTTGGGCTCTAGACACTCAACTATGAGCGGATACTCACAGCAACGTGCCATCCATACCACCTTAGTACATTTATTAGTTGCCTAATTCTTGTTAAAATTGCTTATGAAGTGAATAAGTGCAAATGGCGTGTAGATGATTAGACTTAAAGTCCCCTCAAATCAAAAGTTAGGTTGATAAGTTGTGTACTTACCACCCCAACTCATTTCACCAATGAAAATGAATTCTAAACTGGCAAAGATTGGAGAAATAGGTCAATATTTTAGTGGACACTCGGGTCAATTAAGCCTATAGACCTGAATAGACTAAGTGTTCAGATCCTACTATATTATTTCTTAAAGTCAAAAAGCTTCTAATGCCTAAGCTCTCTTTTCCTAATCTTTTTTATAAAAATAACAAATTTGTACGGAGTTGATAAAATAATTCAGAAATGAATATATCCATCCCCCATTCCTAAGTACTGTAGTGTCCTCATAATATAATAATGGCATGAAAAGGAGTGGAATAATGATAGCACCTGGATTTTGTGATGATCCTAACCAACTCTTAGTAGAAATAGACTATACAATGTGCTAAGTTTAGTGTCATTTGCTAGGCATAGTCCATGGATATAAACTTAAGAAATTGTGGCTACAAAAGTTGAGCATTCGGACCCTAAGATATGGGTCCTGCAAGGTGAGAGTGGGCTTGCCCAGAAGATAATCAAGGAAAGTGGCAAGCTGGTGATGTTGGGAGAGCCTAAATGGTCTCCAATAGGTGTTTTGCTAGATGTACACATAAGACGTTTGGGTGGGTGCAAGAATTGTGTCATGGTTGGGAGGGAGAGGGTTATAAAGCTTTTGAAAGGTGTTGGGTGTTCTTATAGGTTTACACTCTAGGATGCCTAAGCTAATTCCATGAATTAGGTCAGGCTTCTTAAGAATTTCTCCTCAAGTCAAAAATTCCTTCACAGTTGTAGGATGTAGGAAACAATTCCAACCATCTTTATCTCCATGTTTTTTGATGTAAACACATCCATTTAGCTTGAAATGCCTATTTATGCATGTTCCTAGGTTCATAGAAGCATCTAGCACTATAAATATTGCATAACACACATCCTCATGCATTTAGAATAAATTGTATAATTTGTACAATAATTATCTTACCTTAGTGGCTAGCTGAGAAGGTAATACATTTCGGGGCCTCGAATTGAATATTCAACTATATGGATCTGATTAGGGTCACGATCAGAATCCAACGTCTCTGAAATTGCTCTGATTGTACCTCTGTAACATCATATGAAATCCAAGGAAGATCAAAGGCCAAGGGGCAAGGTGACATGATTTGGATCCTCAAACGACAAATCCAACCACATGGAAGGGTTCAGATTGATGATCGCAGCACAATGGCGTGAAGATTGAGAAGATTTGACATCCGTAGCATTGCCTACAAAAATAAGAAAATAGATAGTCCAGATGGCACCACGTGGCACCATCTCAGCCACCCATGACCGACCAAGGTCATTGCCCATTCTCTATAGCATCCTCAACGTGCATTGTGGGTTGTTGGATCGTCATCCAACAACCACAAAGTACCACACCACCTCTGCTCCTCAAAGTGACATCGCTCAAACGATCTTAGTCGTTGGATTTAAGATACAATGGTCCAAATTCATCAGTGCCCTTTGTAGCATAGTGGAAGGTGCCACCCCATCTCAAGCAAAGGGAGTGGGATCAATTCCCGATCCACACGTGCCCTCAACTTAAGGGAAGCTCGAATTCAGCCGTGCGTTGTAGGTCATGCGGGCTTCAGATGGGCTACGTTGTACTAAGTGCGATCAGAATGGTCTCAATGCACGATGCGTATGTCATCTGAGCGATTGGATTGCAATCAAGAGGTGGATAGGACACTACGTGGCATCGTGGAAGTGCTCGAGCAGGGGACACGTGATCTGACATAGTTGGGCGCTATCTAAGCACGTGATGAGCATGCACCTTGAGGCATCAAATGGAGATCAAAGGGCTCAGATTGTGCCTTGCTTCGCTAGCGCATGGAGTGTGATATGTACGCGCATGTGTTATGTTGTGCCGTGTTTGGTGCATGAGCAGCCGTGGCGCACAGGGTGCATGTGTTGCACGGCATTTGGTGTGTTGCGTGCCAAATGATGTGCCCAACACATATATATACCCCCTACTCTACTCCCTTCATCTTCATCCTATCCTTGCTCTCCTACTCCTCTCCAAGGCTTTCTAGAGCTTGTCCCAAGCCCTAGATGCTCCACTAGGGCTAGAAAATAATTTTTAGTCATCCTTTAAGTAGTCGACGAGGAGGATTTCTCTCATCTCTTTTTTTTTATCGCTTTCCAGAATAGTTTTGTTTTCTGCAAGTAGTTTTAATGAGCACTGATTTGTTTTCATGAAATAATTATTCTCTCTCTCTTCCTCTCTCTTTCTTTCTGTTATTTTGCAAGTAGAATCGAATGGATTAAATATTTCTCCTATATGATTTCCTACTATATAAAATACCAAAAAATATAAAATCATAAAATATCAAAAACAAATAAAACAAACGTTGTCTTATAATTCAGATGGATGTATCTGGTGGAGCATTTTTTGTAAAAGCTAAAAGATTATGTCTTGAACATGGCAAAGACGGATGATTCAATTGTAGAATGTTATCTCATGGAGGTGTGTATAAAGTTTACCTCCATGTACATGAGTGAAACAGACAACCCTTTAATAAACTTCATAGGAACTATGAGGGGGAATACAATGACAATGATGAAGTGTGTTGATTTTCATATTAGAGAAAGGTCAATTCTTCATTTAGAATAAAAGGCAATTTCAAAAATTGATAGATGTTGGGCACATCTATATATTTTGAAATAAATTTCCAGAAATTGATCCATTTTACAAGGAATTCGAATGATTAACTCATTCAAGGACATCTAAATTTGACTTCTTGGATTGGTTCAAAAATCGAGTTGACCAATTGAAAGTGGATAAGGATCCATGATAGATACCATATTTTGATGTAATTGCCAATACACCATTACATTATCCACATTTACCACTCTATATATAAATTAAATGGTCTCAGATTCAGAATAAGAGAAATTGGTGATAGAAAGGTTACACAATCGGATGAAGTTATTGATTCAGATCTTACCACCAGTCCAGATGGATACTATGGTGAAATTAATGAAATTGTGGAGATCAAGTTCATATATGATCATAGAGTTGTCATTTTTAAATGTTGTTGGTTCGATGTTTTTAAAGAGGGCACTGGTTACAAAATTGACGAAGAACACAATTTCTTGTGTTTAAATCATAACCATCAAATTCTTCAGTCTTCTGAACCATTCATATTGGCATGTCAGGTGACACAAGTCTTCTATGTGCCCAATAATTGCCAAAGGGGTTGGGTTATACCAATAAGAACAGTACTGTGCAATCATTTTTATGCACAATCTAAAGTATACCTAGAATTAACGGAAGAAAGCCATATAGATTCAAATGGAATAGATGAGGATATCTAAGATTAGTAACAATTTTTTTACTTTGTTTAGTTTTTTGTTTTACTTAGGTAAAAATGTTAGTTATATTTTGATTGATTTAGATTCTATTAACGGAAGGACATATAGATTTTCATTTTACTTGTTTCAATTGATTTAGATGCAATTGAGAAACACATTGGTTTTCCTAACTCACACCTAGCCTGAATTCCTAGCATACTTAGCCACCACCCAATTAATTCACCAAAATCACAACCTTTCTAAGCTTCCACCAAAATCACAACCTTCCTACGTCACATCGCCACATCGCACTCACACCACCAGAACCACTTAGCCACCACCTCCACCTACATCACACACACTCCACCACCTCCACTTAGCCAACACCATCACTTAGCCATCGCCTCCATCCATATCAAACACATGCCACCACCTCCACTTTGCCACCACCTTCACCTACATCCCATACACACCACTACCTCCACTTCGCTACGACCTCCACCCACATCATGCGTACACCACCACCTCCACTTACACACCACCACCACCCACATCACGCACTTTTATTAAATGTTGCTTGAGACGAACTTGTTTAGTTTTTGTATAAGTAGTTCAACTTAGTTTTCCTTGCAGTTATTTATAAAAACTCTGTTGACTTTTATCAAATGCAATAGAGTATTTCCTTGCAATTATTTTTAATGTGGGGTGTGCCCATTTTTATTTTAATATGCACATTTAAAGAAAAACCTCAAAATTTAAGGGAAAATTCTGCCAAATTTTTTAAAAGTTTGTTTAATGTTCAAATTGGAAGCCAAAGATTTTTCATTAATGCTTTATATAATATTTTCAACTATAATAATTTTTGCATTTATTTCTTATTGCAAATGAAGGGGTTTAAGAAAAAAGCCAATAAAAATGCTCCCTCTTTGACACAGCCATCCACCTAGCCCTAGCCATCTCCCTTTGATCAGCCACCCCCCAGCACCAGGCTCCCTCTCAATCACATTTTCTATAACCCAGGGACCTGGCACGATCTTGTGAAGCCATATATGCGGCGGGGGGGGGGGGGGGGGGGAAGGAAAGGGGATGGAGATTGCTCCTATTGAGTTAGAGCAAGTAGAGGTTGATCCAGATTATGGAGCATCAGAGGACGATGATGAGAACAAGAGTGATGACGTGCAGGAAGAGGAAGAGGGGGAGGAGGTGGAGGATGAGCAGGTAGAGAGTATGTCCCTAGTACATGTAGACCCGAGAGCGGCCAGTATAAGTGCTGGTAGGAACTCCTATACTTTTAAGAAGTAAATTACTTCTACATTTTAAAATTTGTTATAACTTCACATATATATAATAAATATGATTAATGTATATGCAAGTAGAGTAAGAAGACATTAGGGGAAGACAGAGAATCTAGATCTACAGCATATCCCTGAGGGCCTAAGAATAACGATCAGACTTAAAACCATGGGGGAGGTAGAGAATTACTCAGGTTCATCAATCGAGTAGGCATAATGGCGATGTCTATTGTGCTCATTTTCTACTTTGATTGGAGGAAGGTGCCTGCAGAGTTGGAGAGGTAGCCCTCTGATAATTGGAGGTAATTCCATGTATCTTAAATATTACTTCTATAACTTTATCTTAAAGTTATTTTCGTGTAAGATTGGTACATCTTTCTAAAATAAATGTAAGGGAGTTACGATTGGGGTGATGACCCTAATGCTTCCCTATATATCCTTAAGCATGCCACCAAGCTCCACAGAGTTTGGAGGACAGAGACCAAGAGAAAATTAAATTTTTTTAAAGATTTACATGTTTAATATGTACATGATTTCATATATTATTTCTAACATTTCATATTTCGTATTTAATTTTTCATGAGTTGCATCTCATCCGAGGAGGCAATGGAAAATTATCCTCCAGATATTATGTCTGAACATTGGAAGTAGGCATGCAAGCATTGGCTAGATCCCAAAGCGGAGGTTAGTAATCGATTTTAAATGTTTATATTAATTTAATATATCTTACATTCATAACAAAGGATTAATTTGTTTAATAATTTATATATATATGCTTTCATTGTAGGAACAAGTAAGGAAAAATAAGGCCAATAGGGCTAAAGTTCCTTCATAGACCTATTGTTTGGGTCAAAGAAGCATTGAGACGGTCAAGAACCATTATGTAAGTTTATTATAACTTCGCACTTTAATATTTTTTACTTTACAAGTTATCTTAATAAAATTGTGTCATTTTCATATTTTTAGTCCACTACACATGATGGTAGGGAGATGATAAGGATGGATATCTACAAGCTCACCCATAGTAAGGTTGCAGCTGTAAGTGCTCGTAACTAGATCTATGAGCCATACCAATAGAGACACGTAAGTTTCCTAAATTCAAAAACTTTATAAGTTTGTATATATATTATAATAATAATTTTTACTATGTTTAGGAGAAAATGGTTCACTTGGTGCATCCTCCCAACGATGAGACCTCCGATAGTGTCCATCAGCCTTTGGATATAGAGGGGGCATTTAGGAGAATGATGCCACTGGACCATGGTGGTTTTGTCGATAGCACACACCTTGTTCAGCTTGTTTGGAAGGAAACGGGTTTTCTAATCAAGTGTCATCGATCAGCTTAACCAAAAGATCGTCATACTACAGAAACGAAATGAGAAGGAGAAGAGAGAGGCAAAAAAGGAGAAGAGAGAGATAGTGATGAAGAATCAGATGGATGCCATGCATGCCCAGATGAGTAGGACAAATGATAAGATTCAAAAGCTTCTATCCGTTTTTTGGAAGAATGGAGAGCCAGAGCATCCATCTTCATCAGATCGAGCACCTCCAGATGAGACGAGGACAACATTGGTGGGGCTTGTGGAGTTGGTGGCATTGAGGCAATAATATTTTGATATTTTTTTTTCTTTATTATTACATATTTCCTTTCATATGTAAATATTTCATTATCAAACTTTTCCTGTATCAGACTTTATATCTGTGGAATATAATTTTTTTTTCATTCTTTACATTTTGTATAAAAGTAGGTGTTTCGTTAGGTCTAATAGCCAACCTTTGCTATAATATTCGTAATTAAAAATTATAGTATCTACCTTTGCCGTCATTTTTTCCAATAACTGACGACATTAGAATGTAATTTTTTAAATCATCAATTATTGCATAAGTGACGGTAAGAATATTTATGCCGTCGCTTCAAAAGAGATGCCAAATATACAAAAACGATGGCATTTAAATTTTAATTATTTTTGGGAAATTGCTATCCGTTGTTGCTTATCTAGTAAGCGACAGCATAAATATTTTTGCAATCGCTTTTCAAAGAGACAACATTTACATTTAAACGATGGTCAAAATCCAAAAGTGGTACGTTAATGCAGGAAAATGTGATATACAAATCCCATCGCTTATTTTGGAAAAGACGAGAAATAAAATTCTCGTCGGTTATAAAATGACAGCTAAAGCTCCAATCCGTCTACTAGGCCAATGATAATTCGACGTCAAATTTTCTTTAAAATCGATGACAAAACAAAACGACACAAGTTATGTCGTCGTTTTTTAGTGTCAATGTAAGCACATTTGCCATTAATTTTCAACCGATGGCAAATGCCCAGCTTGTTGTAATGTAATGAGTCGATGATAGGGACATTAAGATTTGAGGAAGGGGAATCTGACTTAGACTTCTTTGATTGTGAAATACTTGAGGACCCCATCATGGATTTATAGGAAAGGCAATGGGAAGAATTGAAGAATGAAGTGAATGATGAAGTTAGCTCCATCACAAGCTCATCCCTAATGATTGAATCTGATTTGGAAGAAATGAATAATAGGAATTAGATATCCAATGTTTCTGTGGGATTAGATAGAGAAATCATGATTGATGATTGGGAGGATCTTCACTTGGACCAACCCGAATCAATCATGATCTATCAAACTCATGGCTAACTCAAGCCCCAAATATGTTGATACAACTAATGTAGACTGAACCATTGGAGGTCAAACCTGCAGAGGAAAAGAACATTTTGTTGGAATCAAATTTTTGGACGGATAAAGAAATTGTTCCCCTTGAGGAAATTGAAATCAAAGAAGGAAATATTGACTTCAGGGGTCCCATTTTGATCAAGCCACCAAACTATTATTAGGATCCCTACGACCTGGATCTAGGAGGGAATAAACACATTAAGTTAGTTGAAATGCTCTATTAGCACCAAGACCTAATTTTCTAAGGACAAGAGTTGATCACTCGGATAATCCAAATGTCCGACATTATAGATTAGGGTTGTGTCCATCCAAGCAAACCTTTGGTCTACATACCCAAAGGAAAAGAGACAAGTAGACTAGGGCATGTATGACTAAAGACTTTTTGAGTTCCTATCCATTAGGGATGGGACTGCACCATAACCTTGTCTGCATCTGCGAACTTCTGACTTTGAGTCTTGTTGATTATTTCTTCCCTTCTTGACCCAGACCATTCAATTGATTGATCCTTTATTGTTTGTGTACTATGACTAGATGAAGGCACTAAACTCAACAGTTGTATAGTCTATTTTTATCTCGGAACTGACCAGATCATCACAAAATTCAAGTGGTTTCTTGTCTAGTCTGCTTCGTTTTATGCCTTTATTTTTATAATGAGGACATTATATTAGCTAGGCAAGGGGGGCTGGATATTCATCTTCGAATTATTTTATTAGCTCCATAGATGTTTTCTTTATTTAATTTCTCCTTATTTTTTTGAAACAAAAAGGAAAGCTATTATCTTACGATAGCAATCCGAAGCGATATATTATATAAACAAGAGGAATTACAAAAGAGATCCCCATGTATGTATGAGGGACTAGCACTCTCTTACAATTCTTTCACAGCACATCGGTTTCTCCTGAAAAAGTCTCTCATTTCTCGCCTTCCACACACACCAGAGAGTCACAGCCATGTGTACATGTGGCTTCCCTCTCACACCAAACCCATGCCATATGGAAGCCCAATCTGGAAGCGGCGCCTGACATGTCCTCCTCCAAATGGCATCAGTGATAAGGCAAGAAGAGAAGATATGATTTGTAAAGTCAGTATGCATCCCACATAAGTAACAAACATGATGATCAGTTCCCAACCTTCTATGGATCCTCATAACCGTTGGATCCTCATCCAACAGCCACAAAGCCACCACATTACCTCTACTCCTCAAAGAGACTCCTCTCAAACAATCTTAGCTGTTGGATCTAAGATCCAACAGTCCAAATTCATGTGTGCCCTTCGTAGTGTAGTGGAAGGCACCTCACCATCTCAAGCAAAGGGTCTGCAGGGGGAAGGCACCTCTCGGCCAAATCAGACAGGCGGGGGACCTTCGCCGTGGCATGGCGAAGGTGGTCAGAGGGTCTACAGGGGGCGTGGTGGAGCAAACAGGTCGCCCTAGGTCAAACTGCGAGCGAAGAAGTGGGTGTGTTCGGTGGGTCTGCAGAGGGCGTTTGGTGGACAGTGGAAGGGCGGAGGAGGATCAGGGTGAGGAGGCGGAGGTTATGCACAGGTCGGCGAGCCGTGTGGGGTGCTGGAGAGATGGGAGTGGTTCGCCGGAGTTTGGCCGGAGGTGGAGAAGGTGAGGGTGATCGGTGGGAAATATGTGGCGACAGTAAGGGTTTTCAGTATAGAAAAGAAAGAGGGGAGGAAGAGGAGAAGTTCTACCTGCTAAGCTGGACGAGGAAGGGTTGGCGCAGGCGACAGTCGTATCGACTGTCGCCGGAGAAGAAATTGCCCAGAGGAAGGGGCGGCGGCGAGGAGAGGGCTGGAGAGGCGCTAGCTGGGTGCGGCGTGACGCGGAAAGATCGAGGGAAGGTAACTCTGCTGCTGGTAGTGCGGCAGGGCGACGAGGAGGAGGGGGAGAGGCCGCCGGAGCAAGGGGGCGTCTGTCGGAGTGGGAAGGGAGGAATTTAGGAGGGTGTCTCCGTCAGATCCGAGCTACCGAAAGCGGCAGACGGTGGTGGCTTTTATAGAGGCGAAATCAGAGAGGAGGGCGGAGGGAGACGATGTGCCTCCCTCGCCGGAGGATGGTCGGATCGCGACCCATACCTTCCGCGCATTCGCACGGAAGGTGTGGGCGATGGCAGAGATCGTGGAGGTGTCCCTACGACAGCAGACGTCGCAGGGAACACCCCGTTGTCTTGGCAGGGGGTCACCCTCACCCTGCACGGCGCCATGGGTTTTGCAGGGAGGACCCAAATGCAAAAAATGATGAAGAATTAGGGGCTAAAATGCGAGGGTTTCAAAAGTTGAGGGTCAAAAAGTAATGGATGAGGACTAAAATGAAAAGTTGGTCAAGAAGGTTTCTTCTTAGGCCCAAGTTTTTAGACATGACGAATTAGGACCTAAGGATTCTGATTGTGAATTTTATTTCTAGATTAAACCTTGTTTGACTGGTCAATTTACGTAAAAACCCAAATTGAGTTGTTAATTGGGCATGGTTCTCAATGTTGGTCAAAATGGGTTCCTAAGGCCAAATTGAAAGTCCTAAACCCTAGAGATTATTTTTCTATGAATTTTAGAGGGTTTATTTGATTTTTACCTTGCCTCGAACCACGTGAATTGAAGTGGGTTTGTTTTTAGGGTTACAGGCTGTCATTTAATTCCTTAGAGTTGCTGTAGCCCTTATTTTCATCCCACTTTTCTTCTTATCAGGTTGTTTTGACCTATGTTTGGATCCTGAGTTACCCTATTTTCAGATCGGATTGGTGAAATTGCATTTTTACCCCTCAGTTTATGTTTTCTTTGCAAACTCAGAATCTCTCTGAGCCAAGCCTTTCTAAGGTTATGTAGGAGCTTTTATTCTTTGTATTAGGTCAGAATGAGCTAGTTATGGCTCATGATGAGGTTCTCATCAATACCCCTTAATTAGAAAGCTGTCTACTTGAGAATTACATGGGTAGCCAGAGAGGGAGAGTCCCGCAAAGACTCCTACACGGTAGAGTACCCCCAAGAGTTATAGGGTTTCCCCCACCCGACCTCTCTTGTCATTGTTGATCCAAGTAGACTAGAATGGGGACTTGACCTCTTAAGTCAACCAGTTTTAATTAAGAGCAATGGTGCTTATGATTTCACTTGTAAATTGAAGATGCTTTTGTGAAAAGTGACCTAATTTGAAGATTAGTTAACCCAAACAACGTGGGTCAACTTCGCATGTATTGTCCTTTTGAGAAATTTAGGTCCCTCTTTTAGTGTTCAAATGAATTTAAGAGCCTGATTTTAGGGTTTTGCTTGAATAGATCAATTGAATCAAGGTTTAGGCACACATTGTTTGGAAAGATCAATTCTTGATTAAGCAAGTGTGTCTCTAAAACCCTAAACTGGAATCCTTAATTGGCTCTAATTTGGTCTAATTTAATTTGTCAAACTATGATACCTAGGGCACAAACAAGAATGTGATGGCCCTAGATATCTTAGCTTCAAGTGGGTGCACTGATCAGGGTTTGGATGTTGTCTAAATAGAATGTATCAAATTAGGCACTTGATGATTTGTCTAAGAATAGAATGCAAGTGGCCCGAATTGATTTTTCCTTTTTTTAGCTTGTTCAAATTCAGGGGTTTAGAAGAAGGTAGATGGAGTTTACCTGCCCCTAGAGTGGTTGATGTGCGGCTGATCTTCCATTAATGAGTCCCTAAAACAGATCACGATAAAAAGAGATGTAGCAAGTTAGAATCCAACCTGATATTGCAATCAAGAGATCTGAATTACGCGTTGCTCCCCAGCAACGGTGCCAAAATGTTGCTCGCTGGAAATCAGGTTTTAAATCATTGCATTGTTGTATAGTTGAAATCTCACAAAAAACAGATATAATTTATACTCGAAAAAGTCCGAGGTCTTTTGCTAGGAGCAAATAGGAATTCAATTCTCAAAATTGTAATATAAAATAATAGAGATACAAAATTGTAATCAGAAATTGATTCAAAGTAATGTAGAAATAAGATCAAGTATCAGACCATAAAAAGAATGGAGAAAAATAGTGATTTGAATCACCAATTACTCCCTACAATAATGGCAAATAGAACTCAATATATATATATGAAATGACCTCAGCCGTCTGAATATTCAATCAAACGTCTTAAACATCTGATGATCTGATTTCTTCTTCTGCTTCTTGCTTTCCTTCTTCCTTCTTTCTTCTTCTCTACTCTTCTTCTTTCTTCTTCTGGTTCTTTGCCTTTCTTTCTGTGTGGCTCCTCTTCTTTTCTTCTTCTTCCTTCGTTCTCTGCTCTTCTATTCTTCTATTCTTCTTCTTCACGTAGAGGCGGAAGGATCTTTAATTTTGGCTAAGTGTCAGCTAAACCTTCTCAAAGCAAAACCCCCTGGCCCTGCGCACGATCCTCTCTTTCACTCCTTTGTCATGCTCTCCCAGAGCCTCCAATAGTACTGGGTTATTGGGTTTTGGTTTATTGGGTTTTTGGACTTGCAGCATACTCGGATCTAGGGCTGCCGGCGTGGGTCGCAGCCGAGGAGTGTAAGGCATAGCGGGTTATCGGGTTATGGCCAAATCCGCAGGGTTAGGGTCGCGGATGAGGCTGAGTGAAGGTGCAGGGGACCTCACCCCCAAGTGTCTGAGGCGATAAGCCCCAGGCACTTTTTCCTCTTATGTGGCCGCAAGCAGTCTTCAGCTTCCGAGGTGGGACTAAAGTCCCACCTTCCCTTTGCGCAGCACGGCAGCAAGGTCTCCTTCCTTTGATTGCTGCAGCTCACAAGGTCAAGACCTCCAATTGACCTCATGGGACGGTGCCTTAGGTGATTCTGCATAGCCTGGGATGAGCACCCGGAGCAAGTGGGTGTTGTAGCAAGCTCCAAGCTTGCTCGAAGCACAGCATCAATGGCGGCCTCAATCTGTTACCTGAAATTCAAGAAAAGGAGCCTTAAGGTCATGTCAGATGGTTCAATAGGATCACCATGGCACGACGAGTGTGACGGTGGTAGTGGTGTGTCGTGAGAGGGTGAATGGTGGTGTATGGAGGTTGAAGATGGTGATGTAGCAGTGGGTAGGTCATCGGGGTGCTAGGATGGGTGATAAGAGTAGGAATGTTAGGGTTTTTGTGCAGTGGAGCACGGCAAAGCTAATGGAGCTGACAGTGGTATGTTTCAAGCAGTTTGGCGATGTGTAGGCATCACCGGAGCTTCGCCAGAGGCAAAGAAGTGCGGGAGGTGGCGGTTGTTGGTTGTGTGTGTTTGCGAGGGTGGAAAAGAGAAATAGAAAGAGACAGAGAGCAAGAGAGGGACTTAGCGTGATGGTTGAGAGGCAGAGGGCTCCGATCTTGGTCGACCGAAGCCAGAGAAGGAGGAAGAAGTGACAAGGCGGCGACGGCGATGCAGACGGAGGAACGCCCTCCCTTTGGCTTAGGAGGGTCGCAACGAAGAAAGGAAGAGTTTAGGCCATCCAATTTCATGGTTGGACGGATGGAAGAGGGAGAGCCAGGGGGGTCGCCGGAGCAGGGTTTTGTGGTGGCCGGAGGAAGGGAATTGAGGTGATTTGGCTCCCCAAAAATTTGCTGAAAAATTGTGCAAGGCCTTGGAGGTGCTTATATAGGTCTTAAGAGGAGGTTCCAAGCTTGGAAACAGGCTTGGAGACCTTGGAGCTTACGTAAACGAATGATACACATTCCTTCTAAAGGTTCGCATGAGCTTTTGGGAAGGAGTTGGGATCCTTGGATGGGCTCATTTGAAAGGAAATTTTCCAAGGAATTTGTGTTTCAAATCTGGGATTGATTGATTGAGAATCGAGTGAGAAATACTCACTCAAAACTCAACGGTGAAGGTTAAACCATCCAAAAATGGTGCGGGGACCTGCTTGTGAAGAAGACAAAGAAGTTTGGGGGTATTTGTAAGAAAATTCAAAAGTTAAGGGTTTGAATAAGATAGAAAGAGTCTGACTGAACCAAAATGCAAACTTGGTCAAGATGATTTCAGATTAAGCCCATATTTTGATCAAAACTTAATTTGGACCCAAGGAATCCAATGATGAAGTTAGATTTAGTTTTTGACTAAGTTTGACTGGGTAATTTATGCAAAAACCCAAATTAGGGTAAATATTTGTCTAAGGCAGTTTTGGGTCAAGACAGGTTTTGATGGTCAAATTGAAGGTTCCAAACCCTAGAGAATATTTTTCTATGAATTTTAGAGGGCTTATTTGAATTTTATCCTGACCAGAATCTCAATTAATTAAGTGGGTCTATTTTTAGGTTTTCAAAGGTCATTTAATTCTCAAAACACGTACAAACCCTTTTCTATTTGTTCTAACCAACTTGTTAGTCTTTTAAGACCATTTGACCCTTAATTACCCTCTGGGAAAACCCGTGATTGTATTGCATTCATGATATAATTATAAAACTATAGTTTTAACCCTATTTTCTTATCTTTCCCTCAGAATGACTTTGTAATGAAATATGGCTCTTTGGCAGTTATGTAGAGGCATTAACTAACTTAATTAGATCAAAATGAGCTATTTATTGCTCATGATGGTGTTCCCATCAATGGCCATGGGTGCTCCACGAATAGGGATAAGAGGGAGGAAAATTTATTTTAGTTTTCTCTAGTGGAGCGTCCCAAGCTTAAGACACAAACTCAAAAGGCTTCTTAAGCTTTAGAGAGGGTGAGGAGAGACTAGGAAGAGATGAAGTGGAATGGGGGAGGAGGGGCTATTTATAAGGTTGTGGGCAAATCATTTGACACTCCACGCAGCAAATGCACCCATAACATGTATGCCTCGAGCAGCTCGCGCTAGCACAACTATGTGCAGCGCCCTCACATGCACTGGTGTGGCATGCTCTCATCCATCAAAATACCATGAAAGCACTCAGATCGTGCCTCGCCGCACCATCACATCGTGCGAATCATGTGTGTGCCAACTTATTGTCATGCATGTCTTGCTTTCTGCTCATTCATAAGGCCATGTAGGTGACTCCATTCGAATGCCCATCGTTTGGCTTTGATCGCACTTGCCTCATGCGTTGATAACATGAAGAGGGGCAAGCATTGTCATGGTACAATCACAATCACACGATCTTAATCCTACAATTAAATTTTTTCTTATTGCTTGCTGAGGAGGTGCATGATTGGGGAGTCAAACCCGTGATCTCTTGCGTTCAAGGGTGGCCTCTCCATCACTGCGTTGAGGCAAGAGGGGGCACTCATGGGCTGTTGGATCACAATCCAACGGTCCATAATGCACCTGATGGAGGCCTCTTTAAGAGTTTGAGGCTTGAGGCATGAGTCCATCTCAGCCATTGGATGGCGATCTAACGATAGAGATCACGTGACGAAGTTGCCTTTAGGATTGATCAGAGGGCCTTCAGCATCTTTGGGAAGCTAGGATGGTGCCACGTGGTGCCATCCTAGCCATCCAACATCTTTGGCTTGTAGGTAGCACTACAAATGTTGGATTGGATTTATGTTCGTGTCATTGGGTTGTGATTGGTCTACTAGTGAGCATAATTTTTGTGAGAAAAATTAGATTTTTGTAAAATCCATTGTCGTAGTCACAAAATATCACTACCAAATTAGATTTACCGAAGCTCAAAGTGAGTCCCGGGTCGAACACAAGGAGGCGAGGTTTGTTTCTTTGAAATACACATTTCGTTTTGTTTCTTTTTGGTCTTTATGATTTTTTGGGTCTTCTATGAGTATGATAACAGAATATCAGAACAAAGTGCTAACCAAGCTAATCTAAAAATCAATAACGAGAGAGAGTAGAGAAATGAAGGAGAGCTAATATATTGAAATAAAATGAAGTTTATTACAATTACACTATGCAAGAATATATTAAACAAGCTAAAGGAAATGGATGTGAGAGGAAATCTCCCGAAATGAATGTTTGGTGATACGATGATGCTTGGTGGAGGCTTGGATGGAGGAGGTAAGGTGCTGGACGTTGGGGATGAGGTGCAAGAGGAATTCGAGAAGTGGGCAGCTTGACCAGGCTATAGGAATGGTGGTGAGGAGGTGAAGATGATTGTCTACTTGAATGGAGGTGAGGGGACAACTCTGGGGTTCCCTATGAAGGTGACATGATGAGGGAGGAATCTTTGGTGGAGGGATAGGATTCTACACTAATAGGGAGCCATTAGAGCTTGAGAATAGAGCTTTTGGGAGCTTGGAATGCTTCTTGGAGCTCTAAGATGGGTGAGGATTAGCTTGGTAGAGATGGGTGGCATGGGGGGTGTGCAAGGGTTTAAATAGATGTGGTAAGGGGTGTGGCCAACCAAAACAAGCCACCTCGTGCACTAGAGCATGTTGGAGCGAGCTGTGCCTCGCTGTACCACGTTAGACTGCTCTAGACCCTTAGATTGGGCTCGCTAATCGTGCTCATGCAGTGTTGGCCATCGATCACGCCCTCGCTGGCGCACACCACAACTGGGGCTCACTATCGCTACCTAGAGCCATGGTAGGGTGGTCACCGCGATTGGATCAAGGATGTAGAGCTTTGATCGTGCCTGCCAGCTGCTCATCACGCCATAAGCGTGCCTGATCACATGGGAGACGACGCTGGCCATTGGATCAACGCCTCAAATCCTGCCCTGCTCGATCAAACGGCTGAGCTCTCATCTAGACATCATAAGAATTGTGCCTCCCCACCACGCATATGATCGTGCGTCTACTTGCACGTCAGATCTCGCATGTGTGAATTGCGCATATCTGGTGGCGTCACGTAGTTGCTTCCATTCTCGCTCGATCGCTCATCGACGAATGAATTTCACCTGTGCGCGCTTCAGCGAATTAAATCCACGTGTGGGGCTTCGAATGCTCATTCGTGTGTTGCAGGTGAAGGCGTTAACCACTGTAACGAGGGTGAGTTTGAGTTGTGGTTTGGAATTAAAGCTCTGGTGCCCATGACCATTGAATCTTGATTCAATGGTTGAGGTTGCGTGAAGCTCTTCTCTGCTCAGCCTGAGGAAGGGCGACATGGCCTCGTAGCGACGGTTGGATTTGAATCTAAAGGTTGAGATCTCGCAAGCGTGGCTCGGGAGGGGTGGCTGCAATCGGATTGCAGGGTTGCAATGGCACCACATGGTGCCATGCTGGCCATCCAACTACTCCTTGTAGAGGGTGCTGCGGAGCTCTGATCGAAGTGGTTTTCGCACTGATGGACTATGATCGTAGTTTCAAATCAATCTGTATGGTCGAATTTTTTGTTTGAAGCCCATAAAGATGTCGCATCGCCTCCTGGCCATATAAAATGTAAAGATTAATATACAAATTACTCAAATCATCGTAAACGCAATGTGATGAATGTTATGCACTATTCACAATGCTACATGCAATGTTAAGCTCAGGAACTAACATAAGTAGGCATTTTTCATGAATAAATGCGCGTTTATCATACCCCCATGCCTATATTTTGCTAGACTCTAGCAAAATTAACCTAAATGCTATGTACAAAGTAGAATCAAGATCTGATAACTTAAGCATGATTTATTGATTAACACTAGAAAATTTCAACTAAGGACCTAGATATAAATACTCAACAGTGATTAGGTGTCTGCCAAAATGTAGACGGCCTAAGTCCTTACCTTATTTTGAAAAGGGAAGGTACATTTTTTCTGCTTTTTCTTCCTTTCCAATTTTTTGGATTTTTTTCTTTCTTTTCAGATAAGAGTTTTGGGGTAACTTTCTGTAGTTACCCAACCCACCCAAGACTCTAAAAGAACTTTAAGTTATAAGCATCTTGTGAAAGGTGATAGACTCACTGAGCGGCCATTAAAATGGACTTCAGATTTTTATGACCCTAGGTGGCCTAATAATTCTACCTCAAGATTTATCTTTCCGATCGATAGCTTTCTCCCTACTTTTAACCTTTTTATGGGGTCAACACAAGGGCAAACCCGGTATATTTCTCCCTGACTTATTCTACTTCTTTGCTTCTTCCTTAAATGTTTTGTAAATTATTTGTGCATTTTTGTAAGCTCGGCTCTGGACAACTTGCGAATGGACTGTTACCCACCACAACTTGCTAGCATACTCGTGTGGTGAAGTGTGGCATATTTTATTTTATTTTTTTCTTCTTTTCCTCTTTTTTTTTAGTATATATTTTTTATTTTTCTATGTAGGTAGCTTTCCTATTGTAAGATTTACCTAAATGTAGTAGAAACAGAGTAGTCATGTAGCTAGGCTCTGGGCAACCAGCAAATGGGCTGTTACCCACGACAACTTGCCAGCCAAACTACTTAAGAAAGTTCATTAGCTACCTAATTTCCATAAAAACCACCGAAAAGTGAGTGAGTGCAAATAGTGTGTAGATACTTTAGACTCAAAGTCCCCTCAAATCGGAGGGTGGGTTGATAAGTCGTGTACTTATCACCCCAATCTATTAGTTAAGTTGAAACAACATTAATGGGGCGAGGACTTGAGAAATAGGTCCACATATTAGTGGACACCCGAGTTGATTAAGCCTAGAGGCTTGAAGAGTCTAAGTATTCAGGTCCTATCATATCATTTCCTAAAGTTAATAACTTCCAATGCCTAAGTTATCTTTTCTTAATTCTCTCTCTATTTTTTTTTTGAAGAGAAATAACAGGAAACTATGTTATGAAACTAACAAAATAATCATATCATAATGTATCCACCCCCCCGATTCCTAGCTAATGCAATGTCCTCATTATAAAATAAAGGCATGAAAGAGGGGCAGAATAGGAAAAATATCACCTGTATTCTGTGAAAACCCGGTCAGCTGCAATAGACTATACACATGCTGAGTTTATTACCTTCAACTTGGAGATGTCAAGGTAAACGATATTAGGCCAAGGTGAGAGCAACCATGTCCAAGGTGGGTTCAGGGAGAACACGGTCAACATACGGTTTAATACGTTGCCCGTTAACCTTAAAAGAATTACCCGTCTTTGGGTCTGATATTGTTAATCCAAATCTCAACACAGTTAATTAAGGTTAAAAGTCTTAACTAATTGCGTAAAGAATTGACTTAGGTTAACAAGAATCATTGTTGTTTAGTGTAGTATAACATTAGGTTAACCTAACATTTTAGATTTTATTTTATTTAGCTGGTTGAGTTCATGTTGTTCATTGGGAGGTATAATTGTAATTTTCAATTCACCTTTTTATTCTAATGCATAATTTACTAATTACCTAATTAGTTACATCAATAATTAATTATATGTTAAGCACATGAATAGATAGACATAAGATTGGTCAATTAATGCATGCATTATTCAATTAATGAAAGAAAATATACAAGAAAGATTTGCAATGAATACCAAGTATAGGAATGATTGGTATAAGGCATAGAAATACATTACAATGAATAAAGATGCCTTTTATGTCAATATATAATTCTTAAACTCTTTTCTCAGCCTCCAACGTTAAATCTGATGTTTGATAAAAAGAATAGTCGACATAAAAATTAAAAATTACAATTAGACTTCTAATGGTTAAATCAATCTCTTTCTTCTTTCACTCTCCCTCTCTCTCTTAACCTCTCTTCCTTAGCACTCTCACCAATCTCTCTTTATTTCTCCTTCAGCTTCTTCCTCTTAAGTTTCTTCTATTCCTTCTCTTCTTTTTCTCTTATTCTTTCATTGTGCACTTAAGGCTTCCACACTTACCCAATTTCACACAACTCAAACCCACTAACTCCACTTAACATAAATTTGTTAGTGGGCAGCATGGGCTGCTCAAGGACACGTAGCACACAGTAGGGTGGGACCAAACCCTACTAGGCCCATGCCTAGTTTAGATTTGGTGGATTTTTATCAATTTTTCTCAAGGCAGAGCTCCGACCCATTCAGGCCCCACATACACGCTTGCCCAACTAGGCCCACACATATAGGTGTACGCACACACTTGCACATACTCACGTGGACACACACACACACATGGATCGATACATATGCTCATTTCATGCGCCCTACGCTGACGACCAAGCAGTCGTGACCATTAACTTTTATTCCAGTGCATGTGTTCATGAACTCCTGATGTGAGACTGAGTCGCCTACTACCTCCTTTGCATGATGCGTCAGCTGGCCAGATCTTCAATCAGTGATTTCTGGTGTCTTGCTGCTCTAGATCGAGCATGAAAAAGCTCGATTGAAAGCTAATGATCACAACTATTCAATTTAATCACCAATTTGGTGATTAGATTAGTTTTGATATGTTGATTCAAAGGATTAACATGGCTATTTTGCGATGTCAAAATGTGTTCTCAAGGATGACTTTGCAGGTCAAATGATCTACAGACCATTTAACATTGTCAATTGTGGGTCTAGAACACATTAGAAAGGTGTTCTGCAGGATTTGTAGAATATAAGGTTAGGAAGAGCTTCAAGAGGCCCTAGAACCATGAGAGCTTAAATCTAGAAGCTCAGAGCTTAGCTTTAATCTCTAACCAGTCCAGATGATAACTATAACCATATGGATTCCATCTGAACAGATTTAGAAGATCAAATGCAACAGTTCTGGGAAAAATTGGCCTTTAAATCATGACAATTGGACCCAAGAACAGTATTGGGTTCAAATGAACCCAAACTTTACAGAATTCAGAAACTTCATTAAATCTCAATAAAAATCACTTAAATCAATCTGAAACAACCCTAAATTGAAGTAGGAGCTTAGCCAACCCATTCAATCAAAGATTCGTGCTTTTAACCCTAAAATTCATTCTAGGTTTGACCATAGAAGCTAAAAAGTTGACTTTTAATCGTTATGCTCACATATTCAAATTGAAAGCCTAAATTGACCTAATTTATCCTCAAGAAGTGATTCCATATCTCAAAATAGGGTTTTGATGATTCTAGAGGTGATCTTAGGCATTGCTGCTTGGTATCAAAAGGGCTATGTTTGACAGAATAACTCAGGACTTTTCAGTTCTATTCAAGATCTAGAATAGGTTCTAGATGTTCTATTGATGCTTATGAACCTATTTCTAAGCACTAAATCTCAGTAATTGAGCTTCTCCAACTCAGTCGGAGTTGGAATAGACAAAATTCAACAAACAACTCTTAACATTAGAATTCAAATCTAATTGATGTCCCATGATCGTCAGATCACAAGGAAGTGATTTAGAGCTTCAGAGGAAGTTTAGAAGGTTGAGGCTTAATATAGGATCGACGAAGCTTGCCAGAGCTTCGGGGAACATTGATCTAATTCATCATTGATCAAATCTCCAAGAAATGGATCAAAAATGGTCTCAATTAGTTCTTGAGGTCACAAGGAACCTCAAGAAAATGTCAATTGCTGCAATTAAAGAACTTTTACATGAATTAATCAAGAATTCAGTAGGAACCAATCTTGAATTTGGATGAACTCAAGAACACTTCTCCCTCTCAATTAAGTGAGGGGAACTGCTAGTTAGGGTTAGGCGCTGGTGTGCGACAATGTAATTAGGTGGAAGAACTCCACCTAGGTCTCCATTGACAGCGAGCTCAAGAGGTTGTGTGAAAATTAGGCGTTTACAGTAGGAGTGTTAATTGTGCTAATTAAGGGAAAGATCTGGGCCCTATAGTTGTCGAGAGGTGATGAAAGGCCCCTAGTGGCTGTGCACTAAGCCATGGACCTTCTCTATGGATAGCGAAGGTCTCCGGTGAAGGTGGAGTGGGATTAGGCGTAGAAGCTGATATAACAGAGGGAAAAGAAGTGAAAGATGATCGTGGAGTGGTGAAGAAAATGATCAAATGAAGAAAATAGTGAATCAAAGTCAAACAAGGTCGGAATTGACCTAGCTGGAGTTGGAGAAGAAAGACTTGAATCTAAGCTTAAACTAAACTAAACTAACTAAATCTACTCTAAAGTAAAAGCTAAGCTAGTCTATAATTACCTAGACAAAGGAAGGTGAGAATCTCCATTGAAAGGTTCATAACAGAGGACTAAATTTGATGATTGGATCAAACTCCAGCGAGGTTTGAAGCGGAGTGGAAAGGTTCATAACAGAGGACGAAATCTGATGTGATTGGGTGGTGTCAACATCAGACCTTGGTAGTTCAAAATCGAGGAAGAAGTGAAGAAGATGTCGCTATGCACAGGGGCATTTTTAAAATAAAAAGTAAGGACCTAAATTAAGAAAAGGACTCAATTAACAAAAGCTAGGGACCTAAACGTAAATGGTTAGTTTTTAGGCTTATTTTAATTTATTTCTTCTCAACTTTTTAAATGTTATTATAAATTAGGTAAATATTATATTTATTCCCTAAAATTACATTTTTTTCCTTTTTAGCTATATTTAATTAAGTGATTAATTTACTTAAGTTAATCAGGTAATTAGGTTTTACAATTAATTTAGTTTAAATATTAAATAACTAGCTAAATGGTTATTACTTGAGTCCAAATTATTAATTAAGTTATAATTAATATTAATTGATATTTAATTTAGCATTTTAAACTTATTTTGAAAGTCATTATTTAATCTCCTATATTATAATTAGCCCTGTATTTAGTATATTCTTAGCTAATTAACTAGGGAAACTAGTTAATTAGGGGTAATTAAGAGCTATGATGAGTCTCTCATCATACCCACAAGCCAAAGTTTTGGTAGTCCATAGCAAAATTAACTAAGAAATACGATGATTTAAGCACCAAGGTGATTAAATTATCATAAACAATTCTATAGTAGTAGAATGCTTAGGTTAGAAAATTTTCTAATATTCAAATTTTTTTATATTTTAAATAAATATCCATAAATATACAGGGCATTAGCGAGAATCCACCAACTATGGACTTAGAATTGTAAATATTTCTCAGAAATATGTATTTGTAAAAATAGAATCTTGACGGGAATTTCATTCGAATTAGAACATTGAAAACTCGTTTATTTTCTATATCTACTCTAGACTCTAAAATCAAAGAAGTCAAGATGACTAAGATAACAAGATTAAAAGACTAGAATTTAAATTCCAACTCAAAATTTCAATAGACATAGGTTAATCGTTAAGCTTGTGAAATCTAATTTTTACCAACCTCAGCTTTATGCAAATTAACTAGTCACCCTTTATCAACCAAATTCAGAGAAGAGTAAAATCCCTAAACCAACCAACCCACGGCATCAAGGATAGACTTCTAGACCTAGGGTTTTGTCAACCTATCTCCTTTAGGCCTCAACAACTAGTCTCCAAAACCCAATTTCTCAGGCTTCACTGCCCAATGCAAAGGTTCAATTTTTAAAGCATCTGTGCTCGTGAATATCCTAAAGGCATCCAAAGTTGCAAAAATCCAAATCTTTAGACATTAATTTCCAATCCAGGTTATTCCAATTCAAACGTTCTCTTGGCCTTACTCAGATTTGGTTGCTTTCTCCTTACCATTTTTCTATCCCAAGGTCAACACTTTTGGTGTATATCTTCCCGATGTACCATTGGGTCTCTTATTCCTATATTTTATCTTCGTATGTAGTGAGATGTAGTGAGATGTTTTTACTGATGAAGTGGTAGCATCCATTTGTAGTGAGATGCTTTATTTGGTGCCTAACAACTACATAAGCATTCATTTGTACTGAGATGCTTAAGTGCAGTGTGTATATAATTTATTTTTTTCTTTCTTTTTCAATAAATTTATTTTTCTACTCCTCATTTTTCTTAATAAATAAAATACTCTAATTCCTTTTTCTAGGTGAGTAGCACATCTTCACCCTTTCAAGAGCTACCCTACGAAAATCCTTGGAATAAAGAGGATTTAGAATCGATCTCTTAACCTCTGTGTTTTCATGGTCTCATATGCCAACAAGACAATTCCAATGTGTATGAATTTTGGACACGTAGGTTACTTATCTCACAAACCAGAGTATGGACAGCAAAACCTTTCACTCTCAAGTCCCTTAGGATCTGTCAAGACGCAACTCGCCAAGTCTAGCCGAATGTCCTTAATTAATTAAGCCAACTATAGCCCATTAAACCATATGGCTAAGAATTCTATGAACTCTTTACTTAATCAACTCTAGGTATCTAGTCTTTCTACTCAACTTGGTGGTAAAAACAAATATTCAAAAATCAGAAGGATCTAACCTAACTTTATTGACCAAGAAAGTTATAATTTAATTCCAAAATTTAAGTCTCGTATAAAACTTAATATATCTTAATTACTTTGTTTCAGAATAAAGAGTAGGAAAAACATATCCTATATGGTTTCAAACTCTAATTTGAGAAAAATCTCGTTCAAAATTCGCAACAAATATGTGTTTTGAAAAGGTATTCAAGTAAAAGTCCAAAGTAAGGATTCAATGCACTTACTAGTATATAGTATTTACAATTAATTATATGCTTTTGGTTTCTGACCTAAAAACGAAAATTAAGCTCTTAAATTACTATTATAAATATTTAAATATTCTTTTACGTTCTTCTTCAATTCTTCTTTCAAATGAATGTAATCCCCTTATTTATTATTTTTTATCTTTTTATTATTTCTTTAATTTATATATATTTCTTATTTTATCATTTTTATGCATTATCAAAATTTCAAATTTTTATGAAATTTTCAGAAAATTTTCAAATTTTTAGGTATTTTAACATTTTTCATCTTTTATCTACCAATACACAAAGAGTATTAGATTTCACTTCACACCCCCCCAAGACAAAATTTTATAATGTCCTCATTGTAAGAAGGGTGAAAAAGATTCTATACTTCACTTCGTATAGGGTGACAAAAAGAGTCGTATAGAGGTGATCAAAGATCTCTATATGCACGATTTCAAGTTTGACATAAGTCAGAGTGATCAGTATGACTAAGTGAAGTGTGGGACAATTAAAGAAGTGACAAATATAGTACAGACTCAAGTGTATAGGTAGATGAAAGTGTGGAAAAAATAGGAAACGACTATGTACAAGTGTTAATTTTATGCCTTTAGCTAGGCGTAAGCTCTAGTGAAAAGTAACTCCCGTAACATAATAGGTATGGTAAAAACAAGGGAGTCAAGGAGGAATTAACTCACAAGAAAACAAGAAAACAAAATAAACCACCTAGAATCAGAATAGTCAGAAATAGTAAACTCGCCCTAATTTTGCCTAAAATAGATCTTGCAAAACCAAAATTAGATTCATGTGAAAATCTCAAGAAAGATATGAGTGAATTTCATGAAAGATAAATCTGATTTGGGTCAAGGTAATGATATTAAAGAATGAGGCAAATATAATAAGTGAGTCCAACCAACAGGGTGTCAGCATGATCAATTTTTATCTGGAAGAATAGATTGATCATTTTGGTACAATAAAGGTTGTTGATGCAGGCTTCGAAGATCACTCCTGGGAGGGGTAGAGGGTAGGCTTTGATTTGGATCAAAGGCCTGATTAATGAATTGTACTTGGCCCTGATGTTGTTAGGAGGTGGCAGATTCCTAGGATTCGGAACTAGCTGAGATGGAAGAGTACTTGGCTGATGAGACAACCAAAAGCGTGATCTGATTTTCTAAATCAGCCAATTCTGTCGTACATTGCCTTTGAATCTCAATGAGTGCTCTAGTATTTTGTCACTGGCTCTCAGTCACAGCTCACAAAATCTGATCTAGTTACGTGTCTCTATTCAGCCCTAAGTAGTTCTACGTACTCGAGTGAATGGGCGTCACATTCGGTTACTGAGAAGGCAACGAAGGTAGATTTTTATGGGTTTGATTTTGATATGTAGGTCTTAGATTTTGATCAGCCTAAGAGAAGTTGGGGTGGTATCTCCATCCAGGGTTATACATATTCGAATAAGGGTTTGATCTAGAAGTGTTCTCCTGGATGGCATACAGAGTATAAGGATTTGGCAAGTTTTCACCAAAAGTAGGATGTGGGGAAAGTGGTGGGAATGATGGAACAAAGGTCCCTCCTTGAGTTGGTGAATGAGTAGGGAGAAAACCCAAGGAAGAAGGATCGCTAGAATCCAGATTATTCACAAATTCCCCTCGCGGGAATTTGCAAAACAAGTAAACGTACAGGATTCTGCATATCGAGTAGAGGTGTAAAATTCTTCATCATGTTGCGGACCTCGTCAAGATGCTTCGCTATGATGTAAACCTTCTCCAATAAATCCTTTGAACTTGACAGGTTTTCGATCTCGTGAATGCCCTTGTGATGCAAGTTTTGTTGTGGATTTGGTGCGTGTTTCCTTGCGTGAATTGTGGCATAGATGAATTATTGATCAAGTTTTCCGTCATCCCTTCAAATAGTTCCGAGGAAGATTCTTTGTGATGTGCATGAGTTGCCAACTAGGGATGTCGTGATGTGGGCATTCCTTTGCAAGTCATGAAAGTGCTCCCATGCTTAATGAATTGGTTCTCCTTAATTTTGAGTAAAGGTGGTGATGGCTCGCCCAAGGAAATTGGTACGACCTATAGGAAAGAATTTCTTCAGAAAGGCAAATTCGAGTTCATTCCAGGTTGAGATAGGTCGTGTGATTGTGCAGTACCAGTAGGTGGCTTTGTCTTTTAAGCTAAAGGAGAACATCTTCATGAGTAGGATTTCCCACCTTTGATTTCGTGGACTAAGAGTCTGAGATAGATTTTTGAGATCTTCTATTTGTTGGAATGGATCCTCGGATGCATACCTGTGAAAGTGTGTGATTAAACCTATAATGTTTGGCTTTAATTCTGGGTCGTTTTCCCCTATAGAAATCCTAACACTAGGCTCTACTTGTGCATTAGATGGATTGTAGTAATCATGGAGTAGAGGCCTAGGACAAGGTGGAAGAGGAAAATCAAAAGGATCAGGACCCACCTCAAGTCGAGGAGGAGGATGGACCTGTAAATTTTGGAGGTTTTGGAGAGCAACCGTCAACAGATTAATTTAGTGGTTCTGCTCGAGCATTTGCAGATTCTAGTTTAGGAGCACCTCATGGATACCAAAAGGCGACATCACCCCCAAAGCAGAAGAAGGGATCTCGGGATCCTAATTCTGCGATTGATCCATAGAATCATATGCAAAAATGCAGAGAAAGTTGACGGGAAAATGGGTTGCTTTAGTGCAACCAGCCTAGGTAGACATGCCAAAGGAGATATGAGAACTTGCTTTAGAGATTGCCTCCCATGCATAAAACACAAAAAATGTTCAAAGGCACACTCACCACTGCGAGAAACAGCGGCAAGCAAAACCTGTATACAACACGAAAAAGTGGATTTTTCTTCTTTTCAAAGGAAAAGAAGATCCTAAGAATACGCGTAAAATATAGTGATGCAAACAAGTAGTATGTAAATCCAAAATATGTGTTCTATACGTGTCTACATAGGTGCATATCCTTAAACTCAATGATTTAAGGTTTAGGAACGAGACCGCTCACTGCTGGCTCCTCGGGGCTCTAGTAGTGAGACAAACTTATTAATCTTCAACCATAGCCCTAAGAGGTGCAAAGAGGAGAGGTAGAAGTATGAGACTTGTGTGACTCTAGTGATCGCACTGTATGCACAATAACATGCAACTGATGTGTACAATAAAAACCTGCATACAATCTGCAAATAGATATATGTTACGAGTTTTAAAGAAAATCCTCTTTTTAGTTAATCTTTTACAAAAATAATAGGAAGAAGTAAATGTGACCGTTTTTATGTCTTTTCAAACAAATATATGGTCATACTTATTAATCAGAAGACAGGGATCAGTGTGGGTTTTTGCAAATTTCCTGCTGATGTGAGAAAAAAAATTCCCGAGTCAGATCATCACTAGCAGGTAAATGTACTCCTAGGAATGTATGCCTAGTAGTATGTTGCTGCTATTTAGGAAAGATGTATTTTTGGCTTTTTTTTTTAATGCAGTAAGTAAATCCAAACTAGAGACTAAGGAAAGGAATACTCACAATGGAAATGTTTAATCGATGTGAAAAGTAGAAATAGAAACCCGCCCTCTTCCTGAGAATACCTGTAATGATATCCTTGGACGAAGGGAAAAACAAAAAACTAGTTAGAAAGAAATTATTTACAAACTAATAAAAAAATGATAATGGCAGATATATTTTACAATTACCTCCCTGACAATGGTGCCATTAAAATGTTAATCCAAATCTCAACATAGTTAATTAAGGTTAAAAGTCTTAATTAATCGCATAAGGAAATGACTTAGGTTAACTTGAATTGTTATTTTTTAGTGCAGTATACGGTCAAGTTAACCTAACATTTTAGATTTTATTTCAATTAACTGGTTGAGTCCAGGTCATTCAATGGAAGGCATAATTGTAATTTTTAATTCACAATTTTATTCTAACGCATAATTTACTAATTACCTAATTAAGTTTTACATCAATAATTACTTATATGTTAGGCACATGAATAGATACACACAAGATTGATCAATTAATGCATGCAGTATTCCATTAATGAAAGAAAATAAACAACAAAGATTTACAACAAATACTAAGTACAGGAATGATTTGGAACAATTTTTACAAGAATATAAGGCAAAAAAATAAATTACAATGAATAAAGATGCCTTTTATGTCAATACAAAGCTTAAACTCTCTTTTCTCAGCCTCCAGCCTTAAATCAGATGTCTGCTAAAAAGAATAGCCATCTTAAAAATTAAAAATTAAAATTAGACTTCTAATGGTTAAGTTATTCTCTTTCTTCTTTCACTCTCTCTCTTAACCTCTCTTCCTTAGCACACTCACCAATCTCTCTTTATTTCTCCATTAGCTTCTTCCTCTTATGTTTCTTCTATTCCTTCTCTTCTTTATCTCTTATTCCCTCACTGTGCACCTAAGGCTTCCACATTTAGCCAATTTCGCACAACTCAAACCCATTAATTCCATCACTTAACAAAAAATTGTTAGTGGGCGGCATGGGCTATTCGAGGACACACAACACTCGATAGGGTGGGACCAAACCTACAAGTCCATGCCTAGTTTAGATTAGTTGATTTTTATCAATTTTTCCCAAGGCACAGCTCTAGCCCATTCAAGCCCACATACATGCTCGCCCACCCAAGCCCATACACATAGGTGTGTGCACACACCTGTGCGTGCTCATGTGCACACGCATGCACACATGGATTGATACATATGCGCATTTCATGAGCCCAACGCTGACGACCAAGCGGTCGCTGTGTGCTTTAACTTTTATACCAACACATGAGTTCGCAAACTCCCGATGTGGGACTAAGTCACCTGCTTCCTCTTTCACGTGATGTGTCTACTAACCAGATCTTCAATCACTAATTCCAGGTGGCTTGCTACTCCAGATAGAGCGAGAAAAGGCTCGATTGAAAGCTAATGATCTCGACTATTCAATTTAGACAACAATTTGGTGATTAGATCCGTTTAGATCTGTTGATTCAATGGATTAACCTGGCTATTTCGCCATGTCCAAATGTGTTCTCAAGGATGACTTCGCTAGTCAAATGATCTACGGACCGTTTAACATTCTCAATTGAAGGTCTGGAACACATCAGAAAGGTGCTCTGTAGGATTAAGAGAAGATTTATGGTTAGGAAGAGCTACAGGAGGCTCCAGAACCATGAGAGCTTAAATCTGGAAGCTCAGACCTTAGCTTTAATCTCTAACCAATCTAGACGATGGATATAACCATATGGATTCCATTGGAATAGATTCAGAAGATCAAATGCGACAGTTCTGGGCAAATCTTGACGAGAAAACCCAAGAACAGTATTGGGTGCAAATGAACCCAAACTGTACAGAATTCAGAAACTTCATTAAATCTTAATAAAAATCACTTCAATCAATTTGAAACAACTCTAGATCGAAGTAGGAATTTAACCAAGCCATTCAGCAAAAAATTCATGCTTTTAACCCTTAAATTCATTCTAGGTTTGACCATAGAAGCTGAAACATTGACTTTTAATCGTTAAGCTCACAGATTCAAATTGAAAGCCTAAATTGACCTAAATTAACCTGAGGAAGCAATTCCATATGTCAAAATAGGGTTTTGACAATTCTAGAGGTGATCTCAGGCATTGCCGTCTGGGATCAAAAGGGTTGTGTTCGATAGAATAACTTAGGAGTTTTCTGTCCTATTCAAGATCTAGAATAGGTTCTAGATGTTCTACTGATTCTTATGAACCTAAGTAATTGAGCTTCTCCAACTCCACCGAAGTTGGAGAAGACAAAATTCAATAGAGAACTCTTAACATTAGAATACAAATCTAATTGATGTCCCATGATCCTGAGATCACAAGGAAGTGATCTGGAGCTTCAGAGGAAGTTTGGAAGGCTGAGCCTTGATATAGGTTTGTCGGAGCTTGCCGAAGCTCTAGTGAACACCAATCTAATTCATCAGAGATCAAATCTCCAAGAAATGGACCAAAAATGGTATCAACTAGTTCTTGAAGTCGCAAGGAACCTTAACAAAACATCAATTGCTATAATTAAAGAACTCATACACGAATTAATCAAGAATTTAGTAGGAACCAATCTTGAATTCAGATGAAATCAAGAACACTTCTCCCTCTCAATTAAGTGAGGGAAACTGTTAATTAGGGTTAGGTGTTGGTGTACGACTATGTAATTAGGTGGAAGAACTCCTCCTGAGCCATCATTGATAGTGAGCTCAAGAGGTTGTGTGAAAATTAGGCATTCACAGTACGAGTGATAATTGAGCTAATTAAGGGCAAGATCAGGGCCATATACTTTTGGAGAGGTGATCGAGGGCCCCTAGTGGCTGTGCACTAAGTCATAGACCTCTGCCATGGACAACGAAGGTCTCCGATGGAGGTGGAGTGGGATTAGGCATAGAAGCTTATATAAGAGAGGGAAAAGAAGAACAAGATGATTGTGAAGTAGTGAAGAAAATGATCAGATGAAGAAAATAGTGAACCAAAGTTTGATGAGGTCAGAATTGACCTTGCTGTAGTCGGAGAAGAAAGACTTGAATCTAAGCTTAAACTAAATTAAGCTAACTAAATCTACTCTAAAGGAAAAACTAAGCTAGCCTATAATTACCTAGACGAAGGAAGGTGAGAGATCTCTGTCGAAAGGTTCATAATGGAGGATAACATCCGATGATCGGATCAAACTTTAGTGAGGTTTGAAGCGGAGTAGAAAGGAGGATGGCACGCTCAGAAGCTCTATCACAGCTTCTGAGAGGACAAACAGGTGAGAGGCGATATGCTCCTACATTGGAGGTGCCTTGAAGAAGGAGAAATGGGTTGTTGGAAGAGAAGAATAGCCTATCATCAGTCACTGTTTAGGGAAGAGGGATAGGGGGTCGATACAAGAATTGAAGGTGTGGAGGTCTATTTATAGGTGGCAAAGAGGGATCTTGGGGATGTATCGAGATAGAATGTTGTCTCGACTCAAAGTACCCACCGGCGTCGTCTTCGATGCCAGTGAGCTTCTTTGCTTATCCTAATTAGGATTAGGAGGAGATCTGTGCCGTTGGATGCATTGGAGGTAGGAGCAGAAGGCTGGCAGGCATGGTGAAGGTGCTATGATGTCAAATGGGCAGTGATCGGGCAGTGTCAACACCGAACCTCCTGGGCTATTGAAAACTAAGGAAGAAGAAGTGAAGAAGGCCACGTTATGCACAAGGGCATTTCTGAAATAAAAATTAAGGACCTAAATTAAAGAAAGGACTCAATTGACATAGAAGCTAGGGACCTAAACATAAATAGTTAGCTTTTAGGCTTATTTCAACTATTTATATGTTATTATAAATTAGGTAAATATTATATTTATGCCTTGAAATTATGTTTTTACCCTTTTTATCTGTATTTAATTAAGTGATTAATTTTCTTAAGTTAATTAAGTACTTAGTTCTTAAAATTAACTAGTTAGTTTAAATATTAAATAACTAGCTAAATGGTTATTAGTTAAGTCTAAATTATTAATTAAATTATAATGAAGACTAATTGATATTTTATTTAGCATTTTTAACTTATTTTGAAGGTCATTATTTATTCCCCTATATTATAATTAACCATGTATTTAGTATATTCTTAGCTAATTAACTAGGGAAGCTAGTTAATTAGTGGTAATTAAGGGCCATGATGAGTCACTTATCAGATATTTCAACGGCTCTGTTAGAAAATATTTGAATAATAATGAATGAGTTGTTCCACTTAGACCTAAGCTTACCAAAAAAGAGCTTAAGTCGAGAATGAAAGAGCCAGATCCTCTGGTTCATCTCAAAGCTCTTATGGTAAATCATCTGGTCATGAAGAGCTTTGGTCCTTGCCTTATAAATTCTGGCATTATCATAGGCATCATTTCTATGCTCCTCCAACTTAGATAGTTGGAGTTTCCTGGTCTTCCCGGCTAACTTTAGGTCAAAAGTGCATTTCTTGATGGTCCAAAATGGCCAGTGTTCTATTTTTGTGGGAAAGTGACATGCCTTACAAAACACAAAATGGAATGGAGACATACTGATAGGCATTTTGCATGCCGCACGGTTGTCCTAAGGAGCATCGTCAAGCTTTTGGGTCCAATCTTTCTAATCAAGCCTAACCGTTTTTTGCAGTATGTTCTTGATCTCCCTACTGGAGACCTCGGCCTATCTGTTCATCTGGGGGTAATAAGGTGTGCAAATTCGATGATTCACCCCGTATTTTGCCAATAGATTCCTGAACTGAGCATGAGTGAAATGCATGCCACCATCATTGAAGATGGCCTGAGGAATCCTGAACCGATTAAAAATGTTTCTCTTAGCAAAGTCAATGGCCACTTTATAGTCATTGGTTCGGGTTGGAATTGGCTCAATCCATTTCGACAAGTAATCCACAACAACCAAAATATACTGGCATCCAAATGGAGGAAAGGGTCCCATGAAATCGATGCCCCAAATGTTAAAGATTTTGACGAGAAGTATCGAGTTTGGGGGCATCATGTTTCTCTTGGCCATGTTCCCGAGTGTCCGACATCAATAGCATGAACTTGAGAATTCCTAGGCATACTTATATAAAGATAGCCAATAGAATCCATATTGTAAAATTTTCACTACCGTCTTTTTCCCGAAAAAAAGTCCACAAGCAGATGCATGGCAGAACTCAAGTATGCTTTGGAACTCATTTTCCAGGACACGTCGACAAATAATCTAGTCAACACCGATGCAGTCCAGCTTGGGTTCATCCCAAAAGTAATATTTGGTCTTGGATAGAAGTCTATACCACTGTTGCTTGCTCCAACCCTAGGGGATTAGACCAACAGCCAAATAATTGATGATATCCGCAAAACAAGGAGTTTGGATACCCGAAACTGTAACAATATTCTCATCTAAAAAAGTGTCAAAAATTGGGTTATCTGGATGAGGAGAATCAATTAGGATTCTCGAAGGGTGATCCGCCACTACATTTTGTGTCCCATATTTGTCTTTAATTTCAAGATCAAATTCTTGAAGTAAAAGAATCCATCGAATGAGACAAGGCTTGGTATCCTTTTTGGCAAAGAGATGTTTCAAGGTCTAGTGGTCGATGTAGAAAATGACACAAGAACCTAATAGATAAACCCTAAATTTTTCCAAAGAAAAAACTACAACTAGCAATTCTTTTTCAATAACGATGTAGTTCCTCTGGGCCTCATCTACAGTCTTGCTAGCATAGTAGATAATAGAAGGCTTCTTATCTATCTTCTGATAAAAGATAGCCCCGACTGCATAATCAGAAGCATCAACCATAATCTCAAATGGGGATGTTCTGACCGGTGGTTGCAACACCAGGGCACAGATGACTGTCGTTTTCAAAAAATCAAATGCCTTGTGGTATGATTCATCAAACTCGAACAACATGTCTTTGGCTAGAAGGTTACTCAAGGGTCAAGCAACCTTCCAGAAGCCCTTAATGAATCTCCGTTAGAAACCCACATGACCAAGGAATGATCGACTTTGTTGAACGGATGAGGGTGGGGGAAGTTTAGAGATTACACCTAGCTTGGCCTTATCAACTTCAATGCCCTAGTTAGAGACCACATGACCCAAGACGATGCCTTCTTGTGTCATGAAGTGGCTCTTTTCTCAGCTAAGGACCAATCGTGTTTTGATGCATCTCTTGAGGATCAATTCCAAGTTAGCCAAGCAAGATACAAAAGAATCTTCAAAATGGAGAAATCATCCATTAATACCTCAAGACAATTTCGCACCATGTTAGAAAAGATGGCTGACATGCACCTTTGGAAAGTTGTGAGTGCTTTGCAAAGCCTAAACAGCATCCTGTGGAATGCAAAGGTTCCCTAGGGAGATGTGAACGTTGTCTTTTCCTAGTCTTTAAGATGGATAGGGACTTGGTTATATCCCAAATAACTTTCCAGGAAGTAGAAATACTTTTGTCTAGCTAACCTTTCAAGGATTTGACCAATGAATGGTAGAGGGAAATGGTCTTTTTTGTGGCTGTGTTTAGCTTCCTGTAATCAGTATAGACTCTCCAGGAGAGAGCTACACAGGTAGTAAAGGATTCCCCTTTCTCATTAGTCATTACGGGGCACAATCTGAATGGGGCTAACCCATGGACTATCCAAGATTGGGTAAATAATGCTTGCATCAAGCCACTTGATTATTTCCTTTTGGACCACTTCTCGCATATTGGGGTTTAATCTTTACATCTCACAAGAAGGGCGAGATCCATCTTCCATGTAAATCTAGTGATTGCAATAAGATGGCTCGATCTCTCAAAAGTCATGTATGGTCCAACCAATTACCTCTTTATTCTCCTTTAGGACCCTAATCAGTTTCATCTCCTATTCCTTAGTCAATTTCAAAGTAATAATCACAGGGAGCATTTTCTTAGTTCCTAAAAATTCATACTTTAAATTCTTGGGTAATGGTTTCAGTTCAAGCTAGGGTGGGTTCAGAATGGAGGGTAAGGAGGATGTTGATGAAGATTCATCAGGATGATCCAGTGGAAGAGGTTGGGAGTGAACAAAATTAACAACCACTTCAGGGTGTGGTGAGTCTACCATGGAGGGTTGTGGGTTAGGCTCGACAGTGCTAGTAGAATCCTCGAGTACATTGATCGCCAAACACGTCTTAACATTGAAATCATGTTCCTCGTGTTCCCCGATAAATCCACAATCCTCAAATCTGTTTATCGCCTTGAAAATATCAAGTGATAGTTTTCTGCCTCCAAAGGTGATCTCCATACTACCGCTCTCATAATTGATATTGGCCTTGGTGGTAGTGAGGAACAATTCCTTAGAATGATGGGCGTGTTCCTCAAGTCTTCAGGTACATCCATGTCAAGGATAGGAAATCTGTGAGAGAATAAAAGTCCTTGACCTTGAAAATAACAACTTCAATAATGCCTTTTGGTGTGTTGACCGAACAGTGCGCTAACTGTAGTGTTACTGAGGTTGGCCTGAGTTCACCTAACTGATGTGTACGCATCTAAGTAGCCTAAAATATCTATTTATCCATGTTCCTAGTTGATAACGATTTCACGCGGTTTGTTAAATACATCGTTGTAACGCGTAAAATCGATCAACTCTTAAATTTATATTCCTAGATAGGGGAGTATCTAGGGTCGTCCAAGGAGGCCAAATGTTTGCAAAATTGATTCTCTTGCTTGGAATACAAATCTCAACTTTCTTTTTGGTATTTTTTCGATATATCATTTTTTTTCTTTTGAATTATGACAACATGCGAAATAGTGGCGGGAAGGTGATTTACACTTCAAATTTAATAAACTACTTCTAAAGTGGCAAGTAGAACCTTTCCCTAAGCTCACTCTAGGCAAGTGGGGGCCTAGAATAATTAGGGAGAGGGAGTGAAGAATGCTAAAAACAAAGCAAGTAGAAATGAAAATTAGAAATTGCAAAGAAGGAAATCTAGATTAATGAAAAGTGTTTTACAGAAAAGCCTAGTAGAGGAATGCTTCTACTACTAGAAAAATTAAAATAAAGAAAAGCAAACACAAATCCTCTAGATAGATGGTGAAGAAGAGGGCTTCTTGCTCCAAGGTTGGTAGCTCCCAAGCTTGAAAAGAATCGTCCAACTCCTTCCTTGCTGTGCTCCACCAAGGTGATGTCCTCCAAGGCAAGCCCTAAGGGGGAGTGCCCTAAACTTCTCTCCAAGGGTGGACGTCCACCCTAGGTCCTTCTCCCTTGCCTGGCCGTCCTCCTTGAAGTGGAAGAGTCCTCCTCCTTGGCGTGGCCCAAGTTGAAGAGAGTGGGGAGAAGAAGGCACCAAAAGGGCTGGTGATGTGCCCCTTTAATCTCCTTCTATACTCCTTCTTGGCCGTAGGTATAGGTGGTATACATAGCAAAATACACTAATGGAGGATGGTATTTATGTGGTGGTAGGGTAGGGTATTTATAGGATGGGAAGGGGGGTGGTTACGGTGTTTTTTTGGAGGGAAATGAAGGGGTGCTTGGATATTTTTGGAGGGAAAAATGGGAGGGAAATGAAGAGGTGCCTTGGTTTTTCCTCCAAAAATGCCTTCTAGAAGGCAATTTTGGAGGGAAAAAATGGAGGGTGGAGATGGGTTTTGATGGTGGATGTAGGGTGGTGATGGAAGGGATAGTTGGCACCAAAATAAAGTAGGAGTAGGTGGTCTTTTTGCTGGAGCTTAGGTAGTAGGGTAGTAGGTTTTGGTGCCATGGAGGTGGACTAGCTAAGTTAAGCAGCTTAGCTAGCTTAGCTAGTAGGGAGTAGAGTTGGAGGCATTTGGAGCTAGGGTTTTCAGGGAGAAGAGCTGGAGGTAGTCATCTTGAGCTGCACTAGAGCTGGTGGTTGCTGAAGAGAGCTGCAAGGAGCTACCTTAGCTGCCTTGGCTTGCTAGTTCTTTACTAGCTACTAAGCCAAGCTAAAGCAAGCTGGCTTCTGCTGAAAGGAGCTGAGGTGAGCTGAGTCTAATGCTCCCAGGGAGGATCAAGCTGAGTGAGGCAGCTAAGGTAGCTTAGCTCAACTGAGTTGAGCTAAGCTGAGTCCCCAGGAGCCGGACTTAAGCTTCCTAGGCTGGAATGAAGTTATCTTTAGCTGGCCGGAGTTGAGTAGAGTTGGATGTAGCTGGACCTAAGCTGGGGTGAACTCCAGTCAACTCAGCTGAGCTAGCTAGAGCGCCCTGTGGACTAATGGGAGCTGAGATGAGCTAGACTCTGCTATGTTGAGCTAGATCTGAGCTGACCTGAGCTAGGGTGAGCTAAGATGAGCTCTCTTGAGCTGCCATTCAGCTGAGATGAGCTGAATGGAGCTACGATGAGCTAACCCTAGTTCAAGTGAGTTGGAATCCAGCTATGGTGAGCTGGATCAAGCTGAGTTCCAGTTAGTCTGAGCTTTTTCTTCACCAGTTGCCTTCCTGAGTGCTAGGGTTTTGGAGTTCTGACAATCTGCATACCCCTAACACTTACAAAAATACATTAAAAAGATAAAAAAAATTGCAATGCATGCCTAACCTAATTGATGCCTAAATGCAGCCCAAAAACCTATTTGCGGAGCAAAATCCTAAGAGCTAAGTTTGTTTTAATGCGTAAAAATGATGATAAACTGGCGTTTATTACACCTCCATGCTTATCTTTTGCTAGTCTCTTAGCAAAACTTAAATTTTTACCAAACGGAATTTTTTGGAAATCTAATTTTTTTCTACTTTTGAGGAGAAATAGATTAAGGGACCTTGGTTGATCTAAACATAAGAGGTACAAGATTTGTTAAAGATAAACATCGAGATTTATTTTGGATCCAACCATTAGATGAAATAGGATCAATATTTCCTCCAGAAACTTCACAAATTAACTCCTTGTTAATTTAGATGACTTGAAATTTTTGTTTTTGGGATTTTTCTGGCTCATGAATCTGATTCGCAACTTGCAAAACTCCTTTAAAGCCTTGTGTCTGTGCTTGTGAAAAGCCAACATTTATAGGGGCATGTTAATTAATTTATTTATTCTTTTTTTTTTCTCCCCCATGCTTATTATCAGCTTAGTCTTACAACAGATGTGTCGGGATATCATTCCCGTTACCAATCCTTGAGGGGGCTCTAGCGCTAGTACTTCGGGATAGCACTGTCCATGACACCACCCAGGAGCTCACAACCCCAAAACACAATGTGGTGTAAAGGGGCGCTCTAAGAAAACTCAAGCTCTTGCTCTGACACTATAGGTAGAGCACCGTCCAAGACACTTGAGCTGCTAAAATACGCTTTAATGCTCCATCTAAAGATATGAAATATAGATAGGGAGCAGCACCGAGGCGGTAACATGTTGACATCGCATCCTCAAAGGAGGCATTTTCCTCCTTGGCGGTGGGAACTCAAACCAATGATCTGTTTCAGACTTTTACTAAGTCCAAATACGGGAGTTTTTCAAATTTTTAGTTATTTTTAAGTGTTGGCTTGTGTGTGAAAATTGACACAAGAAGTTTCTCAAGACATGCAAGTTTTTGAATCAGAAACTAAGTCAAATACTTTCCACACTACAAAATAGGATCAAGTCACCTGAACTATCATGAGTTCAGGTGGAATTTTTAGAGAAGGTATCTGATCTAGTCTAAAATAGACCCTGAAATTCTAATGATCAGATCCACATCCTCTTCCTTAGTTTGTTAAAGATTAAATCCCATAGTATCAAAAGTGAATTTTTCGACCTTAGTCCCGATTTCAAAATTTTTCCTCAAAAAGTTCTCAACATTTTTTTCTTTTGGGTATGCAAGCAGGAAAATAAAATAACTAAAGAAAAATGCATGTTTATAGGTTTTGAAAATCCTAAATCGATCGTTAAATTTTAAAAACACCCCCCATGCTTAAGATATGTCATGTCCTCATGCATTAGGAGGGAAAATGGATCACCTTAGTGAAGAACGGTCAGGTTTAGGATGATCAAAACCTGGAAAAAGAAGAAGAAAAAGGAAAGCAGGAAAAAAAATGATGGGTTACCTCCCATCCAGTGCTGTCTTTTACGCCATTTAGCCGGGCGTGAAGGTATGCACGGAAGATGGAAAATCATGTAAATAGTTGGACACTTGAATGTCTTTAATAAAAGTGTCTTTCTCAAGATTCCTAAAAAGATGAGTGGTAAAGATAAAGGGATCAAAATAAAATAGAGATATGGGAAAAGGACCCGGGTCTGTCCATGGTTTGAATTGATGATGAAAGCCAAACTCAAGTGGATCAGGTGGTAGGTCCAATGGAAAGGGATGGGGAATGGTGTCAATGAGATGTAGGGTGGGTGAAGTTAGTGTGGATGTTTTTGGTGGAAAATCAGGAAGATGAAAAGGGGGAAAGTCAAACCCTAGTTGATCTGGAAAGTCTTGGATCACATAACTATCCTTAG
Source organism: Thalassia testudinum (assembly GCA_037157565.1). NCBI lineage: Eukaryota > Viridiplantae > Streptophyta > Magnoliopsida > Alismatales > Hydrocharitaceae > Thalassia > Thalassia testudinum. The sequence continues at coordinate 52,566,866 of JAZHRO010000035.1, read as the reverse complement.
AATAAGAATCAATAAAATATAGATCAATAATGGTTAAAGATGATTGAGATTGGATCAACATAGACATTTCAAATACTGCTTCCATTTTATTATCAGTGTCCTAAAAAATTTTGTGATCAATGGACCTCTTGGAAGCTTGAAATAAGAATGTCTGGTTACTGCAACTTATATTCATTTTCCCAAAATGAGAATTGATATTAGCTACTGCCATAATCAGAAAAGGTCTTCCAAGGATGGCATTAATGAGAGCCTTGGGTACCTCTATGTCAAGGACCATAAAATTTACCGGAAATAGACAATTCCAGACCTTGATAATATTATCCTCAACAACTTCCTGTGGTTGAATGGTAGATCGATCTTCCAATTGAAATTGAACCTTGGTAAGTTTTAAATCACTGAATCGAAATTCCTCAAATAAGATAAGGGGGATGAGATTACTAGAGGTACCTAAGTTGAGAGGGGCAAGAAAAAAAATGGTGTCAGTTATGACAATTGAGATAAGTGATGTGCCCTGGTCCTTTTTTGTGAAAGGTAGCTTGCTCTAAAAAATTGAGCTCGCTGTCTTTGAAAGGACCAACCTTTCTATATTCTGATCATGCCCTTTTGCAGTAAACTTTTTGGAGGCATGGGGGGAATCTAGGAAGGGCATATTCCTCTCGACTTGCTCAAATAAGTCCAAAGGATTGTGGTCAGAGGGCTCTGATTTTGGATTGTTGGATTGCAGTTTTTAAGAGTGGGAAATAGGGTTTGAATCAAATGTTTTTGGGGTTTCTTTTTCTTCTTCCTTATTGAGGTTAAGGGGGTCAATCTACATTGGTTGAGAATCAGTTTCATCATTTGAATGTGAAGGCCTTAAATCCATGTTGGTTTCCTCACTCCTCAAAGTCTCTGCATACGCAGCTTGGTGGTCACTGGGAGGAGGTAGGGGGGCCTGATTTTGATAGAAACTGGGTTGGTGCTGTGATATTGTGCTAATAGGAGGCTGAACCATGTGGTTCTGATGTTGGTATCCGCCTGGGATTAATAAAGTTTGGTGTGGGTTGGGATGGTGAGTGTCTTACTGGTCTTTGAGTCGGAATATCCCCAATTTGATCATTGAGATTGTTAATAAGACGGGTTGTTTCCTTTGTTTTTCTTTGTAACTCTTGCAGGGTTTTCATCATCTGGGCAATTAATGTCTTCTTGAGATTGCCCAGATTGATAACTCTGAGTTGAATCATACCCTCCAAACGAGTTTTGTTGTTGGTGTGGAACCAGATTGGTCCAGGAGTGAGCCGGATAATTTCCCCCATTAGAGGAAATTTTCAATTTCTCCTGGAAAGTAGGGACATTTTGGGTGGGGTGATGATTGGGATAAACATAATTCCCTGTTGAACCATAGAAAGCCTCAGAATAATAATTATACTCAGCACGAGATTTATGCAGATTTTCTCTCTTGCGGGTGTTTAAAGGGGTGAGATGTGGAATGTGTGGAGCTTGGGTAGGTGTGGCAAGACTCCCTTGGTTGGCTAGGTTTGTTAAATCCTTATGCAACTATTGTTGCTTAACTTGTAGCTGAGCCATGATAGAGTAGAGATTAGGTGGAGGGGCCTGATTAAGTAGCTCCTGGGTGGAAAAATAGGGGAAAGAAAAATTAGCATGCGGGTTAGAGGACCAATTTTGATTTTCCATTTTGAGAGAAGAGGAAGAATGCAGGAAAAGTCTTTTTTGGGGAGGCAAAATCCAGTGGTCCCTCCAAGTGTGGAGTTTTGGACCGCCGCCCGTGCAAAATGGAAGAAATGGCAGGGGAGGAGAAGCGATAGAGATGAGAGAAAGTGTGCAATTCAAACAAATAAAACTAGACTTAACTTAAATGTGACTCCCTAATAATAACCTAAGACTTGGTCTATATAGGAAATAAGTAATCAATAGTGAATAGCCGTTCTATCAACAAATCTAGCCAAGTTGCTTGAGGGGAGGTTTGGGCCCAAACGTTTCCCAGGGAAAATCCCAGGTGCTTGTACAAACCCGCACCTGGTCGTTTGACACGGCCCCTCAACCTGAATACCAGATATAGATGACAGAATTGGTACTAACTAAAGAAAACTTAAGACTTAAATAGCAAGCCTAAGTTGATAAAGCCTTAGGGGTCAAGTTGCTACAAATTTTAATTAGGTCTAGGATGCTATAGTGCACACGGAATGTGGAGGGCGTTTATTGGGTTGTTGCCCTGTTATTTTGATTTTTTTGTGTGTATGCAGGAATTGGAGAGTGGCTCCAATGAAAATCAAGTTGTCACACAATTTTTTGTATTTTTGTCTTTTAGGATTTGATTTAATTAAATGTGTTTTAGGGTTTTTCTCTTTAAATTTTCAAACAAGTTTGAAAGTTTACAATCAAAGGAAAGACAAGTTGTATTGGTGATAGTTAATTTCCTTTAATGGGAGTCTTTAAAAAGAAAGAAAGAAACCCTAAGTCAATTATCCCTAAGATAGAAAATTACTACCAATGAATTAATTTTAAGCTTTCTGTCTTAAGTAGTGGTGCAAACAAGTCAAACAACACCACTACTTTGAATAAAATCAAACAAGGATTCCAAAAAAGATTTTTGTAAGATTTTAGGAATTTGTTTGATAATTATTTTAAATTTTTAATTGTAATGGTGTTAAAGTCCAGAAATGATACCTGTGGTTATTTTGGATATTTCAGTATTACCACCGACCTCAGAAAATTTTTGTGATTTTATGTGTAAAATTTCAAAAGGATTCCAACAAGCTAAATTTCACAAAATTAGATTAGTATAAAAATTCTAAAAATTCGTGGACAGTAGCAAAACAGGAAGATTAGAGGGTGTGACCCCCTCTGCAGTCCACGAATTTTCAAAAATTAAATACAAATCCAATTGATATGAAATTTGGAACAGATGTTCCTAACTTAATTGGGAATCACTGTATGAAATTTTATGATTTTAGGAGGCCTGTGGTGTTGGGAATCGATTTTTCTAGTTCGGACAGAAATCTAGACCCAAAAAATAGAACACCAATACTTGCAATGGAGTGGTGTTAAAGAAGCATCAAGCAAACAATGGATTTTATATGGGCACCACTCCACTTAATTAAAGTGTTTAGGGTCCTGAAAGCCAAGCTTAGTGTATTTTGGTAGTTTTTTTGCCTAAATGTGACAAGAAAGGGGAACCAACCTGAATTTCACGGGAAGAAAAGGATCTTTGAGCTCTCGCTTCCAGATTCCCGTCTTCCCACTGTAATTCCTGCACACACAAAAGAAAGAAAGAGAAGGGATGAGATCCACTTCAAGTAAGAGAAAATTAATTAATGCAAAGCCGTGCCTCCCCGGCAACGGCGCCAAAAAGTGATAGCGATTTCATGCGGTTTGTTAAATACGTCGTTGTAATGCGCAAAATCGATCAACTCTTAAATTTATATTCCTAGATAGGGGAGTATCTAGGGTCGTCCAAGGAGGCCAAATGTTTGCAAAATTAATTCTCTTGCTTGGAATACAAATCTCAACTTTCTTTTTGGTATTTTTTCGATATATCATTTTTTTTGCTTTTGAATTATGACAACATGGGAAATAGTGGCGGGAAGGTGATTTACACTTCAAATTTAATAAACTACTTCTAAAGTGGCAAGTAGAACCTCTTCCTAAGCTCACTCTAGGCAAGTGGGGGCCTAGAATAATTAGGGAGAGGAGGTGAAGAATGCTAAAAACAAAGCAAGTAGAAATGAAAATAAGAAATTGCAAAGAAGGCAATCTAGATTAATGAAAAGTGTTTTACAAAAAAGCCTAGTGGAGGAATGCTTCTACTATTAGAAAAATTAAAATAAAGAAAAGCAAACACAAATCCTCTAGATAGATGGTGAAGAAGAGGGCTTCTTGCTCCAAGGTTGGTAGCTCCCAAGCTTGAAAAGAATCGTCCAACTCCTTCCTTGCTGTGCTCCACCAAGGTGATGTCCTCCAAGGCAAGCCCTAAGGGGGAGTGCCCTAAACTTCTCTCCAAGGGTGGACGTCCACCCTAGGTCCTTCTCCCTTGCCTGGCCATCCTCCTTGAAGTGGAAGAGTCCTCCTCCTTGGCGTGGCCCAAGTTGAAGAGAGTGGGGAGAAGAAGGCACCAAAAGGGCTGGTGATGTGCCCCTTTAATCTCCTTCTATACTCCTTCTTGGCCGTAGGTATAGGTGGAATAGGTAGCAAAATACACTAATGGAGGATGGGAATTATGTGGTGGTAGGGTAGGGTATTTATAGGATGGGAAGGGGGGTGGTTATGGTGTTTTTTTGGAGGGAAATGAAGGGGTGCTTGGATATTTTTGGAGGGAAAAGTGGGAGGGAAATGAAGAGGTGCCTTGGGTTTCCCTCCAAAAATGTCTTCTAGAAGGCAATTTTGGAGGGAAAAAATGGAGGGTGGAGATGGGTTTTGATGGTGGATGTAGGGTGGTGATGGAAGGGATAGTTGGCACCAAAATAAAGTAGGAGTAGGTGGCCTTTTTGCTGGAGCTTAGGTAGTAGGGTAGTAGGTTTTGTTGCCATGGAGGTAGACTAGCTAAGTTAAGCAGCTTAGCTAGCTTAGCTAGTAGGGAGTAGAGTTGGAGGCATTTGGAGCTAGGGTTTTCAGGGAGAAGAGCTGGAGGTAGTCATCTTGAGCTGCACTAGAGCTGGTGGTTGCTGAAGAGAGCTGCAAGGAGCTACCTTAGCTGCCTTGGCTTGCTAGTTCTTTACTAGCTAGTAAACCAAGCTAAAGCAAGCTGGCTTCTGCTGAAAGAAGCTGAGGTGAGCTGAGTCTAATGTTCTCTGGGAGGATCAAGCTGGGTGAGGCAGCTAAGGTAGCTTAGCTCAACTGAGTTGAGCTAAGCTGAGTCCCCAGGAGCTGGACTTGAGCTTCCTAAGCTGGAATGAAGTCGTCTTTAGCTGGCTGAAGTTGAGTAGAGCTGGATGTAGCTGGACCTGAGCTGGGGTGAACTCCAGTCAACTCAGCTGAGCTAGCTAGAGCTCCCTGTGGACTAATGGGAGTTGAGATGAGCTAAACTCAGCTAAGCTGAGCTGGATTTGAGCTGACCTGAGCTAGGGTGAGCTAAGATGAGCTCTCTTGAGCTGCCATTCAGTTGAGATGAGCTAAATGGAGCTAAGATGAGCTAACTCTAGTTCAAGTGAGTTGGAATCTAGCTATGGTGAGCTGGATCAAGCTGATTTCCAGTTAGTCTGAGCTTTTGCTTCACCAGTTGCCTTCCTGAGTGCTAGGGTTTTGGAGTTCTGACAATCTGCATATCCCTAACACTCACAAAAATACATTAAAAAGATAACAAAAAGTGCAATGCATGCCTTACCTAATTGATGCCTAAATGCAGCCCAAAAACCCGTTTGCGGAGCAAAATCCTAAGAGATAAGTTTGTTTTAATGCATAAAAATGATGATAAACTGATGTTTATCACTAGTATCATAGAAGTATCATGCATTATGAATATTGGATAACATGCATCATCATGCATTTAGGCTAATTTTTTAAAATTGTATAGTAGTTCGCCTCTTTTTTTGGTCAGGGACAGGACAATATTTAACGGGGCCTCGGATTGATGATCCAACCATATAGATTTGCCAGGATGACAATCGAGGTGTAATGCCTTCTAAATCATCTTGATCGAAGTTCCACAGCACCATATGCAGTCTGAGGAAGATCAATGGCCAAGGGACTAGGTGACGTAATTTGGAGCTTCAAGTGACAAATTCAATTGCATGGATGGATCCGAATCAACAATCGCAGCCCAATAGTGCGAAAATTGACCCAATCCGATGTCTGTGGTGTCATCTACAACGTATAGCAGAGGGATAGCTTGGATAATACCATGTGGCATCATCTGGACTGCCCACAACACCCAAGGATCGTTGTTGCCCCCTCTTCTCTAGTCGGTCATTAGATCTTGGTCATTGGATCTTGATCCAACAGCCATGGGCATGCGAACCATCAAGATGTCAGCTCGACAAACCGTGGCTTTGGCGCAATGGTGGAGACAGGCACTTCCAAGCTACAGTTGCTAGTTCGAGACTCGCTATGCACAGAATTCTTAGCAGATGAGTGCGCGGATGAAATTAAAGCATCCAATGGAGATCAAGTGCCAAAGAAGTTGGCTACGTGGTGCAACCCGAGCGCGCAATTCGCCCATGCGTGTGATCTGATGCCAAGCTGCACGCACGATCATATGCACTGGCATTGTATGCACTGAGGTGAATTGTGCGCACGTCTTTTAGGTTGTTCGATCTCTTGATTGGACGGCTAAGATCTCGAGAACGTGGTGGGCGTGCTCAATGCTTGAAGTTGGAGAGAGGGGTGACGTGGCGCATTGTGGAGCATCCTATTAGCTCTCCACGGTAGAGATGAGGCACGCATCTTCACCAATGCTTATGTACAGCAACATGCGCATGTGTCACTAAAGGCAGCAGTGTTAATTTTTCAAAGATAAAATGCCCTTTTTGCCCTTGTACCTCAACTATATAAAGTCCCCTATGCCCTCTACATTTTCTTCATCCCATTCATCATCTTTCTCCCACTCTAAGAGCTAAGAACTCAAGTTCTAAAGCTCACTCTAGTTTTCCCATGCTACATGAAGCTTCGCTAGAGTTAAAAATAAAATTTTCCACCTCTCATCCCCTTCATGGAGCTCTCGCCAGCTATCATCTCACCCTTGTTTTGGAAGTGGATCCCGTGATGTCGATGCCCTGGCTCACCCCCAATTCTTCCCAATCCGTCCTCCATCCTCCATCTTTGCTCTTCTTCTTCCAGGTGATGTCCGTCCTGCTTGTCCTCCAAGTAGCTGTCCGAGAGGATAACTTCTCACCCCCTTCTCTTTGTTACTTTCTAGATTAGATTTCACACTTTTTAGTTGTAGTTGTAATGACATTATTTTTAGTATAAAAGTTGTTTCTCTCTCTCTCTCTCTCACTTTCTCTAGTTTTAGTGTTTATATTGCAAGTAGAATAGCGATCATTTTGAATGTCTTGTTTGTAAACAAAAATTACAAAAAAATATAACTGCGGATTTCAAATCGACGTAGCCTCCACGAGTTCGACTCAAGACTCACCAAAGTTTCAGTTAAATTATCTATTTGATGGATTTTTATGCACTACAATGACGTATTTTCTAAACTCAAACTCTTAGTATACAAATTTCCCTTCAACATTTTGGCGGCATTGCTGGGGAGATAATGGATTACGATTTATTTTCTGCATTCTATGCACTTATTGCTCTCTAACTTTCTTTTATTTCTTCTCTATTATCTTGCAAGTACACTAACAAAGAATCTTCGAACGGTAGAAAGGAGTAAAGTTTAATTGAAGACACCTGTAAGTGCTACCCCATTCTTTCCCCCTCCGTAGATTTCATTCCATCACCCTAATTGAAATCATAATTAACCGAGATGCTCTCATAAACCGTAGGATTAGTTTGGTTGCTTTAATTTCCACCCACCTAACTCCATAAATATATATATATATATATAAAAGAAAAATATAAAATAAACCCCAGAGGTACACAACCTCTTCTAATTTTTCATACTCAATCAGTAATCCGATCTTTGGAACTGGTACACACAAATAAACACATAATTGAGTAGAAATTGGATTAGGTAACCACTTGTGTGCCTAACCTAGTGGTGCATTAAGGCCAATTGTTTGAGTTGTTTGGGCAACACTACTTCATTTAAAAATAACTCATCAAGTAGCTTGCTCATTAGGGTTAACAATTAAGGTCAATACCAGGCACTCTACTTTATTTTGATTTCAAAGGAAAACATCTTCACCCGTGTTTGCAAAACTTAGTATGCCACCAAAATTTGATTGAATTCACCTTAATTCAAACCCTAAAAGCTACTTAAGCAAGATTTGAACTCTGAAATCTAGTCATCCAGGTAATCTTGCTTGAAAACCCTGGTTGTGCACTCACTTACACTTATTCAATCAATCTTTAAGGGCACAACCTATTTTAAGAGCCCATCACATTTCAAAAGCACTACTATCCTAAGACTAAATCTGAAATCAAGTAGATGCTAGCCCTAGTACTCATCAGTCCATTTCAAGATATTTTTCATATTGTGGTGCGAATTTGTGACATCTACATTCTCTAAGAGGTGCAAAGTTGGCTGGCCTGATTGTCAACAACTTAAGTAGGCAGAGGTTTGGCATAATTAGCTACCTTCGGGACATGCTCCCCCTGTCTCGCCATCCCAACTTAACTAGCTTCTGCATTAAGGACAAATCAAATTTGTATTGTGGTTTAAGCTTATCTTGGAGCATAGGTTCTTAGGCTACCCAACTTAAGGATAGGCTTGTTTTATTGTGTTGCAGGATTCTTATCCCCAATCCTTCCGAACCTTTCCTTGTTAATGCTTGGATGGGGGTCATTGAATCCCCATTTTCTGGGATGTGTAGGTCAAATTTTAGTTAAATTGATCCATGGCTGATCAACAACCTCTTCCAAATCAACATGAGTTGCTACAAAGGCAGCTGGAACAATTACATTAAATGCAAGCAAGGTTCTTGCAAATGCATGGTCAAGATGCTCAGCCCTTGAAGGACTTTTATGATCCTTCTAATTATAGGGAATGTCCCAGTGTCTAGAGTCTAACCAGTGACATAGAAATCAAGCCCCAGGTATTAAGCCTGGTTAAACATTTCCATGGGCTTGACTCTGAAGACCTGTTTCAACATTTAGAGGATTTGATCACTTTGATCCAGACCACTAAAACTCGAAATGTGGATGAGGGGTAGATGATCATGAGGCCTTTTCCTCACTCTCTTAGGGATATGGCCGCACATTGGTAACAGACAATTGGAAGGTCAATAGCAACTTGGAATGATCTTAAATCAACTTTTCTAAAGAAATTCTTCTGAGTCGGGCGTACCAATGCTTTGCAACAGGTGATTACTACTTTCATCCAGCAGCTGGGGGAATCGCTTCATGGTGCCTGGGAGCGATTCCAGGATTTGTCGCGAAAGCATCCACCCCACGAGGTGCCGAAATGGCAACTCGTGCAGATCTTTTATCACAAGTTGACTAAGCAACTTTGTAACCACGTGCATGCTTCATATGAAGGAAATTTCCTCAGCAAGGATGCAGATAGTACACTTGAATTTTTTGAGGAAATGAGTGAAATTCTATCAATCATGCCTGCATGGATACTTTTAACTGATCCCAACATCCAAGATCGAATGTTAATAAGGTCCATGACTCATTCATTCGATATTGAATTAATTTACAATAAAGTCGATAAGGTAGACCTGGTTACAAAAGGAATGGAAGAGTGGATGGCTGAAAATTCTACAAATACTTCTCAATCCACTCAATCCCAGAACTTGGGATTTCATTCTTCATGAGATTTTACTGGACGGGAGTTTGTAAATCAATTAGAAGCAGCTCAACCTATGAGCCAGCATTACTCGAAACCCCATGGATTCCAAACTGGGGCCCTTGATTAAAGTTTCTCTAATCCCTCTCCTTCTTTCCCACCATCTACTCCCTATGAGGATGTGTATGCTGTACAGGAGAATGTTAGGTCCAACCCATATTCTAACTCCTATAATTCGAGTTGGAGGAACCACCCTAACTTCTCCTGGAAAAATTCTAGGCAGCAGACCCAAATCCGACCTAGCAACTATGCACTGCAAGGACTAATGGGTCAGGGTCACGTATACACTTAGCTACCCCTTAATCAAGTCAATCAGCCAACTTGGAATGCTCGTCAACCCGTAAGACAGGCTGATCTGAACCATCAAATTGTGGGGATGCAAGGATCCATGCTCCAACTCGTGCAACAAATGAAAACCTCACTAGACAACTTGCAATCTAGGCTCATTGCTAATACCTGTCAGCTCGGATCTCTACCATCTCAACCCGTACCCAACTGTCGCAACATACAGAATCAGGGCAATTGAGCCCAAGGGTACGGGAATCAAAGGGACTCGCACGTGCATGCTTAGGTGGTTGAGTGATGTAAACACATCTATTTAGGTTAAAATTCCTATTCATGCATGTTCCTAGCCTTAGGTTTGCATTTCATGTTATCAATATTGCATAACATACATCATTCTACATTTAGAGTAGTATATAGTTTGGTTTAATTAGGTCCTTTTTATGGTAAGGAGAGAAGAAGACCAATTTCAGGGCCTTGGATGGACGATCGGACCGTACGGATCTGATCAAGACGAAGATTAGAGTTTAACACCTCTAATATCGTCTAGATCAGAGTCCCATAGCATCATATGATGTTCGAGGAAGATCAACTGCCAGGGGGCAATGGAACATCCATATGGATTTCAGATGGAAAATCCAGTCGTATGGATGGATCTGGTGGGATAATCGCAGTTTGGCAACACGGGAATCATCTCGATCTAAGCACCGTGGCACCCTCTACAAAAGAAAGAAGAATGGACGGCCTAGATGGCACCACATGGCACCATCTAGGCCACCCAATATAAGCCAGCAACACCCGCTCCCACCTCTCCATCGTCCATGACTTTCATTCCTAGTTGTTGGATCTTGATCCTACGGCGGATAAGCCTCCGCATCGCATGCCTCTTTGCGATGCAAGAGCGAGCTCAGTTAGTGGTTAAGAGCTCTCTATGGATAAAGGGGCGTGGGTTTGAGACCTGCAGCGCCCCTCCTTCGTCAATTGGATGCACGCGCATGCACTTGTAGCGGCAGCACAGCGCCAGCGGTCATCAGCAGCACGCGTGCGTGTATGCCAGCGCATACCAGCACGCACGCCAGTTGGGTCTCCGAGCAATCTACACGCAAGAGGTGAGGCAACGCAGCCCGCATCGACGGATGCGTGCTTGGTTGGCGCCAGCCTTCAGTGATAGCTTGGCAGACATACAGCGATGCTTATAGCAGTCGCTAATTGTTCGCACGGTAGTAAGGCTAGCTGCGTGTGTGAGCATGCGTGAGCTGCCTACACTGACACCTACAGCGACAACCTGGATGTCGGTAATGGTCCCATGCCTATTCTAGCCTCTTCTCGTCCACTATAAAAGGACCTACACCCCTTCCCTTTCAAGCCATCTCTACCTACTATACTCCTACCTATTCTAAGCTCTAGCAAGCCTACCAACGCTCTGTTAGAGCTTTACTCTCATGCTCCCAAGGTGCCTAGCAGTGTAACGAAACTCTACCCCACCAAATACTCCCCTATCTTCTCATCCCCATTCATAGGTTGCCTTGAAGCCATCCTCCCACCTCCATTTCGGTAGCAGATCATCTTCGCCTTCTCACCTCCATTCCGGAGTTATGCTGAAGCTTTCCTCTACCCAACATCCTCCCACTTCTCACCTTCGTCGTCCTGCTTCCCAACTCCATCCGAGCTTCTGCCAGGCACCGTCGTCTCACCAAACAACAGCTTCGGGAGATTTCTTCTCACCCCCCCTCTCTTTTTATTTTCTAGATTATTGTAATTGACACTCATGCAATATATCATATTCGATTCTATCTCTCTATTGTGATCTATTGCCATTTTATTTATAAAAACAAAAAAAAAATAAAACCCTAAAACACCAAAAAGAAATAAATCGAAGTGCGATTTTCATATAAAGTAAAGGTCGCCTCCCTGTGTTCGACCTAAGACTCCCTTGGAGTTTTGGTATAAATTATATTTGACTAGGAGTTTTACAACTATGATGACAGGTTACTCGTAACCCTGATTTCAAACATGTGAAACCAATGTGATCATTGAGCAGGGTCCTTCCTCTTCTTCTTCTTCATCCAATATAGGATATTTGGCTAATGAAGCCCCTCCGATCTTTCCTAACCCTCCCCATGACCCAAACTCGTTTGCTTCTACAAATTCTATTTCCTTGAGGAGTGGAAGGCAAACCTAGGACCCAAAATTACCCTCATCTAATTAACCAAACCTTAGTGAGCTTGAGGAAGGAAAGGAGAACACTGAAGAAGAAATCAAGGCTCAGGAACCTGATTCCAAAGATCTAACGCATGTTCCATTCCGTGAAGCCTTGCTTAAACCCAGGAAGAAGAAACCTATTGATAGCAATGAGGAGCTCTTGAATATACTCAAGAATGTTGAATTCAATATCCCACTCCTCGATGCTATTAAGCACATTCTAGCTTATGCTAAATTCTTAAAGGATTTCTGCACTCAAAAGCATAAGTTGAGGGAATCTGCCTTGGGGAAGGTGATGCTCTCCGAGCAGGCTAGTTCTGTTATCCTGCATCACCTTCCTTAGAAAAAGAGAGATCCAAGTGCCTCTTTGATTTCATGTGTTACCAGGGATTACCCTTTTTACAGGACACTATTGGATCTAGGTGCATCCAGTAACCTAATTCTGACTTCTCTTTACGAAAAGTTTGAATTAGGTGAACTTAGGCCAACCTCAGTAATGCTGCAGTTAGAGGACCGTCCAGTCACAAACCCAAAAGGCATTATTGAGGATGTTATCGTCAAGGTTAAGGACTTCTACTTTCCTGTAGATTTTCTTGTCCTTGACATCGATGCATCTAAGGATTTAAGGAACACACCCATCATTCTAGGGCATCCGTTCCTGGCTACCACTACGACCAATATTAATTGTGGAAGTGGTAGTATGGAGATCTCCTTTAGGGATAGAAAAATGAAACTTGATATTTTCAAGGCGATTAACAAATTTAAGGATTGTGGATATCTTGAGGAAGTTGAGGATGATAATTTGAATTTTGAGACTTGTATGGCTTTTACTGTCCTTAAGAATTCCTCCTGCATCGATGAACCCAACCCACAACCCTCTGTGGCAGACCTGCCACACCATGAAGAGGTTGCTGATTTTGTTCACTTCCAACCTCTTCCTTTAGATCGTCCTAATAAATCTACATCAACATCCTCATTACCCTTCATCCTAAACCTACCCTAGCTTAAACTGAAACCATTGCTTGAGAGTCTGAAATATGAATTTTTAGGACGTAAGAAAATTCTCCCTTTGATTATGAGTGCAAAACTGACTATGGAGCAAGAGATGAAACTAATCAAGGTCCTAAAAGCACATAAGGATGCAATTGGTTGGACCATCCATGACCTTAGGGGGATTGAGTCATCTTATTGCAATCATCGAATTTTTATGGAAGATGGATCCCACCCTTCTGACCAGATGCAAAGGAGACTGAACCTTAATATGCAAGAGGTAGTCAAGAAAGAAATTATCAAGTGGCTTGATGAAGGAATTATTTATCCAATCTCGAATAGTCCTTGGGTTAGTCCTATGCAAATTATTCCCAGGAAAGCTACGATTACCGTTGTGACTAACGAGAAAGGTGAATCTATCACAACCTATTCAGCTTCCTCCTGGAGAGTCTGTATCAATTACAGGAAGCTGAACACAGCCACGAAAATGGATCATTTCCATCTATCTTTCATTGACAAATCCTTAAAAGGGTTGCCGGGCAAAAGTATTTTTGTGTTCTGGATGGTTACTCGAGATACAACCAAGTCCCTATCCATCCTGACGATCAGGAAAAGATGACTTTCATCTATCCCTACGGAACCTTTGCATTCCGTAGAATGGCATTTGGGCTTTGCAATGCACCTGCAACATTCCAAAGGTGTATTCTAGCCATTTGTTCAGACATGGTGGGAGAGTTTATGGAAGTATTCATTGTTGATTTCTCCATTTTCAGAAATTCGTTTGATTCTTGCCTGGCTAACCTAGAATTAATCCTTAAGAGATGCACCAAAACACGATTGGTCCTTAGCTGGAAAAAGAGTCACTTCATGAAACAAGAAGGCATTGTCTTAGGTTATGTAGTCTTTGAGTGGGGAATTGAGGTTGATAAAGCTAAGGTGGATGCTATCTCCAAACTTCCTCCCCCCACATCTGTTAAACAAATCCGATCATTTCTTGCTCATGTGGGATTTTATAGGAGGTTCATCAAGGACTTTTCTAAGGTTGCTAGACCTTTGAGTAACCTTCTATTGAAAGATACGCCGTTCGATTTTGATGAATCATGCCACTAGGCATTTGATTTTCTTAAAACGGAAGTCACTTGTAATCCAGTGCTACAACCACTTGTCTAGAAAACCCCATTTGAGATCATGACTGATGCTTCTGATTACGTGGTCGGGGTTATTTTGGGTCAAAAGATAGATAGGAAGCCCTCTATCATCTACTATGCTAGCAAAACTCTAGACGAGGCCCAAAGAAACTACACTATTACAGAAAAAGAATTTCTAGCTATAGTATTTGCGTTGGAAAAATTCAGCGCTTATCTCTTAGGACCTCATGTCATTATATATACCGACCACTTGGTATTGAGACATCTCTTGGCAAGGATGCTAAACCCCAACTCATTCGTTGGATTCTTTTACTTCAAGAATTCGATCATGAAATTAAAGGAAAATCTGGGGCAGAAAATGTGATGGTGGATCATCTTTCAAGACTCCTAATTGCTTCTCATCTGGATATTCCGATCATTGATACTTTTCCAGACGAGACTAGTCTTGCAACTTCAGGTGTCCAAACCCCTAGGTTTGCAGACATGGTAAATTATTTGGCCGTTGGTCAACTCCTGTAGGATTGGACCAAGCAACAATGGGATAGACTTATATCTGAGGACAAATATTACTTCTGTGATGATCCTGAACTATAGCATCGGCTCTGGTCAGATTACTCGTCGATCTATTCTAGAGAATGAGTTTCAAACAATACAAAAGTTCTGGCATGCATCTGCGTGTGGACATTTCTCTGGGAAAAGGATGACTGCAAAGATTTTACAATCTGGATTTTATTGGCCATCTTAATTCAAGGATGCCCAGGAATTCTTGAGGTCGTGTTCCCAATGCCAGGTGCTCGGGTGCATAGCCAAGACAGACATGATGCCTCTAGACTCAATTCTTCCTGTCGAAATCTTTTACATTTGGGGCATTGATTTCATGGGACCCTTCATTCATTTGGACACCAGTAATTCTCGTTGCTGTCGACTATGCGTCCAAATGGATTGAGGCTATTCCTACCTGTACCAATGACCACAAGGTGGTCATCGATTTTGTCAAGAAGAATATCTTCATTCTGTTTGAGATTCCAAGGGCCATCATCAGCGATGGTGGTACTTACTTCACCAATGCCTACTTCCACAATTTACTGGCAAAAATGAGATGAATCATAGAATTTCCACACCTTACCACCCCTAGACGAACGAATAGATCAAGATCTCCAATCGGGAGATCAAGAACATCCTTCAAAAGACAATTAGGTCTGATAGAAAGGATTGGACTCAAAAGCATGATGATGCTCTTTGGGCCTACTGTACGGCATGCAAGATGCCAATCGACATGCCATCGCTTCATTTGGTGTATGGTAAAGCGTGTCAATTACCCGTAAAAATTGAACATCGGGCATTCAGGGTGATCAAGAAATGCAACTTTGATTTAAGTTTAGCCAAAAAGACTAGGAAACTTCAACTATCTATGTTGGAGGAGCTTAGAAATGATGCATACAAGAATGCCATGATCTATAAGGCTAGGACTAAAGCTCTTCATGACCAGCTGATTTCCTGTAAGATCTTTGAGCTGAACCAGAAGGTCTGGCTCTTTGATTCTTGACTTAAGCTCTTTCCCGGCATGCCTAGGTAAAGAGAATAGCCTGTTCATCATTGATTGGATATTCCCAAACAAAGCCATTGAGATTTCTGACCCCAAGATGGGTAATTCTTTTAAGGTCAATAGACAACGTTTGAAACCTTATGTTGACCGCGTTATTCTAGAACCCGTCTTAGACAAGGTTGCTTTAACCTTAATCTGACTTCTTTGGTTGGATCCCGCCTAACTGATGGCATTAAACTCAGCATTTGTATAGTCTGACTCAGAGCTGACTAGAGCATCATGGAATCCAAGTGATATTTTTTCATTCTGCCCTTTTCTCATGCCTTTTATTTTCAATGAGGACATTGCATAAGCTAGGCATGGAGGGGTGGATTCATTTTTGAATCATATTATTGTTGGAACCTAGTTCCACTTCTCTTTTATGTTTTAGTGTTAACAAAATTATTTTAAAACTAAACCATCTATGAAGTGTTATTTATAGGAAATCATAGGATTTAGGAAGTACGGTTGTTAACAAGGAAGAAGTGAAGATGGCATGAAGAATGAAGATTGATCTTATATGTTGTAATTTAGATTTTTGTATGTCTCCTGATTGCACGGGTTTTGCGTGTCTGAAATCGGGATTACGAGTAACCCGTCATCGTAGTTGCAAAACTCGTAATCAAATATAATCTATGCCGAAAGTCCAAGGGAGTCCCGGGTCGAACACAAGGGAGCGACGTTTACTTTGCATGAAAATCGCGCTTCGTTTTGTTTGTTTTTGGTTGTTTTAAAGTTTTATTTTTTTTTGTTTTTGAAATAAAAGAAGAGAAACAATTACAAGAGAGAGATGGAATCGAATGTGATATATTGCATGAATGTCAATTACAATAATCTAGAAAACATAAAAAGAGGGGGAGGTGAGAAGAAATCTCCTGAAGTGGCTATTCGGTGAGACGACGGTGCTTGGAGGAAGCTCGGACAAAGAAGTTGGGAAGCAGTATGACGGTGGTGAGAAGCGGGAGGATGTTAGGTAGAGGAAAGCTTCAGTGTAGCTCCGGAATGGAGGTGAGAAGGTGGAGATGATCTTCTACCGAAATGGAGGTGGGAGGATGGTTCCCAGGTGACCTATTGATCTCACGGGTTTCGCGTGTTTGAAATCGGGGTTACGAGTAACCCGTTGTCGTAGTTGCAAAATGCATGGTCAAATAAAATTTATACCGAAACTCAAAAAGTGAGTCCTGAGTCGAACACAGGGAGGCGAACATTTGGTTTTGAAAATCCTGCATTTCAATTTTTATTTGTTTATTTCATTTTTTATCTTTTCTAATTTTTTTTGGTATTTTTAACAAGCAAGAGATTAGGTCGATGCAAACTTTATCTACTTACAAAAATATAAGAGAGAGGGACAAAGAGAGAGAGAGAAACAATCATCTATTCGTGAACAACTGTTTATTACAACTATGAAAGCAAAAAAACTACACTACGAAAGCATAAAAGATAAAAAGAGGTAATAGAAATCTCCCTCGACGGTTTCTCGAAGGACAACTTGCTCTGACGTCGCTTGGAGGAAGGTGGTGAGGAGTAGGATGGAGGATGGAGCCAGAGGACAGAGGATGGGGTAGGACGGCATCGCGGCGAGGATCTTCTTCCCGATGGGCAGTGAGAGGATAGCCATGGGATGCTCCACAAATGGGGATGAGGGGAGGGAAAGCTATTTGATTTTCTACTCTAGAGGAGCATCCCGGGCTTGAGACAAGCTCTCTCTAGAGCCTTAGAGGTGGTGAGTAGAAGAAAGGAAGAGATGAAGAAAAATGGGAGGGGTAGGGGTCCTTTTATTGTGGAGGAGAGAATCAAATTCGTATACAGGACATTTAGTGACGGTCATAAACGTCGCTGAAGACAGCCCGCGCACCCACCTGCTGCTATGTTGGCGCGCGCTCTGCTTGCCCGTGTCGCCCACGCATGCGCGATACGTGTCGCTGCCTCCGCGCATGTACTGTGCTGCTACTCGTGCCGCTATGCATGTGCGTATGTGCCTCTGCATGCGCTTGCACACCCACGTTGCTATGCACGTGTAATGGCGCATGCATGCGTATGGGCGGCTTGGGTTGCGGCACATGGCGCAATCTAAGCCATCCATCTTCTTTCCTTTGTAGGGGATGCTACAGAGGTCGAATTGAGTCGATTTTCACGCCGTTGGGCTGTGATCGTCGACCTGAATCCATTTGTGTGGTTGGATTTGTCATTTGTTGCTCTGATTTGAATCACCTAGTCCCTCGGTAGTTGATCTTGGATTGCATATGGTGCTTCGGGACTCCGATCGTCGTCTTGATCAGATCCGTACGATTGGATCGTCAATCCGAGGCTTTGAGGTAAATATCCTTCTCTCCTGACTAGAAAAAGGTTGCAATTAACGTAAATTATATACAACTACTGTAAATGCGAAACGATGCATGCTATGCAATATTTATAACATGAAATGCAAATCTAAGCCTAGGAATATGCACGAATAGGCATTTTAACCTAAATAGATGTATCTATATCACCTATGAATGGGGATGGGAAGATGGAGGAGTATTTGGTGGGGCAAGGTTTTGTTGCACTAATAGGCACCTTGGGGCTTGAGAGCAAGCTCTAACAGAGCATTGGTAGGCTTGCTAGAGCTTAGGAGTAGGTGGGAGTAGAGTACGTTGAGATGGCTTGGAAGGGAGGGGGTGTAGGTCCTTATTTCTTGGATGAGAATAGGTTAGAATAGGCATGGGACCATTAGCAACCTCCAGGACGTCGTTGTAAGTGTCACTGTAGCCAGCTCATGCCCACTCACGTACGTAGCTAGCCTTGTGCCTGCGAACAATTAGCAATGGCTGTAAGCGTCGTTGTAGGTCCAGCTCAAGTGTCGCTGTAGCCACCTCACACCCGTCCATGCGAGCAACGTTGTCCCTCTTGCGCACAGATTGCGCGGAGGCCCTGCTGGTGTACGTACTCGCATGCACTGGCGTACGTGTGCACACGTTGCTGGTGTGTGCTGGCGCTGCGCTACCGCTACTGCTGCATGCACGCACATGCGCGAGCTACGTTGGGTGCTGGCTGGATTGAGAATTGGGGGGGCTACGGGGATTCAAACCCCTCCCTTATGATCTAGCGCCTCCACCATTGCACCATGTTTGCAAGTGTGCCGAGAAGATGAGTTGAGGCCACGTGGTGAGGGTGGGTTCTCATCTATTGAATTTTCATCCAACGGCTGAGATCACTTGTTGGGTGGCCATTGGAAGTTGGCGGGTGACTTTGGGCTGTCTCGATGGTGCCATGTGGCACCATTTGGACTGTCCACCCTTCTTTCTTGCAGAGGATGCCATGGTGCTCGGAGCGAGGTGATTTCTACGTTGTCGGACTGTGATTGTTACTCTGGATCCATCCATACGGTCGAATTTTTATCTGAAATTCGTAAGGGCGTCGCATTGCCTCTTGGCCATATAAAATGAAGGAATTAATATACAAAACATACAACTATCCTAAATACAATGCAATGGATGTATATGCAATATTTATATCATGATGTGCAATGCTAAGTTTAGGAACTATCATAAATAAGCATTTTATCATGAATACATGTGTGTTTATCATACCCCCATGGTTACTTTTTGCTAGTCCTGAGCAAAATTAGCCTAAATGCTATTTATAAAAGTAGAATTAGGATTCGATCTCTTAGGCATAATTTGTTGGCTATTTTAGGAACTTTCAACCCAAGACCTGGCTACAAAGACTCGATAGTGCCCTTGTGTCTACTAGAATGCAGACCATCCAAGCCCTCGTCTTATTTGAGAAGAGAAGATAAATTTTCTTTCTTGTTTTTCTTCGTTTCTAATTTTTTTGTACTTTTGGAGTTTGACAGTTCCAGGATAACTTTCTACGGCTACCCAATCAGCCCAAGACTTGAAAAGGACTCTAAGTGCTAAGCATCTAGTGAAAAGAGTGAAACTCAATAGGTGACAGGAGGTGATTCTTGTGTGTGTTTTGAAACAGAGATCTCATCGTAGTACAGTGTGCAAGAACACTCATCAAAAATAATTTATAAAGTAACGAGACTTGAGTCCTGGTTGTTTGTCTCTTGGAGGCATTTAGAAAATGAAGATTTGAATTCGATCTAGCTCACTCTACTTATTCAGAAATGCATGCCAGTTTACGATAATTCGTATTGATCAACGACATGCTTAGTTCCAACAGAATACAAATTTCGAGCATGCAACTTTAATCACAAGGAAATATGGCAATTAGCTCATGGTGATTTTCAGACATGGACATAGAGATATATAAAAGATGATTTCATTGATTGCATCATGGTGGCTATAGAGTGAAGCTCGCGGAAAGCTTGTACAGGAAAGCTTAAAAGCAATAAACTAGCTAACAGAAAATAACTGCATACATGAATCTATGTGGGGATTATGCATGCATCATTGGGGGAGAATATGGAGCTACACTACTAAGCAATAATAAAGCATTAATCTACGAAGAACTACGCTACTTATCTAGCTAATAGAATGAAGGCATTCGGACGTAACTCTGATGCCCTTTGACTTAGTTGAGAGGAGGAGGGGCAGCCAATAGTGCTTAGGCCGACCCTTGGAGAGAGGTTGGAGGTGATCTAGGCCTGGCGTGGAGGTGATGGGGAAGCCATGGTGTGCTCGTGGAGATTGAGGTGGAGTAATGGAGGTGGAATGAAGCTAAAACTAGTTGGAAGGCTAGATGGGCGCGAATGGCCACCCAAAGGTCCTTTAAGTAGACCCAAGGGAGCCTCTCTAGAGAAGTGTGGAACTCTCTAGAGAGGCCTATGGTGGGAGCTCATGGGAGAGTGAGAGAGGATGGATGGGTGGTTTTTAGATCCACATTTGGTGGATCTAAAAATTGAATGCATCTTGGTTGCTATTTTTAGCAACCAAGGAAACAACATATGGTAGAGAGTTCTAGAGAACTCTAGGCTAGGTATTTTCATGTAGATGGTGTGTGTGGGTGTGTGTGGGTCGAAACCTAAGTGGCTAGGTTGATTAGGCTAGGTTCTAGTGGGTTTAGGTCAAGGTAGGTCTCAAATTAGGGTTGTAAACCCTAATTCATTAGGGTTAAATGCAATTAAACTTGATACAAGTTTAATTGGATGTGTGAAACGCAAATTGAGAGTAAAACAACTCAATTAATGTAGGTCCAGGTCAATTGGACTCTCACTGATTCCAATTGGACAGTATGTGCTGAGATTAACGCTCAATTGGACTCAATGAGTCCAATTAATTAGGCTGATCAAATTGACTAAGATCCAAGTCAATTAGATTTTGTGAGGACTTAATTAGTTCCTTAGGGAGGTCTAGAGGTGATGTACTAGGGTTAGGGTAACTTAATTTAGGTTCCTATGGGGTTGGAATTGGGTTTAAAGACCTAGGAATTCAAGATCCAAGAATGAATTCAAAAATAAGAACTAGAGAGCAGTTCCAGATGTCTGATAATAGTGTCAGACTTCTTAAAATGAAAATTTAGATGTCCAGACTTCTTGTCTGGACGTCCAAACAGAGGCAGGGAAGAATTAAGGTTCTGTATGCAGAAATTGGATGTCTAGACACTTGGTCTGGACGTCTTAAAATGTTGCAGAAGTGGATTTTAGGTGCGCAAGTTGTGGCTGAGTGTTCTAGATGTCCTGCAACTCATTCGGATGTCCAGATAGAGGTTAGAAGTAGGGTTTTAGGGCTTCCTAGGGTACAGTGACCTAATCTAAGGGTGGCTAAGGCTTCGGGAAGCTTCTAGGCTGTCATAGGGTTAGGATAAACCTAACTTCTTTGAAGTTTACTACTTTATTCCTACATAACAGAATATCATACCTCAACCCCTTCCATTATTGTCTACTACATCTTATTCTTGGTCTTCTGCTCCAGCTGTGCTGCAACTCTGCCTTTAGGTCCAGGTTTAGATCCAGTCTCAAATCCAACTCATGAGCTTCTTATTTCCTGCAATTTATGTAATGCACCTAATTAGTATATTATAACATTTTTCTATGCATAGCTATAGGACGAATAGTAAAGATACAAATAATGCTTATGCATGCATGAACTAACTTAACTTATGCTAAGTCCTAGGCTAATTCTGGACAATTAAGAGCTATGATTGCTGTGCAATCATACCCCCTTGCCTAAATCTTGCTAGTCCCTAGTAAATGCAAAAATAATTATTCACAGAAGGGTCCCTAAGGAATTGATTATTTTATCAAGTGTATGCCTTGAGATTTTTCTCCTTTTTGTTTTCATCCTATGCTCTAGAAATCTAGACAAATGTGAAAGTTCAGCTACGTAGATTTTGCAATGGATTTGAGTGAAAGACTTGATTCACCACTAAAGCCTGTACATGACCCCTAGTAAAAAAATTCTTTTGGGATAGGCGGACTTCTTCCCTCATGGTATTCAAGATATTCTTTAAATTTCACCCCGACTTTAAGCTTGGGTAGAGAATGTTTGAGGGATACGGGAGTTTATTTGGTGGCTCACTCTCAGTTGGTGCTACGTAGAGATTAGTACTTCAGTATCTAGATTCCTGAATTATCAAGTAACTCAACTCAGTGAAAGACGAGAAAAACTATGCTCTTTTTGGTTCCTTTGTATTCATTCTCTCTTACTCTATCTATTTTTTTTTGTTAGAGCCCATAATCTCACCAAATTCTTATGTATGATTCGTATTTGGTGGTCTCACTTGGCATTAACACTTTAATTGAGTTCCATAATCCTAGCACTAATTCGGAATTCCTCAGCCAGTGTTCAGGCAGTAAAAAATGCAGAAAGATAGGTTAAGGCCTTATTTGGTGGATCTCAAATTTATTTGGTGGTATTACCTCAATGCAACTGAAATAAACACTGAATATTCACACACACTTTTTCTTCTTTTTCTAATTTTTTCTTTTTCAGTTTTTCTTTTTTTTTTTAATTTTTTTTCTTCAATTTTTTTTCTATGTATAATTTTTTTAACACAATGCAAGCTAGCAAACAATCATGAACTTTATTGGGGAGGCATTATTAGGGATTGGTGTTACTCAAGAGACATTGGGTGGCTTATTTGGTGGAAGTGCCTACTTATGGCACCGAGAGAGATGGATAGGACGATGTATTTTTGACCATGACATCAATACCGTCCTTCAGCCGAGGATTCCATAAAGAATGGTTGTAACAATCCACCTTAGCCCTGGTTTTATGAAAACTCGCTCTTTGCGTAATTGCCTTATTTTTTGGCTCTCAAAATTTCGCACAAAAATATATACGTAGGATCCGAAAGCGAAAACTATTCATAATCTCTGAGTATCATCACCGAATTATTTAGGATTCTAGATTCCTTGCAAAACTTTTAGAGCACCAGTACTCTCTATTCTCATTTCACACTATTTGGTAGATTTTTGGAAGAAGATCTGCCTGACTTCCAAAACATTATCCAAGGGTTCAAGAAATGAAGCACGCTTCTTCTCGACAGACTAGAGATGTTAATCAGCCTTCATCGTAAATCCATTGCAAATTGTACGTGCGTGTGAAAAGTTGTACTGGATTTCAGATTATAGGAATCAACTAGAGGATAAAATTCCTAATGCATTCTCGTAATAAAATAATCTTATTCATGGATGCACTATGTATATGTGCTATAAACAAGTAACCTCTTATATTCGTACTTCTTAAATTTCCTTACCGAGTTACATTCAGCTTAGTCCTAAATTAAGAACAAAAGGGCGAGCGGGTGAGTCGGAAATGGCTGTTGCTGAGGATTTTTAGCTCCAATGCGAGCATTGGAGCTGGAGTCAGTTGTTCTTTTATTTAGGGTCCTAAAGTACGTTTGACATGCAGCTTCAAGATTTTCCTATATGTTGGCGTAAAAATTTTCAATTTTGTCCTATCTACCTCCCCGTGCCTAAGTTCTTGCATGTCCTCAAGTATGAATATAAAAGAAAATAAATAAAGCAGGGAGTAAATGGGTAGAAATCACCTGGAATTGCTCGTGAACTTTTAATGTTCAGCATCGGCCAACCTGACAATATGCAATATGCGAAAAGGAAATATGCTAAAAGAAAAATGTGTTATGTATAAAAAAGGTATGTATAGGTGATGGTAAAATGTGGTGTAGATGCTAAGTTTTACGCCTCCAGCTGGGCAAAAACTAATCAGATATATCAGTTCTAGCATAGGCGCCGATCAAGATTAAGAGAAAGTTGTGCTCGTATGCTCCTAGAATCAGTGGTCCAGAGATGTGAATCAACTGATTGTGCACCCCTACTCCAAGAAGTCTAGCTATAAGAAAGTGTGGAGTGGTGGTGGAAAATAGAGGATAATCAGAGGGGGGCTGATGATGTTGATTTGGCTGATTTATCATATCCCACAATTCAGCAGGAAGTTGTTGAGGAAGTAGATCAACATGTATCTTAGAACTAAAATATGAGTCATAGAGATCCTCATAATGATACTTGACATCAAAGATCATGCCCTCTCCAGGCTCTGGATCATATGGGGGTATCTGTGAAAGTAGAAGATCTGTGGGGAGGTAACTGAAATCCTCATAAGAAATTACTTCGTCCTCATCAGTACTCATCTCTAATTCATCTGAGGCTGACTCTTCAGGCTCAAAGTGGAGCCATACTTTAGATTGACTAGAATGGTGGGTGCGTCCCAAGCTCATTCTGCTCAAAGCTTCACCCTCGTATGCGTTGGGCTCCTTTGTAATTCCTACCTCAGGTAGCGTATTTATTTCTTTGGTCACGTCATCCATAGCTACTTTTGGTCTTCGAATGTCAGGATTAGGGATAGAAAGTGTCATCTTAGAATCTCTAGCATCTGCATTAGGGATGTAGGTGAAAGAAGAAGAATGCAAATCAGAAGATGTTGGCCCTATCACATGTTCACCTACAATAGGAAGTGGCCTAGACTGATTAGTAGTGTCACATGTAATGTTTTCCTCAAGATCAATATCCTCAAATGGATCTAATTCCCATATCATGGTTGGGTTATCTAACCTAAGAGGTATCTCTCAGGATTCAGGATAATTCGATTGTGGCTCAGTCTTGGAGATATTAGTCCTTTCCTCCTCAGTTTCTTGAATGGAGTTCTCAGACGAACCCATTCTGAATATTTCCTACTTCTGTCTCATATCCAAGCTGGATTCTTCTTCCCTTGAATTATCTTCCGGCATCTGCTCCCAAGAATCTCCTGTGTGTCCGTCAGACATAGTCATTTCAGATTCTTCGAGGTCATCAAGGCTATTTTCCACTTGATATCTCAAAAGCAGTAGTTCTTGAGTTTCCTGATTTTGTCCAATTAGCCTTTTTATCCCTACTGTTCCCTGAAGGAGCTTCATCAAAGCTACTTGATATGGAATCTAGCTTTGTCTTTGGTTTTGATCAGTGGCAGCTTGGATATCATTTAGATAGAATGCGGCCTTCTCCTTAGCGCTAGCTATGGCTCTCTATATTTTGTAATGCAGTTGCATATGCACTGGTAGTTCTTCAGGGGTTCTAGGGGGTGAAATAGGCCTACCCACATTCCATGGGTGAGAAGCAGGAGTATGAAATCCATTTCCTAGGTTATAATATGCGGTCCTTTGAGGGATCGGCTGGTATGGGTCATAATATCCATGGTTAGGATATGGGTTAACCTTTTCGGTAACCTGAGGAGAAGGACTAGGCGAAGCGAAAAGTTATCTTCGCCACCTTGGGTTCTGATCCCAAGTTTGAGCTGATTTAGTGACTTAGGCTCTCAGATAAGCTCATGGGTCCAGCTCTTCTGGATCATGATTAGGCCCAGATCTAGGGTCAGCCATTGCGGCTAAGCAGATAGAAGAGGGTGGGGGAGAAGATGGCTCGGGCAAAGTGACTCGACTCCACTCCCAAGGTCCAACCAATCGAGGTCTAAGTGACATCCTTCCTCGCATGCACCAACCAACCCCTTGGTTGGTGCAGCTAGTTAGACAAGGCTAAGGTCTTATCAAATAGATGGTCCTTATGATCAGATGACTAGATTTTCCATTTAAAATTCTAATTCCTAAAGAGAAAATTCATCGTTCAACCGACTGAAAGTAATTCCCACCACTCAAGCTAACCTAGCCAGTTTGGTTACGAGGGAACTAAGGAGAAGGTTCTTCTTTCGACTCACTCCTCCAGTTCCATTACCCCTTAGCCGCAGTCGTTTGACACCACACCGCATACTTAGTCACTAGGTTTAGCAAGATTAGTTGATATCACCTTGTAGTATGATAATGAATTTGAGTTTATTTTGTGTTTTAAAATTAATTTTAGCCCTTTTTTCTTCTGCTAGGGTTTATGGTGAGTAACTTACAAGGTGACCAGGCTCACCGACTAAACCTTAGACTCGATTAAGTCTAGTTTAGCCCAAATGTATGGTCGCTAGAGTACAACCCTAAAGGTGTAACCTAGAGTTCATGCAATTCTAGGGTCTTTTTTTCTTCTTTAGAAGACCACGAAAATAAGAACAATTCTCTGATAAAAATTGGAATTAGAATAAGTTGAAATTTGGCAAGTGGATTCCTTTTTAAATTATCTTTTCAGAGAATATTTTTTTGTAATTTTCACTATTTTAATCAAATTTATAGAGATTTTTAAATATTAGAGGGTCAGATATGAAATTTTGACCTCTGATCGATTTTCTTCTTTGAAACAATATCATATGATCTTCAAAAATTCGATAAAAGCATGGAAATTAAATCCAATAAGATCAGCTTTCAAACACCACAATTTCTAGTCAAAACAAATATGCGGATTGCTCGAAATTGATTTTTGAATTTTGAAAATTTTCAAATCTACGTCACTTTGACTCCATTGCACTTCAGAAATTTTTAAAAATTTTCTAGCTTGAATTTCTTCAAATAAATGGTGCTGTTTGAAAGATGGTTTAAAAGTGAAAATACAGCCTGAATTTCAGCATTTTTCGCTCATTAATTTTTTCGCAATTGAATTTTTAATTAAGAATTTGAAATTCGGCTAAACCAAAAGTTGAAACTTTCCACCAAAATGATTCCTTTTCTCTTCAAATTTTTTTTTTCAAAAACTTTTGAAATTTTTTCTAAGGGAAAAGCTTTTTTTTTCAAAATTTTTTTTCCTTATTTTTTTCCAAGCAAACTAACCTTAGATTGAAATGGAAACCTAATCTTACTACCTAGACTTTTTTTAATTTTTTTTTCACGAAAATAGATAGGTCTTTTTTTTCAAATGAAATTGCTAGAAGGAAATCTAACCTAGGGTTCAAAAAAGAGAAATCCTAATCTAAGAGATGTGCACTCGTTGATTTTTCTGCGCCTGATGTATGCGCGATCCTGTTTTTCCTGCTTTCCTGCACATCCAGCAAACAAGTAGAGGAATATTTGTCATTAAAAGCTCAAAATATCAAAATCAATTTTGTTGCCTCCCTGGCAACAATACCATAAGACAAGAGGGTGGTTCTCACACGTGTTTTGAAAATAGAGATCTCATCGTAGTATAGTGCGCGAAAACGCTCATAAAAAATGATATATAAAGTAACGAGACCTGAGTTCCAGTCCGTCTCTGGGAGGCGTTTAGAAAATGTAGATTTGAATTTGATCTAGCTCACTCTACTTATTCAGAAATGCATACCAGTTTACAATAGTTCATATTGACGCACAACATGCTTAGTTGCAAGAGAACACAAATTTTGGGCATGCAAATTTAATCACAATGAAATATGGCAATCAGCTCACGGTGATTTTCACACATAGACATAGAGATTTATAAAAGATGATTTCATTGGTTGCATCATGGTGGCTACAGAGTGAAGCTCACGAAAAGCTTGTACAGGAAAGCTTGAAAGCAATAAACTAGCTAACAGAAAATGACTGCATATAGGAATCTATGTGGGGATTATGCATGCATTAATGGAGGATAATATGCAGCTACAAATAAAGCATTAATCTACAAAGAGTTACACTAGTTATCTAGCTAACAAAATGAAGGGCATTCGGAGGTAGCTTCGATGGCCTTTGACTTGGTTGAGAGGAGAAGGAGGGGCGGCCAATGGTGCTTAGGCCGACCCTTGGAGAGAGGTTGGAGGAGATCTAGGCCTAGCATGGAGGAGATGGGGATGCCATGGTGTGCTCATGGAGATGGACGTGGAGTAATGGTGGTAGAATGAAGCTAAAACTAGATGGAAGGCTAGATGGGTGCAAATGACCACCTAAAGGTCCTTTAAGAAGACCCAAGGGAGCTTCTCTAGAGAAGTGTGGAACTCTCTAGAGAAGGATATGGTGGGAGCTCGTGGGAGAGTGAGAGAGAGAGGATGGATGGGTGGTTTTTAGATCCACATTTGGTGGATCTAAAAATTGAAGGCATCTTGGTTGCTATTTTTAGCAACCAAGACAACAACACATGGTAGAGAGTTCTAGAGAACTCTAGGCTTGGTATTTTCATGTAGATGGTGTGTGTGGGTGTGTGTGAGTCAAACTTAGGTGGCTAGGTTGATTAGGCTAGATTTTAGTGGATTTAGGTCAAGGTAGGTCTCAAATTAGGGTTGTAAACCCTAATTCATTAAGGTAAAATGGAATTAAGCTTGATACAATTTTAATTGGATGTGTGAAACCTTAATTGAGAGTAAAACAACTCAATTAAGGTAGATATAGGTCAATTGGACTCTTACTGAGTCCATTTGGACAGTGTGTGCTGAGATTAGGACTCAATTGGACTCATTGAGTGCAATTGAATAGGCTAATGGAATTGACTAAGATCCAAGTCAAGTTGGTTTAGTGAGGACATAATTATTTCCTTAGGGAGGTCTAGAGGTGATGCGCTAGGGTTAGCGTACCTTAATTTAGGTTCCTATAGGGTTGGAATTGGGTTTAGGGACCTAGGAATTCAAGATCCAAGCTTGAATTCAAAAACAGGAACCAGAGAGTAGTTCCAGATGTTTGAGAATAGTGTCAAACATCATAAAATGAAAGTTAGATGTCCATACTTGTTGTCTAGATGTCCAAATAGAGGCAGGGAAGAATTAAGGTTCTGTCTGTAGAAAATGGACATCCAGACACTTGGTCTGTATGTCTTAAATTACTGTAAAAGTCGGTTTTAGGTGCGCGGGTTGTGGCTAATGGTTTTGAATGTCCTATAACACATTTGGACATCTAGATAGAGGCTGGAAATATGGTTTTAGGGCCTCCTAGGGTACGGTGACATAATCTAAGGGTGGGTAAGGCTTGGGGAAGCTTCTAGGTTGTCCTAAGGCTAGGATGGACATAAGTTCTTCATAGTTTACTGCTTTATTTCAACTTAACATAATAGCAAACCTCAACCCCTTACATTATTGTCTACTACATCTTTTTTTTGGTCTTCTGCTCTAGCTCTGCTGCAACTTTAGCTTTAGGTTTGTTGTGTTTCGTAAAGCGCATGTTTGATAAGAAAAAGCGTCGAAGTATAGTGCACAATACGAGCAACAATAATATTTATAAGGATAACGAGACTTGGAGTCCCAGTCCTTCCTCTCTTGGAGGCATTTATGGAAATGCAGATTTAAAATAGATCTCATTCGCTCTACTTGCTTAAAATCTCATGCCGGTTTATGGTGATTTACGTATTGATGTATGACATGCTAGTTGCCAAAAGATAGTAATTAAAAGCAGGCAACTTCAATCACACAAGATATATTGCAATAAGCTCATGGTGATTTTCACACATACATATATATATAGAAAAAGATTTCATTCATTCAATTCATGATGGTGGCTACAACATTAATCTCGTGGAAAGCTTAGAGAGGAATGCTTGGAAATACAAATCTAGGTAGCAGAAAACGATCGCATACATGAATCTAAGGGGGGATTATGGATGCATCATTTGGGGAGAATGTAGAGCTACACTACTAAGCAGTAAATAAAGCATATAAATCTAAGAAGAACTATAATCTAGTCTAACAGAAATAAGGGCATTCGGAGGTGGCTCTGATGGCCTTCGACTTGGTTGAGAGGAGAAGGACAGGCAGCCAATGGTGCTTAGGCTGGCCCATAGAGAGAGGTTGGAGAGGTGATCTAACATCTTGGCATGGAGGTGGTGGTGGCCATGGTGAAGCTACTCGTGGACATGGAGGTGGAGTGAATGTGGAATGAAACTAAGCTAAATGGAACCAAGAGTGGATGGGTGCAAATGGCAACTGACGTGCACGTGCGTGTGTTTGGAAGTGTCGTTATAGCTTGCACTTGCGACGTCGATTTTAAAGTAAAAAAATGGATGTCAGTCCAAGTGTCGGTCTCAGGGAGGTGTGAAAATCGGATTCTTCTTGTCACTTATTGTCACGAAAATCGCAGGGTTTTGCTTGCGAAAAGGGGCAGGTGAAAAGTGAGAGAGAGAGAGAGAGAGATTAGGGTTAGAATTGTTTCATTCGCAACATGCAACTTTAATAGAAAATAGAGCAAGCAATTGAATAGAAAACAACTTTATTTAACATGCGACTTTAGTTCATAATTACAACACTAGATAAATGCTTGAACATAAGTAAAGCCTAAATGAAGGAAGGAGAGAGAGAGGGGATGGCGAGGAAGCCACGGTGGTGGAGAGGGCTCCGTCATTGGCTCGTCGTCTCCAGCAATTACGAAAGGGCTTAAAGGTAGCTAGGAGGGGCGTAGAATACTTGCAAGTGGAGTGATTGCCTCCCATGAGTGGTTGGAAGGGGTTTAAATAGGAAGAAGGGCTTTCCAAATGAAGAAGGGGTTTTAGCGATGTCCGGGACGTCACTAAAACCCTTCCCAAAATGTCAGTGAAGGCCCCTGCCCGCCGGTCACTCGCCTGCGGCTGTGCTTCTTCACGCTTGATTCGTGTGCACGCATCGTAAGCCGTCCGATCGAAGATTGGATGACTGGGATCCCGCGCGAGGCGCACGCCTGGATCACGCCCTCGCCCCCGTGTCATCGCGCGCATCTGGTCAAGGCGCATTTGCGGGTGCCATGTCTCGCGATCGCACCCATTCGCTGCTGATCGGGCGGTCTAATTTCGCCCGTGCGCACCTTCGCCTCCGTATTTCAACGCAGCATGATTCAAACCCGTGTTGTGTGAGCACGAGTGAGCGCTTCGACCGCTACACTGTGCCCGCTGCTTTATCGCGGCAATGGTGGGCGCGTAAGTGGCTCTCAGCCATTCGATCGAAGAACGACGGCTGAGATTCGTCCCCCGGGTGAAGGTGGAAGAGGGCGGTGGTCTAGACGGAGCGAGCGAGCGCCACATGCACGCCGTGGACCGTTGATCATCATATCAACGGTCAAAACTTCTTGGGCCCATTATAGGAGCTCTGGATGTCGGATTTGGCTGATTTTAAGTCTGTTGGACTCCGTTCATCACTTTAAATCCATCCGTGCGGTCCGATTCCTCATTTGAGGCCAGCTTTGACAAGTACTTATACGAATGGCCAATAATACTATTTTATAAGCAATCTTGACGTATGATGCATGCAATGCTCCCATTCTATTTATGATGTGTTATCTGTGCATTTTGTTCTTAAGATGGACCCCATTTAATAGAATTATCACCCTAGGATGTAGTGTTATCATACCCCCATGCTTACTCCTTGCTAGTCCCTAGCAAGGTTTATTCTAGCCTTTATTTCCTGTAAGAATTTAAGAACTACTTAGACACTTCGTCATTTGTCAATAGGAGGAAATATGCTAAGATCTTAATCTACAAAGACTAAGCAGTGCCCGGGTGTCTGCCAAAATATGAATCGCCTGAATCCTTGCTTTAATGTATGTAAATATATATATTTTTTCTTATTTTTAGATTTTTTTGGAATTAAGAGTGGGTTGGTAACTTTTTACGGCTACCCAACCAACCCAAAACTCGGACAAAACTCTAAGTGCTAGGCATCTTGGTGTGAAGATCGTGATAGACTCACTCAACGGTAATTTAGACAGACTCCGGGTTTCTACGCCCCTAGGTGACCGGAAGAGGAAGTGTTTTGCCTAAAGGTGTATTTGTTCGATCGATAGCTTTCTCCCTACATTTGTTTTAGTTGGGGTCAATACAAGGATTTTTCCAGTGTATATCTCCCCAGCTTGTACTACTTCCCCGCTTCTTCCTTAAGTGTTTTGGTTCTTTTTGTGCAATTACTAAGCTGGACTTTGGACAATCGACCAATGGACTATTACCTATGATCACTTGCCAGCCATAGTTGTGCGGTGAAGTGTGGTTTATTTTGTTTTCTTTTTTCTTCTTTTTTTTATTTTTTTTATTTTTTATTTTTATTCAGTAGGTGGCTTCCCTGATATCAAATTTACCTAGAGGCAATGAAGAAGTGGTCCCGTGGCTGGGCTCTGGAGAACCTGCCAATGGGCTGTTACCCACAACAACTTGCCAGCCATACCACCCTAGAGAGTTCATTAGCTACCCAATTTCTGTCAGAATCTCCGAGGAGTGAGTCTGTGCAAAAATGTGTGCAGATGCTTAGACTCAAAGTCTTTCTGAGTTAGAGGGTGAGTTGATAAGTTGTATACTTATCACCTTATTTAGTTAGTGGATTACAATAGCTTAAGGTTGCAAGGATTTGAAGCTAAATCTATATTTTAATGGACACCAGGGCTGATAAGCCTGAAGGCCTGAAAAGTCTAAGTGTTTAAGTTCTTTTTGTATTATTTCCCACTATTGGCAAATTTCTAATGCCTAAGTTTTTCTCCCTAAATTCCTTTTTTTTCTTTTTTTAATTTTAAATTTTATTCTATTCAGATTGATTAAATGAGCTTAGGAAAATGCAATTTACCACCCTCCCCCATGCTTAAGTTGGACAATGTCCTCATTAGCAAATACATGGATGCAACAGGGGTTCAAAAAAGATATTACCAGAGTGAAGTAGAATACCGGATCAGTCTGAATCCACTGGGTTGCCTCCCAGGAAGCGCAAAGTTTAATGCCTCCAGCTGAGTGGTGCTTCGTATCATCAGGGGAACCTAGGCTAGGAAGTTTTTCAATCTTTGGCCATTGACTGTAAGAGTATGCCCAGTGTTTGGATCAGCGATTTCAACCGCCCCATTGGAGTGAGGCTTGACCACCGTAAATGGTCCTGTCCACTTGGACCTGAGTTTCTACGGAAAGAGTTTTAGGCAGGTGATAAACGCCAGTTTATCACCATTCTTATGCATTAAAACAAACTTAGCTCTTAGGATTTTACTCTGCAAATGGGTTTTCGGGCTGCATTTAAGCATAAAATAGGTTAGGCATGCATTGTATTTTTTTTATTATCTTTTTAATATATTTTTGTAAGTGTTAGGGATGTACAGATATACAGATCCCTAAAACCCTAGCACTCAAGAAGGCAAATGGTGAAGGAGAGCCCAGACTAGCTGGAACTCAGCTTGATGCAGCTCACCACAGCTGGAACCTAGCTCACTTGAACTAGGGTTAACTCATCCCAGCTCCATTAAGCTAATCTCAGCTGAATGGTAGCTCAAGAGAGTTCATCTTAGCTCACCTTAGCTCAAGTCAGCTCAAATCCTGCTCAACTTAGCTGAGTCTAGCTCATCTCAGCTCCCACTAGTCCACAGGGAGCTCTAGCTAGCTCAGCTGAGTTGACAGGAGTTCACCCCAGCTCAGATCCAGCTACATCCAGCTCCAGTCAACTCCGGCCAACTGAAGAAGAACTCATCCCAGCTCAGGAAGCTCAAGTCCAGCTCTCGGGGACTTAGCTCAACTCAGTTGAGCTAAGCTACCTTAGCTGCCTCAACCGGCTTGATTCTCCCCGGGAGTACCAGACCTAGCTCACCTCAGCTCATTATGGTAGAAGGTAGCTTGCTTTAGCTCGGCTTAGTAGCTATCAAAGAACTAGCAAGCTAAGCCAGCTAGAGTAACTCCATGCCAGCCTCTTCAGCAGCAGCCAGCTCCAATTTTAGCTCCAGACTTCTCCTTCTCAGCTCCTCCCTCCAAACCTAGCTCCAACACCTTCTCCTCTACTCCTCCATGAGCTAAGCTAGCTTAGCTCAGCTTAGCTTTGCTTACCTTAGCTATGCTCCAACTTCCTTGGCTTGTACCACCCCAAAAAAACCCACCTAACAACTCCGCCCAACTAGCGCCACCTAAGCTCCACATAAGCTAACCTACTTGGCACCAACCTAGCCTACCCACCACCTCCAAAAGACACCTAAAAGTGGCGCCAAAATCACCCTAACCACCCCCTTGATGGCACCACTTTTCCCTCCAAATTCCCCTTCATCTCCACCACATAATTCCCCTTGAATCCATCTCCACCATCCACCTAACCCCCCTTCTAGAAGACCCTATGTTGGTGCCAAAATGGTGGTGTCTCTCCACCACCAAAAACCAGGAACACCACCATAACCACCCCCTTTAACACCCCTTGGGTTGGCGCCACACACCCTTGGCCATAGGATCACCAACCACCTCCATCCTTCCATCCTAGCCCTCCATTTCAAGGGGCACCTTAACCTCCCATCCTACCCTATAAAAAGACCACTACCCACCACCATTCAAGACATCCTTGGCTAGCAAATTCACTCTCATATTCCACCTAGAAGCCCACGTCCAAGAGAGAATAAGAAGAAGATTAAGGGGATATTCTGTCCCCTCGGTGCGTTCCCCTCTTCCCTTCTCTCTTGGGTCACGCCAGCCAAAGGAGAAGCCAGACAAGGAAGATCTTTGGAGGAGATCTTGAAGGTGGTCCATGTCACCTTGGAGGAGTTTTTTACGGTGGTGCACGCCCACCCCTTGGAGAGATCATTGAAGGTGGTAGCTTCCACCTTGGAGGAGCTCTTAAGGAAGGAGAAGAAGGAGGCCCTCTTTTCAAGCCAAGGAGCAGCTAGGCTTGGAGCAAGAAGACTCCCTTCTTCACAAAATTTTGCAAGAGGATTAGTGTTTCTTTATTTGCTTTTAAATTTGTTTAGTTCTAGTAGAAGCATTCCTCTACTTGTCCTTGAAAAGAACACTAATTCTAGTGAATTAAATTGCCTTCTTTTAGCTTTTTATTGCAATTGTTACTTTTGGTTCTAGCACTTATTTCACCTCTTCTTCCTAATTACTCTAGGCCTTCGCTTGCCTAGAGTGAGCTTAGGAAGAAGGTATTTCTCTCTTTCAAATTTTAGTTAAGTAATTGTAGGTGCTAGTACTTTCCATTACAATTCGCATTTTGCCCTCATCTTTTCAAAACAAAAAAAAATTATATATTTAAAATACCAAAAAGAAAGTTGAGATCTATTTGTAAGCAAGAGAATTAATTTTGCAACTATTTGGCCTCCTCGGACGACCCTAGATACTTCCCTTATCTAGGATATAAATTTAAAAGCGTATGCGAATTCGCATGTTACAACGACGTTAAAACTTGCTTTTGCAAATCACGCGTATTTCACTATCACTTTTTGGCACCGTTGCATTAATTAATTCTCTTGCTTGAAGTGGATCTCATCCCCTTCTCTTTCTTTCTTTTGTGTGTGCAGGAATTACAGTGGGAAGGCGGGAATCTGGAAGCGAGAGCTCAAAGTTCCTTTTCTTCCTGCGAAATTCAGGTTGGTTCCTCTTTCTGGTCACATAATTAATTAAAACTATCAAAAATATATTAAACTTGGCTTTCAGGATCCCAAACAATTTAATTAAGTGGAGTGGTGCTTATATAAAATCCATTGTTTGCTTGAATGATTCTTTAGCACCACTCCATTGCAAGTATTGGTGCTCTATTTTTCGGGTCTAGATTTCTGTCCTGACTTGAAAAATCCATTCCTAACACCACAAGCCTCCAAAAATCATAAAATTTCATATAATGATTCCCAATTAAGTTTGGAACATCTGTTCCAAATTTCAGATCAATCGGATTTGTATTTAATTTTTAAAAATTCGTGGATTGCAGAGGGCTCACACCCTCTAATCTTCCTGTTTTTCTACTATCCGAGAATTTTTAAAATTTTTATACTCATCTAATTTTTTTGAAATTTAGCTTGCTGGAATCCTTGTGAAATTTTACACATCACATAAAATCAAAAGAATTTTCTGAGGTCAGTGGTAATACTGAAAAGTCCACAATACCCACGAGTATCATTTCTGGACTTTGACACCAGTACAATTAAAAATTCAAAACAATTATCAAAAAAATTCTTAAAATCTTACAAAAATCTTTTCTGGAATCCTTGTTTGATTTCACTTAAGGTAGTGGTGTTGGTTACATTGATTGGACCACTATCTATTCAGAAAGCCTAAAAGTAACTCAATGGTAGTTAAATTTCTGTCTTAGGGACAATTAGCTTAGGGTTTCTTTCTTTCTCTTTAGAGACGCAACTTGGAGGAAATATACAATTACCCATACAACTTGTCTTTCCTTTGATTGTGAACTTTCAAACTTGTTTGAAAACTTAAAGAGAAAAATCCTAAAACACATTTAATTAAATTAAATCCTAAAAGATAAAAATATAAAAAAAAATTATGTGGCAACTTGATTTTCATTGGAGCCACTCTCCAATTCCTACACACAAAAAAAATCAAAATAGCAGGGCAACATCCCAATAAATACCCTCCACATTACCTGTGCACTATAGCATCCTAGACCTAATTAAAATTTGTAGCAACTTGACCCCTAAGGCTTTATCAACTTAGGCTTGCTATTTAGGTCTTAAGTTTTCTTTAGTTTGTACCAATTCTGTCATCTATATCTGGTATTCAGGCTGAGGGGCCGTGTCAAACGACCAGGCGCGGGTTTGTACAAGTACCTGGGGTTTTCCCTGGGAAACGTTTGGGTCCAAACCTCCCCTTAAGCAACTTGGCCAGATTTGTTGATAGAACGGGTATTCACTATTGACTACTTATTTCCTATATAGACCAAGTCTTAGGTTATTATTAGGGAGTCACATTTAAGTTAGGTCTAGTTTTGTTTGTTTAAATTGCACACTTTCTCTCATCTCTTTCTCTTCTCCTCCCCTCTAATTCTTCCAAGTAGTGCATGCATGGGCGACGGTCCCAAAAACCACACCTCGAGGGACCATCTGATTTCGCCCCCCACAGCAAGAAATCATTGTTTTGTTCCCCCTCCTCTTCTAAGACAATGGAAAACCCAGGAAGTCGTCAAACAAATTCTGCTTCCACTTCTAACCCGTCAGCCGACCCACAAGTTGACTTCACCCTCCCTCATCTTCCTAACTTGGAGCAACCAGAAAAACCAACAGGGCCAGGTGGCCCTCCAATTGTAACCCAAAATACAAATCCCTTTGCATTAATGGTCGACCATTTGGCTCGACAACAGCAAAATTAAGAAGATCTAGCTAGGACTGTCACGAACCTAGCTAATCAAGGACAAAATCCACCACCCCGCCAACAACCTGTCGTTCCTCTTAAGGATTTCTATTTTCCTTCCAATTATGAGGAAAGACCAGGGGTGGTCATACCATAAGGGGATTTCGAGATTAAACCAGCCATTCTAAACCTTATCAAGCATTTTCATGGTCTTCCAAGAGAGGACCCTTTTTGTCATCTCAAGGAATTAACTGTCCTCGCTTAAATCACTCGTTCCCACAATGTGCAGGAAGATGTGTGGTTAATGAGACTCTTTCCTCTCTCTCTTAAAGACAAAGCATCGCATTGGTTTAGAACGGTTGGGCGCCCTATTACCACCTGGCCCCAATTAAAAAGTGCTTTTCTTAAAAAAATTTTTCCGATCGGTCGAACGAATGCATTAAGAAGATCCATAACGACCTTTCAACAAAAAATTGGTGAACCCCTCCACGATGCCTGGAAGGATTTCAGGAACTTCTAAGAAGTTGTCCCTACCATGAAATTCCACAATGGCAGTTAGTGCAAATCTTCTATCATGGATTAGAAGATCAATTGAAATGATTTGTGGATGCCTCATGTGGAGGCAATTTTCTTAACAAAAATGCCGAAAATGCCTATCTTCTCTTTGAAGAAATGAGTGAAAACTCATTTAACATGACTTCAATGGACACTTTTGACAGATCACAAAACCCAAGACACAGAGTCCATGAAATTGACTCCAAATCCACCTCTGTTCCAGTCACACAAGATGATCTATATATGTTAGCTCAACGACTAGACCAAATGCAAATTCACCAAAAGAAAATGGAAGAAAAGCTCATAAACAAACAAGCTCCACACGTCCACTCTCCACACACTAACCCCCCACACATTCTCCGAAGAGAAAATCTACACAATATTGATGCCACTTCTGCTGGCCAACAATTTCCGGCTGATTTCCCGCAAGATTTGACTGGGAATTTTGATCAAAATATTTTTGATCCCACCTCGGAAAATTTAGAAACCCCTCCAACACTTCCAATCAAAACTGGAGGACTAACTTAAATCACTCCTAGAAAAACCTGAATCCGATTCCTTTTCCCAAACAAAACTATTTTGGAAATTACGGGCAACCTATGTATCAACCTGGACCATCTCAAGATGATATTAATAATCAAGTCATGAAAACTTTGCAAGGAATGCAGACTCAAATGACAGAAGTAACCCGCATGATTACCAACTTGCAACACCAAGTTAAGGTTACTCCTGATCATCGACCTATTGGGAATTTACCTTCCCAACTCATGCCCAACCCAAATAATCAAATGAATCAATTCCAAGGTGGATATCCCAGTCAACCCATTTAGCCAACACCTCACCATCCGCCGGGTTTTAATAACAGTCAGGCCCCCCATCCTCATCCTAGAAACAACCAGACTGCAAATGCAGTTACCTTGAGGAATGGGAAAACCACTCACAGTACCCTACCTGTTAAAGAAACCCGCTCTAATGACACACAGATTAACTCTTCCCCTCCTATTGTTCAGGAACCAATTCATGCAAAACAGGGCAACCCTGCCCCATTTCCACAAGCCCTCCACTATTCAAAAAAGAAAAAGATAAAATCCGAGCCCACTGAGAAAGAACTAATGGATTTATTTGGGCAAGTAGAAATTAATATCCCTCTCCTAGATGCCATTAATATATCCCTGCCTATGCAAAATTCCTGAAAGATTTATGTACTCCGAAAAAGCAACCCAGAAATTTAGGAAAGGTAATTCTTCCAGAGACAGTCAGCTTAGTTGTATAGAGCCAACTGCCTCTTAAGAGAAAAGATCACGACGCCCCCCTAATCCAAGTTATCATTAATGATACCTCATTTGATCGCGCTTTGTTGGATCTTGGTGACTCAATTAATCTTATCCCCACAGTTGTTTTTGAGGAATTTAAGATCGGTAAATTGAAGCCCGTTGAGGTTACTCTTCAATTAGCCGACCGATCTATGATTAAACCAAGGGGAATTGTTGAAGATGTTCTTGTCCGGGTCAAAAATTTTCTATTTGAAGTAGACTTTTTAGTCCTGGACATGGAGGTACCTGAAGCACTTAAGTTTGCCCCCATTATTCTTGGAAGACCATTCTTAGCCACCGCCTGCGCCAGTATTGATTGTGCTTCTGGAAAGATGAAGATCATGTGTGGCGGTGAATCTGTAACCCTAGATATTTTTCAAGCTTCTAGGTGATTCCAAGAACCAGATTTCTTTGATGATTCGGATTCAGAAATAGAAAACATTGTGGATGAAACTTTGCAGATTTTCCATTTAGGTACCTGTTTTGATGTGAATACGGTTCCTGAACAATCCACTTTTTCTCACCCTTCCTCCCTAACCACACGTCCAGCTAACATTCCAGCTGACCCTTTCACTCTCACCTCACCTCTAACCCACAAAGCAGAAACTCTTTCGGAGCCAGGCCTGCAATTGGAATTAAACCTTTGCCCGACTCCCTTAAATACGTCTTCCTGGGTCCAAATCAGACCCTGCCCCTGATTATAAATTCTGCACTTACCGGGGCACAAGAGCACAAACTCCTCCAGGTTTTGAGTAAATATCGGAAAGCTATTGGCTGAACCCTTTCTGATCTTAAGGGTATTCGTCTGTCATATTGTACACATCGTATATATTTAGAGGACGATTCTCACCCCTCTCGCCAACCACAAAGGCGCTTGAATCCTATTATGCAGGAGGTGGTAAAAAAGGAGATTATTAAGTGGCTGGATGCTGATATCATCGACCCCATTTCTGACAGCTCCTGGGTTAGTCCAACACAAGTTGTTCCCAAAAAGGCTGGACTAACAGTTGTCACTAATGATAATGGGGAAAATGTAGCCACTAGAACCGCTTCTTCTTGGCGCGTGTGCATCGATTACCGAAAATTAAACACCGCCACCAAGAAGGATCATTTCCCGCTCCCTTTTATTGATCAAATCTTGGAGCGTTTAGCCGGACGGGATTTTTACTATTTTTTGGACGGTTATTCCGGCTATAATCAAGTAGCGGTTCATCCTGAAGATCAGGATAAAACAACTTTCACCTGCCCCTTCGGAACCTTTGCTTTCCGAAGAATGCCCTTCGGTCTTTGCAACGCACCTGTGACTTTTCGAAGGTGCATGCTTGCAATTTTTTCAGACCTGGTAGGTGAATGTTTAGAAGTCTTTATGGATGACTTCTCTATTTTTGGAGATTCTTTTGACC
This sequence comes from Thalassia testudinum, assembly GCA_037157565.1. Lineage (NCBI taxonomy): Eukaryota > Viridiplantae > Streptophyta > Magnoliopsida > Alismatales > Hydrocharitaceae > Thalassia > Thalassia testudinum. Next base: position 52,526,837 of record JAZHRO010000035.1, on the reverse strand, counting down.
ATTGTCTCAAAAATCTTGAAAGAACTCTCCAAAAGTGCATAGAAGTTAATCTGGTCCTCAGCTGGGAAAAAAGTCATTTCATGGTCCAAGAAGGTATTGTCTTGGGCCATGTTATTTCAAAACAAGGAATCGCGGTAGATAAAGCAAAAATTGATGCTATATCTAAGCTCCCACCACCCACTACTATCAAACAGATCAGATCCTTTTTGGGTCATGTGGGTTTCTACTGTCGATTCATACAATATTTTTCGCAAATCTCCAAGCCCTTAAGTCAGCTTCTCACTAAAGACCAGCCATTTGATTTTAATAATAAGTGCTTGGAGAGTTTTCTGAGGTTGAAGAAAGAGGCTACTAAGGCACCAATATTGCAGGGACCTAATTGGAATAGTCCCTTTGAATTAATGACAGATGCCTTAGATTTTGCTGTAGGGGCCGTTCTAGGGCAAAGAATTGACAAGAAGCCCGTTGTGATCTATTTTGCTAGCAAAACCCTTGATGATGCACAACGGAATTACACGGTTACTGAAAAGGAACTTCTTGCCATTGTATTTGCCTTAGAAAAATTTAGATCTTATCTGTTGGGGTCACATGTCACTGTTTATATCGACCACTCAGCAATTAAATATTTGATGACAAAGAAAGATGCGAAACCCCACCTTATCCATTGGATTCTGCTGCTCCAGGAATTTGGCCTAGAAATCAAGGATAAGGTGGGATTGCACAATATAGTGGCCGACCATCTCTCTCGTCTTATGATGAATGACATAATGACCTCGCCAGATCAGTTCCCCGATGAAAGCATTTTAGCTGCTACAACTCTCCCTTGGTTTGCGCCCATCGCAAACTACTTAGCAACAGAACAAATCCCCGCTGATTGGCCAAAAACAAAACGGGATAAGTTCTTTGCTGATATTAAATATTATTTTTGGGAGGAGCCCGACCTTTTCCGCATTTGTGCCGATCAGGTCATTCGACGATGTGTCCCCGATTCTGAAATCCATGATATCTTGACACATGTCACTCAATGGCCTGTGGCGGACATTTTTCGGGCAAGAAAACTGCAGCTAAAATCCTTAATGCGGGATTTTATTGGCCTAGCTTGCACAAAGATGCTCATGATTTTGTTCGGTCCTGTGTGCGTTGCCAGAGCATCAGCAACATGACTTGGAAGGATATGATGCCCCTTAATCCTATTTTAGAGGTTGAAATTTTTGATGTTTGGGGCATCGACTTCATGGGACCTTTCATCAACTCTGGTGGGTATTTATATATATTAGTCGCAGTCGACTATGTTTCTAAATGGATAGAAGCAATACCCACCCGCACTAGTGATCACCGTGTGGTTGTCGAATTTCTTAAGAAAAATATTTTCTCAAGATTCGACATACCAAAAGCCATTATTAGTGACGGAGGCTCACATTTCACCCACTCACAATTCCGTCACCTTCTTTCTAAATATGCGGTTAATCATAAAATTTCCACACCATATCACCCCCAAACAAATGGCCAGGCTGAAGTTTCTAACCGGGAAATTAAAAATATTTTACAAAAGATGGTTAGACCCGACCGTAAAGATTGGTCCACCAAATTGGACGACGCTTTATGGGCCTACCGTACCGCTTTTAAAGCTCCGCTTGGCATGTCTCCCTTCCGTCTGATTTTTGGGAAGGCATGCCATCTCCTGGTAGAATTAGAACATAGGGCTTTTTGGGCAATAAAATAACTCAATATGGATTTATCTGACGTCGGTAACCATAGAAGATTACAATTAACTGAATTGGAAGAATTACGTAATTTTTCCTATGAAAATGCAAGGATTTATAAAGACCAAACAAAGAAATTTCACGATAAATATATTGTTCGGAAACACTTTGACGTTAATCAACGTGTTTGGCTTTTCGATGCGAGATTACGTCTTTTTCCTGGCAAATTAAAATCTAAATAGACCGACCCCTTTATTGTCCATAAAACATATCCATATGGCGCTGTTGACCATTTTGATCCGAAAACTAATTCGACATTTCAAGTCAATGGCCAGCGTTTAAAGCTCTATTTTGACCATACACCTAAAATTTCGTCTGAATCTTTTAATTTTACTGAGCCAGCCACCCTTGATCACTAATGCACATCACGCCCAGCTGAATGGCGTAAAAGATAGCACTGGATGGGAGGTAACCCATCATTTTTTCCTACTTTCATTTTTTCTTTTCCAGGTTTTGATCATCCTAAATCTGACCATTCTTTACTAAGGTGATCCCTTTTCCCTCCTAATGCATGAGGACATGGCATATCTTAAGCATGGGGGGATGTTTTTTAAATGTGACGATCGATTTAAGATGTTCAAAACCTAAAAACATGCATTTTTCTTTAATTTATTTCCTACTTGCATACCTAAAAAAAAATGATGAAAAGCTTTTTGAGGAAAAAAAAATTAAAATCGGGACTAAGTCGAAAAATTCACTTTTGGTACAATGGGATTTAATATTTAACAAACTAAGGATGAGGATGCGGATCTGATCATTAGAATTTCAGGGTCTATTTTAGACTAGATCAATTATCCTTTAAAATTTCACCTGAACTCATGATAGTTCAGGTGACTTGATCTTATTTTGTAATGTGGAAAGTATTTGACTTAGCTTCTGACTCAAAAACTTGCTTGTTTTGAGAAACTTCTTGTGTCACCCTTCACACACAAGCCAACACTTAAAAATAACTAAAAATTTGAAAAACTCCCTTGTTTGGACTTAGTAAAAGTCTAAAGCAGATCATTGGTTTGAGTTCCAACCACCGAGAAGGAGGAAAATGCCTCCTTTGAGGATGCGATGTCAACATGTTACCTCCTCGGCGCTGCTCCATATATATATTTCATATCTTTAGACGGAGCATTAAAGCGTATTTTAGCAGCTCAGGTGTCTTGGACGATGCTCTACCTATAGTGTCGGAGCAAGAGCTTGAGTTTGCTTGGAGCGCCTCTTTACACCACATCGTGTTTTGGGATTATGAGCTCCTGGGTGGTGTCATGGACAGTGCTATCCCGAAGTACTGGCGCCAGAGCCCCCTCGAGGAATGGTAACGGGAATGATGATCCCGACACATCTGTTGTAAGACTAAGCTAAAAATAAGCATTGGGAAAAAAAAACATGCCCTTATAAATGTTGGCTTTTCACAAGCACAGACACAAGGTTTTAAAGGATTTCGCAAGTTGCGAATCATATTCATAAGCAGAAAAATCCTAAAAACATAAATTTCAAGTTATCTGAATTAACAAAGGGTTAATTTGTGAATTTTCTAGAGGATATATTGATCCTGTTTTTCTAATGGTTGGATCGAAAAACAAATCCCGATGTTTATCTTTAACAAATCCCGTACCTCCTGTGTTTTAATCTACCAAGGTCCCTTAATCTCTTTTTCTTCTCAAAAGTCGAAAAAATTAGATTTCCCAAAAATTTCGTTTTCCAAAAAATTAAAGTTTTGTTGAGACTAGCAAAAGATAAGCATAGGGGTGTGATAAATGCCAGTTTATCATCATTCTTATGCATTAAAACAAACCTAGCTCTTAGGATTTTACTCCGCAAATGGGTTTTTGGGCTGCATTTAGGCATAAAATAGGCTAGGCATGCATTGCATTTCTTTTATTGTCTTTTTAATATGTTTTTGTGAGTTTTAGGGATGTACATATATACAGATCCCTAAAACCCTAGCACTCAAGAAGGCAAATGGTGAAGGAGAGCCCAGACTAGCTGGAACTCAGCTTGATGCAGCTCACCACAGCTGGAACCTAGCTCACTTGAACTAGGGTTAACTCATCCCAGCTCCATTAAGCTAATCTCAGCTGAATGGTAGCTCAAGAGAGTTCATCTTAGCTCACCTTAGCTCAAGTCAGCTCAAATCCTGCTCAACTTAGCTGAGTCTAGCTCATCTCAGCTCCCACTAGTCCACAGGGAGCTCTAGCTAGCTCAGCTGAGTTGACAGGAGTTCACCCCAGGTCAGATCCAGCTACATCCAGCTCCACTCAACTCTAGCCAGCTGAAGAAGAACTCATCCCAGCTCAGGAAGCTCAAGTCCATTTCCCGGGGACTTAGCTTAGCTCAACTGAGTTGAGCTAAGCTACCTTAGCTACCTCAACCAGCTTGATTCTCCCCGGGAGCACCAGACCTAGCTCACCTCAGCTCATTATGGTAGAAGCTAGCTTACTTTAGCTCGGCCTAGTAGCTAGCAAAGAACAAGTAAGCTAAGCCAGCTTGAGTAACTCCATGCCAGCCTCTTCAGCAGCAGCCAGCTTCAATTTCAGTTCCAGACTTCTCCTCAGCTCCTCCCTCCAAACCTAGCTCCAACACCTTCTCCTCTACTCCTCCATTAGCTAAGCTAGCTTAGCTTAGCTTAGCTTACCTATGTTCCAACTTCCTTGGCTTGTACCACCCCAAAAACACCCACCTAACAACTCCACCCAACTAGCTCGTCCTAAGCTCTACATAAGCTAACCTACTTGGCACCAACCTAGCCTACCCACCACCTCCAAAATACACCTAAAAGTGACGCCAAAACCACCCTAACCACCCGCTTGATGGCGCCACTTTTCCCTCCAAAATACCCCTTCATCTCCACCACACAATTCCCCTTGAATCCATCTCCACCATCCACCTAACCCCCCTTCTACAAGACCCTATGTTGGCGCCAAAATGGTGGTGTCTCTCCACCACCAAAAACCACCAACACCACCATAACCACCCTCTTTAACACCCCTTGGGTTGGCGCCACACACCCTTGGCCATAAGATCACCAACCACCTCCATCCTTCCATCCTAGCCCTCCATTTCAAGGGGCACCTTAACCCCCCATCCTACCCTATAAAAAGACCACTACCCACCACCATTCAAGACATCCATGGCTAGCAAATTCACTCTCATATTCCACCTAGAAGCCCACGTCCAAGATAGAAGAAGAAGAAGAAGATTAAGGGGATATTCTGTCCCCTCGGTGCGTTCCCCTCTTCCCTTCTCTCTTGGGTCACGCCAGCCAAAGGAGAAGCCAGACAAGGAAGATCTTTGGAGGAGATCTTGAAGGTGGTCCATGTCACCTTGGAGGAGTTTTTTACGGTGGTGCACGCCCACCCCTTGGAGAGATCATTGAAGGTGGTAGCTTCCACCTTGGAGGAGCTCTTAAGGAAGGAGAAGAAGGAGGCCCTCTTTTCAAGCCAAGGAGCAGCTAGGCTTGGAGCAAGAAGACTCCCTTCTTCACAAAATTTTGCAAGAGGATTAGTGTTTCTTTATTTGCTTTTAAATTTGTTAGTTCTAGTAGAAGCATTCCTCTACTTGTCCTTGAAAAGAACACTAATTTTCGTCAATTAAATTACCTTCTTTTAGCTTTTTATTGCAATTGTTACTTTTGGTTCTAGCACTTGTTTCACCTCTTCTTCCTAATTACTCTAGGCCTCCACTTGCCTAGAGTGAGCTTAGGAAGAAGATATTTCTATCTTTTAAATTTTAGTTAAGTAATTGTAGGTGTTAGTACTTTCCGTTACAATTCGCATTTTGCCCTCGTCTTTTCAAAACAAAAAAAAATTATATATTTAAAATACCAAAAAGAAAGTTGAGATCTATTTGTAAGCAAGGGGATTAATTTTGCAACCATTTGGCCTCCTTGGACGACCCTGGATACTTCCCCTATCTAGGATACAAATTTAAAAGCGTATGCGAATTCGCGTGTTACAACGACGTTAAAACCTGCTTTTGCAAATCATGCGTATTTCACTATCAACAGGCATCGAAAAGCCAGACTTGCTGGTTAGGCTCAAAGGTCTTTCTATGGATGAGTCGGCCATGGACGACTTTCATTTTCTCCTTATACAGTTGACTGTTCTCAAAGGCATCCTAACGAATTTCTTCAAGCTCAGAGAGTTGGAGCGTCCTCTATGCACTGGCTAACTGGGCATCCATGTTACACTGCTTGATAGCCCAGTAAGCCTGGTGTTCCATTTCGACAGGAAGGTGGCAGGCTTTACCAAAGACTATGCGATAAGGCGACAAGTTTTAAACCAAAAACATGACCTTATAAATGTTGTCTTTTCACAAGCACAGACATAAGGTTTTAAAGGATATTGCAAGTGGCAAATTGGATTCAAGAGCCAGAGAAATCCTAACTACGAAAATTTTAAGTCATCTGAAATAACAAGGGATTAATTTGTGAATTTTTGGAGGATATATTGATCCTGATTCGTCTAATTTTTTGGATCCAAAAATAAATCCTGATGTTTATCTATAACAAATCTTGTACCTCCCGTGGTTTAACCAACCAAGGTCCCGTGATCTCTTTCTCCTTGAAAAAGGTGAAAAAATTAGTTTTCCCAAAAAATTTCATTTTGTAAATGTTTGTTTTGCTTAGAGACTAGCAAGAGATAAACATAGGGGTAGGATAAACACTAGTTTATCATCATTCTTATGCCCTAAAACAAAGTTCTTAGGATTTTAACTCCACAAATAGGTTTTTGGGTTGTATTTAGGCATTAATTAGGCTAGGCATGCATTGCATATTTTGTTATGTTTTTGACACATTTATCTCATTGTTAGGGATAAATATATAGTCAGATTCCCAAAAGCCCTAGCACTCAGGAAGGCAAAAGATGAAGAAGAAGCTCCTTTTAGCTGGGTTCCAGCTAGATTTAGCTCATCCCAGCTAGATCCCATCTCATTCTAGCTGGATCAATTCATCCCTGGCTCCATTCAGCTCATCTCAGCTAAATGGTAGCTCTAGCTAGTTCACCATAGCTCCATACAGTTCACCTTAGTTGAATGGTAGCTCAAACTAGCTCAAGTCAGATAATCCCAGCTCCATTCCAGCTCCTCCAACTCAGAAGAGTTTACTGGAAGTTCAACACGACTAGGACTAGCTACTAGCTAGACCTGGTCAGCTGAAGATGACCTTAGCTAGCTCAGGCTAGCTCAAGTCCAACTCCCGGAGGCTCAACTCAGCTCAACTTAATTGAGCTAAGATACTTGACCTAAGCTAGCTACTCTAGCTATAGCTCAGTAATCTCTGGGAAGATCAGAACTACCTTACCTCAGCTCACATCAGTAGAAGCTAACTCATGTTTGCTTGGCTTAGAAGATAGCAAAGAACTAGCAAGCTAAGACAGCTATGGTAGCTCCTTGTAGCTCTCTTTAGCAGCCACTAGCTCCAATGCAGCTCAAGATAGCTACCTCCATCTCTTCTCCCTCAAAACCCTAGCTCCTTATGCCTTCAAGCCTACTCCCTACTAGCTTGCAGTCCTACTCCCTCCTAGCTAAGCTAGCTAAGCTAGCTTAGCTTAGCTAGTCACATCCTTGGCCAGCAAAACCTAACCCTAAAACCCACCTAACTAGCTCCACCAACTAACCTTACCTAAGTCCACCTAAGCTACCATCACTCCACCTCAATCTTGGCGCCAACCCTATACGTCCCTTCACCCCTCTCTACCACCAAAACACACCACCAAATTCCCTCCAAAACAACCTAAAATTGGTGAAAACTTTTTCCCTCCAAAACCCTTGAAATCCAACCCTACACCTACCCCTTCAACCCATCTCCACCCTCCATTTTTCCCATAAAAAATCAACACCTTCTAGAAGGTATTTTTGGAGCGAAAAGCAAGGCACCCCGTCATTTCCCTCCCATTTTTCCCTCAAAAAATATCCAAGCACCCCTTCATTTCCCTCCAAAAAATGCCATAACTACCCCCCTTCCCATCCTATAAATACCCTACACTACCACCACATAATTCCCATCTCCTCTCCATTAGGTAGGTTCGATCTTCTTCATTTAGATTAGGTTCCATCTTCACGCGAAGGAGGAAGAAGAGAAGAACATCAAGAGGGCACAGACCCGCCTCCTTGGTGCCTTCTTCCTCTCCTTTTTTCTCCCTTATCCTCACCAAAGGAGGAGATCTTCAACACTAAGGGGATGACCAGGAAAGAAGAGGAGCAAGGTGGTTGATGCCCACCTTGGAGGAAAGCTTGGAGGAGTTATCATATCAAAAGCAAGGAAGCATTCTTTTCAAGCACAGGAGCTGCTGTGATTGGAGCAAGGACCATTCCTTCTTCACCATCTTTGGAGGATTTTTCTTCATCTCTTTTTTCTTTGTATTATCTAGTGTAGTTTCTCTTATACTTTTAAGAAGGATGGAACTACTTGTCATCAACTCTACTAGTAATACAAAATTGTTTATTGCATTCAATTTCATACTTTCTAGCTTAGTGTGTCTTTCATGTTGCTATTAGTTTACGAGTGCATCATACCCCTTCTCTTCTAATTACCCTAGGAACACTGGCCTAGGGCGATCTTAGAGGAGAAGGCCTCACCTTTGTCACTTAGGGTTAGTTGTAACATAATTCATCTTCGCATCAATCTCAATTATTTCCAAAACTATAAAAACAAACAAAACAAAAATCACAAAAATATGTGTTGATTTGAGAAGCAAGAGAGAGAACCCAGTCTTTGTGACTAACAAATTGGCCTCCTTGGAATACCCTAGATACTCCACTATCTAGGTATTATAAATGTAAAAGTTTGATTGTAGATTATGCACTGCTACGACACTATTACATCGTTTAACAAACCATGTATTTTCTGAATCAATTGCAAGCATATGAAGATTTGTATTCCAAAGCTTGGTTAATTAAAAAGGAAAACAAAGTTTTACATATTAACTATAAGACTTTGGAAATAGAAAAATCATGTTTAGAAATAAAGTTAGATATGGCAAAAGATACTAATTCACAATTGCATGCAAAGAGAGTAGAATTAGAAGATATTTATGAGCTATTACATCATTTAACAAACCATGTATTTTCTGCATCAATTGCAAGCATATGAAGATTTGTATTCCAAAGCTTGGTTAATTAAAAAGGAAAACAAAGTTTTACATACTAACTATAAGACTTTGGAAATAGAAAAATCATGTTTTGAAATAAAGTTAGATATGGCAAAAGATACTAATTCACAATTGCATGCAAAGATAGTAGAATTAGAAGATATTTATGAGCATTTTCAAGGAACCTTAAACAATCATAAAACAACTACTAGTTTGAATACATAATTTTGTAATGCATTAAAAGTAAAATTTCATGGTAAAAAGAACACACAAAATAAATCACATGCACCTAAGTATGCATGGATTTACCAAAAGGTCAAAAATCCCAAGAATTATAAATCTAAGGATTTAAAGGGAACTAACCATCAAGGACTCAAAAGAAAATGGGTACCTAAATTAGATTTATTAAATTATTTTGTAGATCAAGAAAGATAAATGGATCCTAGATAGTCGGTGTTCTAAGCACATGGCGGGACATTCTGACCTTTTTATCAAATGGACGAGAATTCAAGATGGAGGACACGTCAAGTTGGGTGATAATAAACGTTGTCGCATTATTGGTGAAGGTACAATAGATAATTCATCTAAGTAGGTATGAAATGTACTTTTAGTAGAGAATTTAAAACATAACTTGCTTAGAGTTAGTCAAATATGTGATAATGGTTGTGATGTATTGTGTACAAAAACTGGATTTAAAATACTAAAAGAAGGAAATATAATTAGATATGAAATATCTATGTTCTTCATTTTTCATAAGAGAAATTTGTGAAATGTCTACTTGGCACTCATGTTGAGGTGGATTTATGGCACTGTAGGCTAGGTCACATAAATCACAAACACTTAAATAAGTTAGCTAAAAATGAGTTAGTAAAGAGCTTACCGAAACTAACTTATAAAAAAGATGCATTGTGCAAATCTTGTGAACTCGAAAAAATGCACAAAGGTTCTCCTAAGCCAAAAGACTTAGTTTCAACTGCACGTCCTTTAGAGTTGTTACACCTTGATCTATTTGGGCCAACACGATTTGAGAGCCTAAATGGATCAAAATTTTGCCTAGTTATTGTTGATGACTTCTGAAGGTTCACTTGGGTCATCTTCTTAAAACATAAGGATGACTCATTTATCTCCTTCCTAAGTCTTGCTCGAAGACTTCGAAAGGAAAAATCATCTTCAATTCTTAGACCTAGGACTGATCATGGCGGTGAATTTGAAAATGAAAAATTTTCAAGTTTTTGTGTCAATTCTAGCATATCCCATGAATTTTCATTTCCTCGGGCACCATCTCAAAATGATGTTGTAGAGTGTAAGAATCGCACTCTACAAGAATGTGCTAGAACTTCGCTCTTGGAATCTGGGCTTCAAAAATATTTCTAGGCTAAAGCCATTAATAAGACATGTTATGTTCTTAATAGTACCCTTTTAAGGCTTATTATTAAGAAAACTCCATATGAGCTATATTATGCGAAGTCTCCTTGGATTTCATATTTTAGGGTGTTTAGAAGTCAATGTTATTTATTAAACACCCGAGATCAACTTGATAAGTTTGATGCTAAAAGTGATGAAGGCATCTTTATTGGCTATTCAACAAGAAGCAAAGCTTATCGAGTCTTTAATAAAAAAGACTTTTGTTGTAAAGGAATCCCTACATATTTCATTTGACGAAACAACTTTACGAGAACCAGAACCAAATCAACTAGAGTCTGATGATGAGGATACCCCCTTCATCGATGTATCAAAAATGAAAGATACACAAAATGTATATGATCTTCCAAAAGAATGAGTACACCACAAGGATCACCGATAAGATCAAATTATAGGTGACATTGAACAAGGTGTAAAAACCCGATCTCATTTTAGAACTGATTTTGTCCTTAATGCCTTTGTTTCTCAACTTGAACCTAAGAAAGTTGATGAGGCATTAAAGGATGAGTCTCAGGTTGTAGCTATGCAGGAGGAGCTACTCCAATTTACAAGGAACAATGTATGAGACTTAGTACCCACTCCTAAGGGTAATTCCATTTTTGAAACCAAGTGGGTGTTCCGAAATAAATTGTATGAATCTAGTTTAGTAATGAGGAATAAGGCCAGACTCATAGCTCAAGGGTATAACCAACTGGAGGGAATTAACTTTGATGAGACATTTGCTCTAGTTGCTCACTTGGAGTCCATTCGGAAACTACTTGCCTTTGCAAGTGAAAAGGGCTTCAAGCTATTTCAAATGGATGTCAAGAGCGCTTTTCTTAATGGTTATATTAAGGAAGAAGTTTATGTTCATCAGCCTCCCAGGTTCGAGGGCCCAGCACACCCAGAGCATGTATTAAAGCTTAATAAGGTGTTATATGGACTTAAACAAGCTCCTAGAACCTGGTATGATAGACATAGGTCCTTCCTTCTCTAGCATGGATATAGAATTGGTGTTGTTGATTCAACTCTTTTTGTAAAGGAAGAAGGGAATGACATCATGTTGGTTCAAATATACGTCGACAATATTATAATTGGATCAACCAAGGAGTCCCTATGTCAGCATTTTTGTGGGACTATGAAGATTGAGTTCGAAATGAGTATGATGGGTGAACTCAGATTCTTTTTAAGCCTCCAAATCCAACAATTAGACACAAGTATCTACATTAGGCAAACAAAATATGTTCTTGAAATTATTAAGAAGTTCAACTTTGAAAATGTAATGGAAAAGAGAATCAATTGCTCCATATACTTCTCTTGGTGAAGATTTATCCAGCAAAAAGGTAGATGAAAAGAAATACCGGGGTATGATAGGTTCACTACTATACCTTATAGCCTTTAGGCCTAATATTCCTTTTGCTACATGTTTTTGTGTGAGATTCCAATCCGAACCCAAGGAATCTCATGTAAATGTAGAAAAAAGAATATTTAGATACCTAAATAACATGAGATATTGGTCTCCTTTATCCTAAAGTACAGACTTTAAAATTATTATCCTATAGTGATGTAGATTATGCAGGGAGTCGGACAGACTGAAAGAGCACTAGCAGCACTTGTCATTTTATTTGAAAATCTCTAGTTTCGTGGTTCTCTAAAAAACAGACATGTATTTCACTTTCTATGACCAAAGTAGAATATATTGCTACTTCACTTGCTTGCTCTCAAGTTATTTGGATGAGACAGACTTTGTCCAATTTTAGACTATGTTTTGCGTAATCCAACATTTTATGTGATAGTACAAGCATAATTAATTTATCTAAAAATCCTATACATCACTCACGTATCAAACACATAGATGTTTGAAATCATTTTCTTAGAGATAATGTCCTTGAAGGTGCCATTCAGTTAGAATTTACATATACACAAAACCAATTGGCCAACATTTTTACAAAACCTCTTACAGTGGAGAGATTCTACTTTATAAGAAGAAAATTAAGGTTTTGTATAATTAAAGAAATTCAAAATTAAAATATTGATAGCATCCTCCTTTTTTTTAATTCCACCCTATACCCGCCTATAATCCACGACCAAGAAGAAGAAGGAAGGAAGAAGATTATGGAGGCTATCCCTTGCCTCCTTGGTGCCTTCTTCCTCTCCATTCTTCTCCTTGTGCCACGCCAAGAGGAGGAGCAAATTCTTATCAAGGAGGATGGCCAGGCATTTGAGGAGATTCTAGGGTGGACGCCTACCCTTGGAGGACCCAAGGGACGTCTGGTTGTGCGAAAGCGAAATCGGATGTCGATAAAGGGGGCACTTGGCTGCAATCTGTAGAAATCCTTTAATCTGCCTAGCGTGCAGGGGTAAAGGGCACAAACGTGATTCTTGCCCTAGGAGGTAGCAATCGCATACAAAGATGGCATTCTCACACCCTGGCTAGATACCAAAGAAGGAGCCCTGACTACCACCGCCACCGGTGCTTGGCAGACATTCAATTGAAGTGGAGATCCTGCTATCTGAAGAGATCTCTTCTACGGAGATCATGTTGAGGGGTGCTCTGATTGGCGAGATTATGGTAGGCAAACCCTCGATAGAAAGATTTCAAGATCTGGTATGTTCCCTACAACCTCTGTCTGTGGGTTGGAAGGTGGCTATGTTATCTCAATCTCGCTTTCTAGTCTATGGTTTGGGATGATGGATGTGGAAAGGCTGAGATTTCGATCGAGCTCTTTTGAAGAAATTATTGTGATCTGGAGAATGGTATCCCCTTTTGATGGGGCTCTTCTTGATCGACCTCCTCAAAGAGTGGGTTCTAGGAGGGTTCTTCTTGAAATCAGTGGACTGCCATTGCATCTGAGATCAAAGGGGGTTGTCGCCAAGATGGTTGTAGGCTTTGCTTCCATCTGTGAAGGGTCTGAAGTCATGATTGGAGAAGGGGACATCCGATCACTTAGAATTGAGGTTGATGTCTTTAATGCTGGCTCGGTTCCTGATAGGGTTACGATCAGATGTGGGGGCTCGTCATGGCTTATTCACCTAACAGTGGTTGGGCAAGTATCTGTGAATTTAGAACAAGGGCAGGTTAAGACATCTGGGGCCAGCACTGAAGAGATGCAACAGGATGAAAGGGTGGGCCGTACTTCACCAGATGAAGCCCATGAATCCAAAAAGAGGAAGGACTGCCATCAGGGCTATGCAGAGAATTTGATGCATATGGAAGATGTTGGAGCATCAGGAGGTTGTAGCCAAGCCTTGGTAGCCAAAGATGATGGTTATATGGATGATATTGATGTTTTTGAGAAAGACTCAGAGATCCATAGCAGCAAAGTGGAGGGGAAGATAGGAATGGAATTGGTACTCAGCAATGACAGCAGAGCTCTCAAAGAATTGAATCAGGTGCAATTCACAATCCCTGTTGATATGAAATTTGGTAGCAGATCCAATTAGAAAAGGGGTGTGGGCAGATCCCCTTATATGCTCAGAAGGAGAAGGAAGGAGAACTTGACCCCTATTGTGGAGTAGACCATTGCAAATTCGATCATGGTTGAGTACGTGGGCTGTTTGGCTCAAAGAGATCAACCTGGCAAGGAATGAGAGTGTTAACTTGGAATGTGCGTAGGCTGCACAATAAGGTAAGAAGGGCTTCCTTGTGTAGGTATCTTTCTGAATGGGAGATTGAATGTGCTCTCATCCAAGAGATACGTGGAGGTGGAGAATGATTAGGAATGGGATTGGTTTAAGTAGTCTGGACATACTGATGTTGTGGTAAAGGGTGCATCTGGAAGGTCTGGTGGAATGGTTATTTGGTGGAGAAAATCTTGTCTCATGGTAACTGAAGTCATTCGTAATAGGCACATGCTTACTTGCAGATGCCAATCTCCTCAAGGAGATCTGGAATGGTTTATTTCCTACATTTATGGGCCTTGTGTGGCTGCAAACAGGCTGGTCTTTGGGAGGAACTATCTGCAATGCAACAAAGGGTGCAGGAGGTTCCTTGGCTTATAGGGGGTGACTTTAATTGTCACCTTTCAAGTAATGATAGACCTGGTGGGAGGATGGACAGTTGAATGGTAGGCTTTCAAATGGCTGTGCAG